>CM076096.1:6112037-7312037 GCA_038088585.1 Chrysina gloriosa
AGATATTTGAATATTTATTTTAGTTTTTAAAAAACATAGATCTATTTAGTTGTTATTATTATTTATCGATAACTTAGGTTTTATTTAGCGTAGAATTTTATGAGTTACTACTATATTTGTTATTTATTATTAGTTTGCTAAGAGTTTGTGCTTAGTTTAATAGGAGTTTATTTTAAATTTTTATTACCTTTTTACCTATCACCTTACACCTTTCATCCATTTCCCCAATCCAGGCAAGATTTTACTCTTACCTCTACGTGCTTCTTGCTAAACAATAAATTATATTTTATTTTGATCTCTTTTATATCAATCTTTATTCTACACTCCCAATGATACAATAATAGGTATAAAAATATAATTTATTGATCGAGAAGAGTTAGGTTACAGTAGCCTCCCCCTGTTCAAGAAGTCACCAGCCGCCACTGGTTGTCCGTCTAGTTCTAGACATGTCCGCGGTATACAAGAGATATAGTATAGGGCCCAGTACTCTACCCTGTGGTACTCCGAAGGGCATTGGGTACAAATCAATATAATCCGGGTGGTGTTCAACAAGAAAGTGTCTGCCTTTTAGGTACGATTTTAGGGCTTCATATATAACGTGCGGTAAGTATTTCTTGAGCTTGTATAATAGACCCAGATGCCAGACCCTGCGATATGGCTATGATATGTCTAGGGACGCATCTGTTCTATTGTTCCATGGCTTTTCCTAAATCCAAACTGATGGTCAGGTAGTGCTTAAAATAAGAATTGGGGTATATCCACAGATTTGTACTAAAATTTTGACCAACCCTTGTTTATAAGGAGTAAAATGAAATTGTGCTCGTTGTATAAGAAGTTATGAATAAAAGGAGAGGAAAATAAACTTAATAAGGAGGAAATTGTGTGAAGATTTGTCATTGTTGGTTAGGAATTAATTCGCTCAAAAAGTAGGGGTGCTAAACGACGGAATTTATTTAAATCGTAAGAGCGCGCGTTGTTATTTTTCTCAATTCATCCCTTAAAGCCAGACTAATGCACGGCGCGTCCCCGACACTAGGCCAAATTCGTATTGATGTTGAGAAAAAGGAGGCCGGCGTTTAAATAGCGACAATCTTAGCGAGAGGGATGATCGGTACTCGTTCCGCGTAGCCGGCAGGCGTGATACCATGACACCGGTTTCGTGACCCAACACCTATAACTGCGCCTTATAGCCGTTATGAGTATTTTAAAAACGTGTGCTGACTCGTTACTCAGCGCGTTCCGGCGCTAACTTCTTGTAAATCACATGAAAAAAACTTATTGATTCGATCAAGATCGGCTGTGAAATGTCGCCGCCATCCGAGAGACTACATTCGCAGCCTCATCCATTATGAAACAGAACTCAAATAAAACTGACTGCGTACCGATCACGTACGATCTTCAGTACTTTATAGCTGCTACGGTTTCATGTCTCCCTACAATATCGGCCGAAGATACAGAGACGTAAACGCAAACTACACGACGGAACCAGATGTAAAGGTGCAATTACGTTTAAGTACTTCGTTCGAAAATTAAATTTACAATCTTGAAGCTTACAAGAAAATAAATGCCGTTTAGGGAACTAGAAAGAAATTGTCATTTGCGAAAATCTTTAAAATTCCTAATTCTAAAGATTTGGTTCCATTCAATTTGATGCTTATGTATTTGGAGAAAACGAAATACTTTGATATTTTGAATCTCCATCTAATTCCTGAGAATAAAGGAATTGGCACAGTGACTCTCCGTTTTGGACTTTCCCTGAAAAATTTACTACAGATTTAACCATAGTTCCTATTGTTTGCCGAACTTTTGGTAGAATGTTTAAATCGTTCCAAACCTAGGTTTGACATGTGAGAAGCCCAATGTATGTAAGTGGCTTTTGAATGTATATCTTTTATTCGGGCCTGAACATGAAAATAGCAGGAACTAATACTTTTCCCACCCATATCATACAGTTTTCCAAATGCTAAGCAATATCCTCTTAATTTTTATTGTCGTCAACAAATGTAATACCACGTGAAAGCTGCTTTATTCCAGCAGTATCTGCAGTTTCATCAGCTCAGATTACTCACAAAGTATTCAAGCAACGGTATTAACGCAGTTGTAACGCTTCCAACAGCTCGAACTGGTAATCCGCAATAAAGTTCCGTGCCATGGTTAAGGGTGCAAGAATCTTACTTTTCATCACTTATGCCATTATGATTTGTGGAATTTTACCCCGTTTGCCCCCCTTCTGCGGGCGTCCATGATCATACATTATACATAATAAACTACCTAATTAAATGGGCAGCTAGCGTGTAACCGTGAAAATTTGCATACGCCAATAATCTTCGAGGGGGATTAAGCTTTGTCAATCGTAGACCGCAAGTACAGACTAATTACTTTCGTCCTTATTGGGACAGTCAGTACAGTATATCGGTTTACAATTGATAAATAATAGTGCAAATTGTGCTTACTTAATAAGCTTTAGCACAGTTACTTGGTAGCTGCCTATTGGCGTTGTTACATTTTATTTTCTTAAGATTTTGGCTGTCGAAAATAGTTTACTAGTTTTATACCTTGTACTATTTTCTCCTTCTTCTCTCTCTTCCTTCTTCTCCTTCTTCTATTCTTTAAAAGAAAGAAAACATTCTATGTGTCTTTTTGCGATGATTTGCTCCTAACAATTCCTGAAGATAAACTCGTGAGATTCCCCGTATTTTACGAACTACACCGAAACGAAACTTATGAATGGGTTTCTATTCGAAACAAGAATTTGGGACCGGTGAATTATTAAAGCATAACATCCCTCAGAACGGAAAATTAGGCAAGTGGAAACATACCATTTTAGCGTATTTACGGAGGAGAGTTTGCGGAAGAATTCTACGACATGTGTATGTATCGTATTTGATTTACCTGATACTTCTAATGAGGGTTGTACCGCCATGTTTACACAAATATTTGGGATTATTTAACGCTGCTTTTACGATCGTTTCGATTTACTTTTTGATCTAACCGGTTATATTTTTATGGCAAGCTATAAATAGGTGCAGTGATACATCAATATTTTATTTAAATTATCGAGAGAAGTTAATTAAACTAATTTCCAGGTGGATATATCCAGTTCATGGTTGAAGGTGGATACAAGCAATTAACCCTTAAGTTTCGCGAGTAATAGTTGTGTTTTGACATAACAAACCCTCGCCAGAGCTATTTCAGGGAAGTTACAGGTACGGTGTCTTCAGTGGAGGAAATTTTTGAGGATTTCTAATAACAGATCTCACAACACGTTTCAACCCCCCTCCCTTTGATTTACATCCCCAAACTTTAAATTCAGGGCAATCAATTTCTAGAACTACAAATTTTAACACGAAGTCTTGATACAAAGAAAAATCTGGACGACTCTGTACAAACCAAGCTTATTAGTAGTCTGGGCAACCATCGGTAACAGCGTGCAATTACGGAATAAGTTACGACAGCATCACCGACTCCCCACTCGAGTCAGTACGCGATATGCGAGTAGTTCTGTGCATACGTAAGCTGTCGTAACTTATTTCGTAATTACCGCTGTTTGCCCAGACTACTTATTACGTGTGTTGTTGGGCAGCTCACAAAGTAGCTGTAGCACACGTAATTTTTAAACCCATCTACAAATTTTAAATTTATTTCCCTCTAAAATCGGGGGATATCCATTTTTTTACTCGAATCGCAATTTATAAGTGAAAGAGATTGATATGTGGTTGGTACGTAGTATGTGGATAAATTAAATATTAATTTAACATCTATAATAATAACAGGGTTATTCTATTTTTATAGCATTATAAACGGCAGCATATCCGAACCAATATTTTATTTAAACAACATAAATCAAGTGGGCGTTGATGCATATATCATGCGATAACGTATTCCATTAATTTGTGGCCAGGGAATGTAAAATTCAACCGATTTTGCGAGTGAACCAGCCGGCGTACATCGGCGGGGTTTCGCCGTGGCAATTAAGATTGTGCAGTTCTCCGGGAACAAATAAACATAAGAACAGCGGAAGTGGCGTATATACATAACCGAACGCCTCTATAGCATACGAAACACATCGACCCTTTCGCACCTGCACCCGTTTTCCGAATGATTATCAAGTTTTTATTATACGCTAAATGAACTCCCGAGTACCTATTTACGTTTGACCTAAATGTTGCTTCCGAATTTCATGATAAAGAAAATCACTACGAGCGAAATAGATAAAGCAGAAAGGCTCTAACTGTATATTTTTATGCATAAGGGAGTCCTCGTCGTTATCTAGACTAAATTCGCTTCGAAATTTAACTTTCTGTATCTACAGGTCTACACCATTTATGTTCAACAATTATTATTAGACTGCATTTAGTGCACTTGCGAAATACTGGGAAAGCTCGTTATTTTTGCTTGTATCTCATAAAGCTCAAGTTTCCAAAAATCTACAACCATTTTTGGTAAAACAGCCCCCGAAAACTTATCTCGCGTCTTCGCCAATAATGTTTTGGAAATTTTGACTTGATTTTGTTCGACATCTCCATCATACACCTTCAACAGTCGTTAGACTGCATTTCCTTGAGAATTTGGAGGCAAGAATCTACAGATAACTTGTCTTCAATCATACAAGCTAGGTATGTTCTTAAATGGTCTATTCTCTTTGGACTTGCTTATTACAATTCTAACATAATCTTAGCCCTTATACCCTTCGGGCGTCTGGTACGTTGGAGTTGAGTTTCTAAGTCGGGATTCTTTTCCATGTGGCGTTTCTTTTGTTCTTTCTTGCTGAAACCACATCCACGAAACGTAAGTCAAAAGTTGAGATTTTGTTCGTTTCAGAATTTTGCGGCTTTTTACTCCTTGTATGTCTTGAGCAATGATTGTGCGAATTTCTACTGACTTACTTAATCCCGAAACCCATATTCTTCCATATTTGTTTCCATTTTTCTCTCTCCCTGCGTCTTCCTCTCATGCCCTCCGACCTCTCCCCCTTGCCTCGTATGCACTTTTTACTTTTTGTACCCATGTCTTCCTTGGTCTTCCACTTCTCATTTTTCCTATATCTTTTGATTCATATATCTTTCTTCTCCCACTCTTATAACATGAGTTCCTAAATATTTTCTATTCTTCCCTGTCCGCCAGGACTAGCTAGTGCATTTGATACGCTTGCGAATTCATAAGAAACTTCGTTGTTTTTCCTTGGTCTCGGAGAAATCCACAAATCTCATGGGATTCACACCAATTTGAAAAGTACAATTAAATTTGGTGGAACGGCAAAAATTCCTCGTAAATATTGAGAAGAATTTTTTTAATTGCATTTACTATGCTTGAGAATCCATTCCTTATATCTCACAAAACTTGTACTTCGGAAAATTCCCATTCACAAATGTTCAACAATGGTGGTGTTTTCTTTTTCCCAAAGGACAGGCATAGATAAAAGTAGGAAAAATTGTAGTGAAAACTAGTACATCCTCATATGCTGGCTGCAGCAATATGTCGATGGCAAGGGTCAGTGCGTTATTGAGGATAAGCTGATCGTCCTATACGGGCGTACACTTCAATTACGCGAACCATCACGTATGGGATTTAAAAAGGCGTCTAAAACAATTTACATCTGTTTGTTCAGCGGATTAACCGTGTGATTCGCAGATATTTCCGGTGTCCGCAATCCTCTTCCGCTTGTCCCCTATTCATATTCATATTCCTGTTCGGTCGTGGATGCCACATCCATGTGCGATCGTGATTGGAAAAGGAAAGAGGAAAAAATGATAGGACATCTGAAACGCCGCGTGTAATATCTAAGAATTAAACGCGTTGGATATTAGCGCCCTTCGTTACTATGATTTTACTATCACTCGTTCATTTCGCAAGTTGGCAATACGGGGTACGTGTTTCCATCTAAGTAAACTAATTATGTGATGATTGAACTGCAGTAGCCATTATTCAAAGATGGGGATCCTGATATTCAGCTAACACAATCGTTATTTCACGTTTGATGTTCCGGTTTACGGTTTTAAAATATTTAAAACCTTTCTAATAAAATATTTTTATCAATCGTTCGTTCCCGCATATTTAAAACAAAATCATAGTCTAAGTGGGGCCTATAAAAAGTTTTTGGATAAAATCGGGAAAATATTGGGAAATTTAAAACCAAATTATACAATTTAGTGGAACATCTTCGGAGGAATCGCGATTAAAGTAAACTTGATAAAATCCAAATCTATTTAAAGACATTTCATACACAAATCATCATGCATTATTAAATTAAAAATTATTATTATCCAGAATTTAAATGGGTTCATCTCGAACTTTCTAGTTACGTCACCTAGAGGAGAACGGCTACATCTCTGCAGAGCTAGAGCAAATGCTGAGGTTGATATCTTGCATAAATAGACAGAAACCAACCACATTTCCGTTCAAAAATAATTAGTCAATTAAAACGAAAAGTTTTCCCTTGAAACACACGTAATATTATATTTTTTCATTGGAAGAGGAATAAGAACTACTCTATATCATAGAATAATCTCTCATCTTCACTTAAGGTGGACTGGGGTAATTGTAATACATAATTTGCATAGTGTAGTTTCGAATATACCTCACACTTTAATGTGTGTTTCAAAAAATCTATAAAAATTCATGTAAGACACTTCGACTATGTACTTTGTGTCAATGATATAAAAAATAATCAAATAATTTTAGCAAAATATTTTAAAGGACTCGTGAAAAGGGGCAAATGTAATCATCTGATGTCAGCTTGATTGTGTTAAACATTAATATCTGCTATGGACCAAATGTAAAAAGAATGTTATTCTCTAAAATATGAATTTTAATTCTTAATTTTTATGGAGTTACAAACTTTTATGCAAAATTAAGATAAAAATAAATAAAAACAGCATTAGATACTGGAAAAGTATCCTAAACAATAGTGTATTTTGAGTTATGTAACTAAATATAATAGCATTAGATATTGCATAAATATCAACAATAGTGCGTTTAGAGTTATATGAACATCTACCAAAGGTTAAGACCATCAAATTTGAGTTGAAAAGACGACGGGGGTAAAAAAGCAGGCCAGGAAAATTGTTTTTTCCGAAATCCGACGAATTTGATAAACAAGCTGGATAGAGAAGAAATGTATGCAGCCAAGATTACACCACTGCTTTACTGGACATGCAATTGTTGTATTCTTGTACTCTTCTGAATTAAGATATCAACATCTTTGTAGTGTATTTCAACGGAAAATACAAACATATCCTCATGGCTTTCCCTGTTCTGCTTCCAATTTCTATAAGAAGAAGGCCTTGTTTTGTACACAGCGATTTTTCTCTTATTTTTGCCCGATTCCGTCTCTTTTTTGGCTGAAGGAACCTTTTCCTTCTCTTCGTGGCTGCATCAGCAGTTTTGTAGATATTTTCTATCTATCTATTTAGCCAATACATCAAACTTGGTATAACAGCAGCCTGTTATACCAAGTTTGATGTATTGACTAAATCATTGCTTGAATGAGAAACCTCAAGTAATCAGCAACGCGCTGATCTTTAATATGTGCACAGTGTTCAAGATCTCTTTGATTCTGCATCTAAACCTGGAAATCTTTTAGTTGAATGGGGAATATGAAGACTTCCATCAACTGCTCCTTTGACTGCAGCAAATATCCTAACGCCAACGGTAATTCCATCCAACATCCAGGTCACATCTGAAAGCTCAAGGGATCATGTTCCACAGCTTCTATCGAACAAATTGGGAAATCGAATCAAAAATTGCTTTAAATTAAAGGAAACTATAAATCTCCAAATGGTCTACGAATAGTGAGCCAGGTTTTGTGTAGAAATATGACGGATTTCAGCCGTTATACACTTATGGAAAAATGCTTTTTAGATGTGTTTCATCAAATACTGAAGTGGTAATAGTAGTTGCTTGAATTTCTAGCAAATTGACTGGGAAATGAAGAAGTAGCATTGGCTCTTCTGCATTTCTTTTCTATGTATATAGGAAATCATCTCAATTTGTTTCTAAATCGTACGTAACGCCCTGTAAGAAGAATAAAGATACATGTTACCTACCTATATTCATATCTTAACTAGTCATGTCAACCTCATTAAATTGTGGATTGTGTAAAGTGAAATTTTTAGAAAAATGACGGTCGAGATAATCCAGATTTTCGGAAAATACCAATAGTATGGTTTAATTTCAATTTTAATTGACGAATTCAAAAAGACGTTCGTAGTTTCTTTGCTTGAAAGATTACATGCAGTAAATCGCTTGTTTCTACATTAGAAATCGGAGAGGTAAATACATAAAACAAGAGTAGATTGTTTTGATCAATTTTTATCTATTAAAATCTAATCGGAAGGGCACCTTGCATGGTCACAAACGAGTCTCTCGAAACAGGTATTCGATTTAAAAAAAGGACAATAACATAAATTATTGTTCTTGTAACAGAACAATTAACCTTTTTGTTAATACTTTTTATCCATGGAAGTATTGCATAATTCCGATCTGCGGCTGCAACTAATAATTATCTAAGTGTTTCATGTAAATGAACTGGATTTATTTCCAAATTACGTGCCGTTCTGCTAACCCCAATTCTTGTCAACAACTTTTACAATAAAATGTACAAAGCGGCTTGCCACAGTTCTGAAGGATACGCACGAATTGCAGCGCATGAGCTGCACTTAACGATCTAACCAGTACGGTTTTAATTCTATTCGAAATCGGAATAAGTATCTCATTAATAATAATTGTATAAACATCTTTGAGATATTAGAAGAAATTGTTATGCGAACAACGGAACTTGAACTTGACATTTCTTTATTGAAATAAGCCTCACTGCCCTTGAATGAGAATTTTAATTTTCTTTCGTTACTCTAACTCCCGTACTTACAATAGAAGGTCCACTTGTTTTTATACCGAGTGATTGTTATTTTTGATAATGGTGACATTGTGATGAAAAAAAAGTAATCATTAAACATATGCGACAGTTTTCGTATGAAAATATGCGGCTGTGCGACTTTTGCGAAAGTCGCGAGAAGAAAAAATCGATACGCCTCTTAAAAATCCAGGCACGGCTCGAAAAATATCTTTTACCATCACTTTTCGGTTGCTTGCGGTTTCTGCAATACGGTAATGTTCTATACATGGTGCAGATCAAGGCTAGCTAGTTCACCCATTCATGTATGCCTGCACGTTTATGTACGTACGTACGGGGGGTATACGCTTACTAATAAGTTGCAAATTATTTCCTTCCTGTTTTTGCGTCTTATTTTAATACGTCAGTCGTTTTTTTCTCTCTGCCTAACCACGGTAATAGTTATTTTCACTCAGACATTGAGGACGGGATTGAGTTTGAGAAGGTGATCGAATATCAAAAGAACCAAACCGACAAGGCGATATTGAATTAAGCCTGGGTGAAAATCAAATATATGTTGCCCTATTTAATACCCAAATGGCAATGAGAATGATTTTTTTAATATCTATCACCGAATCGTAAAAATACAAAATGTGCCCGTCAATTATATTTATAGCCCGTAGCAAAAATTTGATAGCGTCGTAGTAAAAGCTATTTTCGGAACAAAAGTCGTCGAAAAAGACATTTCGAATTTTAATACTGCGAAATTGCGATTTTGGCATTAAACAGTAAATAAGACAGTATCAAGCGTGGGTGTAGAAATCAACAGAGGAAATTATAGAACGTTTAAGCGCCTTAAAAATAAAATTAAGTAAACGAACGTTTGCAAGACGTTTCCAAAATTTTCACATCTCTTGTTCCTTCCGAAATATTCGAATTGGAACCAGAATAATAAGGGAATTCCGACTACCATGTATTAATTTCTAGATTCTTGCAAAATTGGCTGGTTTGAAGATTCAAGATGTTTTCTTCACTTACGTAAACGAAACTGCGAGATCTCAATAATTGATGTAGACTTTGGGAAATGAAGGAGAGCAGCATATTCGTGATTTCAGAGTCTTCCACGGTATCAGAAAGGATGACAGAGTCAAATCCCGGATATATCGCGATCTCAATGAAAGAACTGGGGTGATGTCAAATCTAAAATGAAAATCGATGAAACTCGGAAGTTGGAATCTAGCAGCGGAAATTGGAAGGGAAAAGCTGAAGAATGTTGCCAGTAATAATGCTTGTTTTGCCACCAGTTTCATTGGAGGGTTCCTCATCGGAGCATCTTGTAAACATTAAGGTTGCTTCGAATTTATACCCGCGATAGAAGTAGATAAACACGTTCCATCTAAAACTTGTACGTACAATGTAAAGAGATACATATATGCTTCGACTGTGACATATGGTGTTAAAGATTGGTAGTTTCAAGATCCTTACATGTAACGGTAAAAGCCACGGGATTAAGAAGAAGAACAAGAAGTTCCAGCATCACATCGACGCGAGCACGTGGGCTGCTTTTGCCTTTTCCAAAACCACGGGAACGGTGACCTATCGGATTCTAGAATGGCTGGATGGGAAATAAAACACAGGAGTAAAATAAATACAAAACTTAGTACTTCAACGTTTGTCAGGAATTTGTAATGGTAATCATGCCAAAATGGTTGGGAAATTTATCAAAATCAGGTAAGAAATGTATACGAAATTCTGCTAGAATTCCACCTGAAATTATCACATATCTATCAAGGGCCTGTAAAGGGGGAAAATCCTGTCAAAATTGTAATCAATCGAAATTATGTTAGAAAACGGTCCAAAATACAGCCGAGGCTATCAAATAACTGTCGAAAGTGTCCCCAAATATCTGATAATAGTTTACACTAGATCAAACTTTGTTAAAAGATCAAGTAATAGTCGTTAGAATTACATATCTATCAAAAGCCTGTATGAGGAAAATTCTGTCAAAATTGTGATCAATTTTATCAAAATTAGGTTAGAAAAATAGCAAAACGATCTAAAATACACTTGAAGCCATCAAATAAGTGTCCCCAAATATCTGAAAATAGTTTACACAAGATCAAACTTTGTTAAAACGATAAGCAATACTCTTTAGCATTACATCTATCAAAAGCTTATATGAGAAAAAATTTTGTCAAAATTTTAAATATATTTATCAAAATTATGTTAGAATAGAATAGCAAAACAATCCAAAATACAGCAAAAACTCAAGTAAGTGTTGGAAGTGTCCCCAAACATCTCAAAATAATTTACACGGGATCAAGCTTTGTTAAAGCAACAAGAGAAAGTTGTTAGAACAATGTCAGAAAAACGTCAAAAACTATACAAGGAGCATGTCATCGAAAACTGTCCAAATTTTATCAAAAACTGTCACAAACGAGATAAAAGCTGTTGCAAAATAGATAGAGACTGTCAAATGGCCAAAAAATTGTCAGATATATTCTGGAAGCTTATGAAAGATCAAATTTTGACTAATAAAAGTAAAGAACATCGTTGAAATTATCCCGTGGAAAGGGAACGGTTAGAAATGCTGCTACCCTACATCAATGGAAGAGGTCTACGAATTTTAGCCGAATTGTTTGGATTATTTTTGTGGGTGTTGGTTCGGGAATTTGCAAAATCTACTTATTTAAAACGAAAATACACGATTTTCAAGGAATGTTACCGCGTGTATCATCATTTCTGGTTATTATATTTGATTTGGTTCTGTAATGAACTTATGGGTAGATTGGAAGACATCCGATCGGCAAAAAGCGGAAACGACAACACCCCAGTGGGAAGAAGGGCCGGAAACTTAACATGTTTTTTTAGAAAAAAAAATCCGCATTTCATACGTGCACACCCGGTAAGTTCACCAGTTCTCCACTGAGGATGGCAACTTAGTTGTTGAAATATGTATCCGGAATTATTTCCGAAAGGTGTGGGCAAGGATAATTGTTATTTATTTTATATCCATGAAATGGGAACCCCAAATCTAAGGCATGGTTTCTTTGTTGAAGTAATTCGTTGTAAATATAAAAATTTTGGCCGAAATCGATCAATTTCCAAAAAGATAAGATAAGATGATAAGAATGGTAAGTAAATGTGTTTCCTACCTATCCCTTGTACTTTGTAAAGACTGCTAAAATCTATAAACGTAAATAATTATTAGCGAATCAAGTTTTTGCCAAAATTTTTCAAACCAGGATATACCTGTAATGTTTTGTATGCATAACTGGCAACGATCTATTAAAATTCAAATATTCCCATTAGCAAAACGCAATCTGTATAACTAACGCAATAACTTCCTGTACTTAACCGGTATTAAGAAAAATCGCCGGAGCTTTTAAAACAAGAAGAAAGCGCAAAATAACTTTAAAACCGATGCTCAAAAGAGATAAGGCGAAGTCGTTAACGCGTCGAATAGCAATTCCTATTGGATAATGCACGTTTGTGTCCATTAGAAATTGTTCGAATATGCGTAAAAATGGAGACATCCCGGTTTTGCAAAATAAAATAAAGGAATTAGCGTTATGTGTTATGTCCTAATAACCTCCTTACCGATGTAAATAAACTATCCTTACTATTATTTATCGGAGATACGCCTAATAGTACCCGTGTGTCAAACAACAAATACATATACATAAGCTGCTGCACGCTTGGCGCAAAAACTATCCACACTACTCTGATGGTGAAGGGAATCCGATGTAAAAATGTTTTAAAGGTAGGTGAATATACAGGTAAGATATACATAAATACACACGGTTAGCAAAGAGCTATATAAACCTCGCCATCGTACGTGTTAAAGCATTTGCTTGTAGTAGTGGTATGTTCTAACTTTAAGACACTTATTACATTAAAACAACGGGTACGATATATCTTGTAACATTTTTACCTTTAACGTATGTAGTGCTTTTTTATCATATAAGTTTATTGGGCGTTAGTGAAACTGTGTTCTTTCAAAGTAAAGGTGCTACGATTATCAGTGATCGATCGTTCCCTGCTTTTGAGGGTAACTCAACGTAATAACGTAATAAAAATCATTTCTTTTTACAATAAATCGGTAGATTTTAAAACTAACTGTTTTGTTTCGAAATAATTAAAAAAGACGTGCTCAAAATTCTTTAAATTAGTTTTAAATTTATAGTCACAGTCAAGAAAGTCTCCCCAGCCCCTCAAAAAAATTCCTTTCGTTTCGGACTTATCAAAAGAAACAAAAAAAGCGATTTAATTTGCTGAGCCTTGTTTATTTTAGAAGAAACATTACATTTTATCTATCACTATATAACTAAATGTATGTATATATATTTCGTGGTCCTTTAATAATTATACTTATCTTATATGATAGTTTTCTACCACAATTAGGTCAATTAAACAAGAGTGATTGAAATAATATTCTCAGAACGTTTACAAACATCACTCACGAAAACGTTTGTAAACGTTCTGAGAATATAACTATTATTTCAAATATTCTTGCTTAATTGACCTAATTGTGGTATCACTTAAGATAGGTATAATAAAGGGAGTGAACGACCCTGTCATAACTTGGGCCATGTCTACAGTAACGTCTGCAAAATTGTAGAAAAAATTTCAATTTTATCAAAACTTACCACCTCAATCTTATTTCAGACCTTAGTGGATAAATACAGGAATGAATATCTCAATTTTGTCTTTAAATGTGCATACGACAATTAGACTTCTTTTTTAACAATGTTCAAATTCGAATCGTTTCGAAATTTGCTCAGAAATCGTGTCAGAATTATCGAAATTCCAAACCTAATTTTTTTCTTTTTCCAATGAGGAAGCAGGAATGTTCTAAATATATGAAAATAATAAGGTAGGTGGGTGCAAAACTTCAGATAGTGGGAAAATGGAATCAAACACTAACGTCCAACCTTTAATCCAGAAATCGCATTAAAATTGGTGCAATTTTAGAAATCAACGGGTACAATCTTTGTGACAAATTAGAAAAAACGAGTTTGATATCGGATATTTAGGCAAGTTTTTGCAAATTTGATAAGCACCACGGTAAAAATACTTTTGTAAATAATTGATGTAATCAGAAATGATGGTAAACACGAGAATCGTGTGTTTTTCCCTTTTAATAAATGGATTTTTCAAATTTTCGACCCAACCTCTCCGAAATCTAGTAATTTTGGCCAGATCTCTGTGGCTAATTTTGGGGCTATATTTTTAAATTTCCCACAACCATCAATTCAGAAATCGCATTAAAATTGGTGCAATTTTAGTTATAAACGGGTACAATCTTTGTTACAAATCAGAAAAAAACAAGTTTGATATCGGAAATTTGGGCAAGTTTTTGAAAATTTGATAAGCACCAGGGTTAAAGAAATACTTTTGTTAATAATTGAAATAATCAGAAATGATGGTAGACACGAGGATCGTGTGTTTTTTCCTTTTTAATAAATGGATTTGTCAAATTTTCGACCCAACCTCTCCAAATTCTAGTAATTTTGACCAGATCTTTGAGGCTAAGATCTGGTTAACATTGCTAAAATTCCTGCACTTGATCCCATAGCCTGCTTAGGGTGTCGGATTCAAAATTATTGAGAAACCTCGTGGAGATTATCAGATCTGGGAAATGCTTAAAGGAAAATTTTCTGCTCAAACTTCAAATAATACAACAATAGTATTATTAAAAGTCATGGAACTCTTGTGAAAAGTACTTTTTCGTAATCATGAAATGTTTAAGGGATAACAAGGGAAATGTGCTTTCATTCTCTAAGCTTCCACCCTAAAATTTTGATGATAAATCGTGTTAAATCTAGGACTTAACTACGAAATTTGTTAAAATCTAGATTCAGACTAAAATGTATTATTTTGCCATATAGAACTTGGTTAAATCTGGACCAAACCGAAAAATTGAATCAAACCTTTTTAGTAGTAAATGAATCAATTGTGAAAGTAGTCGACGAGGAAATGTCGAAAGTCGAAAGGGAGGAAAAATTAGTAATTTAAGAAAAGCGTCTCGTTTTCGAAATTCTCACATCAAACTAGGACAAAAACCATTATCTAACTACCAAACAAGCTATAATAACTCAATTTAAACTTTACGTGACTCGAATCTTATGGTGAAATTGGCAAATTTCAACGGAGAAGAAAAGGTGGTATTTCAAAATCCCGACCGGCATACCCGGTTTCGCCGAGGCGAATAGCTGTACAACGGCCAATTAAATATTGCATGCAAAGATAACTGTACTTGCTGCATCAAAGCAAAGAATAAAAAACGTCTTCCATGTACTTTAAGTGTTTGTCCTGTGTAATTATACGTTGTAGATATACACATACGTACTTATTGTGCGCGATTTAAAGAAACGGAATAGATAATAAATCTGACGATTCCTTCGCGATTGCAATCTTAGAAATTGCAGCCTCCACCGGATGATAAATAATCTGTTAAAAGCGTATCAACGCGATTAAGTCGTGTAATTATCAATAATAATAATTTATTCAGTAATTTGCGTTAAATGCGGAATAAATTTGCAATTCTTTACAGCTGGCGTATATACTTATACGTAACGTTAATTACGTCGTTTGAATATTTAAAGGCAAACGTGTAAAACGGGGAAAAAGGGATCGATTTGAGGAAGCGGTGATTAAAATCAATTTTCCACTCGAACAGTTCCCTCAGGTGTAAATGTAAACAAAACCAGGCTAATGATGAATATTTATGGACTTGTATTGTGTTAAGAGAACGTATTGTTGTCTAACGTGTTTATAAATCTAGAAATTGTCGTATGATTCTTTGTAAACGCTTACGATCGACGATGTGACCTCACACAAGGTTTGTTGGTACGTTTTCATAGAAATAAAACAAAGAAAGTATCCTTGAAATGTACCTTTTTCCATCTTACGTCGAACGTTACACGACCGAAACTTACCATTACATATTCCATAACGCTTCATTTAAAATAAAATAAATTTTCATACGCCTAATAAACGGATCAAATTTACTTTTCCTCAGGTTCTATTAAAATTAAAGTAGCAAATAAAAGTCTGTGACTTCCCAAAAGATTTCCAACTTCTAACGTTTCGACTTGTCACACGAAAGCAAGCCCCACCAATTTCAAAAACTAAGTCTGCGTGTCTGCTCTGTTATATTGACTTTTCCCCAAGTTTCAAATTTAATCAGGTCACCACCTACGATCCGAATTATTAGGCGATTCTCATGCAACATTCTCCGAAAGTACAGTGGAGTTTCATTTCTGCTAGCTTTAGCCGGATTAACCTCCGCAAACTTGGCCACAACACCCCCTTGTCCTTTTCTCCTATAAAAATCTTTGGAGTTGCATTTCTGCGAGCTTTAGCAATGATCACTTCCTAAATTGACCCACAATACCAACACACTTTTTCGATTTAGGCTCTCCAGTATCTTCAGAAGACTTCGAAAAGAAGGGAAGAGGTGAAAGCCAACAATTTTACGCGTTCTTACTTAATAAGAAGTGAATGTGGTTTCAATTTGCTCAATTCTGCGATTTCTTTGGATATTATTAACGGTCCAGTAGCACTAGAAAGTTCAATTGAAAACTGAGCGTCGGCGAAATTTCAGCAAGGAATTAATCTGAAAGGAAATCTCCATGTCACCTACGTCCTTTTCAGACTCAATTGAGACTGGTACTACCCTCCCCGTAGTAGCAGAGAATAATAATGAAATAATAATAATAGTAATAATGAGACTTATAATTCTCGGTTTTATTTACAGGAATCATGCACAAAATTCTGGTTTTTGCTTTACTAGCATCATCAGCAACCGCTGCTCCGCTAAAAATCCCAAGAATTTACAATGCCCTAATTTCATCCGACGAGAACTTATCACCAAGCCATACTTATCCCATCGTTGAGCCCGTTCTTCGCACCACTGCCTTGGGGGTTGCTTTTCCTCCCTTGGTAGCCAGTCCTCCGGTCCGAAACGAACCAAAACCGTCGCAAACACAAACGGAAACCGGGGAAACCACCGATACAAAGGTAATATATCAACTTCGATTTTCAAACCGCTAAAAAACAATTTTCCTTTTTATCCTTTATTTACAGCAAAAGACGCCTACGGAATCGGACTCGAGCGACAAAAAGACCGAAATTGCCACGAAGGACGAGAATACACCCGCACCACAACTATCTTATCATGGCACGTTGTATCCCTTATCTTTTGATCCTTACCTATCCTATGCCTACAGCAACGATTTCCTATTTCCTGCGCTACCTTACTACGAACACCCCGTTTTCGTTGATTTAAATCAGTTTAAAGCAGGCCAAAAGGACGCGGAAATGTTTAATCCTGTGGTAAATTTCAAAAAGAATCCGGAAATCCCCGATGTACCCCCACCACCTTTGCCAATCACCAAGGACGATAAGAACGGAAAGCAGTGATACCGACCGAGTCGGTTTTAAATTTGAAATTTGTTTTTTTTTCATAATTTATTTCCTTTTAGATTAATAATTATTTATTTGGTCTTTGTTTATGCGAATTTTTAGACAAATTTGTAGTTTTAAAGTAATATCCGAACGTATAGATTTTATATTTATAATGGAAGTGGATTGGCATTACCGGCTGGTTATTTTCAGTTATTTTACGTTTAGTAGGTTGACGAAACCTGTTGGTGGATTTGACAGACGGGGATAACCTCAAAGAAATGTTAGGTTAGGAACTGGTTTTTGTCATTTTGGAATATTTGATTATTTTAGGAAATTGGATTTTATTCTGTATATATAAACATTCGTCAATGTATAATAAAACATTATAAACAAATATAAAAGATCTTTTTTAATAACATCTCAGGACTTTCAAGCACAATGATAAAATCTTGTTCAAATCAAACACGGAACTTATCAACAAACATATATTTATTAAATCTCACAATAAAGTTAAACAATTCTTTTACATTTCATACATAAAATTTCAAAAATAAAACTGGTGAAAATATGACAGAGTTCTAAAATATGTCGGTTACTATTATGCCTTAAATCTTTAAGGTGATGTAACAGTGTTTTAACACAACGCATAAAGATTTATTCTATTTTAAAATAAAAATAATATAAAAAAATAAGTACATCTCTATATATGTTAGAAGCTTTAATTTGCCCTTCTTTTGCTGTTAGTAAATACATGATAACGATACCTTTACGTTTAATTCTCATTCAAATTTAAGAAATCGTAATTCACCGGGAAGGTAGCCACATACTCCAAGCTGGGAATTGAAAATTTAGTGTGCCGTGTAATGAAATCCTTCCATATAGTGGATTGATCAACATGGTGAAAATATGACCCCCACACATTCGAGACCAAAAATTCCCCTTCAGCGTGGTCTTGTTCATGCCCAAAGACACCTTCTGCTTGTAATTCTTCACAGACAAGAATGGCATCGCATTCGGTATGCACAGCTGGGGCATACACATCCTGTATGATATTGTCACCGATATAAAAGTATCTTTGGGTCATCCTTTGTGCTGGTTTTCTTCAAGAATTCATGTAAGCCCTTCCAATTGCCATGTGTATAACGACCACCCTTCTCTAAGTCATCAACCTTGACCTCCTCAGTCTCCTCGATTCCGTTTAACCCGAAAAATGGGCGGGAATAAATAAAAAATCCAGGTTTCTTGGCGAAGAATATGATGATATCGAAGTAATCCTGCCAGTTATCCCCCATGCAATTTTGTGCGGTGTGCGAAGCGAAATCTACATTCGAGCCAGTGATTAGGAACAGTACCTTATTCTCCTTACGCAGGGATTTGAACCAATTCAATAAGGTCTCACTACATTTATTGATGTATTCCTCGGGATTAGCCTTCAAATTGGGGAAATACCCTCCTTTCTCTAACTGGAAATGCTCTTTTTGGAATATATGCTGTAGGGCTGCTAGAATATCGGGCCAAATTTTATATGATTCAAGCTTTTCATTACCATTCTCCTCATCAATGGTATCAACTGCCCTGGCAAATATTAAACCGGCTGGCATGTCGAAATAATCCAATAACGTCCGCATCCTTTCTGACAGGGGACCATTCCATGTGTGCAAGGGGTCCTTGGAAAAAGTATCGGTCACCTCCCAACGACATTCTTCTCCATAATATCTTTTAAGTTCATCGCGGGTCATCTCCCTGGTACCATGACTACCGTGGAGAATGTGCCCCTCAGAGTTTATCCGTAGGATATTCCCGTTGTTAACATCTAATATCAATCCTTTGAGCATAAAATCAACGTTCTCCTCGATGGGTCTCAGTAGATACTTATCAGAATACCCACAATGATCCACCAGATACTTGAAAGGGAATCATACTCGAGCTTTACCATGTTGCTGATTTTATACCTGCATATCGTATTATCCAGATCGAACCCGATGCAATCGTAGTCCATAAAATTGAAGGCATCGTGCGAATGCAATTCGTGAACCATTTTTACATTGTTATAATGACACAGTTTAGATTTTTGCAACGAATGAAGTGTACACCTCAAACAACGGAACAATACTAACATAATCAATCGTATTTTTCGCTATGTACCGTTTTCTAATTTTATACCTGAATTTATTCGCACAAACATGGATGGTTAATATTAAATCAATATTTTGAGGATTTGATAGTTCATAGGGCATATATACAGGCAGAACTATCAACAATTAGCACTGTAGCCTCGAAATATTCAAAAAATAAACAGGCTCGTTGCCAAGTACGGAGTAAATTACTGATAAGTAACGTAATTATAATATAAACGATTATAAACAGCGATCTGAGATGGTGTTCCATCAAACACTATGGGAGAGACGAAGTAGCTCAAATATTTAATAGCTTAACTTGGAGGTAGTCTGATTCAAAGCAGTTTATCTTATAATCCGCAAAATCCCTAATTCACACCCAAATTCAAGTTTGCAAGTATTCAAAACTTAGAATCACATTTCTCGCGCCTTGGCTTTAAACTTTATCCTTGAATCTTTAACTTCTTCAAGTTTTAGTACAATGTTTGGAGTCAACGTGCTTCTTTTTCCTTGGTTCCCATTAATGGGAATCTTTAATAGTTTGGAAGTTTAGCTTACTAAGATATTCTTTGCAAAACTCTTGTGTTTCTCAGCTATTTTTTTCTGATTTGGGTCTTTAACTCATCCAGATCTTCCACTATTGGGATCCAGCTCCTTCTTGGACCCTTCCTCCTTGTAATCCCAATAAATCTTGTATGTATTTTAAGCACCTCTTCCATTTGGTAATTTTTATCGAGTCAGCGATCATCACCAGTGCTTTGTGCACCTAATACCCTCAGCCTTAACGGTACAAGAGGATGAAAAATGAAGAAAAAAGATGTCCCAGTTGTCTTCAACTGCTTGTGCTTGTTGTAATTTATGTGGCATGGAGTTTGACATTTAAATCTTGGGGTTTTTCATGTATTTGAGACAAATTTCGCCCTTATTGGTATATACATTTTAAAACCTAGCAATTGCTGCTATCCGTCCATTACCGGATCCGTTCAGTCTAATAGATACAATAGGGTGGTTGATTCTCTTGTCACATTTTTCATTCTTATTTTCATAACTTTGAAGATATCTTGCCAATTTATTAAATGTTGGTCTTCAGAGGATTTTTATCCGAAGCTTAGGAAGGACATAAGCATGATGCAAAATTATGATGTTAACGACGCACAAAGGGAAACAGAACATCCAGGAAAAACTCCAACTGAAATTATGGCTATAACATGTACTTGGGACATTTTATTTGAATGTACTACAACCTGAATTACAACTCAAATTAATTCGATTGCATATTTCATTGAAAGAAATACGGGCTGGTTGCTCGAATTAAGTACAGGGAAAATTTCAGCTGAAACGCCGAGAAAAGTTCGATCCCGCTGAAATTACGTCAGCATATCAACCTCGATCTGTTGCATCCATTTCCGGCGTCAGAAATGCTCTATCTCGCATAGTTTTCTACGTAAGCTGAAATTTCCGAACTACGATGC
The DNA here is from genome assembly GCA_038088585.1 of Chrysina gloriosa. Lineage (NCBI taxonomy): Eukaryota > Metazoa > Arthropoda > Insecta > Coleoptera > Scarabaeidae > Chrysina > Chrysina gloriosa. The sequence goes on from CM076096.1 coordinate 6,132,869, forward strand.
TCTGAGCTGAAGTCTGTCGTGTACATGTCGTACAACAGCGTTACGCAAAATTCGCTCTAGAGCCTTTGTTCGACGTCGTAGCTTAATTTGGACCACGCCATCGTTTTCTACGACTAATTCTGCGTACGGGTGCCGAATTATAGCAAAATCTATTTTCCGACCGGATTCGTCAAAATCCATGGACTATAGTTCAGGGAAAATTTCGTCCGAAAAAACGAAAATCGTCCGATCGACCTGAAATTACGGGAGCATATCAATACGAACCCGCTCTATCCATTTCCGGCGTCAGAAATGCTCTATCTCGCATAGTTTTCGACGAAAGGTGATATTTTCGAAGTGCGGTGCTCTGAGCTGAAGTCTGTCGTGTACATGTCGAACAACAGCGTTACGCAAAATTCGTTCTAGAGCCTTTATTCGACGTCGTAGTTTAATTTGGACCACGCCATCGTTTTCTAAGACTAATTCTACGTACGGGTGCCGACTTATAGCAAAATCTATTTTCCGACCGGATTCGTCAAAATCCATGGACTATAGTTCAGGGAAAATTTCGTCCGAAAAAACGAAAATCGTCCGATCGACCTGAAATTACGGGAGCATATCAATACGAACCCGCTCTATCCATTTCCGGCGTCAGAAATGCTCTATTTCGCATAGTTTTCGACGTAAGGTGCTATCAATCAGAGTCGTGCATTTCGTCTTTTTCATGTCGCTCTGCCGCCTTTATTCGATGTCCTAGGTAAGTTTGGACTACGCCGTCGTTTTCTACGATTAATTATACGTACGAGCACCGACATTTAACATCATTTGTGTCCTCGAAGACGGTTCAGAACGAAATTTTAGTGGAATAGCATGTGCCTCGCCGTTATTCGTGAGTTGCTGTGCGATTAACATGTTCTCCAATGTGCTCTAATAAAGGCTCTTTGTTATATGATCGGTAGGCAATCATTTACAGAAAGGATAACAATATAAAAATTAGAATAAATTCAAAATTTTGGCGGGCAATTTGGCCGATAATTTAGATTTCTGTAATCCGGTTTGCAACACAGATACAGGTACCTGTACGTCTCGGTCGGTATTACAGGAACTCTGTAACGGTCTCCTATGCGTTAGGCAACCCAACCTACGCCTCAGAATACGGGCTGCATACACTAGATAACTTTGAGGGGCAAATTATTCTGATTGGTATAACATATATCATTCCTTCTAATGGCCTATCACAACAGACGGGACCCATTAAAGCGCTATTAGAATTAAAATATTTATCTAAATTAATCTATTTCGCCTGAGTTTGCCATGTCCTCGGATGTGAATGTGAATATATGGACGGGCGCATTTTCAACTTAAAAACTCAAATTCATGCAATCGGCGTGAAATTGCGTGGGAATGGCCTCAGCGACGCAGAGAATCCACTTCCGGCGCCGGAAATGCCTTGCCTCGCTTAGTTTTTGAGTCATAGAGGGTTTGTAAATCGGAACATCGACCCCTTCGCACGCGCTTTATTCTCCTGGCTCCGTTAGAAGTCGGAGATGAATTTCGACGGCACCAGCGTGCCCTACGGCTAATTTCACCCTCGGATACTCAGTTTCAAGAAAATCATGTTATCCGACGGTACCCGTAAAATGCGATGGATCACTCGCTCAGGAAAGATTTCAACTAAAATAGTCAACTTCGTCTGATTTTCCTGAAATTAGATTACAATTGCCTCATTGATACCGGGAATCGACTGCTGGCACGGAATATGCCCTGCCTCGCCTAGTTTTCGAGTTATAGGGGTGTTTGTAAATCGCAACATCGACCCCTTCGTACGGGCTTTGCTCTCCTGGCTCCGTTAGACGTCGGAGATGAATTTCGACGGTACCAGCATGCTCTACGGCTAATTTCACCCTCGGACACTCAGTTTCAAGAAAATCATGTTATCCGACGGTATCCGTAAAATGCGATGGATCACTCGCCCTGGAAAGATTTCAACTAAAATAGTCAACTTCGTCCGATTTTCCTGAAATTAGATTACAATTGCCTCATTGATACCGTGAATCCACTGCTAACACGGGAAATGCCCTGCCTCGCCTAGGTTTCGAGTTATAGGGGTGTTTGTAAATCGCAACATCGACCCCTTCGTACGGGCTTTGCTCTCCTGGCTCCGTTAGACGTCGGAGATGAATTTCGACGGTACCAGCATGCTCTACGGCTAATTTCACCCTCGGACACTCAGTTTCAAGAAAATCATGTTATCCGACGGTATCCGTAAAATGCGATGGATCACTCGCCCTGGAAAGATTTCAACTAAAATAGTCAACTTCGTCCGATTTTCCTGAAATTAGATTACAATTGCCTCATTGATACCGGGAATCGAGTGCTGGCACGGAAAATGCCCTGCCTCGCCTAGTTTTCGAGTTATAAGGGTGTTTGTAAATCGCAACATCGACCCCTTCGTACGGGGTTTGCTCTCCTGGCTCCGTTAGACGTCGGAGATGAATTTCGACGGTACCAGCATGCTCTACGGCTAATTTCACCCTCGGACACTCAGTTTCAAGAAAATCATGTTATCCGACGGTATCCGTAAAATGCGATGGATCACTCGCCCATGAAAGATTTCAACTAAAATAGTCAACTTCGTCCGATTTTCCTGAAATTAGATTACAATTGCCTCATTGATACCGGGAATCGAGTGCTGGCACGGAAAATGCCCTGCCTCGCCTAGTTTTCGAGTTATAAGGGTGTTTGTAAATCGCAACATCGACCCCTTCGTACGGGCTTTGCTCTCCTGGCTCCGTTAGACGTCGGAGATGAATTTCGACGGTACCAGCATGCTCTACGGCTAATTTCACCCTCGGATACTCAGTTTCAAGAAAATCATGTTATCCGACGGTACCCGTAAGATGCGATGGATCACTCGCTCAGGAAAGATTTCAACTAAAATAGTCAACTTCGTCTGATTTTCCTGAAATTAGATTACAATTGCCTCATTCATACCGGGAATCGAGTGCTGGCACGGAAAATGCGCTACCTCGCCTAGTTTTCGAGTTATAAGGGTGTTTGTAAATCGCAACATCGACCCCTTCGTACGGGGTTTGCTCTCCTGGCTCCGTTAGACGTCGGAGATGAATTTCGACGGTACCAGCATGCTCTACGGCTAATTTCACCCTCGGACACTCAGTTTCAAGAAAATCATGTTATCCGACGGTATCCGTAAAATGCGATGGATCACTCGCCCTGGAAAGATTTCAACTAAAATAGTCAACTTCGTCCGATTTTCCTGAAATTAGATTACAATTGCCTCATTGATACCGTGAATCCACTGCTAACACGGGAAATACCCTGCCTCGCCTAGGTTTCGAGTTATAGGGGTGTTTGTAAATCGCAACATCGACCCCTTCGTACGGGGTTTGCTCTCCTGGCTCCGTTAGACGTCGGAGATGAATTTCGACGGTACCAGCATGCTCTACGGCTAATTTCACTCTCGGATACTCAGTTTCAAGACAATCATGTTATCCGACGATATCCATAAAATGCGATGGATCACTCGCTCAAGAAAGATTTCAACTAAAATAGTCAACTTCGTCCGATTTTCCTGAAATTAGATTACAATTGCCCCATTGATACCGTGAATCGACTGCTCGCACGGGAAATGCCCTGCCTCGCCTAGTTTTCGAGTTATAGGGGTGTTTGTAAATCGAAATAGAATTCGTAAAAATCCATGGACTATAGTTCAGGAAAATTTTCGGTCGAAAATACGAAAAACCTCGATCTGTTGCATCCATTTCCGGCGTCAGCAATGCCCTATCTCGCTTAATTTTCAAGATGCTGTGATATTTTCGAACTACGGTGCTCTGAGCTGAAGTCTGTCGTGTACATGTCGAACAACAGCGTTACGTAAAATTCGCTCTAGAGCCTTTATTCGACGTCGTAGTTTAATTTGGACCACGCCATCGTTTTCTAAGACTAATTCTACGTACGGGTGCCGACTTATAGCAAAATCTATTTTCCGACCGGATTCGTCAAAATCCATGGACTATAGTTCAGGGAAAATTTCGTCCGAAAAAACGAAAATCGTCCGATCGACCTGAAATTACGGGAGCATATGAATACGAACCCGCTCTATCCATTTCCGGCGTCAGAAATGCTCTATTTCGCATAGTTTTCGACGTAAGGTGCTATCAATCAGAGTCGTGCATTTCGTCTTTTTCATGTCGCTCTGCCGCCTTTATTCGATGTCCTAGGTAAGTTTGGACTACGCCGTCGTTTTCTACGATTAATTATACGTACGAGCACCGACATTTAACATCATTTGTGTCCTCGAAGACGGTTCAGAACGAAATTTTAGTGGAATAGCATGTGCCTCGCCGTTATTCGTGAGTTGCTGTGCGATTAACATGTTCTCCAATGTGCTCTAATAAAGGCTCTTTGTTATATGATCGGTAGGCAATCATTTACAGAAAGGATAACAATATAAAAATTAGAATAAATTCAAATTTTTGGCGGGCAATTTGGCCGATAATTTAGATTTCTGTAATCCGGTTTGCAACACAGATACAGGTACCTGTACGTCTCGGTCGGTATTACAGGAACTCTGTAACGGTCTCCTATGCGTTAGGCAACCCAACCTACGCCTCAGAATACGGGCTGCATACACTAGATAACTTTGAGGGGCAAATTATTCTGATTGGTATAACATATATCATTCCTTCTAATGGCCTATCACAACAGACGGGACCCATTAAAGCGCTATTAGAATTAAAATATTTATCTAAATTAATCTATTTCGCCTGAGTTTGCCATGTCCTCGGATGTGAATGTGAATATATGGACGGGCGCATTTTCAACTTAAAAACTCAAATTCATGCAATCGGCGTGAAATTGCGTGGGAATGGCCTCAGCGACGCAGAGAATCCACTTCCGGCGCCGGAAATGCCTTGCCTCGCTTAGTTTTTGAGTCATAGAGGGTTTGTAAATCGGAACATCGACCCCTTCGCACGCGCTTTATTCTCCTGGCTCCGTTAGAAGTCGGAGATGAATTTCGACGGCACCAGCGTGCCCTACGGCTAATTTCACCCTCGGATACTCAGTTTCAAGAAAATCATGTTATCCGACGGTACCCGTAAAATGCGATGGATCACTCGCTCAGGAAAGATTTCAACTAAAATAGTCAACTTCGTCTGATTTTCCTGAAATTAGATTACAATTGCCTCATTGATACCGTGAATCCACTGCTAACACGGAAAATGCCCTGCCTCGCCTAGTTTTCGAGTTATAAGGGTGTTTGTAAATCGCAACATCGACCCCTTCGTACGGGGTTTGCTCTCCTGGCTCCGTTAGACGTCGGAGATGAATTTCGACGGTACCAGCATGCTCTACGGCTAATTTCACCCTCGGATACTCAGTTTCAAGAAAATCATGTTATCCGACGGTACCCGTAAGATGCGATGGATCACTCGCTTAGGAAAGATTTCAACTAAAATAGTCAACTTCGTCTGATTTTCCTGAAATTAGATTACAATTGCCTCATTCATACCGGGAATCGAGTGCTGGCACGGAAAATGCCCTGCCTCGCCTAGTTTTCGAGTTATAAGGGTGTTTGTAAATCGCAACATCGACCCCTTCGTACGGGGTTTGCTCTCCTGGCTCCGTTAGACGTCGGAGATGAATTTCGACGGTACCAGCATGCTCTACGGCTAATTTCACCCTCGGACACTCAGTTTCAAGAAAATCATGTTATCCGACGGTATCCGTAAAATGCGATGGATCACTCGCTCAGGAAAGATTTCAACTAAAATAGTCAACTTCGTCCGATTTTCCTGAAATTAGATTACAATTGCCTCATTGATACCGTGAATCCACTGCTAACACGGGAAATGCCCTGCCTCGCCTAGGTTTCGAGTTATAGGGGTGTTTGTAAATCGCAACATCGACCCCTTCGTACGGGCTTTGCTCTCCTGGCTCCGTTAGACGTCGGAGATGAATTTCGACGGTACCAGCATGCTCTACGGCTAATTTCACCCTCGGACACTCAGTTTCAAGAAAATCATGTTATCCGACGGTACCCGTAAAATGCGATGGATCACTCGCTCAAGAAAGATTTCAACTAAAATAGTCAACTTCGTCCGATTTTCCTGAAATTAGATTACAATTGCCTCATTGATACCGGGAATCCACTGCTAACACGGAAAATGCCCTGCCTCGCCTAGTTTTCGAGTTATAAGGGTGTTTGTAAATCGCAACATCGACCCCTTCGTACGGGGTTTGCTCTCCTGGCTCCGTTAGACGTCGGAGATGAATTTCGACGGTACCAGCATGCTCTACGGCTAATTTCACCCTCGGATACTCAGTTTCAAGAAAATCATGTTATCCGACGGTACCCGTAAGATGCGATGGATCACTCGCTCAGGAAAGATTTCAACTAAAATAGTCAACTTCGTCTGATTTTCCTGAAATTAGATTACAATTGCCTCATTCATACCGGGAATCGAGTGCTGGCACGGAAAATGCGCTACCTCGCCTAGTTTTCGAGTTATAAGGGTGTTTGTAAATCGCAACATCGACCCCTTCGTACGGGGTTTGCTCTCCTGGCTCCGTTAGACGTCGGAGATGAATTTCGACGGTACCAGCATGCTCTACGGCTAATTTCACCCTCGGATACTCAGTTTCAAGAAAATCATGTTATCCGACGGTACCCGTAAAATGCGATGGATCACTCGCTCAGGAAAGATTTCAACTAAAATAGTCAACTTCGTCTGATTTTCCTGAAATTAGATTACAATTGCCTCATTGATACCGGGAATCGAGTGCTGGCACGGAAAATGCGCTACCTCGCCTAGTTTTCGAGTTATAAGGGTGTTTGTAAATCGCAACATCGACCCCTTCGTACGGGCTTTGCTCTCCTGGCTCCGTTAGACGTCGGAGATGAATTTCGACGGTACCAGCATGCTCTACGGCTAATTTCACCCTCGGACACTCAGTTTCAAGAAAATCATGTTATTCGACGGTATCCGTAAAATGCGATGGATCACTCGCCCTGGAAAGATTTCAACTAAAATAGTCAACTTCGTCTGATTTTCCTGAAATTAGATTACAATTGCCTCATTGATACCGTGAATCCACTGCTAACACGGGAAATACCCTGCCTCGCCTAGGTTTCGAGTTATAGGGGTGTTTGTAAATCGCAACATCGACCCCTTCGTACGGGCTTTGCTCTCCTGGCTCCGTTAGACGTCGGAGATGAATTTCGACGGTACCAGCATGCTCTACGGCTAATTTCACTCTCGGATACTCAGTTTCAAGACAATCATGTTATCCGACGATATCCATAAAATGCGATGGATCACTCGCTCAAGAAAGATTTCAACTAAAATAGTCAACTTCGTCCGATTTTCCTGAAATTAGATTACAATTGCCCCATTGATACCGTGAATCGACTGCTCGCACGGGAAATGCCCTGCCTCGCCTAGTTTTCGAGTTATAGGGGTGTTTGTAAATCGAAATAGAATTCGTAAAAATCCATGGACTATAGTTCAGGAAAATTTTCGGTCGAAAATACGAAAAACCTCGATCTGTTGCATCCATTTCCGGCGTCAGCAATGCCCTATCTCGCTTAATTTTCAAGATGCTGTGTATTTTCGAACTACGGTGCTCTGAGCTGAAGTCTGTCGTGTACATGTCGAACAACAGCGTTACGTAAAATTCGCTCTAGAGCCTTTATTCGACGTCGTAGCTTAATTTGGACCACGCCATCGTTTTCTACGACTAATTCTGCGTACGGGTGCCGAGTTATAGCAAAATCTATTTTCCGACCGGATTCGTCAAAATCCATGGACTATAGTTCAGGGAAAATTTCGTCCGAAAAAACGAAAATCGTCCGATCGACCTGAAATTACGGGAGCATATCAATACGAACCCGCTCTATCCATTTCCGGCGTCAGAAATGCTCTATCTCGCATAGTTTTCGACGAAAGGTGATATTTTCGAAGTGCGGTGCTCTGAGCTGAAGTCTGTCGTGTACATGTCGAACAACAGCGTTACGCAAAATTCGTTCTAGAGCCTTTATTCGACGTCGTAGTTTAATTTGGACCACGCCATCGTTTTCTAAGACTAATTCTACGTACGGGTGCCGACTTATAGCAAAATCTATTTTCCGACCGGATTCGTCAAAATCCATGGACTATAGTTCAGGGAAAATTTCGTCCGAAAAAACGAAAATCGTCCGATCGACCTGAAATTACGGGAGCATATGAATACGAACCCGCTCTATCCATTTCCGGCGTCAGAAATGCTCTATTTCGCATAGTTTTCGACGTAAGGTGCTATCAATCAGAGTCGTGCATTTCGTCTTTTTCATGTCGCTCTGCCGCCTTTATTCGATGTCCTAGGTAAGTTTGGACTACGCCGTCGTTTTCTACGATTAATTATACGTACGAGCACCGACATTTAACATCATTTGTGTCCTCGAAGACGGTTCAGAACGAAATTTTAGTGGAATAGCATGTGCCTCGCCGTTATTCGTGAGTTGCTGTGAGATTAACATGTTCTCCAATGTGCTCTAATAAAGGCTCTTTGTTATATGATCGGTAGGCAATCATTTACAGAAAGGATAACAATATAAAAATTAGAATAAATTCAAAATTTTGGCGGGCAATTTGGCCGATAATTTAGATTTCTGTAATCCGGTTTGCAACACAGATACAGGTACCTGTACGTCTCGGTCGGTATTACAGGAACTCTGTAACGGTCTCCTATGCGTTAGGCAACCCAACCTACGCCTCAGAATACGGGCTGCATACACTAGATAACTTTGAGGGGCAAATTATTCTGATTGGTATAACATATATCATTCCTTCTAATGGCCTATCACAACAAACGGGACCCATTAAAGCGCTATTAGAATTAAAATATTTATCTAAATTAATCTATTTCGCCTAAGTTTGCCATGTCCTCGGATGTGAATGTGAATATATGGACGGGCGCATTTTCAACTTAAAAACTCAAATTCATGCAATCGGCGTGAAATTGCGTGGGAATGGCCTCAGCGACGCAGAGAATCCACTTCCGGCGCCGGAAATGCCTTGCCTCGCTTAGTTTTTGAGTCATAGAGGGTTTGTAAATCGGAACATCGACCCCTTCGCACGCGCTTTATTCTCCTGGCTCCGTTAGAAGTCGGAGATGAATTTCGACGGCACCAGCGTGCCCTACGGCTAATTTCACCCTCGGATACTCAGTTTCAAGAAAATCATGTTTTCCGACGGTACCCGTAAGATGCGATGGATCACTCGCTCAGGAAAGATTTCAACTAAAATAGTCAACTTCGTCTGATTTTCCTGAAATTAGATTACAATTGCCTCATTCATACCGGGAATCGAGTGCTGGCACGGAAAATGCCCTGCCTCGCCTAGTTTTCGAGTTATAAGGGTGTTTGTAAATCGCAACATCGACCCCTTCGTACGGGGTTTGCTCTCCTGGCTCCGTTAGACGTCGGAGATGAATTTCGACGGTACCAGCATGCTCTACGGCTAATTTCACCCTCGGATACTCAGTTTCAAGAAAATCTTGTTATCCGACGGTACCCGTAAGATGCGATGGATCACTCGCTTAGGAAAGATTTCAACTAAAATAGTCAACTTCGTCCGATTTTCCTGAAATTAGATTACAATTGCCTCATTGATACCGTGAATCCACTGCTAACACGGGAAATGCCCTGCCTCGCCTAGTTTTCGAGTTATAAGGGTGTTTGTAAATCGCAACATCGACCCCTTCGTACGGGGTTTGCTCTCCTGGCTCCGTTAGACGTCGGAGATGAATTTCGACGGTACCAGCATGCTCTACGGCTAATTTCACCCTCGGATACTCAGTTTCAAGAAAATCTTGTTATCCGACGGTACCCGTAAAATGCGATGGATCACTCGCTCAAGAAAGATTTCAACTAAAATAGTCAACTTCGTCCGATTTTCCTGAAGTTAGATTACAATTGCCTCATTGATACCGGGAATCGAGTGCTGGCACGGAAAATGCCCTGCCTCGCCTAGTTTTCGAGTTATAAGGGTGTTTGTAAATCGCAACATCGACCCCTTCGTACGGGGTTTGCTCTCCTGGCTCCGTTAGACGTCGGAGATGAATTTCGACGGTACCAGCATGCTCTACGGCTAATTTCACCCTCGGATACTCAGTTTCAAGAAAATCTTGTTATCCGACGGTACCCGTAAAATGCGATGGATCACTCGCTCAAGAAAGATTTCAACTAAAATAGTCAACTTCGTCCGATTTTCCTGAAATTAGATTACAATTGCCTCATTGATACCGTGAATCCACTGCTAACACGGGAAATGCCCTGCCTCGCCTAGTTTTCGAGTTATAAGGGTGTTTGTAAATCGCAACATCGACCCCTTCGTACGGGGTTTGCTCTCCTGGCTCCGTTAGACGTCGGAGATGAATTTCGACGGTACCAGCATGCTCTACGGCTAATTTCACCCTCGGATACTCAGTTTCAAGAAAATCTTGTTATCCGACGGTACCCGTAAAATGCGATGGATCACTCGCTCAAGAAAGATTTCAACTAAAATAGTCAACTTCGTCCGATTTTCCTGAAGTTAGATTACAATTGCCTCATTGATACCGGGAATCGAGTGCTGGCACGGAAAATGCCCTGCCTCGCCTAGTTTTCGAGTTATAAGGGTGTTTGTAAATCGCAACATCGACCCCTTCGTACGGGGTTTGCTCTCCTGGCTCCGTTAGACGTCGGAGATGAATTTCGACGGTACCAGCATGCTCTACGGCTAATTTCACCCTCGGATACTCAGTTTCAAGAAAATCATGTTATCCGACGGTACCCGTAAAATGCGATGGATCACTCGCTCAGGAAAAATTTCAGCTAAAATAGTCAACTTGGTCTGATTTTCCTGAAATTAGATTACAATTGCCTCATTGATACCGTGAATCGACTGCTGGCACGGAAAATGCCCTGCCTCGCCCAGTTTTCGAGTTATAGGGGTGTTTGTAAATCGAAACATCGACCCCTTCGTACGCCCTTTGCTCTCCTGGCTCCGTTAGAAGTCGGAGATGAATTTCGACTACACAATCGTCTTCTACAGTCAATTTCACCATCGGGTACTTTCAACAAATGCTATATTCTGATAAAATTTAAAATTCCAATTTAAAGCCATTTTAGCGAATCTTTTGCTATTGTGTGATAGAAGAAGTAATAGCAGGTATATGGCCTATATGGGGTGTAGTATGTGTGTTTGGAGCATATATAATTGGCTAGTTTTGCCATTTTCAGCCGTTTTAGGAATGCTGAAATAAGAGTGTATATTTAGTTGCCTGCATTCGTTACTGCTAGGAGTTGGAAGCTATTTCAAATTATGGAACTTAATTTGTTCTATGGACAGATATTCTAAAATAAAAGACAATTCTTATACGTTCAGAATTTTTGATTAATAGTAAAGTTTCTAGTTACACATATGTCAACGTCTGTAAAGATGTACTGGATTCCCTGTAACCCGTGCTTGCTCCTATTACTGATTATTCCAGAGAAACGGGCTGAGACTGAATCCAATTATTTCTGAAAAATAAAAATAAAGAATATAATAAATGAGTAAGGGCGATATTATTCTAAGGAGAGAATGGGAATAATCATAAGAATCTTATGAAGTACGTACCATGTAGTTCTTTATTGAGCTTGAATATCATAATTAGGCTGTAAATACGTTCTGCTTATGATACCTAACACAAAAAGAAATTTGAGATAATCTTTTGCTAGGCAATTAGTGAACTACGATTACATTATAAGATGAATCCGAAGTAACTTTTCATACGGTAAAGAATTGGCTTTCTTCCAAGTTCCATCAGTCAGTCGCAATATTAATAAGAGATAGTTCAGTGGCATATAGAACTGCTATCCTTTCAGATAAATTATTTAAATTAATGGAAGTCGAAAATCTAGCAAATTTCATTTCTACTTCGTTTATGTGAGGTTATGAATGTTGCAGGCTGTCAAATTCTATTACCGCCAACATCTCAGCATGACCAAAAGTAGACAATAGAATAGTTCTACAGGTATTAATTTGCGTTAGGCAACCCAATCTACGCCTAAATATGAGAGTTATATACATTAGAGAAATTTGAGGGGCAAATATATCTCCTTACATTTCTAATACATGTTAATCTTTCTGAAAGTCTATCGCAACAACAAGAGCCCACTAAAATTTTATTGTAATTAAGATAATAATTTAAATTTATTTCTTTCGTCTTAGTATGCGAAGTCCTCGGATATGAACCAGAATATAGGAAGAGGTGGACTTTCAGTATCTTCCTAATACTATACTGCATTTATATCAGTCGGAGACGAATTTCGACAACACCACCTTCTTCTACAGTCAATTACACCCTCGGGTACCGACTTTTAAAAAATCTGTTTTCCACAGAATCCGAAAAAATCCATGGACTGATGATGATGCGCTGAAATTAGGTCAGCACATCAACTTCGGTCCGCTGCATCCATTTCCGGTATCAGAAACGTTCTGTCTCGCTTAGTTTCAACGCCGACCGGACGAATTTCTATTTCAGGAGCGATAATCTCTTTCAGGAAGCATATAGTTCTGTGTATTTATGTCGAGAACAATAGGACTAGAAACGGAGATGATTCTGTTATATTCTGAGAACATAACTAGAATTTCAATCACTCGTGTTTAATTGACCTAATTGTGGTAGAAAACTATGGTATATGATAAGTAAAATTGGCAATGACCCAGTATATATTTTTGAAATTTCGCGGAGAGTTTAAGTTGGTATTTCCGGCAATAATGGATATACTCGCCAATTTTTAAGCACAATGCATGCGAATACGTTCACTATAGCCGGAAATGCCAACTTAAACTCTCCGCGAAATTTCGAAAATGTTTACTGGGGAGATATATCCTAACATAAGTAGTAAGATGGGGACACGTGTTGCAAAATTTTAAATCTCACCAGTTTTTGGAATTTATGTCAGTTTCGAAGATTCCTTTTCGTTGCAGATTTCTATAAGAAAAACTGTAACTAATCTGCAGTAGATGCCAATCTAATCTTTTTTAGGAAAATCTTAAATACTTTCGAAAATAGCAAAGAAGTATCCGAAATACATAAATTGTTTAAGAAATAAAAACCGGGCTTATTTCATAACGTGATTTGATATATTTTTTGCAAAAAGCTTATAAATAGCTGCAGACGTATCTATTAATAGAACATTGATTTTCGTCGTAAATAGGTTTGAATGGTGCCGTTTCATGGAATCAAGCGAAATACTAACAAAGCCTGCCGGTACGTCTGGACACTCGAAGTCCTGAAAGGTCTATTAGAGTTTTAATGAATGAGGGGCGCATGCTTCTTGAAATTAACGATTCGTTTAGTCAGGGGTGTATTCGGAAATAATTCAAAGGGGGAATACCCTGAAGTTGGGAATTAATTAGGTTGTTCGTGGCCGTTTGACTTCCTCGGAGATGCGAGGAAGGTTGCTTTTTTCTTTCTCTTTTTGGAGGGATTTTTTGGGATCAAATCGTCGTACACCGGTAAATTAATTTAGTAATTGGAACGATCTCGTCGAAGTATTAAAACTCGTAGATTGCTGCGGAAGAGAGAATGAGGATAATGAAGCACCACTCGAGCAATTACCCTTTGGAGCGTGAAATTGCGAAAATTCGCCCCTGATCGAAACAATTAAATACTTCTGATGCAATGCGTGCGCACGGGGTGCGCATTGTGTGGCCCTTTATTCTGACCAATTCTGTTCATTAAATGGGACAGATGCACAGGTTGCGCTACGCAGATAGAAATAATGCTCCTGCGCATAAGCCTTACAGAACGCATACATTCTCCAAAGCTGCAAAGGAACTGGAAATCAATACTCAACTTTTTAGAAACCTCTAATGCCCCACATTGTAAATACGGTGTTTGTTGTATACGCATACTACGGTGGCCACCATAGCATGGTAGCCTAGTGATATCATGCATGCCATCAACCGATGTTGACTGCGGGCCAAGGGAAATTTCGCATAAGGCATGGGATAGCGTTCGATTGTCGCTGAACACGATTCTATCAGGTCAGTATTGAGAACTTTTATTATCCTCAATTGCTGTGCTTCCTTCATTTTTTGCGCTCGAAAAATTTTGTTGAAAAATGACGAGAAAAGTGGCGAAATTTTCTTTCATGCATTTAAAAGCTTCCCCTTCCGTTTCTATATATAGCCATATGTATGTATACATGTATATACATATATATAGCTTCGCATATTGCACTGTCGTAATCTACATTCGTTTACAAACACCTTCCTCACTTCTAGTACAATGGAAATCGATATTTTGCAGTTATATCCGTGTTGTGGTTAAATCGTCACACGTAACAATTTTTTCGCAGCGATTACCAGATTTTCACCCTCCGTAAGTTTGAAATTTAATTACAACCACTTTTCCTCCCGTTTCTAGTAATCACGTCAGCAATCTTTAATTGCGAATATTTCTTCGCGTGTAAATCAGAAGAATCCTCTTTATCGAAAACCGTTCCAAGAAATTCGCCTCCGTTCTCGTTATAAAGTCGCCAATTAGCTTTTAATTAATTAAAAAAAAGTTGATGGGAAAGAAAAACAAGAAAATAAGAAAACGTAATAATAATGAAGGTGGAATCTCAGACGCGAAGGTGACAAATTGTTTTGATTCGTTCGAGAGGCAATTGTAATAATGAATCAATTCGTCCTAATTAGACCGGTCGTCATTAACCGTTGACGGCAGGTTAAACATTTCGATAAGAAGAAAAGGTAAACACAATCGACGAATGTACGAATCGATTACCTTCGTTAATTTCGATTCCCCAATTGGGGATGTTTAATTGTATTTTCAGGACGATTTCGTTTCGTCAATTTGATATAATTGTGCCCTCGAGGAATCTACCGGGGAAAAAACGAACATATTTATTTTCACAGTTGATTTCAAAAAAGGGGAGGATAGGGGGACGAAGCGTTGGAATCTTGAAATTATGTTGCTTCGTATTCATTTTAATTTATTGGGGCTTAAATTTCCTATTTAGAAGTCTGAAAATGTTTTTTACAGTAATATTATAACGACCAACCAGATTGATGAAAAGATATTTCGAATATCTCCACTACCAAAGTTCAATATGATCAGAACGCACATTTAAGGGGAACATATTATTTAATCCCTAAAAGGGTTCAAGGAATGACCCTTACTGAATCCCATAACGACAATGAATCCGGGGATTTTTTCGATAAATAAATTTTTCGAAAGATTTCGGTATGTACGACAAACTAAAGATCTTTGCGTTATATGTAAATGTCTACGTCGTAAAGAAGGCTTCCCCTTTATTCCTTGGCAACCTTCCAAATGGATCCCAATCATTAAAACGTGCCAGGATACGTTCTTTTTTCCGCTACTCGAACCTTAAGATAAATTATAGTTGGACTTCACCCGAATTTTTCACCGCCATTATTAATCTTGTTTGAAATTTACGTCCCTCCAGTTCATACCAATTTTTTCTTTATTAAAGGGTTCTTTTTTTTTTGGAACATTATACTGAAAATGTCTGAATTTTAAATCTAGAAATTTTATAAAAGAATATCGTTCTTATTCGAAACATTAACAGCCAAAATTTATAACGGTTTTTGTTTCATGATCATTTAATAAAACGTGCTTCTGGTGCCGTTGAATCAACTGAAATTTTCGATTTAATTAATGATGCCCAAATATCTGTTAATAGTTGGGAGATTTCGATGTAGCACATCTTCTGCTGTCCATTTCGTTATAATGCTCAAAAAACTTTTGTAATCCCATTGAATTATTGCTTATTGTAACACATCCTAATTGAATACCTGAAAAAAATGAAAATTTCAATTCTAATTGGTGTTGGAATATCTGTAATTCTAATTGGATTTCTTCTTTCGTATTCCGAGCTCAGATTTGAATATAATGCTTAAATTTTCTTCCAATTATTGCTTACACCATATCTTCACTGTGCACACGAACAGAATTGAAGATTACGATTCGAATTAGTGCTGGAATAAATGTAATTCTAATTGGATTTTTTAACGTGGATTTCCTCTTTTGTATTTCGAGTTCAGGTCTCGATATAATGCTTAAATTTTCTTCCAACAACTTCATGAATGATTGCTTATACCATATCTTCCCTATGCACCCGAACTGAACTGAAAATTGCGATTCTAATTAGCACTGGAATATCTATAATTCTAATAGAATTCTTTTACCGTGGATTTCTTCTTATGTATTTCGAGCCCAGGTTTCGATATCACGCTCAAATTTTGTTCCAATTATTTCTTATACCATATCTTCACTGTGCACGCGAATAGAACTGAAAATTACGATCCCAATTAGTGCTGGAATACCTGTAATCTTGGAAGATTTTGATGTGTATTTCTTCGTTCGTATTCCCAACGCAATTTTAATATCATGCTTAAATTTTCTTCCAACAATTTCATGAATCATTACTTATATTATATCTTGTAATAATTGCACTTGATTATTGCTTATAACATTTCCCTACGATATACCCGAAGAAACTGAAATTTTAGATCTAATTATTGTAAAAATATCGTTGGTTATTGTAACGTTTCAATCGCATTGTCACGATGCCGTTATTTTCTTTCATATTTCCCGATTCTAACGTATTTTGATTTTTATTTTCCTTCTTTGATCCCCTGGATACATCATCCTCAAGCTTAGACTTTGAAATCAACTAACCCGGAAACATGTCCTCCAATTATGAAGCCATTATGTAAATTTCATGACAATCGTTAGATCTTACTGATTATCCCGGAAGAAAGGAAACATGGCGGATTTTATAGTTAATTGGGCTTGAAAAGATTCGATTATCAAAGGTAGTAATTTGAAAATTTCATCGTTTACGTGAAAGATCGTTCACGTTTTCAAGTCGCCGGTAAAAACTGCCCCATTTATTTTTATTATTAATTCGAAATTGCATTGGTTTTAATGGTGATTATCCTTTTTGGAAATTTAGCTATTCCCAAAGGAAGCTATAAACCGCTTGGAGCAACTGAAAACGGCAGTTGCGTCTATGAAATTATCAATGGCATCTCAAAAAGTAACGTTTTAGATTTTTCTTATTATTCTTTCGTATAAGCTAGAAATGGACCTCCAACACCTTTCAGATTTCAATTCAATTTTTCTATCCAATATTTTCTGTAAGGTTTGTGTTTCGTGATTGTCCAAATCATAAGCAAGCGTTGCTTCCATCGAAAGCTGTATATTTTAGCTCTAAAAGATGTATATATAACGATAAAATACTAGTTATTTACCACTTTAAGAGCTCAAGTAGGTCTAATCTTTTGCCAATAATAAATGAAGAATCAGCAGGTTTACAGGCTTGAAATTTTGAATACCACATATTCGATACGGTAGTTAAGACCTGTCGAAGAGCATTTTTGTAAATCCCTTTGTTACCGTTGCTTTCATGAAGTCCAAAGAAGACGTTGAACCCATGGTCATTTTTCTATTCCTTAATTGGGGTTAAATTCAACAATAAACAAGGAATTTACAAAAAGCTCGTCGATAAGTCGTAGCTACCGTAACGAATACAGGGTATGCTAAATTTCGAGCCTGTAAACGTACTAGTTCTTCACGTATCATTAGAAACAAATTAAAGCTGTAGAAGCTCTTAACATTGTTAAAAAAACTAGTAGTTTGTCGTTACACCCACTACTTTTAAAGGCCAGATATACATTTTCGAAATAGTTTTGGAACCAATAAAAAATTTTTAAGTTTAAGTTTAAGTTTTAAGTTTAAGATCTTGAAAGGAAGTACCTTACAACCTTAAAGGATTTGACCACATTGACAAGGAAAATACGCCCTAGGATGAAATAACGCCGAAATTGACAACAAAGAACCTCCACAATTCGAATTCTTGGGCGACTAAATAAAAATTTCCGGTTCCAAAAGTGCTATCTTCATTTTGGGCCAAATTCCTTCCTCCCCTTCAGTCCTTCTTATAAAGCCACAGTTTGTAAATATCGTCATTTTGGGTCAAGTTCCTTCCTCCCCTTCAGTCCTTCTTATAAAGCCAAAATGATGAATTGCTTTTGTAAATTCAAATTTTCGGTGAACCAATCCAAAAAAGTTGTTTTTCAAGATTGGACACGGAACTGTTTTTAAACGTAGAAACGAAATTAAGGGAAATTTATATACACAAACATTTTTTTATTACATAGGGCAACATTCAAAAGCTATTTTTAATGACCGCGAATGTTAGACTTTACATGTCGTGGCTATCATGTATTAGATAAACTATGTAGATAAGCTAAAAATCGATCAATAAACAGGAATCCAAGGCTTAATCTTACAATGTTTCGTTTTATTGCTTTTTGTAACGAAAGGGAATTATTGTTAAATTTATTCACTTTGATTCAGCGATTTAAGGGAAATAAAGAAGCTATTTCGGATATAACGAGCCGGATACGTACAAAAATAATCTCTCCACCCCCGCACCTCCGGTTCCAATTCGCGTACTTTAATTTTTAACGTCGTAGGATCAATAATCATTATTGTTATTTATAAGAAATCCCTCTCCGAAATTGTTATAGGGGATGAAGCATTTAACGTCGTGAATTTGATTACCAAAACAAATAACAAACGCATGCTCAATTACGACCGCCTTCTCCCCTCCCTCTCCGTATTATTTTGCAAACCGAAATGTGCCGTCGGCGAAGCTCACTTTACCTTCGGCCACCCTTCAGCTCTTACTAGTTGAAGCTCACGTGCTCGCTCTTTACTGCTACGAATTATCCCCGTTTCTCTTCCGATTTTCACAGTTCGGAAGTGTTTAGTAAAGTGGTGAACAAAGATGATCGATCCGTCTTCGTCCGAGGAAGACAGCGAGGAAGAGCATGGACCACAACATCAAAGTCATCACCCCGGTACCCATCACGGCACGCATCATCATCATCATCACCCAGTAAGTGGAAGAAGCTCCCTTTTCTTATTACCGTTTTACTTAAACAAATGAATCAATCGACTGAGGACTTGTTGTGTTGTTTTCAGTTTGCAATTTACGATTTTGATCAACGTTGCTATTTAAAAAAGACTTCAATCACGAATTTCGTAACTTTTAAATTTGATATCCAAAGTCTAAAACCGCTGATTTTGGATATTTCCAAATTTGACTTTTCGCGAATTATCAATTGTTTAATATTATTTATCAGTGTGGGACGTTGATATCATCATCAACCGATATTTTTGTAACGACCTCCTCGACTTGCCTCCCATTTAGAATTAATTAGATAGTTATTTCGAAGTTTCCGAATGTATGCGGCGTATTTACCCTCCATTATACACGGGTTATCTGTCTTACCGCCTACTATAGGAAACCCAAAAATCTTTATTAGCGTAGGTATACGTGTTTGATGCCTGGGGGTGGGTTTAACGAGACAAGCTTACCTTTAACATTTAGAGAATGCGTATTATGAAGTAATTTTGCAACAGGCCGTTTTAATTAGAATAATTTTATCGAAAAGTTCGAGTTCTTCGAAATGTTCTTTTAATTTCGTGGCGATTTCGAAAGTTCGAATAAGAGGGTTTTTTTCCTTGGGCATTTTATAGGATGGTGGAAATTGTATTGAGCCCACCTCCGGTAAATACTATTGGATTGTTCGAAAAGTAATTTCGTTCCTTGACGATTTAGTGAGAAAATATTTTATTGAATTACATATTGTCAATTCTGGTCCAATATCTTTTACCATCTTTCTGGCAGTAGCCTAAAATGTTAGTTTTTTCCTGGCAAAAAGACTGATCCAGATCTCCTCATTTGAAGTAAACCGTCCAAAAAATTTTGTAGAGACCGGAACAAGTAATAGTCAGAAGGTACCAAATCTGGAAAATATGGGGGTATGGCAGTACATTCTATCCACGCTGCAAAAGCTTTTTGGCGAGTTACCAAACTTGTATGAGGAACACTACACCTTTCCAATTGATCAATTCTGACCTTTTCTGTTTTTAGTGGATCATACAATTTGTTCAGAATTGATCGTTTTGTTGTCCGGTAGGTAGCTCATTCCCTTGAAATCCCACCAAACAGACAGCATCACCTTCCGAAGTGCTTTGAATCGGTTCATCTTTTTTACTCCATGATCTCTTACGTTTAACATCGTTCCCAGTGTTGATGGGCTTCAAAAATTGGTCATTTTCTTGACGTTTGAGAAGCAAATTACAGAGGGCAACGCGACGGCGCAAATTTCTTTCCGTAAGAACATTGGGAACCCATGAGATTAAAGCCAGGCACTTGAAATGATCATGAACGGTCGATTTCGATAAAGTTCATCTCTCAGCGATCTCACGAGTTGTTATTCGCCGGATTGCGTCAATTAATGACTTTATTGCGTGCTTCAACTAGCCTTCAAGATCAACATTGCCGGATCGAAATATTGCAAACTAGTTTGGGCATTGGCGTTCTGTCAATACATCTCCATACACATCGGATAAATCTTTTCTTTCTTGAACAGCATTTCGATATTTGATGGGGCACCAACCAAAAATTACTGCATAGAGTCAATCGAACGTTTTCAGGAGCAAGCTTTGCTATATCAGCTATCAAAATATATAATGACCATGCGGCTAAAAATAAAGTCCTTTGTTGGGAAAAAACGAAATTACTTTCCGAACAATCCGATAGGTCATTCATTAATTTGCGTTTATCCTCTCCACCTTTCGGTATAGGAGTTGTAAATATGCAAGTTAGAATTAGAAACCGGGTGGTTTATGGGATGAAGCGAGCTTGTACAATCACCCAGACAAAGTATCGCTTCGCCTAAACGGACGCGCCGGCTTGCGTCATTCCCCAAACCATCCGTTTACAAGTTAGAATTGAAGATCTTCAGGAGAATTCGAGCTAAGACCCAATTTTGATTTTTCCAAAATGTATTTCGATAGTTAAGTTGTCCCCCTCAGTGGAAGAAACACTGCTTGGATCAAAATTGCCCTATAAACATAATTGTCAGTTTGGTCCGCAGTGCACCGAGGATGACAACTTCTTCTTCTATGTTTCTTCTTTTGCCCTGTCAGGGCACGGAGTGTATGACAACTTAAAATCAAACTTAAAAGTAACACTTCTTCATCTGGATTGAAAAGTTTGGGAAATAAACGCAGTTTTTCCGATAAAATTTAGGCGGAATCCCCATATCATCATCATTCCCATCATTCGGACGGCGGCAGCAGCAATTTAGAAGTACCCAACAACGCGGCGATATCACGATCCTTATCCCCATCGAGCGCGATCTCCGTAGAAACCCTAAATCATAGCGTCGGGTCATCGCGTGCGAACTCGTTACCCAGACCCACAAGCCCATCACCGTCAGTGGCCTCTGAAAAAACCGAAGTCGACCTGCAAGAAAAGCAGGAACGCGAGGAAGAAGAACGCAAACGCAGGATACAATTGTACGTCTTCATTTCGCGATGCATAGCTTATCCTTTTAACGCCAAACAACCCACCGATATGACGAGGAGACAGACCAAAATAACTAAACACCAATTAGACACTATCAGCGCTCGGTTTCAAGTAAGATCGCTTTGGGGTTTTTCGGGATGGGGTCTTATCGAGGTAAAATGCTTCGTTTTGTAGAGTTTCCTGAAAGGCGAGACGCAGATAATGGCGGACGAAGCCTTCCAGAACGCCGTACAAAGTTACTACGATGTATTCCTCAAGTCCGAACGGGTGATTAAGATGGTCCAATCCGGTGCTTGTTCCCAATACGATTTTAGAGAAGTATTTAGAAATAACATCGAGAAAAGGGTCAGGTATTGAAGCCAAAAGTTTGCGACATCGCGACGTTGTGGTTTGATAATTCTTTTCTTTAATTGCCATAGGTCGTTGCCCGAAATGGAAGGATTGAGTAAGGAGACCGTGTTTACATCGTGGATGGCCAAATTTGATTGCATTTTGAAAGGTGGGACACAATTTTTAAAGACATATACAGTTAATAGTATCCCCATCCCGTTTCCTATCCAGTAAAACTCCATCATTTTTCATTCTAAAACGATAAAATTATTTTAAAATTCTAACGATCAGTGTTTTCTTTGTTTCACATTAATTGCATTATATCAATTACTCCTTACATGCATAACCTATAACTTATCTTAAAACGCTTGTAACATAACATACAATGATGTGTCAGCCATCTTGTCTACTGCCAAACTTGCCCTTTTATATAGCTCTCTTCTTTGGCCAGATGTTCCAACAAACATGCTACAATGTTAGACTACAAAAACTTATATTATGAAGTATTATAAGTCTAATTTTACAGATGGTTTTATCACTTGACCACGACTTGTTATTATCGTGCTTCTCTTCTGTATTTTACCTTCACGGTTTAGCTGTAGATCTAAACAGCCCTTAACCCGGTCTTGATTTTTGTTCTTACTATTCTGTTCTTCTTCCCATTCTTCACTATCACTTCCTTCCCCACAATCAAAGTTACTCGCACCCGTAATGTATCGTTTTCCACTCCCTTCTAACGAATGACGACTCTTGCTTCTTGTTTTCTTTGATTTTCATATGATATGGTTTTGCTAAGACAACCAATTCCATATAATACGTCGTCATACTCTTTTGTAATTTTACCTTCTCCTGCTCATTTGTCTGAATAGGACTAGGAGATGAAGATTCGAAAAGGCCTTCTAGAATGCAACAACAATCCTTGAATTCGGAGCTGATCCTATCCAAAGAGCAGCTGTACGATATGTTTCAGCAAATCCTCGGTGTGAAAAAGTTCGAACATCAACTCCTATTCAACGCCCTGATGGTACGTCCCCTAAATCGACGTGGGAAAAATACTTAAGTTAACGATGCAATTTTTCCAGTTGGATTCGGCGGACGAGCAAGCAGCCGCTATCAGAAGGGAGCTGGACGGTCGGATGCAAAGAGTGGCCGAGATGGAGAAGGTACCGGCTGGGTAACGGAAGGATTTCTAAAAAGTTTCTCGGTGATTTTTTAGAACAGAAAGCTTATGCCGAAGTTCGTGTTAAAAGAAATGGAATCACTGTACGTAGAGGAATTAAAATCATCAATAAATCTCCTTATGGCGAATTTAGAATCGCTTCCGGTTTCTAAAGGCTCTATGGATTCAAAATACGGCTTGCAAAAACTAAAACGCTATAACCACAGGTTGCATAACCATAATAAACCGTATACTGTGAAGCATCTTTTGATGAACTATGTTACTTCTTTTAGATCCCAAGGATCTTTAGCAAAATTAGAAGGAGACTCGGCGGATAGCGATACGCAGCTAACAAAGCTCGATGTAGTATTATCGTTCCAATTGGAGGTAAAGACGATACGCCTCGTAATCTGAGTGAAATCGTCGTATCTCAATTGAAACGCGTCAATTTTCAGGTCGTGGTTATGGAAGTTAAAGGCTTGAAGTCTTTAGCACCGAATCGAATCGTTTATTGCACCATGGAGGTAGAAAACGGTGAGAAACTCCAAACCGACCAGGCGGAAGCTTCGAAACCGATGTGGGACACCCAAGGTGATTTCTGTACCACGCACCCTCTTCCAGCGGTTAAAGTAAAGTTATACACCGAAAATCCGGGGATGTTAGCGCTGGAAGATAAGGAACTCGGAAAAGTCGTGCTGAAACCCACCCCGCTATCCTCAAAGGTAACTCATTGGAAACACCAAAATTAGTTTTTGTTAAGGGATATGTATCTGCCAGGCTCCCGAGTGGCATAAAATGACAGTGCCTAAGAATCTCCCTGACCAAGACCTAAAGATAAAGATCGCGTGCAGGATGGATAAACCCTTGAACATGAAACACTGCGGGTATCTTTACGCCTTGGGGAAATCCGTTTGGAAGAAATGGAAGAAACGATATTACGTGTTGGTGCAAGTCTCCCAGTACACTTTTGCCATGTGCAGTTACAAAGAGAAGAAGTCCGAACCATCTGAGATGATGCAATTGGATGGATACACAGTTGATTATATCGAAGCATCGAGTGGTAAGTATCAACCCCTCGTATTCGTAGATATGTATACAGGACGAATTCCTGTGCATATATCTACATGTGTTTCCTTTGAATTACTAACACGATATGTTTTTAAGCAAACTTGATGGTTGGAATGGGTAAGCGTAAGTTGCTTCTACATCCATTACAGAAACGCTATCAGAGATATGCTGACGTGTCATCTTTGCAGATTTGGAAGGTGGACGGTATTTCTTCAACGCCGTTCGTGAAGGTGACAGCATCCTTTTCGCCAGCGACGACGAAGCCGAATGCCACCTGTGGGTTACGGCAATGTATAGGGCGACCGGACAGTCTCACAAGCCAACTCCGCCCTTAACCCTGCAGGATAAAAACTCGACAATATCAAAAATTCAAGGTGGTGAGTCGTTGGAAAAATCCGATCGAATAAGTGCGATGTCGAAATTTCCTCGACTTTCAGACGCCGATAGGGCTCGCAAGCACGGTATGGAGGATTTCATTTCCGCCGATCCTTGCACGTTCGACCACGCATCTCTTTTCAAACTCCTACAGAATCTAACTTTGGAATACAGGTTAAACGATCCCTACTGCTCGCTTGTAAGTTATCAACGTTTATGCGAGAAAGAGGTGAGGGTTTGTAGGTACAGGTTTTAACCCGATGTACCAGTAAACCCCCTCTGAATTTCCCGTAAGATTCTGTTAAAAACGTACTAACTCCGTGTTCACTCAGGGTTGGTTTAGCCCCGGCCAGGTGTTCGTCTTAGACGAATATTGCGCCAGATACGGGGTTCGTGGTTGCTACAGGCATCTGTGTTATTTATCGGATTTACTTGACAGGGCCGAAAAAAATGTCATGATAGATCCTACACTCATACACTATAGTTTTGCTTTCTGTGCTAGTCATGTCCATGGAAATAGGTATGTTCATTTAGTACTAGAGCTAGAAATTCATGATTAATTCATTACAACAGTAATGACTTCAGACCAGATGGTGTCGGGAGCGTCACGCACGAGGAGAAGGAGAAGTTTCAAGAAGTCAAGGAGAGGCTGCGTATCCTTTTAGAGAACCAGATCACCAATTTCAGGTATTCCTTGCGTTTGATCAAACAAGTGTTTGTAGCAAATTTGATACACGCATGAAACCGTGAAAGTCCATGCGTGATGGAAGTAGAAGCCCGTAATCAATTTACCCATCCCAAGACGGATGATCCTTTAGATTTTAGATAAATATTGTGTCTGCAACTGTTTAGACATAGATTCGTTGGTTCAAAGGTTGAAGAAGCAGCGTTAAACTCCCGACTTCCGTTTATACCGAGATTGTATCCTATCCTACCTAAAATGCTTCTTCAATCACATACGTAGTATCTTTTTCTTCAAAAGGATGAGTTTAGAACATTTGACGAAATTCCTTTTAGATACTGTTTTCCCTTCGGGCGACCTGAAGGATCATTGAAGGCCACCCTTTCGTTATTAGAAAGGGTACTCATGAAGGATATAGTCACACCAGTGCCTCCGGAAGAAGTCCGCGGTATGATTAAAAGAGTTTAGAGACTGCGGCTTTGGTCAACTACACGAGACTCTCCTCCGAAGCCAAAATCGAAGGTACTTTGTCAGCTAGTTTCGAGGGTAATTGAAAAATTTTTCTATTTTGCCAAGAATAATATTTATGACTGTTGCTGTTGCCCGTATGTCTTATCGAACTCTTGAGATGGAAGCAATATCATGTTAGTCATTCTTTAGGAAGCGCATCATCATCTAATAGTCATAGATATTATTCATGGCCAAGATGTAAAATTTTGCTTTTACCCACAACAAAAACACTGAAACAACTAACTAACAGCTAACACTACACCAATCTTCCAAACACGTACAGATCTCGACTTACGCTAAGTATACAAACCCAAAATGGTGTTTTCTTGTACCTGGGGCGCGTTTGTTTTATTCTTCTTTTTTGCTAACCATTTTTAGATGACTTGAGAGGGGAGACACTGGTGCCACCCAGCAAAAAACTAGACGACTTAATACATTTAGCTGAACTATGCGTCGATTTACTCCAGCAAAACGAAGAACACTATGCTGAGGTGAGTCTCGTTCCTTCTTGTAATATATACGGATTTGAAATATGTATATGTAAGTCTTTTGGGACTAGATTATCAGATTCTTAATTTACAATTTGGAAAAATTTGGAAAAGATATTGGGAATCATCTACCAATACGCTAAATTTTGGAGATCGCTTTCAACACCATAGCCACGACTAGTGCTTAGATCTTTGGGGAATGAAACTGTGCGATCTTTGATAAGCCAGTTTCTTTCCTTTTGGAAATAACGATGGTTCCAAAAAGTTCCTGGTCATGCCTTTGGAATTGGGCACGAAGATCATTTAAAGCTGCGTTGTTTGGGTGACCAGCAATACTAATCCGATTCAATTTTAATTTCCTGTCTTTACCACTCAAATAAATGAAATCGCAATAATCCATGTCTTGGCGTGTTGGTAGATAAGGGACCATCAATCTTATCCAAATTTCATAATTGAAGAATCTGATCTTGAATACTACTTTTTCTTCGTGCCCTAAATGTATACCTATTAATGTTTCGTGTGTTATTCTGTGTGTACATGCAAAACAGCTGCGTAAGGCAGAGCGGCCGCCCACTTCGTCAAGTTCGATAACGGGCACGCCAGCCAAACAGCAAAGCTCTGTGTACCGCTATTGCATGCCCCAGCATGCTACCTACACCCCACCAGACCCCACGGCACGTACAACTCTCTCTATCTTTCTTTTTTTTACTATTTTAACCGCGTCGATTTCTGTACGATTCCGATTTCGTCACGATCTCGTATATTTCTAAACTGATGGTCCAAAATCGTACAGGAAACGACGTCATCAACAGTTTTCTATGCCTACGCTCAGATTGTATGCATTAGAGGCGCAAACGATCGGTTAAGAAGTCGGCTGTGTTCTTTTCTTTCATTTCGCCAAAATTCGGACCTGTCCTTTAAAAAGTAACTAAAAAGTTTTTTTGGATGCCCATAGAAATCTGATGATCTCAAGGAATAGATACTTAATTTTAAAAAAAGACAAAAAGAACATCGACATAATTGTAAACAGGTGCCGACTGATACACAGAACCCCGGCAAAAACTTTCTCCTTGGTAAAATGACGATATTGCAGAATATAGATGGCCTTATTGATAAGCGAATGATCTCGCACGTCTTATACTAAATGGAGCAAAAATCTGTTTCTTGTACCTCTTCTTCCGCTTTTGATGTTGCTCATATCGATGGAATTCCGTCATGCTTGAATTTTGGTGTGTAGTTACTTGTGGACACACTGTATCCTTTATTTGAATTCTACCTATGTACGAGGTAAACGCCCGAAATTTTCTAATTGATCATATTCCAATGGGGTTAGGAATGAAATCAGTAGGTCTTAAGAGTCTGAATTGGGATTTGATCCAAATGCAGGGTTAGATGGTGTGTCCCGTCCAAAAAAATTATTCGAGGTATGAAAAAATGGAAGAAGGGGGAATTTTGGGGATTGGTCACTGGAATTTTTGCTAATCCACATCTTCCTAGGAAAAGGTGATAAGTAACTCTGGCAGAAGCAACTCGGCAAGTCGGGTTAGGAATGAAACCATTAGATCTTACCAGTCTGAATTGGGATTTGATCCAAATGGAGGGTTAGATTAAGAAATTTTACTTGAGAAACGAGGAAATCAAAAAGGGGAATTGACGGGATTAATCACTTGAATTTTTACTAATCCATGTCTTCCTAGGAAAAGGGGATAAGTAACTCAGGGGGAGCATCTCGACAAGCGGAGTTAGGAATGAATTCATCAGATCTTATGATTCTGAAGTGGGATTGGATCTAAATGGAGGGTTCCCATTAAGAGATTTTATTTGAGAAACGAGGAAATGGAAAAGAAAGGGGAATTTTGGGGATTAATCACTGGAATTTTTGCTACTCGACGTCTTCCTAGGAAACGGGGATAAGTAACTCAACCGGAAGCATCTCACCAAGGATCTACTGGAACTACTGGTACGTAAAGCACAATGCTCAGCTCGCTGGTTTATCGGTGAACCAAGCCTAGATAAGAATTATTGAATGAAGCATTGATAAAGTAGACCAGACGATTGTCCCATTGTTTTCTCCAGCTCAAATGCGAGGTGTTAAGATGAAAATTGGACTTTCAGCTGAAAATATTAAAATTTAGGCATAGTCTTAATGGGGTGCACTCCAGGGCTACGTTTAAGCAAAGGGTGCGGTCACAAAAATAAAAATGAAAACAAAATGGCGAATGGATCTCCGTAACTAACCCAAACTTGGATTATACCTCGTTTCAGAAATAGAGAGACGAATTTCTGAACGAACTCCAAGCCCAAATTACACACTATAAAATCTGGAATGCGGCAATTTAAAGCGATACTTCGAAAGAGGTAGAGAAAATAGAAAAATATAATAAACACCACAATAGCTAGCGGTAATAAACAAATATCAATACATTTGACAGAATTACGTACACGATACGATTATAGCAGGATTGGTGCAGTGTAATTTGGTGCTGCTTTCGAATCGGAATTTACTGTAAAAGTGTCGTGTTTAGAAATTTATCTCTCTATTTTTGGCACAAGGTATTGCTGATTGGGCCTGCAAGAAAGGTTAGTCCTTGGTAGCTTCGGACGAAGCTGGACGACAAGGACAATATTTGATTACTATCCTCACTGGAATATGTGGCGTTTTCCTCGTACCACCTATAGATTTTATTTCTACTCTTTTTTGAGTTTTCAGTATTTTTCCTCAGTCAGCGCCTGATTTCTGATGCATGGATGTCTAGATGTCATACTGATACGTATCTGAATATTATAGTACTTACTGTACATTAGTCTGTATCGTATCTCTCCTGTAAAGCGTAAATTATTATTGTTTTTTTAACGGGAAAAGCTGGGATTTTTTTACATAGACATATATATATACGTTAGTCGTCATTTCGTACACCGATTGAATTATTTTGAAAGCACACGAATTAGTCCGATCATTTCCCCTTCATTTCAGTCTAATTATCCTTTTTCCAAAACAGGCTTTCGCCTGGTTTAGCGACTTGTTAGTCGAGCATGCTGAGATTTTTTGGTCCCTATTCGCGGTCGATATGGACAGAGTGCTAGCTGAGCAGCCCCCGACACGTGGGATTCGTTTCCGCTGTTCCAGATATTAAACGACTACCTTAGAGCGGACGGTTAGTAAAGCAAATCGTCGATAAAAGAATCGTCTTAATTCTAAATTGTTCGGTCGTAGATAATTTGAAAAATGGACGGTTTCATCAGCATTTGAGGGATACCTTCGCCCCGTTAGTAGTGCGTTACGTAGATCTGATGGAGTCGTCTATAGCTCAATCGATCCATAAGGGCTTCGAGAAAGAGAGGTGGGAAATTAAAGGGTAAGTCGATCTTGGTTGAACAAAACGAAACCGGTCTTCATTTTTGCTCGTTAGAAATGGCTGTGCGACCTCCGAGGACCTCTTTTGGAAGCTGGACGCCCTGCAGTCTTTCATACGAGATCTGCATTGGCCGGAT
The DNA here is from genome assembly GCA_038088585.1 of Chrysina gloriosa. Classification (NCBI taxonomy): domain Eukaryota; kingdom Metazoa; phylum Arthropoda; class Insecta; order Coleoptera; family Scarabaeidae; genus Chrysina; species Chrysina gloriosa. The sequence goes on from CM076096.1 coordinate 6,162,409, forward strand.
GCCGAATTCAGACAACATCTCGAGCAAAGGTTGAAGTTGATGGCGTGCGATATGATCGAATCCTGCATCCAAAGAACCGAAAGTGCTTTCCAACAGTGGCTGAAGAAAACGGTCACCTTCATATCAACCGATTATATAATTCCGTCGGAAATGTGTGCTATGGTTAATGTCATATTGGATGCCAAAAATCAATCATTCAAGCTCTGCGCTGTCGATGGTATTGACGTGGTAAGTGATTCCGGCGATAAGGTACATGATAACCGGCGATTCTTCGTGTTTATTTTTTCCAACCGCATTTCAGCACCAGTACCACACTAAAATCGATGACCAAATCGATAAAACCTTGGCCAGTATGAACCAGGGATTAATCAGCAAGTTGATGTCAGTATTGGAAGCCTCCTTGTCGAAGATATCCCGATACGATGAAGGTAGCTTGATCGGATCCATCTTGAGTTTCACCGTAAGTCTTCTACAAGTGAAGCCAATCATTCTTTAAATATCTTAAAATCTCACTTTTAGAACGTTCACGGATCTGGGAAAGATCTCGGACAAGGTTACGTGAATTTTACCCGTAACTGCATGGATCAGATCAGAGGGAAAGTCACCGACGAATTGTGGATATTGAATTTCTTCGAACAGTGGTATACAGCTCAAATAAACATGCTCTGTAATTGGCTATCTGAGAGACTAGATCACACCTTGCACCCATACCAATGTACGTGCCTTGCTCACATTGTCAAGGTATTGAGTGTATTACGTACGTTTTGACCATTGGCGTCAATCTTTTATGGTATCGATTTTCAGAAAGTTTATTCCGATTTCGAACTTCAAGGAGTTATGGAAGATAAGCTCAATTCCAAAGCTTATCAAACTATATCCCAGAGAATGCAGACAGAAGAAGCAACTTGTTCGCTGACACTAGGACAAGGAGAAAGGTACGTAACCAGAAAGAAACTCTCCATTTTCTATTTATCTTTGGATTTGTGAGACGCGCCCTCATGAAATCGGACTGCTGGAATCAGATATTTTAGTCTATGTTGGGGTGACATTCATAATATACGTATACAGTGAAACCTTGAATATCCGGGATAGTAAATTGCAGTAACAAACGGGAAAGCATCGCATTACACTTTCTTTAAATGATCTTGGATTTTTTGACCTTCCAATGCACACAAGTCTTAATTTATGGTTTCCACTGGCATATGCATAAGACATTAGTGTCACTCTTTCTTTACTGGATTTGTGACCTGGAGCGGATTTTTCTGTATGCATTACAAGTGTGTTAGACAGCAACGATTTCCAGAAAAGTCCCGTCTCGTCTGCGTTGTATTATAAATTCACACGTGTTATTTTAAATTTGAAAGAATTCTTTCGCAAAAGGGAATGGAAAATATTTTTGATTACAGCGGAGAAGTATTGGACGATGATAGTGATAGTAGAAGTAAATCGAAAGCAAACATAATGGAAAGTTTGAGCGAAGATGGAAACTACGTCGCCAACATCGGCAATATGGTCGCCGGGAGGGTAGGAAACATCTTCGGCAAAGGAATTGGAGGACTGAGTACAAAATTTGGCGGTGGAACGAGCAGTTGGTTCTAAGAAACACATATAATATTTAGAAGCTTATATTTTCTCATAAGGAAACAAATGTGAGATTGCTGGTAACAGCCAAAAAAAAATGGTTTGTGATTCTTTAAGACCTTTAAACTTTTCTATACATCTAACAAAGAAATTATATACATACAAAAAAATATGATAAAAGTAATTTCGAAGCAATTTTTAGCGAGAAAAATTTTGTACTGTACATCGGGATGTGTTACGTATCTTCGTTTGTTGATGATATTGCCCTTCAAATTTTCTTTTTTAGAATTAACTAGCGTTCGTCATATTTAAAATTATTATTAAAGATATGTTATGTGCATATGCAGTATAGAAAACTTATATTTACGGGGAGGGATGGGTAAACGTCGAGCATTCTTAGCATATCGATAATTTACGAAACAAAAAGGTTTTCCTAGACGTTTATCATCATCATGATACTTTTAAATAATTTCCGATACTGTATAAAAGCTAAAGTAATTAAATAAACAAAATCGAGGACCGTAAATGTATCTATATCTACACATATACACATATAACTTACAACGTTTCGATTTCATCTTCAGGGCACGGTTACGTCAGTACATAGCTATAACGATGGTCACGGTTACAGATACATTTACGTCTAGTACGTTTCAAAAAAGCAAACATAGATGCATATATCATTATTGTGTACGAAATCTTAGTTTTTATACTTAACTCAACTAGCACTTATTGTCAGTGTTTCCAATACTGATAATATCATTCAGCCTTGTTATGTACACCATAAAACATGTATTTGATATAAACGATTTTCCCTTTTTTAAAATCAATGGTAAATACATTAGATTTTTGGAACCGCGATCGATATCACCACCAAATCCAGAAAAGGTTGATACTCTATGATTACGACATCAACGTTGATGCTTGGCAATACGTATTTCGACAACGAAATCGTCATTATCGGCGGACAATGATTTACTCCTTCATTTTCTTCTTTGTAGTTGCCAGAAATTTTTGGTGTATGACAAGAAAACGATGAGTTCGATTAGATTTCTGAACCATTTCTCATTTTTCTTGATCTTATGTACGTATATTTCTAGATAAATTTTGCATATTAATTGTATATAGCAACTGTGGGAGGTTCAAATTCAATTCAACTAACTCGCCATTCTTAACTGGAAACTGTAATTTCTTATTTTGTGTTATAGACGATGATAACTTAGTTAGGGAGAAATTTTATTTGATTTTTGGACCACCTTTGCCTAAGTATATCAACAAATTTCACTTGAACAATTCGAGACGTCCCAGACTTTCATGTAATAACAATTGTAGGATCTTGTGGTTTACGCTTCCAGTTATTTCCAATGAGAAAACTGGATGTTTTAATAATTTTGCTTCGTCGATGATGAAATCTTAGCTTTCGAAATATGTGTGTATTTACAACTTGTTCCAAATTAACTGTAGTCAAATTCAATAATTTGAAATTTCCCCGTCAAACTCGAACGGTGATTGCTTCTTAATTCAAAATGTTTGTCCAGTGGAAAATAGGATAATGTGGCAGTGATTGTATATGATTGAATTAGTCGAAGTGTTTATCTGATGTAATTACCATTGTTTCGTATATTTAATAATAAACTAAACTAACATAGTACGTTTTCGGAGACCAAGGCGAATCTATATTTAGTAAGAGGAAATATGTTTAGTATCTATTAGGGCAATACAGAAACGATTATTAGATTCTTAGCGTTTAACATTTAGGAAGTTTTGGTCTCGGAAAGCGGCCGCATCGAAGTCTCTTTTTGCTTAGGTATTATACAGGCGTCAGATCTTGCATTTAATAAAGAGGAACATGTAAATGAGGAGGAGAATAAACATAACGTTTCTTTCTTGTAACATACTTACATAAGGGAATTAGGATATAACGAGTTGCTTTGAAATCCAACTACAGAAAAAGAACAAACTTAGACGAGACCAATGTATTATTAAATCAAGTTTAAACAACGAGTTAACTAACTTAAGATATAATAAAAGTTAAATGTTCGATGATTGCATGCCGATTTTCTATTTCTATTTCTAATTACTATTTTACTCTATTCGAGTATAGAGGTGTTCCTTCAGCAAAGATAAAAGTTAAAAAAAAAGAAAAGAAACATATTTCTGATATAAGTACAAATCGAAGAATTTGTATCGTTTCTAAAATAAATAAAATTAGTTATAGATGATATAACGATTGATCATAGTTTATTCAAAATAACTTTAGCGTTAAAGTGGCGAGATGAAACGACGTTCTACTTAATATTCCATCAGATATCAAATTTCACCCACCTTAAAAGTGGGAAAATGACGCGTTGTCTTCTATATGAAATTTATCATTATTTTTAAATACATATAGATCTATGAAATGAATATTTTAGATAATAATAAGAATAATACGAAATGTAGTTGGGCTTCATCGTATCTGGTCTTTTATATTTAAATATCAATTCTTTCACGTTCAATTTTCGATTTTCGTTCATCGTTTCGTTACCAAACCCGCCTAAGGGGTTTGAAATCCTGTACGGCAGAAATAACCATCACTCTGATATATAATTTGAAAGCTTAGGCCTGTGATTCAAAATTAAAAAAAGCAGCGTTGCTATATATGCCTATAAAAATTAAAAGAAAAAAAGAACTGGAAGGCCAGATAATATTGTTATGTTTAACTCTGACTTGTATTTAACAGTAAATAAATTGTTTTAAAAGGTTTTTGTTCGTCTTTTCTTACCCCTGTAGAATTGAAATTTTCGATCTAGTCAACATCAGGATATCAATTCTCTTGATTCAAAGAAAATATTTGATATGTGGGGACCTAGAAGGAAGTGGATGGAAAAAAGGAGAAACCCCCAGAGGTAGGGTGCCCAGATACCTTTGGTCCAAAATCAGGACATTTAAAAAAAAATAGCACTTTTTAAAATAACCTTTATTACTACAATAAAACATCAAATTTACACGTATTTACTGTTAGACGATATCTGATTCAGCTAATTTTTGTCACCCAAAATCTTTTTATACATTTCACAACACGATAAACAATGATTTATTTTCATTTGAAGCAAGCATTTCACGGTTTTAACATTCAATCGATTTCGATCGTCTGTTCACTGCTTTTTGCACAAGGAAAACACTCGTTCAAACAAACAATCATAGCTATACACATATATAATAAGAGAATCTATGTATCTGAGAATGATTGAATTGAAAAAATGAAAAAAGTTCAGGACAAATCAGGATGGGAACCCGAATTTCAGGACAAAATCAGGACATTTTTAGAATAAGGATGAGCTTCTAAAAATCAGGATTATTCTGATAAAATCAGGACATCTGGGCACCCTACCCTAAAGGTACTAGCAGGAAACAAGATAGGGTGGAACAAATGGACAAGACAAGAACATCTGAAAGGGCACTTAGAATTTGATAGATTTCGAAAATTTTTGTGTAGATTTCTTTTATTATATTTCAAAATAAATTCCAATGACATTCACAAAAATTATAATTCATTCAATTATTCCTTATAACACTTCCTTAGATTTTACATTGACAATGGACAAAAATCTATTGTTCCCGGCGATATCATGGATATGAGACAATAGATTACTTTTCCACTAACATTTCCCTATTTCGACGTTCCTGAACAAACTGAAATGTGATCTAATTAGTGCGAATTGTGTGTTGCTTTTGATTCATGGATGTCCCAGCTTTTGATCTCGATATCCCTTTTCGTACTTTAATTTAGACGTAATACTTAAAAATTGCACTTGAAGAAACTGAAAATTTCGATGTAATTAACGTAGTACAGTCTGCTATGTTAATAGGGCCGCTTCTCCCTGATTCTCGTTCTAGCGCCTATCCCCACTACTGGCTCACCTCGGGTTTCATATTCGTCTCGGTCAATAGGGCCGCACGCTAGCTCACTGAAATGGCATATAACTTCGTTGCTTCGAGGAAATACTCTCCTCACCGCCCATAGCCGGCCCTATTACCAAGGCGGATTATATTGCGTGTATCTTTTCCCAGTTGGAGGATTTTTATGCGTGTGGATTTCTTCACATATCGCTAAAGGCGCGAGTTCAGTAGTAAGAGACATACAACGCTGATTGCTTCAACTACTGTTATCATTTCTTTGTAGGTTGTTAAAAAAGGGCTAAAGTGGACGACAAAAATATATTTCACATCGATAACATATAGATAGTATATAGACGAGATTATGCGGGCAGACAAATAAAAGCTTCGTTCCCATACGAAAGAACCCCCAACACTTTGCTACCAGCAGATCTAACACGGGTTTAAATCTTAATAATTTTATGACTAGCAAGTCTTTAAGATCCGAGACGATGCAAACTACAATTCCTTCAAAGAAATGTGACCCTGCGTTCGTTTGCTGATTTTAATTATAAACAATGCTTTATCTAGGGTCTAGGCGATTGTGTAAGCTTGCGTTATCCCACAAACCAGTCGCTCGGTAATTACGAATTTTTTGTAATCCAAAGCAATTTCGTCGCTTATCGAAATAGCTACCTTAAAATGTGAAACTATTATCGGTTTACGCGGATACAAAATATAGTTTTTGAAATATGCATTTCTGGTGACGTTAAAAATTCATTCCAATAAATTTTTGTAAAAGAAACATCAGATTTAAATGAGATGCTCTACGTTACGGGGTTTCCCATCTTATTCAGAGTTACGTGTGTTACAATTAGCAAGGTAATTTTTAACGTCTCCCAAAAAAAAGACGAGATAAAGATTTGATTGTAGTAAAAATGATGTTGGGAATTCTCAAGCGATTCTACGTGAATAATTTTGTTACAATCCTTCGGAGTACTTAATAAACTTAATAAAAATACATTTAAGCAATATTACTTAGTTCCTGCCAACTACAGAGTGAATGGTTTCAGGGATGAAGCAGGCTTACACAGTCACCCGGATAAAATCGTATGTATCAACTAAGAACGTCTTTTTGTATGGGTAGCCATGCAGCCTTGCGTCATCCCATAAACCATCCCTTCAACTAGTGATAACATAAATATGATCTTTACTTGTAAAATCTTAAATTAGATCCGATGCAATCCGCATCCCCGTCACACAATTGTTACCAATTTCCAGGATGTACAGGCCGTCAAATGTAAATCGAAACAACGATAAAACCTGGGACAACTCCTTGGGGGTACATATTGCAAAGTTTTCAGTATGAAATTCGGGTGAATCACTCGTTTCCGGATCTTCAAGTATATTTGCAAGTCACGTGACCACGTGCGCAATCTTGAATTCGTTGTACCTCGACTTAAATTCAACCACCTGTATGTGTCGTTACTTATAACTGACGTGTACCTGTAGTTATTTGTTAATAATGTGAAATTTTCGAGGTTATCACCAAATTTGTTATAATCGCTCGTAATAAAATATGAATTTTTCTTGAAGCGTTTAGGGAGGTTGGGCACACACCGCGGTGCAGTGATATTCGTTGCCCATCCACCCCTTACAATTTACAAATTAAGTAATCGTAATGTGAAAAGTTTAAAAATATACAACGCCCTTAAAATTGCGGTTCGGATGATTGAATCCGATGGTTTCAAAAAATTACGGGATTTTAAGGGCGCGAAAGTTGAACGAATTTGGCTTTCGTTTGTCCAGCCATATATCACAACACTGATTATAATAAATCCTACTTATTATATGTGGTGCCGTTAATAATTACATATTGGTAGTGTATGTCTGTTGTATGTTGCGGAGCAGATGCTTTATCTAGGTGGTATCATCCCTTAAACCATCCGTTCACTAAGTATTAGCACAAATAAGTCATACAGATAGTCCCATCGGTGTTTTTAGGTAAAATGCCGATGGGATCATTAATTTCCTCGTAAGGCTGGACTATCTGTATGACTTTTCTGTGGTGCTACGCAAAATTATAACTGGTAAAAACTTCCTCCAACGCGTCTGCTCCTTCAAAAATACCGAAAAGTCGATGCTAATGATAGAATTGCCATCGGCCGACTTTTCTTAGTCATTCAACATCGACACAATTCCCAAAATAAAAGATAAAATGCTTTCTAGATGTCTTTTCCTTTTTCCGGATCGGGTTAATATTCTCATAATAGAAGCGTAAAATATCGCTTTAAACCCCTTTCATTTTTTTTTTTACCGTATCGAAAGTGGCGAGTTTTGATCGACCACCCTAATCAACAACGTTGCTTAGCTTGTGAACCAGGTTAAGTTCCGACGAAATTTTCATCGTAAAAGCATTTTGTTTTTCTTTGGACCCTTTTAGACCCTGTAGCAAAATTTTTGGGGTCCATTTTTCACCTGTAATTATTGACAGCATCACAAACACATAATTCGATTCTTGTAAATGCACATCGATTCTATCACATTGCTAACGTGTAAGTTTTGATAATAGTTTGTTTCAATTTCGATCGAATCAAACTTCGTTCACCTCTTCTCGGTTATCTCACAACGTCCTAACTCTTACAACGTTTCGATCTAAATTAAAACAAACTTAATAAATATGAATACCTTTTACATATATGTCACATCAACATGCTTAACATTGAGAATCTAGACAATAAATGCTGGGCGGGGAAATGGGGCTTTTATGGTTGTCTTGACATGTTGATATGAGAGATGATTAGGGCATTTTGGGAATGATGATTCCAGTTGATGTCTTCGTGCGGACGTCGCCAGAAGATCCTTTTTAGACGGATTCAGATATGCAGCGACCATGGATTTGTTTACTAAATTAAGTACCGCTAACACTTTCAAGGGCACGATATGCAAATACGAGTGGAACTCGCCTAAAAATTTGATTTACATATGTAAACGTGTCCATCAATATGTTACGGTACTTTACAAGATCCTATCGACATCAACATCATCGATATATTGGCATCTGATGGAAATTGTGGTATAAAAAATATTATCTTACGTCCTATCTATGCGATCATGCTTAGACTATTATTAAATGGTGAAATGGATTTGGTCTTCGGACGCGTATCAGCAACATCGAACTATTTGTCGATATGCAATATCAAGAAATAATTGGCAATCTTAGTGCCTTAACGAGAGGTTTATGGGATGGCGCAAGCTTACACATACACCCTGGATTTTGTCCGTGCGTCATCCCTTAAACCATCCGTTACGTAATAATTTGTTAGGTTGTAAAATAAAACGGTGCTCTTACGCTAGGGTGGATACCTTTTTTAAAATGGAATTTTCAATTTCGTCAATGATTGGAAAGGATTCGTGAGGTGAACTTTGTGCTAACTATGTCGGAATTTGATGAAAACGATCACATTGAACATCAGATAATTGTATAATAAACGTAAGCTCCAAAAATACGAAACGACACAGGAAAGTCTCCGGTAGAATCAATTCCTATTTTTTGCATTGCGTATTTATACCGTTAATCATTAGAGTTAGGCGGTTGCCGGTGGTATCAAATTTAACCCGCTCCAACGCCGAGCGCCTAACTCTAATAATCACATTTCTCTCAAAACGCCTCTAACAAAATTTTTGGAGCTTTCTAACAATATTTACGTGCAGACATTTTCCTAAACGTTTCTAACACCTATTTTTTCCCATTTTTTCCTCAGTTGGATCCGATTCTAGGAAATTTGTCTTAGAAATCAATTTATTTCTTTTCCATCTCCTCGCGAATTTCTTTATAATTCCGTACAGAAAACTCGCCCATGATGCATTTAATCCTTTCGGGAGATTCTCGATTCGCAACCGATAAGAAATATCTTTGGGAATTCTAATAAATTCTTATCCCATCACTTTCCACGGATTATCTCGAGCTAGCAACTTTTGCATGGCCAAAAAACCAGCTTCTTTCTTTTTGGGATTCCACAAACAATTTTTTACTCGTATTTTTAGTTAATGGCCTAATCGTGATATTTCGTCTTATCGGTGATTAGCGGCTTATGGTTCTTAATTTTTTGCACGTCCTTGGAACGTTCTCGAAATTGTAATCTTTACATCCCTTATTTCCTTTCGGAGTGATCTCGAAATCTCGGATTCTATAAGCGGCTTTTTGTTTTTGGCGATTTCTCTCGGAAGTTTCCAAAATTCCTTACATCCTCTCGGATTCTATGAACAATGTTTTTCTTTGTACAATCAGTTTAAGATTCTTAATTAATTTTTACATTTCCTCGGAACAATCTCGAGACTATAATCCGTATTTACATCCCCCCAAGTAAATTTTGTTCTAGGGGGTGTTCTCGAGGTTGTGTCCGAGGTACACACGAATTTTGTCGTTCCACCAATTTATAATATTTTGATTTCTACATCTGCATCTTCTACGAAATTTATATGTATAACTTTGTCACATCGATGCAGTTTATCTTATATTATTATTATAATTAATTAATGGTAAATTTAAATTTTCACAACTGCTACCTTTTGGATCATATAAGTAATTATCTCTTTGTACAATTAGTGTCGCTTAGGGCTTCTAGTTAATGCCTATAATTACCTGGGACATTCCCGAGATTGAATTTAAAATGTACATCGCCGAGAAAATGTTATTTTCCTCGGAGCATTCTCGAGGTACGCCCAGACCTATTTATTAGGCAATGACGTTTTGACATGTACGTCATGATCATAGCTTTTACAAATTTCTAACTTTGAGATCCTATGTACAATTTTGCGGATGGTTTATAGGATGGCGCTGAAGAAAATGTTGATGATCTTGACCATCGCTTCGCTTCATCCCGTAAACCACTGCTCATCAATGTATCTTATTAATACTAATCAATTTATAAATAATTCCTTGGGATGTTCTCGATCATATCCCAAGACGTAATCTTCTCGTTATATCATCGAGATCAACTCGAGTGTGTGAAATCTTATCAGTACAAATATTTATCATTTACGGTGGCTTCTTGTATTTGGTTAATTTTCAAATTTCCTCCGGGACGTTCTCGATAATATTCCGGGACAATTTCCTTGGAATATCATCGAGATCACGTCCGGACTTCTTTGAATACAATCTTATCAATAATAAAGTTAAATTCTAAAATTTCTACATCAATAACGTTCACGTTAGTGTAGTTTATACATCTTAATTGATTTTTTACAAATTACCTTTTGAGGCACTCTCGAGGTTATCAAGACAATCTTGCTAAATATTCTAGATTGCGATTATGATATTAGATTGTAATTTTTACATCGATTTATTCAGATTATATACGAAAACTTCCGAGAGTTTTGAAATCGCATTTCTGTTGTGACAATTTAATTTACGAATCTAACTTTTTCTTACATTATCAAGAGAATAAGTATTATATACATGTATTCTCCGAAACACTTACTATTACGAACTACTTTTTACAGATCTGAAACGTCTTGAAATTTTACGGAAATCTTCCTAGATTTCCGAATAATTAACAAATTAATAAAACCTACAAGTAAATTTTAATGTACAATTAACTTCTATCCTAACAAGTAGAGACTAAATTACTACTAAGATTCCCGGGATTATTGCACCTGAATGCTTTTGGACGCCAGAAGCAATTTAATTTCCATCAGTGCGACCATTCTTAACTTATGTTCCTAATTAATTTGTACATTATAGGATAAATACTGATTTTTCTGGAAACGGGGAAGGTTTCGTCTAAATCTTCTTGGACCTCGAAGCAATGCTCGAAGCGTCGATTAGCGGCTCCAACTTGATCTCCCGATATAAAATTTACATATAATACAATTTTAATCAAATAAAATCCGCTTTTGTGCGTTCCATAAGCCAATTGTTAAATAAACAAAAATTAGAACATAATAAATCGATTAAGAATAAAACAAACTAACCGGTGTGATGCTCCAGTGGGCGCGAAAGAATTGAAATAAATTCCTAAAATAAGATTTAAAAAACATAAAAAAACGTACTCCTACGTGGACTGGCCCGGGGATAGAGCGCGAGCTCCTTCTTGACCTTGATTATTTGCTAGGAAATCAGAATTTGTAATCTAAAATTTCAAAATTTAGATGTATAATATACTTGTAGGATTTCGTCGTGGAAGACCCACCCCAGGTATAGTTGCCATTCCTGTTTTTCGGCGTAGTTCAAGAAGTCGAGGGGTTCGGTACGGATCATCTCTACGTGCTTGTTGAAGCAGTTCTCCAATTCGTAGTAGAGGTTTTGAGCTGTTGATTTTCGTGCACCATGTGCACCACCTAAGAAGGATCCAGAACATTGGAATTAAACATACGCAGAATCGGAAATTAGGGGCCGGTCTCCTTCCCCTCCTTCCTTTCTGAAGGATGATTCTAGCCTGCGTATCGTAGAACTAAAACACCTACCTTTGGATAGAAGGTCTTGGTGAGTAACCCTATGGTACCTAGAAATTGAGGTAGCATGCTGACGTTTGATTTTTCAACCTTATACAGGAGTCGTAGGAGAGAAACGAAGACTTTCTCTAATATCTTGTCGAGTTGCTGCAGTAACAGAGAAAAGAACACAGAACGTTAATAACAAACCAAATTCCACGGTTTAGAACGTTTCGAACTTATCCTCACCATAACGCTCGATTCGGCAAACCGTTTCCTATTGAAGAAATCCCGCTTCATGTTCTCGAATAGCCCGGTGTACAAATCGGTGACTTGTTTGGTTTGGTGCTCTACCAAGTACTGAGAGCCCGTGAAGGATATCAAGCACAAAACGTCTCGTAAAACGTTAAGCGAGCTCGGTGTGGATCGGATTCGACCTCTATAAAACGGCACTGCAACGGGAAATGATAAATATTCGAATGCCATCGAGGACGTTTCATCTTAATCTTACTCAAGAAATCGTCGTTTAGGGCGTTCAAAATTTGCATCTGATTTTGGCGCTCCATGTTGCAAAAGAGGAACTTATATATGATGATGCGCCTCTCGAAAGTGAAATCTTGGGAAGTAAAGAAGCTGTCGTTCATCAGCATAGACCACTTGGACTGATACTGTTAGAATTCGCGAAAATGTGTGTTACGTTTTAATTCGAAGAGAAACGTGCAACGGCCCACTTACCTTATATTGATTCAAATAGTACAATAAACTTATAAAATATTTAGCGATGATTTGCTGGTTACGATGGATAAAATCGATTTTAAGGAGGTCGACAAAGTTGGGGCACATTTTATAATTTCTATCGACCAAAACCACCATCAAAGTTATGAAATCACCGCAACTTAGCCGTATGTGATTATCATTCACCAATTTGATCAACAATTTCACCGAAAGGTTCTTTATATTGACATCACGGTTCTTGATCAGCGTCACTAACGCTGGATATAATGGTTCGTAGTGATTGAAAATCCTATAAAATATTCGAACGAATCAGAAACCCTTCAAAAGTTTCAACTTACATGCTGCATAAATCATGTAACGTGGACAACGCCATGAGTTGCGCCATAGGTGGTCCGGTCATCATAGCATGCTGTAATAATGGAACGGCGTCTTCAGCGTGTTGGGAATATTTCATACATATTTTCCCGTACAGTGTGATTATACGGCCGAAAACCTGCTCGTGCGTAGCTGTAATTGGACGAAAATTAAGGATGGTATTCGGTATTTTCAATTTGGGGGATTACCGTACCGAATACGCTCTGATTTTCTATGCTCAGGATCGCTTTTAAATTATCAATTTCCTCCGTCCCAATCCTGGTGTCGAACAGTGTGAAAAACTGTTCCAGGTATACTATCTGCCTCATCGTAGGAAATGTTTCTGAGCCTTGGGTTTGTTTCAATACCTCAGCTAGTATTGACTAAATCAAACAAAAGTAAATTATTACCATAACTGGAGCAAATATGGAAAAATCCGCGCAAGATGCAAACGAAACATTTTTGTTTAAAAAGAATTGAAAATTCGAGGCCCGAACTCCCCCTTCCTGCCTCCCCCAAGGCATTACCGAAAGATAAGATCTTAAGGCATTTTTACAAGCTTACACCATTCAAGGAGTATTCAATCCCAGGAGAGAAGCTTTGAAGGAATCCCCAAGTTTTGTTGAAATCCAAGATTCCTCAAGGATCAGGCGCAATCAGTTTCATCGTGAAGGATGAATTTTGACATGCTTCCAAAAGAGAAGGGGTTTGTTCTAACAGGCCTTTCCTCAGATTTTTTTAGTTTTCTTTTGTCCATAATGGACGTTCATTCCTAGGTGCAAGCCTCAATTTTCCCGCTTCAAAGCAAACAAAAATATGACGAAAATAACGAACGAGCTCACCTTAAAATTGTCATTAACCCATTCTAAGTCCTGATTGTTGATCTTATTAACAGTCAACAACAATATAATTCCTTCATTAATTTTTTTGGCCGGTATCACCATGGCTTGAATGGCATCCGTTAATTTCTCTTGTGCCAAGATCGCCAGTCTGTTATCCCTGGGACAAACCGATTTGGAGTCGATTTTAAATGAAAATATTTTGCTAAGTACTTGCACGATGTACATAGCTTCAGGTCTGACGAAGAATTCAGCCTGAAACGAGTGGCGTTTTTGTAAAAAAAAAAAAAAGCAAATGTTTCAATTAAGATCTACATACTTCATCCATTCTCGTTAGGAAATGTTCAAAAATTCGGGAAAACGCTTGTACTCCATGATATGGAGAAATACAGTAAGTATTTTCCAAGAGCAAGGGTGCTTAAGCACATTTTCTTCCATTAACATCCTGGTATGCTCAAAACTATAAATAACAAATACTAATATCGATACTATTGTAATAGATCATTTACCGTATGTAATTATGAATGTGCATCGATTTGAAGAGCTCCACGCAGTTATAATCATCAGATAGAATTATGTTGCATATGGCAAATTCGATCGTATTGTCAAGATGGCCCTCGATACAGTTGACAATTAAATTGAAAAATGCCTGAAAAAAAAGTGTAGATGCTTAAGTTCCAAAATTGTCATCATCGACGGAAAATATTGGTTGAAACCTAGACACGATGAGTTCGCTAAGTTTTCTAGTGAGGATGACAACCTGGGTGTCGAAATAGGCATTTGAAAATTTAATTGGTGTGGTATTTGGGTATTTCGTAAAAGCATGTCTAAAATCTTACTCACCCTCATGAAAGTATCCGCAGCAGGTGTGGCGGTTAAGGCATTATTAATGATGGTTGTTAATGCTGGTCTTATCACAGGATTGCCAGTTATAGCATAATCTCGAATTAGTTCCACCATCGCTGGTATACATGGCAAAAGACAATGGGCTGTTCCTTTGCTAGCTATTACTTCTAATATCTAAAAGAGGTAAGATTAAATGTTTAGGTTTCCTTCACCCCCTTTTTAAAAACCAACCCTGATCCTATACGGAGTTATGAAGTTACGATTTAGTACAAACATACGGCAGACGAAGCTGATGAATTTTGCATTATATAATGGAATTTTCCATGATATATCGATGCCGTGTAGGAGAATGTCGAAAAGATTGGAGATCTTAGCTTTACTATGGCTTTGAAACATTTGCTAAAACGGAATTAATTGATTTTTAAGGTGATGGTAGGAATGATATGATGATATGAAGGAGGAGACATCAGATAAAATAATATAATGGTGTTGAAAACAAAATGGTAGCTTATAACAAGCAAAGAACATCACTTCATTTATTTTTGGGGAAGTCCTTACAAAAATGTTTAAACACAGTAATTCAGGAACATTTGCTAAACCCAAAAATAAAATCGCAACTTGTAACTACAAACAAAAACCGATACAAACATCTAGTGGGGAAGACCTTACAAAATTGCTAACATTGTATAAAATTTTCTATTTATAGCGAATAAACTAAAAGAGCGACAAAAACAAAATAACCAACAAAATGAACGTTATTTCCTTTATTCTTCTGTATCGAAAACAAAATAGTAGCCTATAACTAACAAAAATAGTTCTCATTTTCATTATTATTTTTTTTTTGAGGCGACCATTTGGGAAAAGTTCAACAATAGTTCAGCAATATCTTCTGGGGACGATCAATCTTCCTTTGATTTTGGGAAACCTCAAAAGCAGCTGCATTTGTGGATTTGCAGCCATAGTAGCTGTACCTTGTGCGGAAACTGGTTGGCTAGCGCTAAACAAAATTAACTTCAGGAAATTACAATTGAAGAGACTTTTAGTCTGAATTGAGAGCTAAGGGAATTGGTGAGGATGCAACTAGTGTCAGCACCAAAACAAAAGGGAAGTGAACTCTTAAAAACAAGCAGAAACACCTTCCATTAACGCCGTAAATATATATAGACTTGGTAACCCTCCTAAAGGTCGGTTTTTACAAAGATTAGAAGAATCATTGAAAGATTGAATTAAAAAGCTTTTCCCATCAATGGAGCCCCCATACAATTTTGCATATTTCGGAATTGCAATTGGAGACCACCAAAGAAGTCGTTTTCCTGTTAAACTTCGGAGAATCATTGAAGAAGGAGAGATAACTTGAACTTAAAACTTTTTCTGCACGTAAAATCTTGATACAATTGTCAGTATCTTAAAATTATTTACAATAATTAACATTTTTGTAAGAGAATAATATCCACTGGATTCAAATTTACCGCCGAGAATTGCCAGTAAATGATTTCTAATGTGAGTTTGGCTTTGATGCTATATAAATTCAAAAGTTATAACAATGATAATGATAATAATTATTTAAGATTTTAAGAGTTTAATGCATTTTCTTGAGGTATGTAAGCGTGTAAATCATGAAAGCCCCCGATTAATATTTAAATTTATCGCCGAGAGCTGTCAATCAAATTTTTCTAGTGTAAGTGTAACTTTGACAATGTCACTATTCAAAAATAATAATAGTGATAATAATCGTGATAATAATGGTAATTTATTATCAAACAGCTGAAATTGAAATGGTTATAACATGCTCTTGGTATGAAATAGAGGATTTTTCATGGTGTTCATGCATACTTCTTTATACCTGTAGCTGTCTCCTTACGTGAAGGTCTCTGATTCTAGACCATTCAGTGAATAAGTCCATCACAGTCTCTCGAACCTTATAACTTTTCGAGGTACCACCATAATAGGACTCAGACAAAACTCTTTGGACCAACTTTTGCCTTCGAATGTCAGGTTCATCTCGAAATGGAAACTTAATAATGGTGCCCAGGACTCCCAAGTACATCTCTGTCTCCTCATCAGTGGTAGCGTGGACGTAATTGTTGATAATCAGGTTTATTGCACGATCATATCGATCAGCAGGGAGACAATTTAGGATTTTTACGAAAATCTGAAATTAATCCTTTAGAAATGAGCAATTTCAAGATTATACTATAGTGTACTATAGGGGGCGTATCTCCCTCTTCTCCAACTCTTCCAAGAGTACCACCATCGTTCGTAAGTACCACTTCTCACCGCTAAATCGATGCAACACTTCTCGGAAAAATGCCAACATGTTCTGTTGCAGGAACTCGTTATTACAATTGTTAAGTAATTTAACGCTGATGATTAGTACGACCCGTTTGATATCTTGGTGCATTCTGGTCTGAATTAACGTTTGGAAACATGTAAATAACAACTTCGATGTCTTCATCCATATTTCATCATCTTCCTGAAACTCAACTTTGATAGGCATGTCCTCATATGGATTGTAGTCACTACTCATCTCATAAGGATTAAGGTAGGGGCAGCATTAGATGCAAGTGAAACAGCTAATGTTTCTGTCATCCTTTCAATATCGACAGGCTTGGCATTCGTTAGCAGAAGATTGTTCCAGTTTCGTACAAATCCTAGTGATAATTTCCAGTGAAATGCTGCCCTCTCTCGTAAGCATTGTAGTAGCTTTTTGAGGACTGCGCTGTAGACAACGTCATCAGTTAAAAATGTTTCTGCATATTTTCCAGAGCAAAGAGTGAAAAATAAATTTGCAGCTTGCATTGGAGGCGAGCGTTCTTCTGACGATTGGTCATCCATGCAGAGGCCGACGTATATCAGGCTTACTAGGTATTTGACGTTGATGTTGGAGAAATCCGGATCATCATCATTGTCAGAGTCCTGGAGCAAATCATTGCATTCGGCTAAGAAACTACTGAAGTTTAATGGAAGGGCCAAATCGAATTGATACTCCTCGTCGATATCTAAATCGGGCGATTTGGCCCCACGAAGATCTTTGTATAGGGATTTGTAGAATGGATCTCGATCTGTTTGTCTCTCCTGGTAATTTATTTTATTAAAAATTCGGTTAAAGCCATGGTGACTTAATTTGATTTACTTCGATGCTCTAAAATAGGGGTATTATGGGAGCGTATTACATAATAGAGAAAACGCCTAGAGCCCCCTCCCGAAGGGGTGCAAGGGGATAGAACGACTAATATACGAAAATAGGAAAGATTTACATCACTACCGGTATAAATACTTTTATTGTACTACTAATAAAACTACTTTCAGATTAGAAAATGTTTAAAAGGCAAATATCTCGCAAGCCCTGCGCCCTTCCTTATTACTCAAGCACACAGAGCCGAAACGACCAAACCGAGCAACTGGTAGGAACGCACTGCACATAAGCATAAGCGCTCATCCGGGTTTTATTTGCTTGTAAACGATGTGAACGACACCTATAAAATTGCTATAAACTGGTGGCAAATTTGAAAATAAATCAATAAAGCTAGTTGTCAGGGCCCTTGGCGATCAATACGAGGTATCTCGATGACCCAGGAATGCCTAGGTAACACCCACAATGCATAAACATCGCCATATTGCAATTAAAATTTTCATTGTAATTTTAAAAAATTGCAAATTCTGATGTATATCGTCCTATGAACACACTACGTTTGAGAATGGAACCATGATTACAACCCTTCGTTACAAATAGAACCCCTATAAATACCGCCATCCAAATCATAAGGGGTCTTTCTTAAAAGCACCCCCATAATTGAAATATTAGCTTGTTTAATGAAAAATGGGGCTTATACCCCAAACAGTATGATTATTTCATTGAACCCTCTTTCATCTTCTAATTGGTTTCTAAAAAACACAACCGAGAAACTACCCTGTTAACAAGACACAAGTCTTGCACTCCAGAGTGCCCCCTTGTGGCATTCATCTCTTCAAAATCTTAGAATTACACCCCAAAAGCCCCGGAATCTAACTTGTCTTAGAAAAAATCGAGGTTTAAACTCCAAAGGGTGTAACTGCTTATGTCTGTCCCATTTTACCCTTATAAATGCAACCCTTTTTTTCTTCAGGAAAATGGGGCTTCAACCCTCGAAAGTGTCTCTGTGCCCCCATTGAACACCCTCCACGCTCTTATTCGGATCATTTTTGTACAAAAATGATTGTTTAATATATGTGCTTCCCTTATAAGCAAAATCCTCATAAAACTATAAAATTCTTGGAATTTAGTATGTATTATAAAATTTTTAATTGAGGAATAGGCAATTTCAAAGCAAGCTCAGAGCAGTATTCTACTTTCCAACAACAGTAATCCATCTTCTCCCGCAGAGGTCGCTTCAAGCACAAATTTCAGCAACTCTTGAAACGCAAAATGGTAAATGAAATTAAGAGATTTCTGTAGATTTCAAAATTCTCATATGAGTAGACAATTTTTAAAATTACTGGAAATTTTATAAAGCGGGGTCTTTCATAGAGATTTTGATAGCCTCAAGGAGGTCACCTTTTGATAAATTGTTGAGAATCATCCAAGAATATTGACTATAGAAGCTCTTTCCATTAATGCAACTTCCCACACAACTGCAATAAACCAACTTCAACTTAAAGGCATCTTGTCAATGCAACCCTGATATAGCTCTCCAATTCTTAGAATTTCAAAAAATTAGAAAATGAAAGTTTTTCAAAGCAATTGGAGCCCACCAGAAGTCATTTTCCTTTCAAACTTTTGAGAACCATTCAAGGAGGGGAGGTAAGTTTAACGTTTTAAAGAAAACGACTATTTAGAAAACAGGTTTTGCAAAAGCAATTCAAACAGGTTTAAAATCGATACACTGAACGGTAATACATGCTCCCCAAAACTTGAGGTAAGCCTATGCTGAAGGGGAGGGGACTAAACTTCCAAACCTGACAGCGCCCTCCATGAATCAAAGTCAGAATCTTAAAATAACTTTGCTTGCAACAAGCCCACTGAAAGATAGGCAATTTTAGAGTACAGTGCTTAAAGCCCAAAGTAGTGTCTTACCCTTAATGGACGGTAAACTACCTTCTCATAGAGGTCGGCGATAGCAGATCATTTGGAGAATTCTTGGAGAAAGAGGAAAATATACAAATTTTAAACTTTTAGAATATTCACAAAAATTCGAAAATAGTTTGATCGTAGTATACCCTTCGAAAGAATTGTTTTGTTAGGGGAACTTCGGAAATAGAGAAGACTACTTTTAAGAAGTAACAGGAGCTTCAAACTACACCAATTATATACTCCCTATCTTGTATAATTAGTCAGTAAACCAGGAAAGGTATTCCTGGGGGTTTATAATCACTGCTTGTTTCAAAAGATTGCAGAAAAACAACAGCACAGTTATAGGAGCTCCCGGTAAAAGAACGAAGACACAAGAATGTGAGAAAGCATCGTTTCAGATTTTGAATTCTCCCGCCTATAACTAAGATCATGATTGGTTATTGACGTGGAGGTAACCAATCATCTAACGAGTTTCATGGCGGGAGTATTGAAATTATTGTGTGAAGGACAATATATGAGAATCTTTCTTTGATTTAATCGTTGTGATAAACGACTTTATTTGTTACTAAACAGAAAGGGATCATTTTAACAACGAAATATGTAAAATAGAGGATTTTAGGAATGAACACTTGATTCTAGTCGTTGTGATGTCTATTAGAAGACTATGGGGTCATTTCTTAGGAAACCACCTCACTGGCATATTCTTTACTTATTTATAAGCATAATTTTCCCTGTTTATTACAAATATTCCCTACTAATGAGCAATGAGTATTTTAAATGAGTTCTTTGTCTATCAAATACGCTTTCTACCCAGTATCTAGGCGTCAGAAATTCTAACCTATAAATTTCTATCGGTAAGTAAATTATAAAACAGCTACATAGATAATAAACACCTAAATTTAATTAAAATATGTTGAACGTTTTCACCAAATACAAATAAATGTGCAATAGGTGAAATCGTACCATGACACTTTAATTTCAAATGACATAATATTTAACATTTTACTATTTCAGCTCATTGCAACAAATGGAACACGATAAGCAACTTTTACGCAGCGAAAGGAACCTCCAAGAAGCATTAAAAATATATTACAAACTCCTGTATCCTTATAATCTGATATGTGAATGGCTAAGCTACGGAAGCCCCTTATACCTCTCCAATCGTGAGGTGGCTCTCATTTTGCCTAAGGGAAAATATCTCAGATATCAATCCTTTAAAGCGGACACCAACTTTCGAACTTGTCTCCTCAAGAACAATCCCATTAAAATCGATTTGGGGGCTGTTTATGATAAGCCACCCTGTGACCGATTATTTTCACCAATTTCAAAGCAATCGAAAAAGAATTAGTGTTCGATATCGATCTCACCGATTACGATGCGATTCGAACCTGTTGCAAGGACGCTAACGTTTGTAATAAATGCTGGAAGTTTATTTCGGTTACTTGTAAAATAATACAAACAGTATTGAAGGAGGATTTCGGTTTTATACAAATTTTATGGGTGTTCTCTGGGAGGCGAGGTGTACATTGCTGGGTTTGCGATAAGGATGCGAGAGTATTGCCTGATAAAGCAAGGGCTTGTATTTTGAGTTATCTGAATGTTATCGAAGGGGGTATGCTCGTTAGACGTAGGGTTAATTTAAGGGAAGAGCCTTCGTATCTTATCAAAAGGGCTCTCGGTGTTATCGACGATTATTTCGTAGATTTTATTATTAAAGAGCAGGATTTTCTAGGGACTGAAGAGGGTTTACGAAGTTTCTTAGATTTATTGTGGGACGGACCCCAAGAGGAGTTTGAGGTAAGAATGCGAGAATGTGGCGCATCGCTGGATCGATGGAACGCTTTCGTTTCTCATTTCGATTCGTTAAAAATAAATAATTTATTACCGGATCAGTTGAAGTATTTAAAAGACGAGATACTCTTGCATTTCCTCTATCCAAGGCTCGATCTTGGCGTGACTAGGAAGATGGATCATTTACTAAAGGGGCCGTTCTGCGTTCATCCCAAAACTGGAAAAGTGTGCGTCCCATTTGACCCGGAAGACGTTGAAGGTTTCAACGTCGATGAAGTGCCGACGATTTGTATGGTTTTGGACGAGCTTAATAGGCGTGGTAATAGCGAAGAAATCCATTGTGATACGTTGAAAAATTTATTGAGTACTAGTTTGTCGAGATCTGTTCAGATTTTTATTAATTTTGTAAATACACTCGAAAAATGCGATAATAACATTCGAATATAACATACATTTTTAAAACATGCTTTTGTCTTTTATTTACATCAACATGGGCAGCCCAATATCTTCAATTTCTGATGATCTGCAATGAATTTGGAAGGAATTAGCGAAGAAAAAGTAAAAAAATAACCTTACTGAGGCTTGTTTATTTGGCAACTTTCACAGAAAGTTGTGCAATGACTGCACTGCAGCCTGTATTGCATATACCAATAATTCTCAACAGAGGGTTATTATGATTTGTTTATCGCGGACTGTAACCGTAGACCGGTTTCGTCCTTACTAGGACTCGTCAGTACGGTATAGCACTTATGCGATAAGGAATTAGCGATTGAAACGTTCTTTTCATCAAATTCTTACTTGGTATCAACTGGCCAACCACCCCAAAATCCAGTCCCGTTATTTTCACATTTACCAGCAACAAAATGTTCATAACTGTCACATCTCCAACTTACATAGGTCGAAACGTACGATTCTGCGATCATATCTTGGACCAGAAAATGTGACACGCATTCCAAGAATATCAGGTCCACATTCCGGTTGTTCCACTACGCCATTGGGGTTGAAATCGGTATCCCCAATGGAAGTGCGATGACTAAGAGGATGCAACTTAAGAAAGCAAGTAACTTCATCATGGATTTGGAGTAGAATGCCCATTTTTCTTTTCTTCTTGAATAATAAAGGCACTTTGAGATAAAGTGAAGCAGATCATGCAAATGGAGACGCAATCAGGTGGTATTCAAGATGTGCACTATTTTGTAATTCCACAAACAACGATAAGTCGATTATCACACAAGTACCCTCTTGGAATAATAATAATAAAAAAGGATTTGCAATTCTATTATTATATTTTACAATTACACCATTTCACAAAGCATAGGATACTTAATAGTTTTCATTATTTGTACATTGTATCTATCCCCTGGCGAATGGGCTGGCGCCATTGGTGACGAGGTGGTAATCGCCTCTGGCACTGAAATTGGAAAAATTAGTATTCGAGTTAGTAACATAAACAAGTGTACGTACGTTCTATCAATGTTGAATTCGCCCATGAAGGTCCTGCGATTAGCGTTGCATCTACCAGCGGTGTAATCATTTTGTGCTCCACAGCTACGAGCAAAGAAATTCGATGACAAAACGGATTCCGCAAACAGATCGACGGCTCTGGAATGGGCGCAAGTACCAATAAGATCAAGTCCGCATCCTGGTTGGCTTCTTCCTCCGTTGGGGAAATAATCAGCGTCACCAATCGAGCTTCCAAAACCTAGCAATCCACCATTGGTATGGATAATGTGGACGTAATCGCCATCACTTGGGTCGATGCGATTGTCGGTGTTAGCGATGGTGTACAATGGACCAGCCGGATCTAAACCTACCAAGGAGCTGACGAGACCATTCACTTGAGCACCTGCAACACCAATAAGATGGGCACCTAAGCTGTGGCCTACCATGTTGAAGGCGCCTGGGGTTAAGTTGAAAGTAGCTATCATCTGATTGACGAAGTCTCCCAAGAATCTTCCGATTGCTGGTACAGCATTTCTGGCGCTGGTGTAGAATAGGTTAGCTGGGCCACTCCAATCAACGACGAAGACGTTGACGTCGTATCTTGAAAGGACAGCGTTTCTGATGACCGTGTTTACGGCACTGTTGCGGTTGCCGTTCCATCCGTGGACTATGAAGAAGTTACTACGACTTGCTACGAATGGCGAGTTTTGGATGGCGTTGAAATTTTCAACCGGGATAATATGAGGGTTTTGCAAGTTGGTGCGTGTATATAAAAAGAGCGTTACATCTCTGGGAGTGGCTCTAGACTCCCCAGGGTGTCTCGTCAAGTCTTCAATGTGATAGTGCCCTTCTTCATCTTGCAATATCAAATATTTTTGTCTCAATGGGTCGTTCTCTTCGGGTATGATGGTTCTCGGTACGTCCTCTTGTTCCTCGGCAACTTAAAACAAGAAAACAAAAGATTTTTATAAAATTCACCCTTTTACCGTAATCCCCATACCGGGCAAGGAATACGCGCAAGCCAAGATGGCTACTAAGACCAGCACAAACTTCATTGTCGCAGATAACAATGCCCATGTTCTGGCGAGGCGGTTTATATACTTCTTCTATAAGTCTTCGTGACAATCTGTTATCTGCTTAATTCGAGATTATCGTCGATAAGGCCTTGCTCACCTGTTTTAGGTATTTTTATTGCAGATACGAACAATATTATGCATTTGCTGGGATTAGCTAAACAAAAAAAGACGATTTTCTCAGATTATTCAGAATTTTATCGCGAACGCGGATTTACTCTCATGTCATGCATAATATCTGCGAAAACATTTAAAAATATATTAAATATTTATTTATTGAGGCAATAAAATATTTTGAGATTACAAAAATTGTTTAATTTCCAAACTCTACTTTTTCCAATTTGTATGAAAGCAATGGTACACGTTTTCGTAAGCTTCATTCCAAGTAACATGCACAAATTTAAGAAGGAAGAGATTTTATTTGCAACGTTGATCTATTTTGTATATCTCTAAAAAACTAAAGACATCATTAAAGTTTGATCAAAAAGTGGATGACGTGTCACGCCCTTATTTTATTGTCGCGCCTTGCACGTAAGTGGAGACAAAGACCGGTTTACACTACTTAATGATATCACATGATCAAGTCTTTTAACAAACCTTAGAGATCATCTATAAGTGCAACGACACGAAACCGGAAAGAAACTAGATGCAAAAGGCAAAAATTATCGTTTCGACGTAAAAGTTGGGATTCTTCAATACAAATTAAGTCGAATCTTACGAGATTTAGTCCACGCCTATCTTACGTATCATATCAAGAATCCAAAGAACAAAAGCTTAAAGCTGGATGCAGAGGGCAGAAATGATCGTTTTGAGGCAAAAACTTACCAGGCCTAACTTTAATAATAACAGTAATATTTCAATAATTTTAAGTATCGATGCCTGTGGGTTGCATAAATAATTTTAGCTTCGTTTTCATCTAATAGTCAATTTATTAAAGGCAATTACATAGACATAAATTCATATTTCACCACAAAATTTACGTGGAAATTCATCCCAGAGCGAAGGGTCACGATTGCGCAGTATCCAAGTAGTAATCTCCAACAATACTGCAATAAATAAATATACTCATAGCTAAGGTTTGATAAAAGAGTGGATAACGTATTATCATTTAGTAGTGTAAACCGGTCTTTGCCTCCATTTACGTGCAAGGCGCGACGTTAAAATTCGAAGTAAGAGCGCCAGTCCGGTTTACACCACTTAATTGTAACTCATCCACTCTTTTATCAAACCTTGCTCATATCTCATCCATGATCACTTAAAAACCCATCTCCATCCGGAAACCCGCCGAATAAAACTTCCCTGTTTCCATCGCAACAAAGCAAAGCCCTAAATCCCGACGAATGATAGATTCAGCATAATAACTCATGGCTCTCTTATGGGAACGGGAATTAGTGATATCCGGTCCGCATCCAGTTTGTTTAACTCCTCCGTTGAAGAAATAATCTCCATCGCCGATGGAACTCAATAACCCTTGGACTCCCCCATTGGTGTGAGCTACGTGGACGACTTCAGCATCGGTTTCGTCCAACCTGTTATCCGTTTGAGATAAACTAAACATGGGGTACGCCGGATCTAGTCCAACTATTTGAGCTACGTTTCCATTAACGCTTGCTCCCACGCATCCAACAACGTGCGCACCAAGACTCCCCGACCAAGATGAAATCTGATGCTTGGATGTTATAATGGATGATCATCTGATCTATATATTCAGCGATGATTTGGGCCACGAACGGTATAGACGAAACTGCGAGGGTGTAAAACTGCCCGGCTGGTATGTGCCAGTCTATAACGAAGAAATTAGCTTCGTTTCCAGTATTTAAAATGGCTTGCCAGGTTTCTACGTTGACATCACTCGCGGGTCCGCTGTTCCAACCGTGGGCTGAGAATGCATTCTTGAGGGATGGGTTATAGTATTGGGAATTGATCAAATCCTCAAGGGTTGCAACCGAAATAATCTCACAATTAGGATTTTCATTCGTATACAGATACAATTGGACATCAGAGATGTCTAATTCGACATCTTTGACTTCGTGCCGTAAGTACTCGAAATGTACGTTACCCTCACCGTCGATGATGTGTTACCTCTTCTTCACTTGGAACGTGTCTTCTTCCAAGTTTGGAGGTTCCTATGATATTAGAATTAAATTTTGAATTTATCTGATTTAGAACTAGTACCTTCGCAGAAACTTAAAGATAGTATGGCGAAGAGGGCTACGCTTCGTATCATGTTGCAACGCACGAACTGCTTGAGAAATGCTGATGCAGTGCAATAAATATCGTTTATCAAAATAAAAAGTTGACTGATTGGAGTAGGGAAAGGTGTGAAATAATTGCAGTGGTTTACATGCTGGATAGTCGTACTTTATTATATTTTCAGTAATATACGAAAATATACAATATTGTCGAGCAGCTCAACCTTGAGCGTACGGGGACTCGCTGTTGGTGTTCAAGTAGTAATCACCAGAGGCACTGTAATAGTAAAAAAAGCGATTAGTTCCTAGTTCCATCTAATCCGCACGTTGTTTCTGTTCTGGTAACTTACCTAGTGTCAACGTAAAGTTCACCCATAAGGGATTGCTGGTTGCTGTTACAATTTCCATTCCCGTAGCTGGCGTAGCTGTTGCAATACTGAGAATTGAATCCAGATGATAATACCGACTCGGCGTAATACAAATAAGCCCTGCTGTGCGCGCAAGTTCCAACCAAATCAATTCCACATCCGTTTTGGCTGGAGCCGCCATTGGGGTAATAGTCCGCATCACCAATGGCGCTTGAGAAACCTAATAATCCACCATTGGTGTGGATGACCTGGACGAAGCTGGCGTCAGTAGGATCCAAACGATTGTCCGTATTACTGGTAGTGAATAACGGACCAGCTGGATCAAGTCCTACAATGGAGGCGACTTGATTTCCGCTCAAAGCTGTAATTCGAGCACCAGCGCAACCGGAAACATGCGCCCCTAAACTGTGGCCGACTAAGCGGATATTGGAAGCGGCAATGTTGTAGGTGTTCATGACCGAGTAAATGAAGTCACCGATTATTTCGCCTACCGACTCCACTTCCCAATAGGAAACAGTATACAGTCCGTCCGCAATGCTGCTCCAGTCGACTACAAAGACATTCGCGTTGGTGACACTTAGAATGGCTCCTCGGACGTAAAGATTTACATCACTGTCGTAATAATTGTTCCATCCGTGAGTTACGACGAAGATGGGCAAGCTGGGGTCGAAATTTGTGGAAGACAGTGCATCAGCTTCGTCAGATCCTAGAGTTTGGTGAGTCTCGGGATTATTGGGAGTGTAGATGTAAATTTTGACGTCGGATGTGGTCGCTCTGGATGAGGGAGCTTCCTGCACGAGGTCTTCGTAGTACAAGTTGCCATTCTCGTCTAGGCGTGGAAGGTAACGGATTCTGAGCGGATCTTCTTCATTGGAGTCATAACGCCTGCTTGTGGCAGCTACACAATGGTGGGAGTGTAAAAATTAAATAAGCGTTATAAAAATCGAAATTTACCAGAGTTAACTGCTGCTAGGACTAGAACAGTAACTAAGGCGATGGCGAATTTCATTTTCGGAGATGTATGATGCCACGTGCTAGGACTCGTTTAAATACACACTGAATTCGAAATTTTTAAAGCGATAACGTATCAAATCTCGAAGAAATAAACAGAATTGACGAGTTTGTAAGTGGTATGGATAACAATAACAATGGCGGATTTTTATTTCCTCCATGTCAATGATAATGGGGCTGATGAAACAATCAAATGATGGGTAATTAATTTTTTATGGATTCTAATCGAACATTTGTAATTTCGATTATTTGAGCATCCTCCCTTACGTTGACGTCCTTTTCAATATTCAAGCATTCGACCCGTTCCCATTAGTTTCTCCGTTGAATATCTGTTCCTAATGGATGGTGCTTAATTTTTAAAGCGTTAACTCGCCCCGAATCTATCCACGCGTCTATCTTCGCTACAGTATTTTGCTATGGAAACTAGTTTAAACAGGCCATGTTTATAATGCGCCCCTTTAACGATTGACTACCCTTCCAACTGACTCACAGTTCTTGTGCCAAACATATCGATTCATGTCTGGGCAAGGTGTTCTTCCAGCTGATTTCTTTCGAATGGATCGGACGCGTTTTGCAACGAAAATAATCGTGTGACAATTATATATTTTTTCGATTTGTCGTGGCAAAGTCGCATGATGGGACCGCGATTAGCTATCACACCGTCGAACGGCGCGAGATTATTATTTAGGATTTAATATTAAAAGGAGATCTTTAGATAATTCGCGTAACACAAAGGATTGCGTAGAATAAATCGTTTTATTTTCAAATTAGCCAATTAAAAGTTCTAGACGTCCTTCCTCCCTTATTCGTTATTTATTTTTAAATTCGCCATTTGTTTTGGAGCTGTGTCCAACTTCGTAATAAAATTTGCTAATTGGGGGTTGTGCTTTTTAAGTTGTAAATATATATTTTATATTCACCGTGGCTCCGAGCCGTTCTGCTTTTGACGCGATTGTTGATTTTTGGAAACAAATAATTTGAAAGTTTTGTGTATTATATTTCTTTATGAATTTGTGCGAATTAATTACTTCAATACTGCTCTCCTCCTATTCTTATGAGATTAAAAGAAACTTCATCGATATCACCAACAAATATCTTCATTTATTTTCCTTGCAAACCTAATCGAAATTAATAACAAAGTGTTTTACAAGATAGGCAAAAACTATTCGGGCAAGTCCCATAGGACATCACGTTACTTCCTGCATGATTTGGTAAAGAGTCTAATTCGTAAGTATCAGCTAAATTTGTATACATTTATAAGAATTTATTTCCCCAACGTTTTTGAGTTTGAAACATAGGGCATTTGAGTCAGGAAAGTTTTGTTGATATTATGAACACAATAATAGCAAAAATATCTGAGGCGTTTGACCTGCAAAATAAAACTGGGAAAGTTTTGTTGAAAAGACTAAATATGATCGATTGGTGAGATCGTACTGGTTTGAGCTCTGAAAGCAGTATTCTTTTTTGTACATAAATTGGACATTGGACTCCCAATAAAATCACCAGGTGGAAAACTCTGATATAGAACGAGGAACAAAACTTCTGAGGATATTCGCAATAAGAATAAAACGGGCATACTTTTTGCGAAAAGAAAGGAAAGGTGTTATCGTCATCCATCACACAATCGTATCAAACTTTCGCAATTGTGAAAATCGAAATTTCTATTTTTCCAATCGTACATGATCACTATCTGATCGTCGACTGGTGGGATCCAGATTTCAAACAAGCACACTCTATTACACTGATACGAGATCATCGTGGTGGGGAAAAATATTATTTATGCCAATTTTGAAATCTTATCTCCCATTCATCGAGACGTGATTATGATGTTTACTAGTGTCGAAGTATTGTCGACAGATTGCTTTCCTGATATTGTGAACTGTGACAGGAAGCTAATCTGATCGATGCTGTAAATTTATTTTATTTCATTTTTCTTATTACTTATTATTTATTAAACGAGGTGACATTGTTATCGAAGGATATTTTTACAATCCAGGTTTGCTCACGAGAAAGCAGTTTCTCACAAAGGAAAGTTTGGAAAAAGCGTGATTTTAGGCGATTTCGAACGAATGGATTCAACTTGGGCATTCCCAAAGATATATTTTGGCAACCAATTTGTGATCTTTCATATTTCCCTATTGAATATGACGAATATATTGGTCGAAATAACTTTGGCAGATATCCAAGTATATACGATGTGTGTGGTTGTTACCTTACATCACCAAGCAATTTTTAAAGGCGCGGGGGATCCTATGGGCGGGATTGTGTAGGGTTTCTGTCTTTTAACTAAAAGTCACTTCGTTAATGCTTTGATGAAGAAACAAACCACCATACTCCACATTCGCGAACTTCCAACGTTATTTCTGTAAACAATGCTTTAGATGTTGAGGAAAGAAAGATAATTTCAGCTTCGTTTATGCTGGAAAAAGACATGAATAGCTAACAAGCAACGATAAAAGTCAAACAATGAGGAAGTACCTGGAAATAATCCTGGACATCTCGACTTGTTGGGAAACAAGTTTGAAGACCACAACCTGATTTGGGTATTTAAAAATAAGTATTATCGACTAAGTGGTTATCTTCACATGAATCGGGTGGAAATGGGGAAATGAGGGGTGATAACTATGTTATTTAAATTTGCAGGTTTTCGTTGAAATTTATTTTAAAAGACGAGATGCCTTGGATGTTTCGCCATCAACATATAAATTTTCTAGAAGTTGGGTGGACTTCCCTGCATTTTAGAGGGGTGTAATTTGAGAAAACAGCCAACATCTCTTAATTTGCAATCAACGCGGGGCACTTTCAGAAAAGTTTTGGGGCGGAATTGTTACCTCGATGCAACGAGAAACTTTACTATTGCGCAATTTGTAGGAAACGAATACATACTTTAATTCTATCATATATTCAGTATTTTACTGTTAGATTAGTATTTGGGGATAAAACGGTATTTACATACGCGATGCAAAAGTTTAGATTTTTCATTTTCATGAATATTCCCAAAAGACTTTGGATATAGTCTTCAATTTTGCCATCATTTTCTATCTTTTGACTACTTAAAATTAGAGATGAAACAATCAGGATTTGCAACGTTATGACTTTATTATATAAAGAAACATACATCAATATTTCGTATGGAATAAATTTGACTTGTTTATCCCCGAGCGAACGGACTGTCATTGTTTGTGATAAGATGGTAATCACCCCTAGCGCTGAAAACAGGAAATATCTTCATTTCAAACCTTTCACACAATAAAATTTACCTACCTCTTATCAGTAAACAGTTCACCCATAAATGTCCTATGATTTCCATCGCATCTACCAGCTGTATAGTCGTTATGTGCCCCACAACTGCGAGCGAAGAAATTGGACGTTAAAATTGATTCGGCGAAGAAGTAGTAGGCCCTGGAATGGGCACAAGTGCCAATGAGATCAAGTCCGCATCCGGGTTGGCTTCTTCCTCCATTGGGGAAATAATCAGCGTCACCAATCGAGCTTCCAAAACCTAGCAATCCACCATTGGTATGGATAATCTGGACGTAATCGCCATCGCTTGGATCTATGCGATTATCAGTGTTTGCCATGGTGTATAACGGACCAGCTGGATCTAAGCCCACTATGGAGCTGACCAGACCGTTGACATGGGAACCCGTAACACCGACGACATGGGCACCTAAACTGTGACCGGCCAATTTAAAATTGGCTGGAGTTAAATTGTAAGTCGACATCAACTGATTGATGAATTGTCCAACAAATCTTCCTATTTCTGGTACGGCGTTTCTAGCGGTGGTGTAGAATTGGTTAGCTGGTCCGCTCCAATCGATGACGAAAATATTAACGTCATACCTTGAAAGAACAGCGTTTCTGATCACCTGGTTAACAGCGCTGTTGAAATTGTTGTTCCACCCGTGAGCGATGAATAGGTTTGGACGTCCTGCTGAGAAATGCGAGCTGCTGATGCCGTTAAAATTAGAAGCAGGGATGATGTTGGGATTGTCCCTATTGTTTTGGGTGTACAAATAGAATGTTACGTCTGCGATGCCGGCTCGAGCCATTCCAGGATCTCTCCAAAGATCTTCGACGTGGTACTGACCATTATCATCTTGCATTACCAAATAGCGTTGCCTCCATGCATTTTCCTCCTCCGGGAAAATGGTCCGGGAACATTCTCTTCTTTGTCAACTGAAAAAAGTAGAAATTGGTAAATTTTTCAGAAACGTTTCTTTTAGCGTAAGTACCAGGCAAAGAGGAAGCACACACCAATAGGGCAAGCAACACGATTGCAAGCTTCATTGTCGCGAATAACAACGGAGACGTTTTTTTCCAAGCGTATTTATGTAGTTTTGCAAGATTTTCTTAATTGCGATAAGCCTCTGGAATAATAGAAGATTTTGATTCCACTTCAGGTGATCTGATTATCATTGATAACTATTTTTTACTGCTTTAGTATTGGACATTATGTTAATAACTTGCCTTCGAGATTAATTGAAAAAATAACTAAGTACGCAATTTTATCACGGACATAACACTTAATAAGTCTTATAAATAACTCTCGTATGATGTATGTATATCAAAAAAAAATTTAAATAATTTTTCATATCTGGCTTTTCTTCTTGAAGAGACGAATCACGAATCCACTTTGGAATAGCCCGAATGGATTTGCATCGAGGTTTTGAGAGAATCGTCTGGGGATTCGATAAGATCCCGAAACTCTCCATTGGTGTAAACTAAGTTTGGGGGTACCTAGGATATTGGAAACTAATCAAATTTTAGGGTTAATCACGGACAGGATGGATAACGCAAGGCGGATAGGAAAATGTCCATCGAGAAGAATTGTTTGCTTGATTCACTCCCAAGGAATTTCTCCCAGTTGACTCATAGCTAAGGTTTAAATATTGAGAAAGGTGTGTGCAGATAGAGTTTGATATCCGCTGGAGTCGGCTTGGTCGTTGGGACTTCTTTTGCGAGATCTTCGCAATGTAAGTTTCCTCTCTCATTCAACAGTGGCAGGTAGCAAATTTTTGAATGAAACTCGTTCAAATCATGGGGCATTTTAATCACTGGTAGGAAGGAAATTAGAAGAACTAATAAAAAATCGAAACAAGTACTTACCAAAATCTGCGCCTACTACAGTTAGGATGATAACTAAAGTAATCACGGAATTCATTCTGTCGGAGTGTGATGTTAGATAGGTTCTAATAAGTACGCATATATAGTGCAAAGCTGATTTACATAATCGGCTTTTATTACAAAATAATTTAAAAATTGCCAAACGTGCGATATCGTTCTTTCTTAAGATTTACAATAAGCGCTTGGAATTTTTTATTATCTCCATTTGAACGATAAGAGGAAGCACAGTTTTGTAAGATGACCTATACGGAAAGCAATCAGTTGGTCAATAGTTAATTCGTTTGGAATTCCGATTACAAATGTGCAATTTTATCAGTTGATACAGCATTGACTAACTGCAACAACAATTTCTTCCGATTTCATTCGTGTAGGTAAGCTGAAGCAAACTGAGGAATAGCTTGGCTGGATCTAATCAAATTATTTAAGATTTCTGAGATCTGTTCTGAATTTATTTGGAGCACATAATAATATCATGGCATTTCTCAGATTAAATTAATACCAAAAGAATCTGTTCCTGAATTGATCAATGTGGGATTCGATCCAGTCCAAAGAGAATATCTAAACGTGCATAAAATACTCCAAATATTTGTTTGTTTATTGAAATAATAGTTTTAGTGAAAGGTAAGAAATAATTACAATGGTTTACGTGCTATTGACTAGTCGTACTTTATTGTATTTCCAGTAACATACGGAAATACACAATTTTATTTAAAAGACTAAGTTTTGGGCATAAGGCGAGTTGCTGTTGGTGTTCAAGTAGTAATCACCAGAGGCACTGTAAGAGTGAAAACGAAATTAGTTCCATCTAATCATCATGCTTCTTCTGTGGTAACTTACCTAATATCAACATAAAGTTCACCCATAAAGGATCGATGGTTGCTGTTACAATTTCCTAACTAATTCCAAAAACAATCCTCGTATCTACCATCATCTAGTATTTTGCTATAGAAATTTGCTTAAACAGGGAATGTTTATTTTGCGCCCCTTCAACGACTGACTACGCTCCCAAGCGAGAGACGCAGTTCTTGTGCCAAACATATTGATTCATGTCTGAGCTAGGTGTTCTTTCGGCCGTTTTCTTTCGAATGATTCGGACGAGTTTTCCAACGAAAATAATCTCGCGATAATTGTGTTTTTTCGATTTGTTCGAGGCGAAGTCGGTTTATGTAATGGCATGATTGATTAGCCTCCTTCAAACGAGGCACGCCGCGTGCAATTGATTGTAAAAATCTTCCCAGTACATTCAGATCATTTCTATCACGATAATTGTCGAGTGGTTTTCGATAAGTCTAGGATTTTACAGTTTTTTTTTAAGTCGTCCTTGGAGAAATTTCGTACGGTACAAAGACACTCCGGAGTGGATATTATATAATTTTTTTAAATTAAAAGTTCTCTTCATTTTTTATTTACTCTATAACTTTCCTTTTCGCAAAAAAGATACTAATTGGGGTTGTATTTTTTCGGTTGTAAATACACATTCGCCGTAGCTTCGAGGCGTTTTCTGTTGTAGACGTCTGTTGATTTTTAAAAACGAACGGGTTCAAGCTTAGGTTACATATAAATTTACTATTAATGTGTTCGGTGTTCGCCTCGCGATTTAATTATTTTTAAAAGCGGGTGCGGTCCGATTTTTACGTTATATTAAGCGTCGTAGGATTCTGTTTCTGTCTTTTTAATCAAAAAGTTTGTCGCAATTTTAGAATATTTGCCGTCGTTAAGAATTTTAATAAAATTCCCTAAAAGCAAATAATCTTCCGGCAGGACCGGCGATTTTCTGCGTGTTTTGTTCTCTAGAATTGCGGGAAAATGGAGTTGACATTAATAACAAATAAGATAATTTCGTTTTTTATCGTTCTTACACAAATAGTATGCGCCCTCCTATTAGAGTGCAAACACACGACTGCTGTCTTCGTCCTCTTCATCCTAGGACTGTTTGGCTAAGCCGAAAAGCGCAGAGGAGCTTTAGATTATAAAGGAATAAGGGGTTGAAATAAGCTTAGGCGATGGAGAAATAAAATTATAAATTGCAACGAGTTTAAATTAAGGCGGAACTTGCCTTATCCCCTTTAGTATCTTCCTTGTATCCGTGTTCGTTAATCTTTTTTATTTTCTTATAAAAGGGTAATTAGCTTAATAAGGGTTGAGGAAGGGCGGGGTGTTCCCATTTTATACAGATACATCATAGATACATGCATGTAAACTTAACACACATGCACTTCGCTGTAATAATATGTAATTAATAAAGGAACTTTGTGGCAACGCAAATTTATCACCATCAAATGCTGAAACTTATTGTTCACAATACACGTACATACATACGTATATACATAATTTATTATCAAACAGTAAAGTAGACACATAATTACTAGGGTTTGAGATATTATTCGGGTCAAATTTATTGTCTAATTTTGTACACCATAAATCTAGCCGGCACATATCCCAAAATGTTGGTTATAATTGTTAATTATCACTTTAATTTCGATCTATAATGAAAAATCGTCCGACCCTATCGCATTGCTGGGGTCCGACTTTGATTTCAAACCGAATCTATCATATTTTGATAAGCGTTAAAATCGTCGATTTCTAAAACTTCAGATCGTGTCGATAATTGCCACAAAACCCAATCAATTTGATCAGCGTATTTGTTTACAATAGAATACCTCTTGAGTGGTCACAATCATGTCATGTAGGTACACGCATCTCCATCTCGAAGTTTAATTAAATACGACGACGCCG
Source organism: Chrysina gloriosa (assembly GCA_038088585.1). Classification (NCBI taxonomy): domain Eukaryota; kingdom Metazoa; phylum Arthropoda; class Insecta; order Coleoptera; family Scarabaeidae; genus Chrysina; species Chrysina gloriosa. The sequence goes on from CM076096.1 coordinate 6,197,848, forward strand.
GTTAAGTGGGTGATAAACAATTGATATATTTGTTTTCGAAAATCACTATGCTTGTTATTTGTGTTTGTAAGTGTTTGCATACAAAAGCTTGCTTAGATAAATTATCGGAATTATCTTTTACAAAAATCTTGAAAAATATAAACATTGTTATCGTCTTCATGTATTTTTTATGCAAACTTCAGGAGTAACGTGATATTATATTGCCTACACTGAGGATGCCCTTAATTTGAGGACGAAAATTCTGTAGCTGCAATAAAAAATATTAGTAAAATGTAGGTCTTTTCACATTAACCTCCCCGAGAGTCCAATACGTTGTTACTCCTTAAGTTTGCAAGTTACGTTGTACTCGCTACTTCTGCCTGAATGTATTTTTATAAAAAAAGAGCACCCAAAGAAATGAAAGTGGTAACAGAAACAAGGCAGGAACCAACGCTTGTTCCTCATCTCAGAAACAACGTTAGAAGTAGTAAAACCACATTTTTGAAACGAAATAAATCACATAGAAGTCATGGAAGTCATGTCGGAGACAGCTGAAAAAGTTTGACGAGTCAAAAAAGATTTTTTACAGAAGCAATGGCGGGGAATAAAACCAGGAAGGTATAGGATCCGGACCATCGTGATAGTGTCTGGACTCTTCATTATTTCTTATTTTGGAGGGTGCAATCCCATTTTTGTATCTATTAAAAGAAAAAAAAGAGCACACGATCCTCGAGTTTACCATAATTTCTGATTATTTCAATTTTACAAAAGTATTTTTGACCTTGGTGCTCATCAAATTTGCTAAAACTTGCCCAAATTTCCGATATCAAACTTTCACCCGTTTATTTCTGAAAATCGCCACAAACTCTGACGTTAGGATATGATTCCAGTTTCCCAGCACTAGAAGTTTGGCACGCACGTACGTTATTATTTTCATATAGTTAGAACATTATCTTTATTATGCTTATCTTATATGATAGTTTTCTACCACAATTAGGTCAATTAAGTAAACGTTTTCGGAACACCCTCATCAGTGAAAATATAACTAGATTTCTTTTGAGAGAGATATAAGGATTCCATAATCAAACAGTAAACAACCAAAAGCGAAGATTGCGTTTAAATTTCCGAAAGAATATGCCATTTTCAATCCTGAAAATCTGGATCCAATCAAATTCCATGGAATTCAACATTTCAGGTGAAACGTTGGTTTTGAGATTTGGAAACTAGGCACTGATTCGTAGATCCAATAGATTCAGAACAAATAAAGTAATTAAGCTCTATGATTTGTCCGGATTTTGCCCCCTTACAATTTTTACTTATTCCCAAAAACCAATTTCTGGAGGGAATTCAATTTTTAAAACTGGGAAAATTCAGCTTATTTCTGCTTGGAAGACTAAATACAATTGTTTGCAAGGATTGCAGTTGTTTTATAAACGAGAATTGCAGAGTATTGCGACATCCATGTATGTAATCATGAAATCAAATCTAGTGCTCTTTCCCTTCAGTTTTGATCCTAGAAATTTCAATAACGTTAAACAAGTACGTAAGCCTTTTTCTACATATATTTCGAGCCTTTGTATATACTTTTTAATTAATTAACAGCTTCGAAAACAAACGATAAAAACCCGAGTCGCATCATCGTTCTGTGAAAAAAGGTGAATTTAATTGTAAACGAATTTGTCAAACAAAGACAGCGAAAAATTCATCATAAAATAAACATCATCAATTACAACTGATGCCTCTTTCGTAATAATAGAATATGAAAGGTGTATCGGTGTCCATTCTATTTATTATATTTTATTTTGTCACGTGTGATAAATGAAACTTTTGCTCGTATTAAACCCCACGTGTTTAGGATGATCTACATCAAATTTTTACATTCGAAACTGATAAACGCGAAGATCTTAAACGTAAAGGAATAATTAATTGAGCGTTAAAACCCTGCAGAAAGTCATATCGTTTAAAGAAATTATATTTAACCAATTTCGAGGGATATCCTCGCCGTATATACAAGGGACAAAGATACCCGGCTAGTACATGAGGGGATGGTAAGTGAGCAGTCCCGTTCATTGAGTTTGAGTTGAGTGAAAGCCATATTATTGATTTACAAGAAGGTGATTAATAGTTTTAACAACGTTACTTTGAAATCGTTTAGGGGCGACCAGACGTCGGAAATGTTGCGTTTTCGAGGGACGATTTAGCAATATGGGGCGTAATACGTCGCTCGAAGCAATTAACCGATCTTTTATGCTTTTAAAAATCAAAGAAGTGGCTTTTACATCACAAACATATCGTCGATGAAATGTTGTTAAAAAACTAAGTAGATATATTATAAGATCTCATACTTTTGGAACAATAAAACAAGATCATTTATTGTGTAAAAACTAAAGTATTACATTTTACAAACTGGTGGTTCTTGGGGAAACCCGAATTAATTTATGGGCCAAATCTGGGAGTAGGATTACACCCCTTCGTTCCAAACGAAACCTAAAATTCCAAAAATGCAGGTACTAAACTTTAACCCTATAGTGCGCCCGTTTGCATATGTGTAAAGTTACATTTAATTGTTATTTTTACTGCTCACATAAATGCATGGAATTTATCTTTAAAAATACATATGTCAATACAAGCAGTAATGGCTGAATCGTCAAAACTAATATAAATTGTGCTGTAACCGCAAAAAATATTTCAAATTTATATGTATATGGGCATTGGCCTGTGTGGCGTGAAAAGTGAACAACATGCAAATTTTCTCAGTGCAAAGGATGTACACTTTCGTTAGATGTGAAAAGTGTTCTGTAAATTTGTGTATTAATAGAGACAAAAACTGTTTTAAACATTTCCATTCGTTCTAACCGTACAAAGAAAATAATTACCATATAGTACTTATTTTTCGTGATAGATCGAATATAGTATAATCAGTGAATTGTTTGGGCCTAAATAAATTCGTTTGAAATGTTAAAAAAATTGTATTATTTTTGCGTTAAATCCTTTCTAGGGCACCCAGTAATCACGTACGCCCATACATGCACGGATTTCATCCCGTTCTACGTTCGTAGAAAAGTTTCCGGCGGCAGGGGTTTAACTTGGCTAATCGTAAATGAAAAATTATTATTTAATATCCGGTCTGGTCTTACAACTTGTCCTATCGTTTCGATTTAATTAAAAAAGAGCGGCAGATACGTGCCCCGTGCGATACACACGTGCAACGTGAGCTCTCCGTCCGTTAAACTGCTTTACATCTGTAGCGGGGGTAATAAAGGTGAAGGGTGTGCGATATAGCAATATCCGGGGTCATCGTTCATTAATGTTTAGTTTGTATAACTCTACGTCAACGTCTAGGTTCCAGGTAGTTGATGGACTTATTCCCGAATAAAGCTGGTATTAACCGGCAGCCAGTTGTCCCTTCGTAGTTGAACATCAATTTGCATTACTTGGCCAGCTTAAATTTGCCCTCGTCGAATGCTCGAAGGAGGAGAGGGAGAGTAAATTGTTTTAGGAACTTTTTCCCGATGTCCACTTGCTCAATTAAACCATTCTCGTCCCTTCCTGAATTATTTCCCCAGAAATAAAAGAAAGAAACGGATGTAATTAACGCGTTAGTTTCGGATTATTGACTTTCCAAGTAGTATAGGAATAATTTCATGCTTGTTTTCGATTGTACCTAACCGATTTCTATTTTATATCGTGTTATACAAGGCGTCTCAAAAATTTATTTCAATTTTCTTTTAATTCAAAGCAGCTACATTTATTAAGGATGATTCTCAGGCCAGACCAGGATACCACTCTGAGGTACGAACAATATAACGCTCATAAACCCAAACTGGGAATAAGGGAGGAACTCTAAGATGACGGTCTATGCGGGGAAAAGGAATAAACTGGTAAAAATGGCCAAATTTAATAAACCATGTGGAAGAAGACCCGGAGGGCAGATGTGTTGGACGTCCAGTTCAGAAGAGATCTTATATGGTAGTACTTGTAGGTATTGTTATTGCTTGATAATGACATGATCTATGTCGAAATGTGTGTATTTCAATAAATAAGTGATATAAAACAAAGTACTAGTACAAGAAGAAGTATCCTTACCATACCTAGGAAAAACCAAACCAAATTATCATCTTCAGTGCTAATAACCAGAGGAGCTTCATTGAAGGTAGCAAATTTCATGGTTATTGTCGCTGAACATGACAGCCCTGGATGTGTTAGGGACTTTCCCAATTATAGAAATATAGCTCCCTAGAAGGATTCCCCTAGCTTTTGGCTGTAATCACATCGAATGTATTTCAAGAACTAACGAGGAAAGGTTCCTAACCCGCACACGCCGATTTCGATGAAACTTGGTAATTATGTAGGGCTGATGGGACTATGTAAGGTGCCGGTTTCTGTGTTTGCGATTAAAACCTTTGAACGGGTGAATGTGTTTGAAATGTAACTGTTAGACTGGCCAAATATGCGGTATGATGAGTCATCTGTCCTTTTCACAATGTAATATTATATTACATAGTACGAAGGACATATGACTCATCATGCCGCATATTTGCCCAGTTTAGTAATTATGTTATTCTTATAAGAAGTTAACAAGTTAAGACATCAAACATGTTTATAGTACGTACAATAAACAACTATGACTTTATTTATGGGTCAAAACAAAATGGGCAGAATACTTTTGTTAGAGTCCATTGATGCTGGAAAGGCATAGCATTTAACTTCTAAAATCCATTGTCGGTCAGTAAATTTCTTTTTCTTGCAATAATTGTAATTGGGAAAAGAAAACGAAAAACATCCCTATTTCCAGGTTCCTTCAGGTGCTTCTAGATCAGCGACAGAAACCAGCGTTTTATATAGTGCTACCAGTTCTTCATAACTTCTGAGTTGGTCGAAATCGGTGAGGATGAGAGGGAGCAATTTGTTTAAGGGGTACCGATTCACATATGTATGTTTAATAGCCCTCTCGAAGCGGTGTATGCCCATATTGTGAATATTTTCTCCTTCCAATAATTGCAGAGTAATTGACAAAACACGTTCCCATCCTTGGGGGTGCTTTTCACCCGTTCCAAGGCGTTACTGGCGGAAACAGGAACCGACCTTTTACATATTTTAACCAGCCCTACATAACTATCAAGTTTCATCAAAATCGGTGTTTCTGCAAATCGATGGGGGTGGAAGAGGGTAATATTTTGAAGAAAAAAGGTTATCGATGCGGACCTCTTGACTCATATGTTTGAATATTTTGTTTCTTGAAACGATTCCAGAGTAATTCGCAAAGAACGAAAAGCAGGCTGATCTTCAGGGGGCTTTTCATCCCTTCGCAGAGACAGAAACCGGCCTTTTACATAGTCGTACCAGCTCTATATAATTACCAAGTTTCATTGAAATTGGCATGTGCGAGTTGGGAGCCTTTCCTTGTCAGTTAGGTTCCTGAGGAATGTTTTTATTCCATAATCGATAGCGATTTTAGTAAATTTTCTTGAGGTGCAATTAAGAAGGAGCATGGTAAAATATTATCATTGCGTCTTAAAGTAATTAAGGGATTTGTGTTTGCGGTTACGTGGACCGGTGGCGTTGTATTTATAACTTTTAAATTGGGATGGTGACTTTTATGAATGAATATCGAAGGAGCATTAAGAAGATACGTATTAGAATATTGAGTTTTAATCAGATTATATATTCAACAACGAACCAGCGTATAAGGAGAGGAATATGGTGAAGTAACCGCAAGCTTTCAGGATATATAATTTAAGTTCTGAGTTATAGATAAGTTTGTGAAAATTTGAAGTTCTGAAATAAAACCTCCAAGTCCATCCTAATTTAAACAATAGCGTCAAGTTTTGAAAGTTTGAGAGAATGTAGAATTATATATTAGCATTTTAGGAAAACTGTTTCTCCAGTTTTCAAGATTTACTTCTACCCGATTTGGTGATTTATTACACCCTATTTCTGTAACCACTCGATTCCGTTAATTTTCGGACGGTTGGGGAAGTCCGCATTTTTTCCTCTCCCTTTCCCGTCTCACCATTTCTTGCCGATAAATCAGACAAAAACGTAAGTTTTCGTATGCTATCGCCAACAGTTGGTACCCTTATACGAAATTTTTTAATTAAAAAACCACTATTCCGGCCACGAAACGTATACCCGGGAGCTCTCTCTTATCGGAGCGGGGGTCCTCGTAAACTTACTTTCGAAAAATACGTCCTTTTCATCAGGAAAATTGAAAGACCTTGTAGGATTTTTTTCTTCATTTTCCGGGAAAGCGGGAAACCCGAGGGGAAAAAACGCTTCTCCGGTTTATTGATCAATATATCTATTGTTTCTCTCCCAATTTCTTTGTTAAGTGTTCTTTCCTGTAAAGCCGTTATCAAATCCGTAAGGAATCGATATATGAACAATAGTTTTATTCCCGCACTTAAACTTAAATGGAAAAATCTAAAATACCTTTAGCTCTAAGATTATATCAGATACATTTACACAATTTTCTCGAATCAAATTCCTATACTCCTATACTACTTTTATCGAAAGTTTACTAAAAAAATACCAATTTCCCAAGGAAGCCCAAAAGCGCATCAAACTCGATGTGTGAATTCTTGCTCGCCTTCATACATCATTGATAAATCGATGATAGCATTCTCGTTTGACGGCTGACGTTTCGTCATTGTTTTAAACGGTAACCCCCTTCCCTTCCCCAAATATTTTCACAAATTATGTATTTTCCATTACTCAATTGTCTATACAACCATGCGGGAATTTTCCACATCAGCCCTCGCGTTCCGGAGATATTTTCTTTTATGAAAATTGTTGCGTTTGTAAATGTCGAATCGATCGAAAAATCGCTATCGTTGTTATTTGATGATTCCAAAAACAAAAATTTATACGATATTTTATTACGTTTCCAGTTTATTATTGAATATTAGGGGAAAACGAGGCAGGTATTCGTGTTTAGCTCTGTTTTGTATCATTTTCGTTTTGTAGAAGTTTCCTTTTGCAAAATAAACGAGAAAGTGCAATTTAGCTTCAATTGGAGATGAGATAAAATCGAGGAAAACTAAATTGGGAGCACGGAGGAGGAAATTCTTGGAAATCTATTTGAAAAACTTCTCGGAAGCTTTCAATGATATAACTAGGATTCATTAAGAAATTCGTAATACAGTCCGAACCTTTCCAACCTCCTCCGTAACTCGAATTTCTTCCTAACAAGTAAGTGGAATTCTTCAATTAGCGCAGCGCTAGAACGCCATTTTAATAACTTCTCCATACTTGACAATTGGATCGTATGTATTAATAGCTTTATGATCTAATCGATCATCTTGTTACGTCTTAAATTCTCTTTATATAGTTTTCGTGATTGCATGGGGATTTCAACCGTGACCTTATCGAGAATTTATATACAGCATCGGTCAGTGCTTATCATGAATATAGAAACATGATTGTGCAAGCAAGAACGAATGAGGAGTTCTACAACGTGAAATGGGTGATGTACACCCACGGACTTTGGTTATGTCCGGTCTTTTGAGGTACAGCCTGTGCTCCTGTTATTGTATCGGTTTTAGCGTCAAGCAAATTTCGCACATACAAGGCCGGGTGTATGTGCGAAATTTACTTGACGCTAAAACCGATACAATAGCACAGGCTGTACCTCAAAAGACCGGACATAACCAAAGTCCGTGATGGTACCAAATCGCTGGATTGAACTTGAAGAAATTAAGCAATGCTTAAAATTTGCGTGGGTGGGAGGGGCTGGTGATTAGCTTGAAACAATGTGCAATTCCAACAATGGCGGGAATTAATCTTTCTTGCTCGGACTACAGCATTTCTAGACGCAAGTCCTGCACTAGCCAATACTGTATATGTAGATACAGGATGTATCCAACGATTTCGTGACTTTTCAAAGGAGGGAAGGGAAGATTGAAAGGCAATTGGAAATTTTTCATGAGATATGGTTAAAGGCAATCTGATTTTCTTATGAAAATAAGATATTTCCGGGAGAATGTCTTGGAATTCCGAAAAATGTGTATGAATTAAAACGATTTCACTCTGCCAGCTTGTACAGATTTATTTGTATGCGAATTTCGACAAATAAATCGCCATCCCTAACAGCAATTTGTTTCATACAACAAAAACTAACTAGTAGGAGGCGTGTTTCTCTACTGAATGTTGACAAGATAGTTACCGAAATATCTACATTTTGGTAAATGTAAGTGTGGTGAGGGTAGAAACCATTTTATTTGAGGTGCCCTGTTTCCCTTAATTAATTAACTGAGTTGGTGGGAATGAAATGTATTGGCTTTGAGGTTTCTTATTGGAGTGATGAGGGAAAACGCCAATTTGTTTGAAATTGTCTTTTAGGTCCCTTAAGGAAAGACAGATTGGAAAGGCAAAAAATTATTTGATCTGAAGCTTTCCCGCTTCCCTTAATTAAAGATTTCCACTCCACACTAATATTTCTTTCTTTCTTATTCTTTTCCCTTCTTATACCATTGAGTGCCGAGGGAATGGCACACCGAGCCATTGCGTGTTCGAAATACTGGAACAAACCCCTTTCTTGAGGCCAGTATCCAATACCGTACAACCACTCTCAATATGCAGTCTTGGTCAAAATGATGTACCCCTTGGTACCAAAATGTTGCATTTTTACACTTAATCTTACCGAATTCAACTGCAATGTAACTGTGTGTAACATAAAAAAGTAGCAAGGCGTAAGCTGACAGTTGAAAAATACCCCTAATCTTCGCGAGCGACGCAAACTTTTTTAATTTTCAAAAATTTCCAGATTCAGTCTCACGTTCAATTACGACGGTAACATTGGCCGGGTAAAAACGGGAAAGTGGAAGGGGAGAAAATGAAAGGAAGGGGAGATAATGCGGAATTAGTTTATGTTAGAAATCGTCTCTTATGTTAATCATTCCTTTTCCTCGAGCTGTCAGCGTTTAGTTCTGATAAGTTCTATAATTGAGGTTTCCAAAAATTACCTGTACACATACACACACATACAGAGACACATACACACATACAGAGACACATACACACAAATTATTTGTTTCTCTTGTTTTCTCCGTTTAGCTAACGCCTCACAACTACCCCCATTGATAATTAAAATAAACCCAGGTGAGCACATGTATTTATCTACTTCGAAAAATCGTTTGTCCGTTCTTCCCCCGCCTCGAGCCCTCAAATATTTATTTTTCTCATGTAAAGATCCGTATCAATCCATCAGAATTATGTAAATAGAGTGCGAACCTATCCATGTATCTATACATATTAACCCCCGGCAACATGTGAGACACGTTCCATAAGAAGACAGATCGTTGACAGGTTCGAGATTGTGGTGGCATAAGTAGAAACTCTGGGTTTATGTCATATTGCCATATATATTGGTTTCGGGATCAGGAAAGATCACCGGGAAATCTAAAGGTAAAAAAGTCGATACGTTTCGGCCGCATAAGAATTGCTTAATTAGAAAAAAGACGAAGGCATATAACGAAGTTGAGAAAAAAAAAACGAATGAAGGAAAGCCGATACAAAACAAGATTTATATGAAATTGAATTTAGTAATGTAGTCGCATTTTTCCCTTTCTGTGTTTGACAGATAAATTAAGGGAATAAATCTCTAATTGATCTATAGCTACTTTCGCCCTGCTGGATCGCGATTTTCTTAATTTTATCTCAATAATTTTCCATTAAAGCGTTTATTCGCACGTAATTGAGTTTTGAGATGAGAGAACGAAATTACCTTCCTTTGTTTCTCACTTTCACCTTTCCTTTGCTATTTCGAACGTTTACAATTTATTACGTCTTCCAAAATAAATAATATTACAGCAGATACAGAGCGGGGCATAATGCAGTCTCACATTTACGAGGTGAATTTTAAACAAACGATACAATCGTATGGAAAGAACTTATTACTTATTCAAAGTACATGTAATAACGTTTGTTTTTTATTAGGTAAAATTGATTTTGGCGGGGGATGCACATTTGAACCCGTTCCTCGAAGTGTTATTCAACTCTCACCAATATATCCGGGGAAATTCCAGCTATTTCCTCGTGAATGGCATCCTTGAGTACTTGTGGAGTTCGAGGGCGATGTTTAAAAACCTCACAGTAACAGTGATGCCATCCCCTTCAGAGAAAAAAGGCCCAAACAGGGGCGTACAGGGAACAAAGCAAACCTGGCCCTTCAGTGATTTTCTGAAATGTGGGATTTCATTATGTCCCACCCTGTATTTTGGCGCACGATTTAAAAAGGATTTTAAACAAGCAGAAATGTGTTACTAAAAATACGTACAGATCTCCTTGACTCCTTTAAACTTTTCTGATTTTGAAGATATAGTAAAATCCCGCAATTCTCACACTAAGGTATAGAAAAAGGAATTTGAAGGACTAAATAATGAGAGTGATAAGGAAGATAGATACGAAACTACTCCTGTGGATCTTACAGGAACGTCCTAAAACGAGTCGGTAATTGGAAAATCGCTAATTCAAAGCATGTATAGGTGCGAGATGATTGAAGGCACGACGAGATTCTGTTCTTGTAATCAACTTATCTGTGCAAACCACAGGTTCGCCGTTAATCTAAACTTTACGCAAATAGGATTTAGTAAATGATTATCATTCACATACTAACTACACGTCGGTTCATTACGTTCCTCGTGTCCTTCGAGCTACGCTCGAAATTAATATCAAGTTTACCGGGCAAATTCTTCTGCCCGAAAAAAACGGGGCAAAAATATTTTTATTATTAAAATGATCTCGTCCCTTTTCGACTACGTACTTTGCGTTATTCGAATCCACATGCTCGTTTTCTTCGTTTTTCTCCTTTTTTATTTTCTCCGAAGACGCTAAATCAATTTCGAGAGCTCCGATCAAAGCGATTTTAACAAGGAGAACTGGAGATAGGACGAAGAGGCTGCCTTTATACGGAGTATAGTTAAGATAATTTTCTCATGTTTAGCCCTATCAAACAACGACCCTCCGTGAAACGGTAAAAAGCAAACGCACACAACTAGATTTCCCTGTCAAGGGCGCCGCGCCGTACAAAGGAGTCCGAATTATTTGCGGAATTTCAAGAGCAGACGAAAAAATACGACTGAGAGATGCGAGTAACCTTCGCGAGCTCTAAGTGAACTCCAAAAGTAAGACCCTCTTTGCTTTATCAAAGCGAGAGCTATCAATTATGTTTTTTTCTTCTCGGTTATGTATCGGATTTTTCCGATTTTTTCCTTGCGACGCGATGGGGCGTTTTTAATTAATTTCTTGTTGATGGATAATTATACTTTTAAACTTAGAACAAATGGAATTTTCTTTGGGACTTTTTGGGGATTTCCATTGAATGTCGCTGATTAAATTAAGTTTGATTGGAACGGCTTAAAACGACATCCGGATCGGCGAATTTAGAAATTTAATTAAGGAAAAATTTACACTACATATGGTAGGAACTCCTTTCGGATTTCGACGTCGACGTTTCGCCGCTCATACTCCCAGCATCTTCAAGAATCTTGAAACCGTTCGAGAGATGTGAAGCTCTACACATATTTGGAGTTACCCAAATCGGCATGGGTGAGCTGAAAATCGTTTTATCTGGGAGTTGTAGAAGTGAGAAACTACAGAGGAAAGTTTGCAAAGAACGAAGAAGCAGAATAAATAAATTACCTCTTAGTTAGTACATAACTTTGGCCATTCCCTATACGTATTTGTTTCTGTGATTTTCTGTACGAATACGGGTGTAAATAACTCTAACACGCGTTCGCATTAAGTTCGAGATGTTGTGTGAAGTAATAGGCCAGGGTTTAGTTTCGGTGTATTGAGATAGGTGCCTCTTATAAGCTTATTTTGTGCTAGACGATGCATAGATTAATTCCCTCTGTTTATTCCAAGTTAAGGGAAGATATATACGCGCCTCTCGCACTGGAGCTAGTTAAAATAAATTATAATAGGATCCAGATTTGTAACCCATTTAGAACGTATTAAGCAGAGAGAATTTTACTAATTGACGAAACTCTTTCCGGAGCTAAACGCGAATCCCGGCTAACTCCTCTAAAAACAAGCATGGAAATTTAATCTTCGTAATTCTCGAAACTTAATTTTCTTTTTCATTTTTTCATCGAGTTTTCAGGAAGAGAAAACAATATCATACGGTCTTGCGACTCGAGGCAATACGAGCGTGTCAATTTAATGTGATTATTGATTTTTTTCTTGTTGTTTAAGCAGATTTATTAGATGAAATTTCAAAGGTTGCTGGGGACGTGAGCTTGAGGGAAAAGCTGCTTTTTGCTACTTCCACCTAAATAAATTCCTCGAATAAAAAAGACCCAATTCAGTTGAGAAATATAAAGCATCCAACCAAATGCTCTCATACCATGAAAGCTAGATTCGAATTTGTATGAGGGCGTAAAAGAATATACCCCGAAGCTATACTTATACAACATTAAAGGGGGCATATTATAACGATGTACGTTGTGGTGCGATGATGAATGTTACGTTTCTGGATGATCTTCTCAGTTAAAAAGAAACGTATAAGATCTACGGAAGGTTGAAATGTCTAATTAAAGATGTTAAAACTTAAAACCACTTGAGTTAATTAAAAAATAATAAATAAACTGCGAATGTGGACGAAGAAAACTGACTTTTTAACGGTTGAATAAGGAAAGAGAAAACCGTTGGGGAGAAAATAAACTTTTAACCTGCAAAGCTCATTTTAGGGTTAAACAAATACTTCTAGAGGTTACAAGGGGGAAGATTTAAGCGAAACGTCCACTGGGGATTCCGAATGGGACATTCAAAAAATCAAACTGAGCAAATTCATTTTAGTTCAACGCAATCAACGTAACGCAAGAAATAGACGTGTAACATTCGAAGTTCGGTAAGAAGCGATTTGAAGATGATGGTCTTACTCTCAACGAAACACGTGTGCAGCTTTAACTCAGTGCGAGGGTGTGATGGAAGTTAAACAATGTGTGGAGTTCGAATGTCAAAGTTGCAAACGCGCCCTCTTTTGGGAGTTGTAAAAAAATGAAATTAAAGTCACATCCTATTTATCCTACAGGATCGAACTCACTGCCAACCGTTCCAGAACAAACATACTACCAACTTTTATGTACCAATCAAAAACAACCTAGGCTTCAGTATCAAATATATCATCGACTTTACACCAACATATCCCCACCAATCATATCATTACCAGACTACCAAGATCAAACTTACCACCAACTTTTCTAGGTAAAACTTAGTACTAACCCTTGTGAACCAAACATATTCCTTTTGTACATTCTTGAAGAGCACCTTGGATGAAAAAATTATTTTCTACAAATGGTTTTTCTTGATGTTTCGTTTAGTTTATCTACTTTAGGCCTGATTTGACGTTTAATACTAATAATGAAGTTAGGTAGATGTACCTCTCGAAATTGTAACCGATTTATCAGTGTCTCCAATTGATTTCTGCTTTTATCTTAGATAAACTTACTTTCCAAAACAAAATATGCTATCAACCCTTCAGAACTGAAAATAACTTTCGGTCTTCCACTAAGCTAAACCTACCACCTTCCTTTCCAAAACAAAGCATGCTACCACACCCTTCAGAACCGAAGATAACTTTCGGTCTATCACTGGAGGGATTGCAATGTTCCCTAAATCTTCGTAAGGGGTTGGTGTTGATGAGTGTACGATCTTCATCAGATGTGATATGTTTCAATTTTACTTGTGTGGCAAAACCGAGATGGTGTAGCAAATTCTTAATGGTCAAAATTCTTCCAACGATGATTTTGGGGGTGGCCTGTGCGAGCTACGAAAAAGGTTATGTATGCGGTATTCTTCAGAAGTACGAGCTAGATGGACAAAGCACTGTTATAGCAAAGTGGTACACAGAAAGATGTTTGTCTGAAGTATTCTATAGAGTTCCAGACAAGGGAATTATGCTCCAACATGACAATGCATCGTCCCATACGGCAGTTTTAACTCTCCACTTCTTGGCTGAAAGGAAAAAAGTAATAGAACATCCGCCGTACTCACCTGTTTGATGTATAACTTTTGACTATTTTTTTGCCATAAACGAAGTTTGTGGGGTAGAAGGTTTATGTTTGAAGAAGAAATTGATATGACAGTTCAGGCTTATTTTGAAGGCATTTCGAAAGAAGATTGGTTGGGAGTTTTTAAACAGTAGAAAGAATGGTCAAGTGTATTATTGCTGAAGGGAATCACTTTGAGCATATTTAAAATAAAATCCTAGAAAAATTTAACGGTGTTTTTTATTCTCAATAATTTCAGCTTATCCCTCGTATTGATTCTTCAAGACCGCACATACTACTACAATTTCAAGATTATAGAAAAAAGTACCAAGCGTTCAGGATCAAATATACCTCATACTCCATATTTCCTTTTAATGTAAAATCAATTGTATCCAGGGGTTTTGGCTTTATAAAGAGAAAACAAACAATTCTATAGAAAAATCGACTAACAACGACAACAAACAAATATATCCTATCCTTTAATGCAGACAGATGAAAATGTTTCAACAGTGTGTAGAAAAAGTTAGGATTTTGTACGTAAAGTTCGGGATCTCATTTTTGCAGTCATAACAATCTCTTCAAATAAGAATAAATAAAACGAAAGCAAATACAAACATGTTTTGATGTAATGGCCAATCTACGAACTTGAACACAATAAACATGGCTACGTTGCTATGCGATATTCCTAGAATTCCGCCTCGGTATTTTTTGCACAAATTCGAAGGAAAAATAAGGGGGTTACTAAGATGCGAAGCGAAACGTATGTTGATATATGTATATTACGAAAATAGTTTGGATTCTACGACGCAAGACGATAAATTGGGAAATATGGATCTTATTTTTTTCCAATAATTCCTAAATTTATAGTTGGGGATGGGATGAGTTGGGGGAAAGACGAGAAGACAAATTTCCAATTCGCTTAAAAATGTTAGATGATACGTGTTAATAACGAGGAATAAAAGACAATTTGAAATCAATTAAGCTCTCTAGGTGGCTTTTGTACGGGAAGTAGTGGTTTGGACGATTATTGGAATGTGAAGGATAATGTATTTTGATGTATGTTTCTTGGATATTCATATTGCAACCATCGTAAAGTATTCCGTTCATAATTTTTAATGACTTTTTCAACTTTTATATCACCCTGTATGCGTTTAGGGAAGTTTGTAAAGTGAGAACGTAAAGATCGATGTTACAATTAGTAAAAGCAGTACGGTCAAGCGCACCGGTCGACCGTTCTAACGTATTAATCAGAAATGATAGCTCAAATAATCCAAACTGCTCATCATTTACTTGCTATTCCGCGGAGCTGGTACACATAACAGTCTCATCAAGTTCCCAGCAATCCACTACGACACTGTTTGTTCTCTTTAGATGGAATGTGTACCAAAGCTAATTAATCCGTATCCAGAGACCGCACCCCCATCCCGGCTACCGTCTTCTGGACTTGCAATTAGATACAACATTAGATTGGTTGAACACTCCAGAATTTCTGATTTAATGAGGGCCTGCCAATTATTGGTAAATTGATCAAATTGTTGTTAACTAAATTTAGTATTGTGTTAGGGGGCATTGGAGGAGGCCCGTTTCGCTCTTTACTCAATTTAGCGACGAGGAAATCGACGAAAAACGGATTCTAAACGATTTGGGAGGATTCTCTCTCGTAATTGCACGAAAATCGAGCTCGAAATATTTCGTTAGAAAATGTAATTTTCTCTCACAAATCATCTTGAAACGTGGATCGAAACGGAAATTGTTTTAATTCGAATGAACCGTAATTTTTAATAAAGTTACCAAGTAATTGTGCAAAAGTTTACTAAGTAAGCATAATTTACATATATCAATAATTCGACATTGCATGCAAATTATGCTTACTTAGTAAGTAAAATTTACTCAAAACCAAATTCGGCACAAATACACGCGATTTTCTTGGGAAAGTGTTGTTATTACAGTTCTGCACAAAAACTTCGTACAAATTGGTAAATTTTCATCAAATCTGAAGCGCAACGATGAAGCACTTGACATAGATTTGAGCAATTTTACTAACGATTTTGAGGCGAAGTAACGGAATTAGTAGCAGGATTAAGATTTTCCAAATTCATGTAAACCGCGTCTGTTTCTGCTCATACATTAAATTTGCACACCAGCTATAAAAACGTCGGAGTTTACACAATTATTGTGTAATTTCATGAACGGTTTTAAATTTAGCGAGGGGAATTGCTTATAAAATTGTGAATTTTCGTACAAATTTCGTGCGAATTTTGTCGAAATACGTATTTCGACGATGAAGTTGTCACCTTCAGTAGCAAAATCAATTATGAAATGGTAATGTGGGCCCTGAAAGATGTGTTAGCTAGAATTGAGATTTAAATCGAAAAATTGCAGAGACCCTGTACATATTCATATCCATAACATTTGTATGAAATTTTAATACATTTTAACGACAAATCGGTATGAATGCTCGAAATAGAAGCGCTTTATGTATGAAAATGTCAAAATGGAAAAATTGTACGTCAACAATATATTATTTTTATTGTCGACCCTAATAAATGGGTTACGTGAATTTGTAATATTGTACCGCTTACAATTTGGGGCATTAAATATGTATACGGGGGTTCGGAGGGATCTTTTGTTTTATGACTTTTAATTAAACCTATAAAACAAATATATATAATTTATTTGCAAGAATCGTCATTGCAGTTATAAAGCAGTGTGTTATCCCCTTATGTCCGGTAATAAAGGCAGACCGGGCTGTCATCTGCCGTACATTCAATTACTGTAGCAATAAATATCCTTCAAAGCAGCCGTGTGGACCGGTTAATCTACGGCTGAGACATATTTTGTCCGGCCAGTAGTATCGTTTCCTTTTGAAGAAAACAACGTTTTGCGATACCGTCGGGAATCTGTTTTAGCGTTTCGCGACGTTCTGCGGACTCTACGAGCTTTTCAGGACCATTCTCCCAGCTTTCGCAACACCAATACGCGTTTAGTATTCACTATTTTTCCTCGGAAAAAAGAAGAAGAAGAAAAAAGGGAAAAAACGTAAGCGAAGGGAAGCAACAAAAATAAATAGCGCTCATATCGATCTACTCACAACTAGAGCGTTTTCGAAAGAGCTTAAAGCTTTTCAAGAATTTAGTAACTTAAAATATTCGATACCGTATAAAACTCTAGTTTATTGCCTCATTATTTAAAGCTTGCACTTTGTTACAGGACTTTTTGCCATCCTACTGGTGTACGTTTAAATCGACGGTGCTTTTATTTGTGATAAAAGTCGGAGTTTTTTTTAAATCTAGTCTAATGAGAGGTTTCCTCCAGTTTCCTTTTGGGCGGAAATTCGTCGTTGAAACTAATTTCAATGAAAGTTTTTGTATCTAAAATGTTATTCATAGCAAACTTACGGATTCTCCAGGATAGAATCGTTTTGTAAAAAAGAAAATACATAGCAGTTAGTTTTCTTTTTTAAATTCAACAGAACTTTCCAACATAATCTGGTATTTCCTGAACAATCCTATTACAACTCTAGTCGAAGCATTAAGCCTTGGTATACATCGTCAATACTTCCATTATAATACGAAATTTCAGCAACCGTCTCATTAATTAAAATCTCTATTATTGAACTGGTTAATGTCGATACAAAACCATTGTTGTTTTTATCTCTTCCTCATTCCTATTATATCAGGGGTAAAATCAAAAATACACAATTTTTAAAAAGAAGAAGACATCTTATGTGCCGACCTCCGATAATAGCCATTTCTGTCGTCTCCGCTTTTTATATTATTTTCATTCTGTTTGTTAAATTCCCTTCCTGCTGCTTTTTCCAACATTTATATATATATATATATATACACATATATATATTGACCGGGAATTACGTTTTTGTATTTCTGTTTCTCTTTTTTGTATTCGCCCCGTACGCAGTCATTTCCTGTAAAATGATTGCTTTTATGTCCCTCATTTCGTCCTCTTTTAGATAAGCTTTGTCACACAAGTTGCAGTTAATTAAATATTTATTTATCAAAGGCGTTCGTCTCGTTTGGTGTTTAAACGTCGTTTTGATTAGGACAGCACGGAAGATTAAAATGTTTATTACGAAGGTATTCGTATTTATCTACACAAAGTAACAGAAATTTATGCTCAGTTATTCTCAATCCGTAAAATTCTATTCTCTAGTTAGAAATTCGTCTTCGCAGGAGAGACATGGATGCTTACATAATTTCTTGTGTACTTTCACAAGACGAAATTGGAAACTTCAATACAAATTCGTGTAGATCTCATCTTCCTGTACGAAAGTTTAACGCACGAGTTTATTTTCCCAGTTAAACTGTTGAGTGTAGTTTTCCAAACTACTGTAAAATTAAATAGGAAAATTGTTAATGTCACCCAAATTTACCAGTTCAGGCGTAAATGATTACACCTCGGATTTATGCAATTTCAGAAAAGGTTAATTAAACTTAGGCAAGGCAATTAGTGATCAAATCGGTGAATTTCTAGACAAATCTGTACTCATCGATTAAATTTTAATACTGCAACTTGCTTTTACAAAGAAGATACGCAAATTTACACCCTAATCCTAGCCCTTATACCCTTTCGGGTGTCAGGAGGTAAGTTTCTAAGTCGGGATTGTTTCCCATTCCTTCTAATCCTGCACCTGTCTCCTAATCACTGTCCAACTTATATTTCTTCTTTCGGCCGCTTCCCGCACTTCCTCCGTCCGGCTTTTCCTATGGCTTCCAACACCCTCCTATCTCTCCCCATTCTCATTACGTGTCCCAAGCAGCACAGCTAACTTTCTTCTATTCCATGTTTCCTCTGATTCTACTATTTCTTACTTTATCCATTTTCATTTTTTTCATCTATCTTTCTCAAAGACCTCATTTCCGTACTTTGTATTTCTTTTTCAGTTTCTTTCTTGTGCCCCAAACTTCCGAATCATCTATCCTTTTGAAGATGTCAGTTTTGGTTCCCTTGGGCATCCCCTTTTAATTTAGCAAAGATTCCCTCCTGCTTCATTTCTTCTTTTTATCGCATCATCGAATTTTCCATCCTCAGTCAGAATTGTCTCCCAAGTATTTGAAGCTAGCCACCTGTTCCAACTTTCTTTCGTTTAGAAGCATTTTACCCAAATTTACATAAACTTTTGTAATTTTACAAGCTGCTTTGAATTGTCTATACGGTAAAATCACTATTAAACTTGGAAACTTCCATACAAGTTTATGTAAACGTTCATTCATTTATAAACGTCTTCAAATTAGACAAGAAAATCAATAATATAATTGGAAATTTACATACAAATTTATGTAAATCCTTTCTATCCAAGCACACACGATTTAATGCATTAAGATTTGTTTTTAAACCGGAGATTTACACAAATGCAATTTTACAAATTAATTTAGGATTAGATCGAAGATTTAAACTTGGGGGATTGGGGAACTTTCTTAGAAATTTATGTAAACTCCATTTTCGTACTGGAATTTGTTGTTACAGTGAGGGACATCAAAGTTTACACAAATCTTTGTAATTTTATAAACAGACTTGGAACTTAAGCAAGCAAATTTATGCAAACTTCCATCTCTGCCTCCAAGCACACACGATTTAGTGCATTAAAACTTGTTTCTGAATTGGAGATTTCAATGTAAGCTTACAAATGAATTTAGAACCAGATCAAAGAATTAAATTTAAGGGGATTGGGAAATTTCCACAGAAATTTATGTAAACATCATTTTTGTAGTGGAATTTGTTGTTATAGTAGGGACATCAAAGTTTACACAAATCTTTGTATTTTTATAAACTGATTTGGAACTTAGGCAAGCAAATTTATGTAAATTTCCACCTCTCTCTCCAAGCACACACGATTTAGTGCATAAAAACTTGTTTTTAAACTGGAGATTTAAATGTAAGTTTATAAATGAATTTAGGACCAGATCGAAGAATTAAACTTAAGGGGATTGGGACACTTCCATAAAACTTTACACAAATCTTTGTCATTTTATAGATAGATTTGGAACTTGATGTAAATTGATGAAAATTTCCATCTCGATATTTGTATTTACAACAAGTATATTAGAAAGATAATGTTACACGGGAAAATTACTAACACAATTGGAAACTTCCTTATCTTATTGTTACATCAGAGAAACTTTCGATGCAGATCGCAGCTGTACCGGCAAAGATAAATTTGTCCTTCATACAGAATAATAGGTATTTGTCGAAATACGTATTCGAAAGTGTCTAAATTCGCGTGGTAAAGGGGAAAGAACTGTTTGATTTGGGTACGATTTTGATAATGAGGTGAGACTTAATGATACTTTCCGAAGAGCGAATTCTCGTCGAATTATTTATTGAAATTACACCTTACTACTTCGCGTATACGCGCGTTCGGACGTAAATGCTACGAACAGGTAGCGTAGAACGCTCTGTAGACCGGAGGAATACCGCCGGACTTTCCCGGAAAACCGGAGTCGGAAAATTGCCGGCGTGTTCTTCGTGGCGATCGCTAAACTAAAATTAACAATATTTAAAACGGAAAAGTTTTCGCATTTACGATGTAGACAAAAGGATAGTCCCCCCATATGATATGTGTCGTAATGACCTGGATCTAGGAATATGAAGGCGGCGTCCCCACTATCATCGTGTGTCCCGATACCAGCGCCAGTTTACCCTGAGCTTGCAATCGGACACAACGTATTCTTCCGCGCTTTCCGCTCAAGTCACGTGTTCTGATTTTCCTCAAACATTAACATTTTTCAAGTAATACGTCCGCATAACACCCGATCGTAACATAAACGAACGAGAATCGCCAACGAATTTATGATTTTTCTTTATTTTATATTCTAGTCAAGCAGAAATAAAGATACATGTATTTTTACTTTTCTTTTTTTGTTTTATTTAAACTGCAAAGTGACAGTTTCTGCTAATCCAATATAGCTGGAAAGGTAAGTGCATCATTGCGGAATAAATTATTGTACGTTTGTGTTACTTTTTCAGCTAAGTTCTTTGAAAATTAAAAAAATACAAAGAAATCGTTAGATATTTCCACACGAACACCTCATATTCGCCCTCAGATTGATTAAAAAGTATCGTTGTAATCCCCCGATTTATCATTTTAAATACGTTTAAGAACAAAAAGAAATAGACGAAATGATAACCTATCCCTGGTCCAATCGTACACACGTATAAACACAACAAATCGAAAGAACAGACCGCGAAAAAGATCTACAAGAACAAGTGTCGCTAACACAATAATTGTTGTCAACTGAAACGTATATTAAATTATAGTTTTCGTGTGATAGCACGCAATTTAATCGATATTTATTACGGGGGATATCTAATGCCCGTGAAAAGAATAAAAACAAACAAAAGCGGTGAAATATCAATGGGAAAAACCACATTTACCCATTTTACTTTTATCTATGTATACAGAAAAATTTGTTTAGCTTCGATTTGGATGGGACGCCCGGAGTAAATTAGGGGTGATTTTTTAAATTCGTCACGAAAATTTAGTTAATGGAAATGGGAAACCCCACCGGATTTATTTCGGGTACAAAAATAGTTTTTAACGCATGTGTTGAATGAAATTATATCTTTTACCCCTCCTTCTATGTTGTTTTTAAATTAATCGCAACTATTCAACTTCATTCGTATCAAGTTTACAATGGTTACAAAATTATAATCGTTATTAACACGAAAATTCTCTTAAACAATATCCTTATTTCGTACATGATCTTCGAAGCAAACAAGTTTCGAAATTGTCTCATCGTCAGGTATGTTCGTAAGACGTGAGGAAAGTTAAAAATGCAATCGTGAAAGACCACTGAAAATATTAAACCTAAAAATTTAAACATTAGAGTTTCAAATCTATCGATATTAGGGGAAAACGAAAGGTTTAAATCACATAAGCACCCCTTTAAGGATAGGATTGGAATGATAATAACGACATTTTTCCATTTTTAACTTATATATTCACATTGAGCTATTGTCCAAGTATCTTTTTGAATTGTCCAAAATCTTATACTGGACTAAAATCTAGTATTTTGGCATAAACTCTTGAAAATCTATCAATATTAGGGAAACGAAAGATTTAAATCACGTAAGTACCCCTTTACGGATAGGGTTGGAATAACAATAACGACATTTATCCATTTTTAACTTATATATTCACATTGGGGTATTGTCCAAGTATCTTTTTGAATTGTCCAAAATCTTATACTGAACGAAAATCTACTGTTTTGGCACGAACTCTTGAAAATCTATCAATATTTGGGGAAACGAAAGGTTTAAATTACATAGGAATCCTTTAAGGATAGGATTGGAATGATAATAACGACATTTCTCCATTTTTAACTTATATATTCACATTGAGGTATTGTCCAAGTATCTTTTTGAATTCCCCAAAATCTTATACTGAACGAAAATTTTGGCAAGAACTCTTAAAAATCATCAAAATGTAATAATTTACCAACAAAGGGGTTTTGTTTTTATATAAATAACAGGATATTGAAACGGAAAAAGTAATTTTTAACACTTCCCCACTGTAAGAGAAACAGAACAGTTGACGACGGAAGTTGTGAATGTAAATGTTCTAAGAAGTGAAGGGTATTAGAAGTTGGAGCTATAAAAATTCCGCAATCGGGGGAAAACATGAAAATACTTAGCTCTAACAAGAATATTTGTACTTTTCAAGATATAGATCTTAAACAGAATGGGGGACTTCGTGATCAAAAAAATGTTGAAACCACAGAGATTTGCTACAATTTTCAAGTCAATATAAGTTTCTTAGCTTCAACAAGAAATTTGTGGTTTTCAAAACGTAAGTCTTCGAAAAAGATGGCGTGGTACCGCTGTGAGGAACAAAAATTACGAAATTGTAGGGAAAGGGGATGATGTAATTTGAAATTATTTCCTATTAATTACAAAGATCTGCAACAATTTTTAAGTAAATATGAGTTTCGTAGCTTCAAGAAGAGCTTTGTGGTTTTCAAAACGTAAGTCATCAAAAAAGTGGGGTTGGAACTGCTCTGGGGAACAAAAATTACGAAATTTTAAGCAAAGGGGATGATGTAGTTTGAAATTATCGCTTATTAACCACAGAAATCTGCTACAATTTTCAAGTAAATATGAGTTTCGTAGCTCCAACAGGAAATTTGTGGTTTTCAAAACGTCAGTCATCAAAAAGTTGGATTAGAACTGCTCTGGGGAACAAAAATTACGAAATTGTAAGAAAAGGGGTTGATGTAGTTTGAAATGATCCCTTATTAACCAGAGAGATCTGTTACAATTTTCAAAATTTGTAAAGCCGAATAATCCATGTTTTTTATTAGTCGAAAAGTGTATTAATGAACTGTTTCCAAACGAGTGATTATACGGGATTCTAAAAAATTTTTAAATATAAATAATTGTTAACCTCGGAAACTGTAAATAATCGATGCATTGTCCTGTTTTTAATAACTACAAAAAAATTCTCTGGTTCGTTTAAAACCAACTTAATTTCAATTAAAACTCATTTCGAAAAACGTTAATCCCAAATTATATTCGCGCAGCGTCAAATCGTTTGGATCCTTCTCGTTCGAAATAAATCCCCCGTCGCCATGTTCGCCAGCTGCAAGTGGAGCGAATGATACCGCCATCATCACGGCCAAATCAGCGCAATTGTTTATTTAAGACTTAATGTGTTTAAATTTATTGTCAGAACGTTCTAATTTTATTTTTCGATTTATCCCGTCCGCGTCGATTCCCCGAATGCCGGCCTGATCCGATTCACCCCCTGCACGCACCCCAAAGCGACCCTTCCCTCAAATTTAAAATCGCTTCTCCATCGGCACGAGAAGAATAACATAAAATGTTTAATTGGACGTTATCCTTTTGTTTTAATTGCGACGATCAAAATAAAAAATTTAAAATTATCTCCAATTTCGGGGCAATTTCGCCAATAATTAAGGAGTTCCAATTAAGACCTCCGCTTATTTGAATAGGTGAAGGTAATTTGGTCATTATTTAGGTTTGCAATACTTTTTTTTTTCAAATACTGGAGGGGTCTAACAATTTATGGAAATAGGATGAATTTGGTTGGAGAAAGCCATAAACACAACTTGACTTGTTAGAAAGTTTTGCGTAGAATTTAAAAATTTGCACCAGTAACTCCGATCGCAGTGAAAGATAGTCTTTACATTATTTCTGAAGAAGTTGACAGTACCATATTTAATAAGTTATGCTTCCAATTTCTTTAGCCGTAATTTGAAATGAGGTTGACAGCAGGATTTAATGTATATAGCTGATAGGATCACCAGTAGAATAATTACCTCGATCTTTCCCAAATTCGATGTAAAATTCGAGAAACACTGAAGTTATACGTTTAATCGGTGGTGCTTCCTTGGATGTAATTTGGTCTTTACTTCTGGAGAGGTTGGAACGCACGATTTAATGCAAGCCTTATTTCCGAATTAGTTCTGAACCAGCTGACAGGATCACCAGCGCCATAATTACCCTGATCTTTCCCAAATTGGATGAGAATTCGAAGATTCGATTAATCGGTTATGTTTTCAACTTCTTGACAAGTAATATAAAGCATAGTTCTTATTCTCAAAGACGCTGGTAGCTTGATATAATCTGAAATCTGTTTTTAGTTTACTTCTGAAGCAGCTGGGAGTTAGATCTTTCCCAAATACTATGGAAAATTCGATAAACATTTAAGTTATGCGTTTAAGTGGTGGTGCTTCTTTGGAAGTAATTTAGTCTTTACTTTTGGAGAAGTTGGCAAAATGACTTAATGTAAAGCGCAATAATTGCCCAGATCTTTCCCAAATTCGATGGAAAATGCGAAGATTCACTTGACTGGTTATGTTTCCAGTTCTTTAGAAGTAATTTAAAAACAGTTATAAGGCATGATAACTCCAGGATTTCTAAATTTCAGCCCGAACTATATTCCAGACGGATAAATAATAAATTGAAGCGATATAAAAGCAATTTAATTCGAACGATTTCCCATTGTTTAGTGCTGTCTACTCCAAAGGAAGAGCGAGTAAATCTAGGTTATTACGTTGTTTCTTTTTTCGATCTCAAACTATACAGTTCGGTTAATAAAGCGGACCTCTAAGGCTAAGTTTACTTTAGAAGGGGTAAGAGATGTGATTAGGAAGTAAGGCTTCCCTGAACCTACAGAGAGACAGTGAGTATAACCTTTTTGTTACCTTGCACGATAAGGTTTTGCTTGTGTACACTCTCCAGAACATCCCGCGTTTAACTTTCACCCCCTCGCCGCGTCTCATCCACTTAGCGACCTCCTAGGAAGGTAATCGAATTTTAAATAATTTTCCCTTATCTTGTTGAATGCGCCTCTGCATGCCGGTGCGATACGCGAGCTAAATGCTGTTTAATTTTTTCCTTCTGGCCGCCCTAATTTGCCTAAACCACCACCTAATTTAATATTTCCCCCTTCCGTCTTCTTCTTTTATTATTAAATTGTTTCGAAAGAGCATCGTCAAATTATTAAATTAACCCGATGTAGGTTAATTCCGTTGTCGTATTGTAGGATACATCGGCTTCTGAATGCGTATTCAAATTTTAGGAACCCGAAATATATATGTAAGTCGGGCCAAACGTTTTCATTAGAATGTGACGCAATTATTAACCCTGTATACCTGTTGATAACACGTATTTTGAGCGGAATTCCACAAGAAGAGAATAACGGCGAATTTATTTGCCTACATTCGAAATAGTTTCTGTGCCGAAAGTTATTAACGTATTTCATTGAAATAAACTTCTTTCGCCATGTATCAATTCGCGCTAAATGAACCCCTTTACCGTATTACTCCGAGGATACGTTTACGTTTCATAATTAAAACAGCTCTTTTAGAATGTCAGAGTTAACAAATATTACTTTATCGTGTATTCACTTCAGTGTAAATTTATAACTCGGACCATTAAATATGAAAATGAACAGAGATAAATCTGGGGGATTTTTTTTGAAATAAATGTTCAGAATTTATCTGAATATGTAGTATCGTTTCAAATCTTCTGAGATCAAACGAAATGGTTTTCAAATTTCGACAACTACATCGTCGAAAGTTGCCATCATCACTGGAGGACCTCGATTTTTTCGGTAGGATTTTGCAAATCCATCCCCGATGTAGTAACAATGTGGAAGGTGAGTTACACCGTTTACCCCCTTGTGTGCCACGTATCAAAATTCGAAAGTAATCCTTAAATATTAAAATACGAATCTAGCAGTTAAGCAACTTTAATAATAGAATTATGACCAGCGACCCTTATGACCCTATTAATCCACCTTATAATATATAATTTAAAGTGTCCCAAGCATCTCTACGTTGTCTGCCCGTATTTAGTACTCCCACAGGTAGTCCCCGCAACCAAAAATTATTATTCTACCCCGAAATCGCCGTTGAGATTTTAATTTTAACTGCAGCATCGTTTTGATATTTCAAAAGTTACATCGTGGGAATTCTAAACGTTTCGGTAGTTAACTTCGTTTCTCCATGTTCGTCTTTAAACTACATACATACATCCATACATATTTGTACCTATCTGTGCATGCGTTTGAAATGTAAAATTTGCTTCATTTTTTATTTTACGTCAAGACCGAATTGAAATGTGACAAATTGCGATCGATATATTAAAAAAGCCTGTCGTATTTCACGAGAGATCTTTCAAGAAGCATTACGGCTTCAATTCGATCCATTATTTTCAATTTTTCCCCCAGTTCATTTCGTAATATCACAACAATTTATCACCTAACAATTTACCTAGAAATTTGCCCCTCATATTTTATTTTTTCACTCCGCTCCGAAACCGCCTAATCCAACACACTCCCTCCTCCTCCTCCTCCATCGGTCGGGTTCCTCTATCTAGTATCTCGTCCTCGTTGTTCTGTAACTTCCTTAAAATGGCCTTTTAAGATTCTCTTCTTATTATCCCCACTGAAGTTCCCAACTCGGCAGTCTCTTTTTGCCCTCGCTTTATTTTCTATATACATTAAAATACTTTTAGCACATACATTCTCACTAACATGATTTCTACTTCCTCCACTTCCGTTGTTTATTTTCGAACTATTTTGCGACAAAATGATTAATTTTATCTTGTTAGAAATTCGATACAGGAGACATTTACAACTTTCTGAAGTAACAAATCCAAAAATTTGAGCAATATAGGACGGGTCTTTCAGTCAAATGCGTATTTCCACAACTAACTTGTCATTTCCAATGAAGAATTCAGCAAAAATTAATGTCTAAATATGACAGATAGAATGAGAAATATCTTTTCATTGATTTTAACGGCTAGCACCTTGATCAACTCCCCGGAAAAGTTCGTGGTATGAGTTGTCAAAAACAATGGCGAATATCTATTAGGAAGTTGTGAGATGTAAAGAATCTGATGAGTTATATTGGTTTAAATTTTTATCTTTGTTTTTGATAACTTAATGGCTAGAACTAGTCAATACCGGCGAGCCAAGGGGATCATGTTGAGCTTTTAATGAAAAAGGATTCCTGAATCATGATCTGCCACTTTACATCCTCTTCTGATAGATTGCTTCAACTACAACATTCCCATCGTTTACTGGATGTAAAAATTCCCTTGCCATGCCCAAGGTAGTCCTAAGAAATTTGCTGTGAAACTCATTCCAACTTTGCACTTCTTGTTCTTACCACACCCAACCGAATACCATCAAAAATTTATTTGAACTACTAAGCTGTAAAGCTTCAATGGAAAGGTTTGGGAAACCTGAAACGTTAAACTTATTGACTCTTGATGATTCAATAGACGTTTGGACACCAATGTCAAAGATTACAGGAAATGTTGCGATCATTTTGAGCTTTCAACAATCTTTTAAGTTCAGAAGATTCGATAAATTAAAATGGCGGGCAATCATTCCAAGCTTCGGACAAGTTAATGTGATTTGACTTAAAATTTTAGAGCTTTTAGGCGCCTTTTGGTTTTGAATTTTTTACTTTCTACAGTACCTACAGATCATTTAGATCATTTAGACTTTTATCTTTTAAATACGCTGGAAAACTCGAAGATGAAAGGGAGTCGTCTGTCAAAATAATCCCATAATAATTCAATTTATGATTTCTTGCCGTCGGAAGTATCCTAAGACATCGTGTTAATTTGTTTCCTCGCCAGATTCTTGCCGAAATCAAAAATCACGTCACGTTGCGAAGGCGTAAATAATATCTCCGACTTTCCCTCTTTCCTTCATAGATTCTATTATAAGGGTGACCATGGCTTGCTTGATTTAAAAATCAATCTTTTCCGCATTTCTCCTTAATATGTTTGTTTTGTCAGATCCTTTCCACTTTTCCCGGGTTTTCCTTTCCGGATTTAAAATACGAAAATATGACCTATATGAATATACGCCTACTACAAGGAAGTAAAAAAAATGTCAGCAATTCTATCACCTCACCACCAGCCATTCTTATTCGAAATAATCAATATTTCCCGACCTACAAGATTCGTTTATCAATTGTTCTGCTTTGAAGCACGTACATTCGGGCACCAGACGTGTAGGGGCTAGAAAAAACGCGTGGGTGTCGATGTACGTGTAGTTTATCATTTATGAGGCAACTCTCTTTCATGTAAATAAATAATTGCAACGATATTAATTTTTATTAAATCGTTATTACCGGACGGGGGTCCGGTATTAACGAGGAAGCATTTTGTATGTGGGTGAGATTATTTTTAAAAATACCAGTAATTGTGGCAATATTAAAGAATTTAATACCATCGAGTGAATTATTACGATTGATTCTACCTCTTTCATGATGACATTTCAACAAAACTAACCACAACATGACTTATTGATTATATAATCAACATTATCATTAATAATCGAAAAATTCGTTGTATTAAAGAGAAAACCTTTTGATGATCCGATACACACATACAAGCTATTATTAAAACCGGGAGATACATTAGCTCAGGCGTAGAAAATTTGCATCAATCACTATGCGTTAGAACACCTTAGGAAGATTGTCCTAATGCGATTGGAATTACCAACCTCCATTCTTAAATGTATGTTTTTCCAAAAGCTTCAACGAGGAGGTAGTTCTCATTCGAAATACGTGTGGTGTTATGTACAGATTATGTTTCAAATTTTAAAGGAAATGTGGAAGTGAGGAAGTGAGGAAGTGAGGAAGTGAAAACCTCCATTCTTAAATGTACCCGAAACTAGGTGACGTGGTCCAAGCAAACTATAAGAAAGCCAGAAAATAGAATTTGCTTCAGATTCTGTTTTCCCAAAACTTTCGACAAGGGGTAGTTCTGATTCGAAATGTGTGTGGAGTTTTTGGAATGGATGGTTTCAGATGCCCCCTATAAAAAAACGTTGCTCATGCCTGTCGTAAAGTATTGTATTAATTTGTTTAAATTCTTGGTTATTCAACCCACCATCTTCCAAAGAATATAGTTTAGAGGATTTGGAAATGAAATAAACTGCAATTTTGTGAATCCTAGTAAAGTCAAAATCGCATCGTGGTATAAAACTTAAACAAAAATTCACAAATATCACACACGTATAACACTTCTTACTTATTTAATTACATGACACAAGTAAAACTAATATTATCTCGATCTATCCTCTGCGCAATTCGTCCCCATTGTTAGAGTCGTATTGGTTTTTTTCCGCCGACGAAGGGGAAACGGAATAATATGATAAAATATATGTAAAATGAAAAATGCTTGGGAAGGTAGTTCAATAAACACTGCGTTATTGCAAAATAAATCTCGTTGAAGAGATGTTGGATTTGTGAACTATGCGTGAAATGATACTATCTGACAAGATGTTACAATTTTCGGGGATAGGAAGGGATGTATTATAGTGCCATCATTCTTAATATGTCTTCCACGTATATACATTTATTTCCTAGGCGTTCGTTGGCGTTTATTTCTCGAAAGTCTCTATACGTATTTTTCTTGTAATGTTTACGGTATCGTTGACGTCGGTACATATAAAAAATATTGCCACCGATTTCTTGTCTATAGACTTAAGCAGAGGGGAAACCCTTTTTTTCTTTTATAAATTTTATTCGAAAAATCGCCAGTAAGTTAAAATAGCAAAGAGGGATTGTGGCGTCATTTCCAGCTCATTGGTTACTTGAATACGTCAGAAATTAAGGGTGATTTCCTTTGATGTGATTTTTTCACGTCACAACCGCTTTAGAAATTTCATATATACGAGGTATAACCGGAAAATAACATTAATTCCTTCATTTTCCTAAACATTAAAGCACAGAAATGAATGGGTGTGGAAATGCTAAGGTACACAGTACTTGTTATGGCAAAAATGTACCAATTTCTTAAATTTCGGTTTGAGGCCATTACATACTCTCCGCAACCGGAAACACAGGGCTCTGTAAAATGAGCCTACAATCCAAGATCTTGCCTAGATACATATTTAGGATTCCTAGAAAGTCTAGATTCTCCTCTGTGAAAGCCAGAGATTGACCGGTGTTAGGCTGTCTGTCTTAAACACTTTGAATCTCGGTTCCCTGCAGTTAGAAGAGGTAAAAGAGGAGATATCTAGAGGGGGAGGGGTAAGTCTATCTCGGGTTTCTTCAATTTTGTGTAACAAATCTTCAAAAATACGCCTAAGTGAAGTGTCAGCTCTTCCTTGAATGAGGGACAACAACAACACACCAATAATTATAAATTCTCAGAGAGTTTGAGTCACTATTTTTCCATAATTTGCAGCCTGGTTTTTGCAGTAAACGTTCACACATTGATCCATATAAATTGGTCGAAAACTAGGGTTGTGATTTGATCCTTTTTCTTCACTTCATAGCACTTCAATGAGCTCTGTCAAATGTTTCCAAATTCTTTCAGCCTTGCAAAATCGCAAGGGCTGTAATGAAAATTACTGACTTCATATCACATCGGTAAACTCCTCACCACACAATTGTTTTATAATAAAATCGGTGACACGTGTTTCGCTAGCTCGAGGCAAGCATTATCACAATCGAAGTGGGGGAATTGAATTCCAAGTGTTCGTAGACGCAGATTTAGTAGGGGTAAAATCTCGCAGAACAAAGGTAAATATTTTGGGTTTGGTTGTTTGAGGAACAATATGTTTGGACTTGCCAAACAAGTAAATAGTTAGTCCGTGGTTTTTAGGAGTGATAGCATCAGACTGGAAATACTTAATCTCCTAAAAGAAGTATTTAATTGATGGGCCGCATTTCGCAAGGAAATTTTGTTTTTTTCAAAGGATTTTTAGGGCGTTGGAATATCTTTTTCCTTAAGAAATACGAACGGTATTTTGACGTATCCGTTACTTCCATATTTTAGCATTCGGTTGTATAAATCTACGGTTTTTCAAGCACAATTATATCCAGTGTTTGATGAAGAAATGAATGTTTAAAGTCCTCAGAAGGGAGTGCTTGAATGCAAACTATCCCAAATCGATTTGTGGTCATTTGACCGCAAATTACAAGTGGATATTGCATAATTATCGATTTATTAAGAAGCAAACGCGGGAAGTGTCATAATCGCAAGATAATTATAGAACTACGACAAAGATATAGCGTTCGGAAACATCCTGTAATTACTTGTAACGGTTGAAGGGGATTGGTGTCTTATTTTGTCTATATAGCTGGCTTTACAACGAGCAGGTGGATTTAATATGACACAGAATGTGATGCGATGCTTAAACCGTAAGAGAAGTTAGGGTTGGATGTTCGTCATTGAAATTTACTTAGATTTTGGCGATATTCCAATAAAAATCGGGGAGAAATCCCGAACGAAATAGTACGAATACGTATAGATATGGATGTATGTATGTATATAAAAACAACAAACTAACTCGGTAACTTGTTCGGAATCTAGTTTGTAAAACGCGGTAGAATTTCGATATTACCATCGATACGTAATGTGCGGATTTCTATGTTAACCAAATCGGGTTATCGGTTTTTGCTGAATACGAACTGGAAGTAAGAATATACATACATCAAGTTCAGATCTGAAGCTGACGCGTGTCAAAAGTTGAATCTCCTAAAAGGAGACAGCCGTGTGAAATATCCAGTCATCCCGCCCTCAAGAAAACTTAATAAAACATCCTTCAGCAATGTCGTAGCTAGGCAAATTGATAGTTGCCGAAGTTAGCATAAACTTCCACCGAACTATTACTATTCCTATATATACGTATATATGTGTATATGTAGGTGTACCTTCCGTTTATATCCCCGAGATAATTATTCCTTAATCTCCAAGCGCTCCCCAAAGAAATATCCCGAAAATGTATAAAATGCGTTCTGCCTGCTCCACAGTTGTAAATGTTACACTTAGATAGATGCCTCACCTCATTAAGAACAAGGAGGTCCATTAACTCGTTCTCTTATATTACATTATTCGTTGTTACATAGAGTTATATCAAGACGGTTCATTGATCACCGCTTATTGCCTTGCATTATCGCCGACATAATATCATTCGCTTTTAGGAACTCTTTCCGGCGCGAATATCTCTTTCTACTACGTTAAGGAACAAAGAAAATGCATGTCTATAAATTAAAGGTAATAATGATCATAATTAATTTGCAAGGAAGATAATTGAGCAAAACGAAGAAGATGCCACGAACCAATTATAATCGTTAACATAGCATAGAACACGTCCAGTAAACGTTCAAGCGAAAACTTGAAAATTGTTGGGCTTGCTGTAGAATTTGGACAAATTATCAAATATAATGTTTGGACCTTTAAAGAACAATTCATCGAGACAAGCTAACTTTGAAAATTCATGATATCAATATAAAATGAAATCGTTTTCTTTCTGATAGTTCCTTTTTACTCGCAAAGATAATTGACTTGACATTTTTTGGAGCACCCATGAACTATGAAATCATAATTTTTATGAAGTAATTGCGATATAACAGATCTGAAATGAGCTGAGATGATAAACCGTGTCAACGGCAACCATTTATCTTGAATGCAGAGTTGGTAGTCTAGTCATAAGTTCCCTTAAGATGTTTTCTTCGAAAATTCAAGATACTTATTTATTTGTGATCTTTCCTTTCAATTTCTTTATTCACTTGCAAAGGTGACTTAACAATTTTCTGGGGCACCCATAGACTATAAAACCATAATTTTTATAAAGTAACTGCGATATAATCAGACCCGAGTTGAGAAGATAAACCATGTTTGCGACAACCATCTATCTTGAATGCAAAGTTGGTAGTCGGTGAATTTTCATCGTCCTGGTTGTTTTTAGTAAACATCGTTACGCGATAATGATGCATCAAAACGTGGAGACTATCATCTGCAAGTGAATGCTTGAAGAAATAATGATATCGTGGTGAATTCTTGAAACTGGGACATGTAGAAGGACCATGCAAGTTTCTTTTAAATTTACTGCAACAAATCAAACATGTTATTAAAACGTGTCCTACCTTGAACAAATAACAACAACACCTCCAATGTCTTCGAACGCCAGCTGCTAATTTTCAATGATGTTGGAACAGTTTTGTTTTTTTACTTTTCCACTAAACATCTTCGAATTCATTTTAAATAAATTAGTCAAGAATTATGGCCGCTTTTAGGGATTGCGATCTAGAAATTCAAGGAACATCTATTTTGAATAATACATCTTCAAACTAGTAGGCACCCTCAAATGACGACATTTCAATGATGGTACGTTCCGTATCTGTACGTGCACAGTTAGGGTGGATCCCTCTCCCATTGGTACATTTATTCCCACCTACGTCTACCCATATTATTTAAAACTTGCTTGATTCTTGATGTAAGACTCGAGTAATCAATCCAATTTGTTAGTAATTAAAGTTAAGGTTTAAACAAGATGTTGTTTATTAAAGTAAGCAACGGTTTCGGAGTT
Source organism: Chrysina gloriosa (assembly GCA_038088585.1). Lineage (NCBI taxonomy): Eukaryota > Metazoa > Arthropoda > Insecta > Coleoptera > Scarabaeidae > Chrysina > Chrysina gloriosa. The sequence continues at coordinate 6,231,646 of CM076096.1, forward strand.
TGCACAAAATCCTTATCGTTATGTTGCAACCCAGTAGAACAGACATCGCTCAAAAGGGATGGGCTCAAAATCAGGTGCCATTTTAAACATGATCACCCCATAAAGAAACTATCGATCGAATACATCAGCATTTCCCGATTGGAAGCGCCATTTTACTGGGGGTACCAACATTAGAATTATATATTCTTTAGGTATCCGCGCCCTTTATTTCAGTTGTCCAAAAGGGTTGCATGGGAATCGATTGAAGAAATCATGATATTCGGGGGTTCATGACGAGTAGCATTTAGAAACGGTTGGAATACACAAACCATTTTCGTCTCAAAAAAATTAAACAAAACTAACACAAGGAGTATTATATTTGAAACGAAATACACTAAAAACCTATTCGTATCAACTTATTTTTTGTAAAAACTAATCCTAACAAGCATCGTAAACTAATCGAGAACGATGTTCTAACGGCACGTGTAGGAATCCGCAAAAAAAAGATCGTTTAATCATATATCTAACAGGATAAAATCTAATCTCGGCCAAAATTGAGCTGATTATGTCGGCTTTAGTTTGTCGATAACGATATTAATGAACCAAAGACGGGTATCGAGTGAATAAAGAAGGAACCTTAGGAATTAAAGACTTGCTTATCCGGTGCTTTTAACAAGGCTACATCGATGATTTAGACGAAATCGGGAAGCCAAGCTCAAATCAGATTTATTCCACTTAAGCCACGCGTTTATTTTCGGAGCATAAATATAATCTTAAATTTATACGAAAGTTTGTTAAAGTTGTAGATTACTCGCTGGGTTAAATAAATAATACAGGCAGTATAGTTCGTTGATAGATTTGGCATAAATAAAACAAACAAAGTTCTCTCTCCTGGTCTATGCATAAATGAAACGACAGGGTCTCCGATTTATGTTAGTTTTTAATTTTAACGCGAGGAAGGAGAATTAATTATTAAATGGGAATGTGTTTTGCCAATCTAGACGATTGTGTGCGGATACTTCCGGCCCCTTGTCTTACCGTTTACGGATATACTCCGAACAGTCAATATAGTATTCTATGAAACGACAGGGAACTTTAAAGGAATGGGCCTGGTTGAGAGGAGATAGAGTATTGGTTGCAGTCAGAAATCAATAGTGAGTTAATCCAATTGACTTCTTACGTTTTAGTCTCCGAGAATTTTGTTTAATTAAATTTTATTTACGTAGGAAAACACCAATCGATCGGCTTTTAAGCAGGCGCAAGCACCGTTTAATTATAAGTAATTAGAAGGAAGAAATACATTTAAAAAACGACACTGCGAAATTGAGGCGATTGGTTGGTAAGATTCGAAGATCTTGGGTTTATTACAACGAGTAAGGAATGGTGTTAACAGGCGAGACCTTCCTGAAGGATCCCATCCCCATCCAATCCTGATAGTAACATTTGTGATCTACAAAACCACGCAAATCTCAAACTGCTAACCTAATCTTTTAAGTACTTATTTCTTATGTCACTGGTATTATCTGAACTTTACTTGCTTAAGTTTTTCGCTATCGAACGTTGAGGGATGTCAGTTAGGTAAATCGTCTTATTACTCGATTAAGAACATGTTCACAAATCGGCTGTCCTACCCTCGAGCGACCGAATTTCAATTGAACAGCGACACAAGTTAGTCTACTCATTTCCTAAACGATTAGACAGTCTGATTGAACAAAAGGGCGATGTAACACAATGGTAATGCCTCACATTCAGCTCATGTCCCAACGTTTGTGGAACTTGTCGACATATCTGTTTCGTCGATCTTCACAGATGATTTTTATTTATATTTATCTTTCGTAAGCTTCCACGGTTGGTGTTAGTGGTGTGCCCTTATTTCAAGTTCGATATCGGTTTTACCCCGTCCGTGCCATCAGTATTCCTGAAAAAAGATGTTATATTTTTTCATTTGTAAGCTCAGTGGAGCTTGAGCGAACAATTTAGTGTGGAGGTGGCTTAATGATAGGACATAAGATACGTGGAAATTTAGTAGGATAACCTGATGACTTTTTAATGTGATCTCGTTGTTAATAATATAAGGGTTGAAGATATCATAATTAAGCTCGCACACAAGCACATTGAAGTGGTATCCATACAATCAATACGAGCTATTCGAAACGAATTAATTTATATTATTAATACAGAAGAAACGGGTTGTTTGGGGAAAGTTTGACTGACCCACGTCAAAATCAAAATGAATGGCACGTCGGCTATTACAAAAGCTTTCGATCTAACTCATTTAGGCACTTTTACTTCTATAACTAACTTTTCCTAACCGCAATCGATACAAGCTGTGGCGCTATAATATACGATAACATCTGATATTTCGTAAGTAATAGACAGTACGATAGGTGTATTAATAACGGATGATAATCGAATTACGTTTCCGCGAAGTTTTCTTCTTTTTTAATAAAAAAAGTCATTTCAGTAACTTTCCACCCGTACATACGTACATCCCCCAAAAGATACTAGCAACAAATTCGATGATATGATTCTTCTCTTTTTCTCTTTTCCTGGTGGGAGATCACAATAAATCCGTGTTTCGATTACTCGGATTGTTTTAAACTGAATAAATTGCAAATCCTGATCGGTCGAGCCGTCACACTTCGTAATGCTAGCGCGATTTCGTTTTCTGACAGGCGCCCACTTTCGGAAATTAGGGCGCTTTGTATTTTGCAAATTGAAAACTGGCATTATTAAATACGCCGACTTCGATTTAAGTGACATTAAACTCTCATTCCCCGTAATAACGTTGAACGCACCGTTATCAAGTGGCCACCACTCGTATCGAGGATTTTGTTGAACAACTCCGCTGACAGGAGTACTTGTAATAAATCAAAACTCGTTTTTCCTACCGCGAAATTTTCATTTTTATCCCTCCATTTCGCATCTTGACTTTCCAACGTTGCCTAAAACAGGAATTCAGGGTCGTTTAATACAAATGAAAATGAAGGAAACAAGCACACAAAGTGACACGTGTCCTTAGAGGCACTACTCAGTTTTGTCATTCTCCGTCCAAACCCCTATCGTTTTCAGGAATATTAGTTTCAGTTGTTTCAATAAAGTTCAACGAAGTTTCAGCAATATTAAAGTTGTAATAGTAGTTACCAGGAGTATTTCAAGCCATATTGAAGATTTAGGCATTTTCAGAAATTCAGGGTCGTTTACAAATGAAAATGGAGGAAACAAGCATAGTAAATGACGCACTATTCGGTATACTCGTTCTCTGTCTACACCCCTATTGTCTTCAGGAATATTAGTTTCAGTAATTTCAATAAAGTTCAACGAAGTTTCAGCAATATTAAAGTTGGTATGGTAGTTACCAGGAATACTTCCAACGATATTGAAGATTTAGTCATTTTCAGGAATACTTTGCGAAAATACTAAAGCCTCAATAGTAGTTTCCAGGTATGATTCGATCATTATCGTCATTTTAGTATTGGTTTTCAGGAATACCCTCAGCTTATGCTGAAATTTTAATAGTAGCGTTCAGGAATACCTCCAGCGATATTGAAGATTTAGTAATTTTCAGGAATACTTTGCGGAAATACGCAAGTTTCAGTAGTAGTTTCCAGATATGCTTCCATCATTATCGTCATTTTTAACGTAATAGTAGTAGTCTTCAGGAATACCCTCAGCTTATGCTGAAGTTTCAATAGTAGCGTTCAGGAACACTTCCAGCAATATTTAAATTTTAATAATAGTCTTCAGGTAGTATTCCTGCTGAAATGGCAAGTGAAACGTTAGTATTAAATCGAAAGGCTTCTAGCCAAAATTACACCACATAAATTTATGACAATGTCTTAACTGCAACACCAGTCAAAGTCGTTTGAAGTTAATTTGAAATAATGTTAAAGCCATTTGGATTTGTGTCAAGGAAGGTGTAAAATTTCATTTCTCCGATTACAATCGTCATTATAAAAATCGGAAAATCTCATCTAATTAGCCAGTAGACACCGCCCTAATGATTTTAAGATTTCCGCTTGAACACAAAAGAAACCTCAACGTTGTTTGTGTAAATTACGCAAATAATATTATTGACTGCCTCTGACGTTTATCATAAATTAACCAGCATTACAGAGCTTATAAAGTTGACGAGTGGAATTCGAGCCGATCAGGAATTTTCTGGAAGGCGAAGATTCCTGAAAAGTTGAGAAGTTTACCAAGGTATAAATAGCTTGAATAATTAATTTTTGTACATTATTAATAATATAAACAATCTTCGAGATACCGTATCGATTTCAACGGCTTTCAACGACGTAAAATTGCGAATTAAAATAATTATTTTTAATTATCTACGTTATTGTAAAGCGTTTCAGTTGCGTCTCAAATATACATACAAATCATTTAATTCGTTTAATCAGGTTGAGTACCCCGGTTAAAATCTAATCTCGTTTAAGTATCGGATATCACAATACGAGTATATGTGACATTTTTAAGATCAAGAACACTTGATGTTTCCTTTTAAATCAAGTTATGTACATAAGCCGTTTAGCTTTGTCATTCCTGTTATTGTTATGTTCCTTCGTAAGTGTCTAAATCGTATTGTCACCAAATCTTGACTGATTGTGAGGAAATTTTGTAACAGATTGGGTTTACGTTTACTATTTTCTGAACTCTATAGATTGCAAGAAAATATGTACAGGGATATTACGGGGCGAAAAGTAAACATGAAATGAGTAACACAAATCGTAAAAAATTGATTATGTTCTGTATGGAGAATGATGACTTCTGGGCAGATTTAGCGGACACTACTGAAAGGGTAAACGGAAGGCTATTAGTGATGGGAGATTTCAATAGTAGGATGGGGACAATAAAGGGCCAGTCAAGAAGAAATAATAATGTAGATATAATGAACCTGATTATTTTAAACACATTTTACAAGCACAAAGACATACAGAAATTTACCAAGGAAGTCAGAAGTAGGAGGGAAAAGTCGATAATAGACTACATTCCCATTACCAGAGAATCCAGGAAAGAAATCATGGATGTTAGGGTACAGAGAGTGCGGATTTTCACCCAATAGGTCCGTCTTTCCTCTGTTGTGTCTGGCTGTGTTGTAAACTTTATAGAATAGGAGAACCGCGGTGAAGCACGTTAGAATGTGAGATATGTAATATCTATTACGTATATACAGAAGAATCCACTATTCTTATCAAAAATTTATTGCGAACGTTTCGACTTAATTATTAACGTGGTGATTTTTTTTTCTCCTTTAAGTCTTAGGACGTGTAGAGTATTGTTGGACGAAAATCGTAGCAAGCGTTCGAAATCGACATTTTTCATTACGGGGGAGGAAGGAATTCCCAGTTGGGCAAGTGAAAAAAAGGGAAAGTTCCTAACAAGTTATAGCTCTCCTGCTTTGTAGTTATCAACGATTCGATTGTCAGATGTTCCCTAAAGATACACTTCGGGTCTAGCGACGCGCCGATATTGCCGTATCTATTCTGTAATCAGGCAGTAATAGGAATCCGTGAATTTGGGCTCTATGCAATAAATTTTATTGATTTATATGAAGCGCAAGAAGGATAGGGATCTTAGAGTCCCCTATAACGCCACCGGGAGATCTAGCCGGACGATTTCGTTTTGTACGCCCGCGAAAATGTCGACCGACACACCGTATGATTTTAATAAAAATGCGGATTTATTTCGGCATAAAAAATAATATTGGCGGGTATATGATTCAACACACATTTCGAACGGCTTCGCTTCCATTTTTGACAGATAAATCAATCCGGGGGCACTAGATTTCAGTTGATAGAGATCAGCAGTTGTATATTATTGAGGGAAACGTGGACCATGCATTGCTGACAATGCGATGTATATACATACAATAGCTCAATCTCCAACTGTAAATTTATTGGGGAAAGCAGGCGATTTTGGGCTATAACACCGCGTGATGCGATCCGAGGCAAAAAGGCCCTCTATTTATTTTATTACCGAATATAATTGAGTTATTACGCCGTATAAGCGATACTAAGTCGATATAATTACCAAAAACCATCGTAAAGGCGAATTAATTGAACACTTAGAACACGTCCATATATGTAAGAGCGAAGTATTAAACGAATAACGCCCCGACGAAAATGGATCGCCTGAAATAGAGTGATTGTATTATCATGTAAGCGCCTGAAGGTGTGTGGTGAGATTGTCAAAAATTTCACTCCTCTAAAGCTCACTCTTCTGAATTCTAAACATGTACGTTTGCCTCGCGCGAATGTACACAGGCGACGGCAACTTCTGCCGCCCCACCTAAGTGGTAAATGTTTAACAAAGTGTTCTCCGACGAACCTTTAACACGAAAAAAAAAATGAAGTATATTATTGAAGACACCCAAAGGGCTAGATAAAGTTCGAAGTAAATTATAGAAACTCCTCTGCTAACGCCTGTAGGTAACACTTCCTTTTTTGTTGCAGACTCGTATGTGTTACCCGGCTTAGTTTCAAGTTGACTGCTTATCATAATTGCGATAAAAATGCTAAAATGACAGGAAATAAATTATTATAATTTATGCGATTACTTAAGTACAGCGGTGCATGCTGTAATGCCAGCGAATTTGCTGTTAAACGCACCAGCGCGGAGTATAGGGGTCGACGAAATTCCGAGAGTTTTTAAAAACCCTCTTTCCGATTTATTGGGGCGTTTTATTTCTTATCCCGTTTAAATCTTTAGCAGCGATCTACCAGCTGTAATCCCCACGAAATCCTATATAGACGAAGAAATATAAAAATAAGCAGACACAGATAACATAATCTATTGCAATAAACACACCTGAATTAAAATATTGTTTCCTCCTATCTTTTACTGCCACTAATTGCGTAAATAACAGGAAAATATGTAGAAAATTTCAGATTTCTTTGAGTTTAAGAAGATTATGATGATTCCCATTTTCCAAGTAGGATGAAGGGACATTAATTAATACTTCAACCAATGAATTCAGCCCAAAACAAGTCTAACCTTAATGAAATGAAATCTGGATGACACCCCATAAAACGACCTAATTCAATTAGATTTTGGCTATCAAAAATAGTTTACTATTGCTAGTCTAACCGAAACGAAATCCCCCAAAATGGTGTAGGTCGTCTATGTAACAAGGACGAGAAAGGACATAGATACATATTAATCAGCTATTAGTGGAAGAGGGACAAAAGAGCCATTATGACCTGATAACAGAACTGTCTCGATTGGTATCCACATCATAGACATCCTAGACATACCAAAGCTGAGTTTGATGGGATGTTAATCGTGTAGCCGACAACGGAGACTAATGAAAAACAAAATGGGTGAAGTGATATCGACCGCATCAAGGTACAGAACGACCTAAAAAATCTCGTTTCGTAATCGAACTACTTTTTAACTGGTGTAGACGCATTTATGTGTACGATCAACGATACCAATTATGGACGCACATCCGCGTCTCCCCAAAAAACGTAAATCGTGCTTTCACGAAAAGACTAGCTGTATGGACTATCGACTGCCATGCGCATTCACCAGAAGACTACCGGTGTGGACTATGGAAGTACATGTGCATTCATCAAAAGTGAACTAAGGATGCACATATGCGTCCAGAAAAAGCTATAGGTGTCGACCATGAACGCACACACGCGTCTGCTAAAAGAATGTCGTTTAGGGGTGACTAGATGGAAATGCTAGGGTGTAATGTGTAGGTTATTACTAAGGTTTGAGAAAAGAGTGGATGACGTCTAATCATTAAGTACTGTAAACCAGACTCCCGCTGCCACTTCTTCAATGATAGCTTATCATTGAATAATAAAATAATAAAGTTCGAAAAAGTGACAACGTGAGTCCGATTTACACTAATTAATGGTAACATGTCATCCACTCTTTGATGAAACCCTAGTTATTACAAGAAATTAACCGATCTTTTATGCTTTAAAAACTCAAAATTGATGTTTTTAGATTACAAACTGGCCATCGAAAAAGGCGCGGTTTTAATGAAAACAGTTGTAGGATCAAGTTTACCCAATTTACTCACTTCTGGATATTTCTAAATATAATTATAATAAATGATGTGTATAACGTTAAGCTTGCTCCAAGCATTGTCTTCAGAAAAAAACATGGAAACCCCCGTTCTCCGAGATCTTCTTCCAAATAACGTTTCGCCTGCCAGAAACAAAAACAAACCGACGAAATATACTTTTAAGTATCAAAATTTACCTGATACCCTCACTTTCTGATTTCTCGAAGTTAATTACAATTCACGCCCGAACGTCCTGAGGAAAAAGAGAATTGGATGAAATGAAAAACGAACTCGCTGTTGATACGCTTTTTTAAAGATGAACTTTACGTATTATATCCATTTCTTGATTTTTCCTCGACTTAATTATAAACCGCCTCCTTCTGCCCTTCGCCCTCTCTGTTGTCCTCCCCAGAAGGGTTCAACTTAAGTTTTTCAGTTATTACTCCCAAAGCAATGATTATTTCGTTTAAATATTAAGGAGGAAAAAGGAGGGCCGTCCCCCATTTCCGCACCCTGTCCATCAGACCTTCGTCGAGAAGCTTCGCGTACAAAATTATAAACTCAAACATGAATAACGTGTATAAGTAACCACCCATATACCTCTCCTTCCCCGCCTCCCGAACGTATAGGAAACTGTAAACAGGTCTATGAAGGCGACGTTTCATCCGCTTTTTTCCCAACTCAATTCGCCATTTTTGGACCGAATGCAAAACTCCCGGGGGCGGATGACGTGGCGTACGTGTCGGGAATTACGTAATAAAGCAAAGGAGATCGCCGCGAAACTTGTCGAATTGATTAATGAGGGATGGTGAAATATCTAACGATAATGTTAGGGAAAAATTATTTCTCCATTCGTGTTTCGTTGAAAATTTTGGCTTCGTGGTCAGCGAAACACGTGTGCTGTTCTGCCTTTGTAAATCGTATTAATTTGTGTATATGTGTTTTCTTCTTCATTTTTCAGGAAAAGTGGATGAACGCTTGTTCGAAAAGATGGTGCCCCAATCGATTAGATCACCTAAAAATGCTCAAGATAACTCACGTCAGTTTAGAAAAAACAAATCGCGTTCTAAATCGCATGTTTGGTAATATAAATTTATCAAAGAATGGTGGTCAATACGAATAACGCAAATTATAAAACGCATATATCAAATTCACACTACACAAACGGCGATAGCTACAAAGGGTCGCAGTCACCACAGACGTATAGTAATTCTTGGCACGTCAGTGAACCAATACCGCATGCTTCTGACCCTTCCTCAACCGGCACAGATAAGGAAGAAGCTTTCTGTTGCAAATGCCTGTCGAAAAATGAACAAGATCAAACCGAACTGAGGTACAGTAATTGCCCACAATCAACTGCCACCATGGTAGCTTCCTACGGGGTTTATTACGATTCGGGATTGAGATCTGATGATGAAGATGGGTTCGTTCCACGTTCCAATGCGTACAGGGGCATCGTAGTTAACGCTTCTGGAGGCACCAGTGTTTTGCACACGGCGGAAACCGCCAATGATGATTCGGACTTGTGTGTTTGGTGCATGTCCAACCAATTACCACCGAGCACAACCACTAATGAATCTTGGTGGATGTCATGGTGCAAACCCACCATTTTACTGCTGATATTAGTACTACTCGTCATATTGTTCGTTTTGGTCTCTGGGATTCTGCTGTATTTTAACTGTAGGTATTAACATAGTTGATGCATCTTAAACAAAGTAGCTCTGATCCCTACCGTTGAGATTTTGGAGAAGCCCAAACGCTGAGTAGAGGAAAGACAAAGGAAGAAAGGAGTCAGAGTTAATTTGTTTAGATATGGTGTTGTAAAAGTATAGGATTTGCTTTTATTTCGTAGTTTTTTGTTGTGTTTTCTTACTAGAACCTTCGAAGAATTACGTACTTAATCCTTGGGCCATGCACCTTTCCATATTTCTCCCCATTTTTTCCTGGTCTGCGCTAATCTTGGTACATCCTCTCCCTTTACTCCTCTACGTCTGATTTCCCTCTTCCTTGTTTTGCTTGATCTTCCTTTTCGTCGTTTTCCATTATCTCTTGCTCCACACACTTTTTTGACTAGCCTTGTCCCATTATTTGCAAAAGTCTATTAATTTTGCTTACTTAGGTTTTGCACAGTTACTTGGTAGTTAATTTAATTAGGTCGTTATGTGGGGAGTCGTCCATATTTTCGTTATGCCTATTCTTGATCTTCCTCAAAAATCTCCACTCAGCTACCGTCAGTTTGCTTCTTTGTCTTTCCGTTGTTGAAGAATTACCGAATTACATAATTATTAGAAAATTGTAGCAAAAATAATTGAATTTTTCGATTTGAAATTCCCCTAAACGTCGTCCGGAGAAACTATCTATGGTTCAAATTGCCGATTTATAGGATCAAAAGCGGAAAATAAGCTTGCATTTACAATATTGCAGTGACCCTAGCTGTCAACGGAATTTCTAATCAAATTCCCTAAATAATCTACTGCTGTTTGTGCAGTAACTTCACGTATTCTGTTTTTTATGCCCTAGCATTCGCTGGACACAGCCGATATCGATTATATGCGCCTCTCTCTCGCCCTTTCGTAAGAAAAACTCGGCCCCGGAGTTAAATCAGGAGTAGAACGAAGTTAAATTTGCTACTTAATGTTGAATTTTGGGCCAATTATTTCCTTACTCCGCCCTAACTGCAGGATGTTTCGCAAATTTCATTTGGAGAGTCCTATGGCTTAATTTATAAGGGCGGTATTATTAGGAACCGAAAGGGGTAGTCAATCAGTTATTACTTCACGTAGAAAGTTAATTTACTTTTTGCCCACGGTAGATCTCGAAGTTTATTTTGCTATTTTTAGAAGGTATCGTCTAAAAATAACCGATATAAGGGATGTAAAATTTAATTAAAGCAATTTCGCCTTTCTCGGGATAAGTTTGCAACTTTCGAGAGGTCTATCGATTAGAAAATCTCAAATGAAACGCGAAAAAAACACGAAGATGTCAATGTACCATTAAATATCCCATTTCCGAAGCTCAAAGGGTTGCATTCGTGCATTCCGTATTCACCGGAACATGAACTTCTTTACCCAAGTACCTGGGTAATTATAAACCCGCACCACGTACGCGGCAGTTCTTCGTATTAATCAAATTCTTGATGGATGACTGCGTACAAATTAGCAGTAAATGTCGTACAAACACTCGAAATTTAAAGATATTACTTTGCTTGCACGGTATATTAATTTCCCCGGGCAAGATCATAAATCAAACATTTTTTTGCAACAAAAAGAATACTAAAAAAATGTGGTAAGTTAGTGGTTTGAATTTTTAAGCAAAATTTACGTTGATTTTGAAATTTGTTTTCATTAAGACTGTTTAAAATTTAAGATGTCGAAGATTTGAAGGTTGTTTCGAGATTTTAATGCAAGCTTTTAGAGAGTGTCAAAATCCATCGAATCCTGAAAATTAGAAGGACATACTTTGGATACCGACCGCAATTCTTAAACGTTTGTATAAGCCAAAACGCGAAGCTCCTACCACCGGTAGTTGAAGATCAACATCCTTCTAATACGCATTGAATTAAATTATCGAAGAAGTTTGATAAAATCCCATCCTCCTTTTTAATGAAGAACAACTTCAATTTCTGCATCTGCAGGTGATGAGATATTTCGACTAGATGCTCCCTCAACCAATTGCGTTCATCGCCCAGTAACTGCGAAGTCAGTCAACGTCTTGAGTTCCATTTCATCAAATATGCCGATCAGACGAAGCATCTTTAGCCAAGGGCGTTGAAAATAATTGATAGCTTTAAAAATTGGGGTTAATCACGTATTCTTACAAAAATCAAAAGGTCCCAGAGTGCTCCTCATTTGCTTCTGAAAATCTTCAAGCTTTCGTAACGGTTGTAGTTTGAAAACTTTCGTTTTTAGAGATATGAATGAATATGTACTAGATAGGAGGTTGAAAACTCGAATATTTAAAGTGCCTTCTACGAGACTAAAATTGTTTCAATTGTCGCTGACAAAGCACATTATGTGTTCCAAAATCACACCATTTTAACTATACTAAAGATTGGAAGTGGGAAAATCATCCTATCAAGTTTTTAAAGATATTCAAGCTTTCGCCAAGCTCGTAAATCTGGGAATTTTCTTCCGATTTCTCTGAAAATATAGTTGCGTAGATATCGGGGAAAACTCGAGAACTTGCAGACTTAAAATATGTTTACACCCAAATTGTATTGCCTCCATAGTAGTTCGAGAGCTCGAAGTTGTATGTGTTTCAAAACAGGCAACCTTCACGACTTTATCCATTGCAATTTTCGCGTATTTTTCTCAAAGGTGCTGCTTTCCGATCATTGTACTGAAGAGTAAAGTCCCAAAATTTTCTTACGTGCCTTTTTAAGATATTTTTCGTGACGGGTGTGTGTTGAAGATTCTCGATTCGAAGGATGTAGACCCACTCTAATGAAGCTTAAGAGACTCGAATAATTAGATTAAAATTGCCTCACTAAAGAATCCAAGTTGCAATATCTTGAAATTTAATAGAGAGAAGCTCGTTGTGACTGTGTCGATATTGACGGATTTAACTACTTTATATATTGTATTATTTCCTCATTTCCTCAAAGATCGTGCTTAAGATTGAAAGTTCCAAAAGCTTCAGCGAATCTCCCAGCGTTTGGAATTCAAATTGGACATTTTTTACTAATAAGACAAGTCTTTTCAGATAAACATTCAATTACGTCATGTTCTTGACTTGCGCCAAATTGTTTCGTCCGCTTTCATTGAAGTGGTTGGAGCCTAAATAAATTTAATCGAGTCGTCTTCTTTGTTTCTTACGAAATTATACTCGGTTTTAAGTAGATATGTCATGTGGCATATTCTACCTTGGAAATTGAATTTCATTTACTTTCTTCCTATCGATCCACAAGAACAGTCGTATTTATTTAATACGTCTTTTTTGCCTGATCTTAGTCTCCTACTAATTTCCTTCCCTTCACAAAGACATGTCTAATATTCTAAACGTCTTTCCCCCTTTCCTCTGTGTGCGTGTGGCATTTCCGTAAATTGAAATACATTTTTTCTTAAAAACCTATTACCTGTGAAATGAGAAAGTTAAAGTAAGTTGTCAGAGAGATATCTTTTCTCGTTTGAGAAAAAGAAGCTCCGAATACGGGCAACTCATCAGAAAAAATCATTAACGTTTGCGGAATAAATTAGGGGGAAACTTTTCCTGATATCAAACTTTGCGCGAGTACATATTTTTTGCCGGGAAAGAGGCTACATTTTCAGGGGGATTTATGACAAATAGCGGTGCGATACGTTTCAGTCTTCTCCGATATTGTAGTGCTGTCTCCTTTAACAAATCTGTAACTATCAATTTGTACAATTCCATTGCGCGTGTAGTCGTTACAAGGCATGCTTCTGTGACAGCCGCTTTATTAAGGAGATCAGTAATCGATAAGGACGTGTCCCGTTCGCGATTTCCGCAAAAACTCGTTAAATAGTTTATGTTAAAATGAAATTACTTCAGAGTGTTGCTAAGTTTTTAAGACCGTGGCCCCGCTCCCGGATCAGAAATTGATTTTATTCAATAACTTTCCCGAAGTTTCCCATGCTGGAAATGAAACTTGGTATGAAGATATCAAGGGGTATAAATTTATTGATCAGTCCTCATCGGACATTATCTATTGCCGACAGACTTTCGCTTTAAAGCATGTATATATATATATATATCTATATAGAGTTTTTCCTATTGTTTCCTCAGCTTCATTTCTTAATTTCGTTCTATTAACGGCTATCTCCCCCAGTTAGAGGGATGAGCACGCGATCTTCGCTATTGTGGAAATATTTGTTCGTTCGCGATATTACAAATTACGACGATGTCAAAATTTAATATTTTACGCTCCTAATTAAACGCGATTTGTAAATACGAATTCGTAGAGGGGAGCTAATTAAATCTGACTTCGCGGATAATATTGGACAAATCGAATTATTTTTATTATTACTTATTCCGCCTAAATACCCGAATTTCCGACGTAAATTCGCGAAATTTACGCTGTTTAAACTGTCGTAATTCTTTTAAATCGGGCAAAACGCACTAATTAGGGGATCGAAAATTAATTAGCAAATTCTGAATTACATTTGCATAGTCGCTGGATAATTTAGCGGAACGCCAGGATCAAACAATTCTTGGAATTTTATTAGCTCCTTGTTTATCACCGGGATTTGATTGACCTCTATAGTTCTGACCTTTGTGATTTAGCACCGTTTCTTCACATCAAAGACGTCCCTCGGGGACCTCGAAAAGGTAATATCCAATTTCGTAGTAACTAAAATTAGATTTTTAATTGAAAAAGCGTTTCCCTTCCATTCTCTCAAGTATTGAGTATCGTTACAACACTAGCAAGAATCTCCAAATTCGTTGCAATTTATATCAATTTCAACGTTGAAAACGAAGTTGGAGATAAAATCTGCAAAAAGAAACGTTTTTCTCCAATGTTCTCAAGTTTAAAACTTTTCGAATATCGTTACAAAATTAGGAGGTTTCTACATCAAATTTAATCATCGCTTTAATAAATTTACATTGAATAGGCCTAAAATCAATTTCAATTTTGATCAATATAATTCGATTTGTTACTTGGAGCACTTCAACCTTCCACCTTCGTCGGTACACAACGTGGCATGTTAATTATTACAAACAAATTAGGCTCTCGCTCGCTATTTATTCCATCCCCCTGTTTTCTAATAAGACTATAAAGAAAACGTTTCAGACGATGAGACGATATAATAATAATAATCCGCGCTGGCATTCAAGACGTACTAAATAAGCAATAAATTTTGTAAATTTGTTAAGTTTCTTTTTAAGAGATTAACATACTTAGCAGAGGCGCAACTCCGGCTCCAAAAAAGTTCCTTTGATACCCCCAGAGTAGGTTTGAGTTATTAGCTCTCGAAATTACTACCCTGTTCTCGTGCAAAAATGAGAATACGGCTTACAACGAAAATATCCATTTTGACACAACAACAAAAAATTATATAGGAAAGGCGAATTTTGGTATATTTACCCAAGAGCGAAAATTGACACCTGATTTATAGCCTAGCAGCTATAGAAATGATTTGAAACGCTTTGCTGATAAAATATTGATTGTTATTCACCGGATTTTCCTCCGTCTGATGTAAATTATTAGCATGAGTGTGCGATTTCTTTTCCTTTTTTGATTGAATAACGTGTAGTTTTTTTATATACATACATCAATTAGGTTGCTCGATAAAATCGATGAAATGCTTTTAGAACGGAAGTAACGAAAATCTAACCGTTGTTTTTCCAATTGTTACAGACGCATCTTACAAGCCGAGGCCCCAAATTGGCGAGGGTAAGTCGAGTTTAATATTTTATTACGTCAGAGTGATTTCACCTGAGTATTCGTGTAGGAAAAGTAGACCGAGGGAAATATGCATAACGGAAACGCCATCCGTTAAAGCTTTGCGAAATAAATGTCTCTCTCCCGCCATGATGACGTTTTCTAATAAAACTTGAAGTTAATTTACCAAAGATTTCCTTTTAGCGCCTAAAATTTACTTTGGGCCCGCATTTGCGAGGACCTGCATTCCGTTAAAACTCGCTCCGGGGGCGAATTTTTACGTTTGAAATGTTGATTTAATCCATTATACAATTAGAAAATTACGAAACTCTAGAAAGCTGTGTATGTCGCGCTTTATGCGTGCGTTTAAGATTAGATCCCCTTTGATTTTCGCGAAGCCGGCGCAGTTTTCGTTTTCGTTTTTCCTAGCCGTCCTAATTTCGATATTAATAATCCTGCTTCCGAGTCTTTGAAACCGAACTTTTAATATAAACGGGCAGCGGCAAGGAAAAATGAACAGCATATATTAAGCTTCGGAAGTTGCTCAGATCCTAAAACACCCACCGGAAACCGATGGGAAGTGTTTCTTTACGTTTAAGCCTAACGTCAAACTTTAAAATTGTTTTTCTTTCAAACTAAGGCCTATTTTCAAGTTGGACGCTACCGCAAACTCAATATCGTTCTGCTTTCACAACCCTCTATCTCAACATAAAGTTCGAGATAAGACGTGCAGGTTCGAGTATTCAATTTTGCTGCTTATACACGAAAAAAAAAGCTGAGGTAAATCCACGTGTACAAGGGGTTGGTAAAACATCGTTAAATTCAGAGTGGAAATTCGTTCGGATTTACCATTTCTGAACATTGAGATGAACTCCTTATCTAAGCACGAAGTTTAAGATAAAATCTGAAAGTTTTCATATTAAATTTGGTTACTTATAAAGGAAAATTCATGTACATCTACGTGTATGAGCGATGCAATTGCTTCTCTTGTCTCTGAACAGGCGAGAATGGCCAGCTTTTAAGTGTGCCTGGTTTGTTCTACAAGACTTCTGTTTGTTAGAACGAATTAGGACGAAATAGAATTTTAAAGTTTTAAAACTTGCCCCCAATGTTTCAATGTTTAATCTACCAGTAAACCAGATTCTAATAGAGCTACTAGACCAGTAATGATTTTGGTTTATTAACAAAGTGAAAATCGTCGGTTCCACTATAGATGGCATCCAGAAATTATGCCTCTTCCAATTTTGAAAATTTGATTCTTGAAAAACATTTTCTCTTGGATCTCTCTGGAATAGCAGCTTCCTCCAGGACATAATAGCACTTGCAAAAATGTGGGATCAAGTTTCTATAGCGATATTAAGGAAGATATTCATCCTGTTGCGATACGTAAACGGATATTGTTGTAAGAAGTTTTCTATGTTCGTTTGGATTTTCATTCTAGAACTTCCGTTAATAAAATTGGAGCTTCGACAAGGAAATTTTTGGATCCTGATAGGTTGTCTTGTATGTCAGCAATCGTCAAAGTACAGAAAACGATACTTCTTTAATTTTGGGTGAGGTTAGTCATCTACGAGGCTATTTTTGATCATTATTCTTTCATTCTACAACCGCATTTTTCACCCTTGAACCGTTGAAAGGGATGTCCTTCTCTTAAACTTGCCTGGTGTGTGCTGCAAATCCTTTTGTTTGTTTTTTCTAATCAGATCCCATATCTATTAGGACGAAGGAAGGTTTGACAACCACTGCTTGCTTCTCTTATGCAAATTTTATCCGTATTGGGACGAAGAAAAACATTGTTCTTTGTTGTTTGTTGGAGTTTCAGACTTTGCTGAATAGTGACTGACTGGAAGATTATTGGGTTTGTCTCCTAATCAAAGTTTTAATCAAATTTGGGGTTGAAAAGTCACATTTTTCCAAGCGTATAACTGAACGAATTTGACAAATACGTATTTACATTTGTGTACGTCTGCGATGAAATTCAATTCTAAAGTTAGGAAGAAAATTAATAGCATTGCACTTTCCTTAAAACGCCCGTATCAAGAAAATAATATAACCGGAAACTGAAATTTAATTAAATGAAATCAAATATTCATCTATCTCGGTTCAAACAGCTCGTAAGATCGAACGTACGGGCGAGTTCTTGAAGTTTCAATAAGGTAATGATAGGTCAAGAAGAAGTGTTCTTGGCTGAACATTTTCCAACTTTATCAAGTAATTAAAGTGTAATAACTATGCAAATTAAATTGGTACATTTCCGAAAATCCTCTATAATACACAGGCAAAATTAACGTCGATAATTCTAAAATTAGGTTCCATCGGCATGAAGGGGGCAGAGGGTGAAAGGGGTAGGAAATTTGTGGCGGTGTGTAATAATGTTATTAATTTAATATGTTTTTGCGTTTGACTAGTGGTAGTTATGTTTCATATAATTTATTACGAGGATATTGTGGCTTGTGTTAATGGTCAAGTTGATATCGACATTTCGTTGTCCATATTACTAGCATCTTCGGGAATATTGAGGGTGGATATCGAAAAGTAGCGCGACAAAATTATATTTTGTTTCCAATTATTAAAATCGAAGATGACAACTTAGTTTTCGAAACATTTAAACCAGAAGCACTCGAGATATGCTTTTTTCTTTCGTTTCAGAACCTTGCGAAAAAACTTTCTGCAATTGGGGTGCTCAATGTAGTATCGCCTCAGATGGAAGACCCTTCTGCCAATGCCCGTCTCATTGCAAGCAATTTTCAGACCCAGTTTGCGGTACGGACGGGAAGACGTACGAAAACGAGTGTCAACTTCAGGTGGCATCATGTAGGGCGAGGCTTAATACTAAAGTTAAATACGCAGGAGAATGCGGTAAGTCCCAACCACCCCCTCCCTCTATTAATAACAACCACTACGACGTCGACGACGACAACGCGCGCAACCTTTTAACGTCATGTGACGATTTTGAAAAGTTTAGTATACATATATATATATGTACACCGGTCGTAAAATAGAACGTATCGCTATCTTTTGTTGGGGCTATTGTCGAGGCGAAATTTTTGTATTCGAAACAACCACCCGCTTAGATAACTAATACGGCGAAAAAGAAACCCTTATCACACGCTTCGTACGGGTGACTGCGAGCAAATTTCTTTCTTCGCCCCCTTAAAAACGAGACCTTAATCCGCCTAAGGGCGGCCCGAGGACATTTGTTTTGCTATTATGACTAGCAGGATTTCTTTCCCCGGATGGGGAATAAAGCTAGAATTTTGTTATGTAATATTTAATCCTCACTCAAAAGGAAAAAGCGATTTTGAACGGAAGTTGAATTTGTAAATCCCACAGGATTATGTAATAAAAGGGAAGCTTTGGGTATTGCTAAAAGTAAGCTTTTTCCAGTCGAATATATCGCTGATTTTGAAGCATTAAAATGTTGTTCAACTTTTGTCATAAGTTTAAAACAACAAATCTGGGTTTAATGTATGCACAATTCCAGTTATGTTAGGTCTATGTACGTACATGAATTTCGCCGTACTTCGCTCACTGCACCCGTACAAACGCACCGCTGGTCCATTGGTATTTCCCGGAAGTACAGCGAAATTCATGTACAGATGTGATCGTCCTTCAGGCTGGTGGTTTCGATATTCAATTTTGTCATATTTTGTCTTGAAAATTACCAATAACATTGCATAACTCATCTTTTTATACAGCCAATTGCAGTCTTACTTATCATCATATCGTATCATATTTATTCAATTCTTTAGACCAGACATGGGGAACCCCGGCCCTCGAGTTAGATTTGTCCGGCCCGCCATTGCATTTTGTCCGTTACATATTAGCACGGCGCGTCAAACTTGCTTCATAAGGATACTACAAAAGTGTATATTTTTCATGATTACTCGCAGCATAAAACTTCTTTGACTCCCTACAAGAAAACGTTGCCCATGCCTGCTTCACACTACAGTGTAGCATTGGACACGTCAGTTATATGTGTCATACATACAAAAACACAAATATAAACAAAACACAAAAGCAAGATAACAATATGAAATTGTATAAAGATACACCAAAGTCTAAGTTATATCATCGTTTAAATACTCGTCCAATGAGTAGTAGCTTTTAGACAAAAGCAGCTGGCGAGTTGATTTATTCTTCTTTAATTGACCTAATTCTGGTCGGAAACTATCATATAAGTTTGAAGGTATCTAAAATTATGCTGAACACGGTTGGGAATTGTGGATCTAGATTGAATGAAGATGGTGGAATTTTTCAATAAGTTTCCTCCCCACGGATTTCACGGTGGCATGTGTTAGTCATTAATTAAAATATCCAAGAATGTTAAAACTTTTTCAGAAACGAGACCGTAGTAGAAGCTTGTCTATTTTTTGTTGCTCCAAATATATTAAAAATAATACGTTAATGTGGTGGCGAGCTTTAAAATGCGTGTTTTTGTTGAGGAAAAGGAAAATTATAAATTAAAGCAAATAAATGCCGGTAACGGAAAGACGGCGTTGATCCGTAAAAAATAAAGTTGAAAGTACATTAGGGCTAAAATAAAGTATCGCGCTATAAAAAGAAGGAGAGGCATTTCGGAAAAATTCGGATAATTACGCCAGTTTTCCGTTTGGGGAAATTTATTTGGAACTTTTTTAATTAATCATTAAGTTCAGCCATAACATGTTGAGTACCATCATAAATTCTCGGAAGTTTAAAAAGTTTTTATTAGAACACAATGATGTAAGTTTAGCACAACATTCATACACCTTTTTCATATTTAAGCGTTCCGGTTGTAATTTTAAAATTTCGCCAACAAACCCCGGAACTAACCGCGACGGCGAAAGGAAAAAGTAAAAGTCGGAAAAACGAGTCGGAATAGTTTAAAGTAGGCTTTAAATTCCTCTCTTACTACTGTAATATTTAATTACGAAAGCGTATTTTAGCCCGATGTTCACTAATTAAATATCTCAAGTTTGAACGTAAACTTTGCGGTATTATTCTCTGAGTGGCAAAGTTTTTATTAGAATAAGATTATGTAAGTTTTAACGCAACAGAATATTCATGCATTGTCGGTATCCCGGCTTCCGAATTGTCAACCAGCCTTTCTCGATCTCAACAGATATCTTGCTTAAACAGGGAACAACTGTTTATATCTATATCGCATTAAAGTTTCTCAGTTCCATTGTCTAACTTGGCAAATAAACAAGTCGGCGGATGATATTTAAGTAAATATCGTACCGTTGATTAAAGCAAGCACGAGTTTGCCCGACTAAAAAATTCCACCCCGTGTCTATTAAAAAGAAGAATTTTACCTCGACAGGTATTATGTTTGCCTTGTTTCCCTTACCTCGAGTATTTGCAATATTTAAGTCTTCACCCCTACCCGCTTGTATACGTGATAAAGTTAAGGAAAACAAAACAAAAGCCTATCGTTTTAAGATAAGGGGAAATATAACCGAGATAATATTTGGTTTCGGGTGAGGGCTAATCACTTTCCTAATAATATTTGTAATATCATCCCTCTCGCTGGATAATATAAGAATTACAAACAAAAACACCCATCTTTCTAATCTTAATTAATTTACTTCCCCTCCCCCATCAACATAAGTCTATTCCCTCAAAGTTGACGTTTTCACGCAAACTCCAAAACTTCCTATATGTAAATTCAATCTTCATTCCATTAAAATTTTAAATTCTCGTGTTTTCTTTACTCCAAACCTTCATTTAGGAAGGGAGGCACTAAGCCAAGCCACCACCTTTCGCTCGTTAGGGTATCCCGATTCCGACGATTTCCTCTCGAACATTCTCCAACCCCAAAATCGGTTATCGTAACTAGACAGGGGTTCTAAACAGAGACTTCGAAGACAAGGGTAAAGTCGAAAGCCCTACACCGTCTCCGTTTAGGCAATACAGTTAATTGATTAGATATTTTTCAACGTGCTATTCGTCTTCGATTTGTGTGATTGAAAATTATAAGATGACTTCATCGTAAGTTTCTGTTCGAAATAATAGGACACGTACCATTTGTTGCTAGAAAAGAATTACAGCAACTAATATGTGAATTTTTGAATTACGCCAATTCGCCTATTCGTCCCTGAAAATGATTTTTAAGTTCTGAAACCTCAAACGAAGACGTTTTCCCATTTCATCGCGTTCCTTTGCTCAACTCCATCATCTTAGGGAGTTTATTCTAAGGATTTATACTTAACTCAAGCATTCTTGGGGATTGTATCATCGTATGGGTTCGTATCAAATTGTAGGAATTTACCCCAAATAGTTCCAAACAAAATTTGAAACGACTTTCAAAACCCTGGTTTGCCCCACCACACCAAGGGATCAACACGTTTCCTTAGTTGTATTTGGGGAACCCTTTCGTGTTATGGATTCGTATCAAATCATAAGAATTTCATCCCAATTAATATACGCATATCTTATATATTGCCTATACTTTCAATAAAATTTCTGGATTTTAACCCCGGGCAAACTACAACACTTCTAAACCAATATGTGATTCCTCAAAGTCTCAAATTCAGATTATAATGCTTCCCCCTTTTAATTCCGATCGAAATTAAAAATCGCCATCAGTAATTGAAGAGGTGAGAATTTGAACGACGCCAAAAGTCCTTTGACGCGTGTTTTTACGCCTTCGAGCGACAACCAAGTAAAACACGACGAAAAGTTCGGATTTTTTGTTCGAAAAATATCGTTTTACTTACTTACATAGCGGACAACTTCCTCCATTGTTGTTTTTATTTGAGTATTAAATTCTAATCTGGACGTCAAAGTATTTAACTTTGAAAACTCGAAGAGTCCTCAATTCAATCTTTTTGTTTTTATAAGTTACACGTGTTGATTGCGAAAAGCAGGAATCAAACGAATTACGTCTTTGTGTTAGAGATAATGGATTTTTATGTTTGGACCCAATTCGTTTGATTCCTGCTTTCTACTACGGTTGGATGTCGTTTGAGGAAACGAAGTTATGTTTAGGATGAGAAATCAGGCAAGCCTTCTATTTGAAAAATAGAAGATTTTGTAGATCAGTTTAGAGAAATTGAGTCAAAAGGTATACAAATCCTGAAGGAAGAAGAATTAGCACGAGAAAAAATGAAATGGAGGAGGACAGGAAGATTTGAGACAGTGTCTGTTTGGGAAATAAACATTAGCCGATGAGGCCATTAAAGAACTATAACAGCTAGCGAGATCAAGCCTTACAGCACGACACTTGACTAGTTTCCAAGAGATTAAGATCGATATTCAGAAGAGTCAAAAGGTTAATACATAAATATTTGGATACGGCTTCAAATGTTTAAGAAATGAACATCGGGCAGCGTAGGGTCAGAAGTTGGAAGCAATGAGCAGCAGATACTGGGGAAGCATAGTTTATCAAATTCCACAAAGTTGTGAAAATGTGGTTATTTTTCCCTCAAATGATTATGTGGTTATTCTTCTCTCAAATGATTGTGTGGTTATTCTTCCTTCAAATGATTATTTGGTTATAAATCTCTAGACTCGTCTTCAGATGGTTAACAAATGAGTATCGGGGAACGTAAGGTCAGACGTTGGAAGCAATGAGCAGGAGATAATGGGGAAGTTTTTTCAATTTCCGCAAAGTTATCAAAGGTTGTAGAAGATGTCGATATTCAAAGCTTTCAAAATTTTAATAGAAATACATATGGACATAAATATTACATCGGTAAAATCCTCACCACACAATTGTTTATAATAAAATCGGTGACACGTGTTTTGCTAGCTCGAGGCAAGCATCTTCAACAACCGTATAAACCGAAGTGACAATACATATACTAAGGAATCAGTATTAGTTTTTTTGGCTTGGAGATTGAATTTATCTAAAAAAAAATAAAAAATGCAGTAGATAATTATGTTTCAAGCTTTAAAGAACTGCGGATGAGGTTATTATGCTTCTAAAAAATTGATATGAATTTTTGGACTTGTCTTCGAAAGATTTATATAAATTTCCGGACTCATCTTTAATAGACTAAAAATTCCTAGGAGAGTCCTGTATATGCGCGCTTACAATTTAGTTTAAAGAAATAACGGAAGCAATAAAATGAGATTTACGTAATAGCAGCGATGCAAGCAAGTATGACCTGTGTCGATCGTGAGTTGGTGGTTTGAGGAGATTGGTTATTATTTTTTTCTTTGCTTCCTCCAGGATTTCCTAGAGGAGGAAAAGTATTAGGGGCTTGGGAAGTCTCCAATTTGATTTCTTTCTTTAATATCCGTGATGCATGGGCTTACTTGAATATCGTTTGTGGAAACGACGAAACCGTCTTTCGGAAAGGAAAATATCGGAGGACTTAACGACGTCTGGTGAGTTTGTAACTTTTACGGCGCTTTGGAAAACTTAAAATCAATATGGCGCCTGCTCGGCCTCTCACGCTACCGTTGGCTGCAGGTAGCTGCTACCCCGCAATGCTAAGCAATAGCAGGCCAAATGGTCTTTTCAGTGAAGCTTCAGCCCGTGCACTGTAAGCGCGTACGCACTGAATCGGCATCGATCGTACCACTTCGCCTCATATCGTTAAAAGCGTGTTGTTACGTTTTGTGCTTTTTCTCTATTTTACTCCGTCATCAATTTACGTTTCAATCAATCCAAGAGTATTTATTTCATTATTAGATAGTTTTCTCTTTGCTATAGCCAACGTCCCTTTCGCGATGTCTTGCCGGAAATTCTAAAAATTTTAGACTTTTCAAAATCTTCCCTGCGTCCCCTGCCTCCGAACGTTCCTTCCTCCCTCTCTCCCTTAGAATATAACCGAATCTCCAGAGTCGACGGCAATAGTCATGAATGATGCATTATCATGCAAATTATATTGGTTTTCTTTTAAGATGTAGAATATCCGGAATCGGACAAGCCCGTCGTGTTAGCCCTTAACAGTTCCTTTTTCCTACTTATTCTGTCGTCTTAAAGGAGGCAAAATATAGGAAGTCGATTATGATTTTTGAATTTTTTCTTTCATGTGTCGGGACCACTCCGATATTAAAGAATGTATTCCGGCGCACCCCCTCCCCGTATCCCATGGGGAAAAATTTGCCTCCGTTTTAATATCGCAAATTGAAAAATTTGAATGAAATAGCCCGAAAAGATTTACATAGATAGTGCGTGTCAAAAGATGAGAGTGCAATAACTTGGGTGTATTCAATATGACACTTAAATTATAACGTCATCGTTTTATATTACAACCGGATGCTTTTATATCGTATCCAATTTGAGTTTGTTACTTTGTCACCCCCATGTCCTAAGAATTGAAAATTGATGTAACTTATCGTATCGTAAAAATTTTTATTGGCATATCAAATTTAAGATACCCTGTCATACAAAGGGGTGTGCAATAAATTTGAAACTCCCTTATAATTATAACGATCAATGAAACCGTCCTATCCACCCCTGTTTTAACATGCATCCTCTAACAATCCTGAACATGCTGCACATCTTCAACCGTGTTTTACCCGATGAAAAAAAATTATTATTTCTATTAGGAAATGTCGCATGATATTCGTCAAGTTGTTATACGTCATCGCCACGGGAAACTTGAACATTCAAGTGTAGCATGGCACTAAACGCTGTTTAAGGTTAATTTAAAAATTTGTTACATTAACGACGAATTTTAAATTTAACGCGAGTGCAACGGGGTTTAAGACGTCGTGTTATCTTAACGGGAGGCTAGTTTTGGCATTTAAATCGGTATTATAAAAGTCGTACTTCATCGCTTTGAGAAATCTGAAAACTTTAAATAAGTTTTCTATCTCGCAGTTACGATCGTATTCGCGATAATCGAAATCGGCCTCCAAGTGTAGCAAAATAATGAGTTCTGTATCAGACGATCGGAATCAAGTTTAAGAAGTTTTGGTGTGCCATGTATACGAAAGATTTGGACCGTTAAGTGTAATATATTACCAGTTACAACCGTGTTCAAGATGTAATAATAATAATAATAATAATCATAATAATAATAATAATAAAATAATTGCAAGATTGTTTCAAGTGTATCAAAATGATAAGTTCTGCATCGGACGACTGGAAGCAAGTTAAGGAATTCCTGATGTGATTTGAAACTTCAAGTGTAACACAACTCGTCAAGAACTTGCGCATGTCACAGTTACAACCGTATTGAAAAAGAATAATAAAATGACTGCGCTATAACGATTTCGAAGAAGTAAGAATGACAGTTGGGAAGAAATCCTCAACAAATTCTACGTCTTCCAGTTATCTATGAAAGAAAAATGATAATGAAGTAGTTGTTAGCTACGGAAAATCAAACTAAATCTGCAACTAGAACCCAGTTCGAACGGGGTAAAATTGAGCCTTTGAGTATAGCATAACACCCCAGCGAGATTTTGTGTTACACTCAGTTTTTAAAATGTGGATTTCGTCATTTTTGTGATAATCTCGATAATTAAGTGTGATGTGTGTTATAATGGAGGAGAAGAACGTGGGTGTCATTGGGTTAAATACGGTTGAAGTGTCTTACAAAGGAATATATAAAGGATATATTCTCTTTCCTTTAATATTCCTTTGGTCCGTGAACCGCTATTCGTGACCTACATCATTGAGGAAGAAATGACGTATTTTGGACGAGAATTTGCACTTTTTCGCAACTATAATTTCGTTTATCAACCTCCTATTCGTGATTTATATCCCTGACGAAAACGATACTTATTTTCTAAGGCATTACCGTGGCTTTTCCCAAATTTTTTGGCATCATTGTCTTCATTCCAAATTGTCAGTTTTTGTTTCAAATCTTTTAATTTTATGAATACTGATGCGAATGGGGTATTAGAAGGAATTATAGGTAGATTTGCAACCGACAAAATCCAGCTGGTAAAGTGTGATGTTATAGTGTTTCCTCCGATATTGTTAGTTCCAAAATCTTATCATTTCTTCTGATTCTCCTTTGGTCTCCTTTCGTCTCCCATATTCGGACGTGCAAAAGGAGAATCAGAAGAAATGAATGAGATTTTGGAACTAACACTATCGAAGAAAGCACTATAACATCAGCTCAAAATTGGGACTGATGGATGGTGAGGATAACATGGGAAACGCACACAAAACCAATACCAAGGTATTCGTTTTTTGTGCGTTTGGTGTCCCATATTTCCTCAGCCCCCATCAATCTCAATTGTAACTTTCTATAGTTTACGATCCTCCATGACTTTCGTATTTTTCGGTTTAGTTATTTCACTCCATATCCTTTATATTCGCATTTTGCTTTTCGTTGAGTTTACAACGCTTCAATTCCGGTTGTTTTTCTTCTCATTGAGTTTACAACGCTTTAATTTCGGGCTCCTTTTCCCATTTTCTTCTCGTTGAGTTTACAAAGCTTACATTTCGGTTACCTTCTTCCCATTCTGAAGGCAGTTCCCGCTGTGGCAATTTCCAGGACTTAATTTCTGTCTCATCTTTCGACCATAGCTTTGGACTTCCATTTTTATATTATTGAAGATGAGGCATTTTATAGCTTGTGCGATCGTCTCACCTATCAAATTTATAGCTTTGGTTCCTTTTTCAGAATCAAGTTTTCGTGCTTAGTTCTTTACACCACATATTTGCATTTCAGCAATACCTACATAAATATTACCATAAACCAATAATTCATTCGACAAAGACTAAATTGGCAAAGTCGGGAATAAGGTAATACTTTAAGTTTTCAACGAGTAATATCGCACCAGATCGCACGGATACCAAAGGGGTTGAAAGCGTCCACCGGTGAAATGGAGAGAATATATTTTTCATGCGCGAACATACTTGTTCTGTATATAATTTTGCATATAAAACAACACTAAGTTGCTACGTTTACCCCAAGGGTAAGTAATGTATTTTGGGGTACGGTTATTTACCCCAGGCGTCTTTGATTTTCGGAATTCCCAACCCTTATAAAATATAAGACTCGACTTGTATTTTTACAGGAATCCATACGAAGCTACCGTTTCATTTTTAATAATCCGGCTACGAGGTCGGGTTTGGAAATCCGAAATTGCAATGAAATTTTAATAGTGGCACATTATACGATTTTTATTCCAGAACAAAACGATCCCTGTCGAGATAAGCAATGCGGCTTAGGCGCCCATTGCGTCCCAACACCTGACGGGCGCAATTACACCTGCCAATGTCCGGAGAAGTGCCCGAATTACGGAGATCACGTCACTTCTCGTCCAGTTTGTGGATCCGACGGGGTCGACTACAAAGATCAGTGCGATCTCCAAAGAAGTGCTTGCACCACCAACACGAATATAACTCTTAAATTCTTCGGAAAATGCGGTAAAAGAAACGATTCAACCATTTCCTATTTAATAGTGCAATTTACGATGGTTTCCTTTTTATTTATATAAAATACAGCCCGTATTTAAATCATATTATCGGGACTAGGCGACGAGGAACTGTAATTTCGTGAGTGCAATTCTCTGTTTTCCAATTTGGAAGATAAGACCTGTAATCTGTTGGCAGTCGTTTAAAGCGAAATGAGTAATCTTTTGAAAAGGATGTGTCAGAAACAACTTTGTATGCTAATGGATTAGATATACATACAGGATGTTTATTTATTCCAAAATTATAAGCAAACATTTTTTGGGGTTTCCTAATCTTTCACTTCCTCAAAATTTGTAGATGAAACTTTTACTGTTATTGATTTAATTTCATTAGTAAAGCAGGTGCGAAGTAAAAGTGGCTTTATTAAGCACGGACCACAACCGCAGGATGTAGTTTCGTCCTGATTTTAGGCGAAAGTTGTGTTTGTTCAATCAGACATCAACTGCATCGTACCGATAAGTTCTGATGAGAACGAAAATGTACTCTGCGGTTGTATTCTGCAATTAGTAAAGTACAATACATGCAATTTATGCCCGCTTTTCGTAAGGAAAACCGTTAGGAATGAAGTCCTCAATTACATTTTTCGTTGGAATCATGCTGGTATGATGTTTTAAACTGTCTGTCCCTGTCAGATTTTCCCCGAGAAAAATAATGATAACGTTAAATCCATGGTCGGAACAAGGATGGGGAGGGGGATGTGATGTTATTAATTGTAATTTTATAGATCCGTGTGCTGGGGTTGAGTGTGCAGAACCGGAGATCTGTCAACTAGACGAACATAGAAATCCAGTGTGCAGATGTGGTGAATCTTGTCCTTTAGAATTCACACCAGTGTGCGGATCCGATGGCAAAACGTATCAAAACGAATGCTTGTTACGACAGGAAACATGCCGGGCTAGGAAGGCACTCAACATTATCTATAGAGGGAAATGTGGTTCAGGTTATACGTCTTTCTTTGTTACTTTAATCCAACGCCTTCGAAGTTCTCGATTTAGATTGTAAAATATTCGCTGTTAAGTGTGATATTACCTTCTGAAAATCTTTGTTGACGTTGATTAAAATTTACTTTTTTTTCTCTTTTAAATTCACCCAGGAAAATTCGTTTCGGCCTGTCGAGCATTTTAACGATGTCTCACGTTACCTGAGCGATACGGAAAAAAATGACGTATGCCTGTATATAGATTGATGACTTAATGATATGTTTTTATGGATGTTACCTACAAACATACATACATACTAGATATAATTTGTACTTTATACAAATGACTTTTCGATGCGAAAGGAATTCTATACAGAAGAGGGGGGCTCAATTCCAACGTTATTGACGTTTCGAGAGATTATATCGAAAAATTCAATTCGCCCTCATAAATTTAATGGCTAATAGAAGCAGTACTACCTTTAGAAACATAAAAGAATTGCCATTATTGTTTGAGATTTTCAACATTATCGTCTTTCAATGGTATTCCCTTTGAACTTCTCTTTTATAAAATCGCTTTAGGCGCATCGAAATCGAAAGTTTCAGAAACGAATAATCTTGATCGTGATTTCCAATTTTACCCAATCTACTTCGGGACCTCGAATTACTCGAATTTTATTTACAATTGAAAGTGTTCGTCCGGACGCCTCGAACTCGCGAGTTCGCAAAAAAAAAAAGAAAATTTGAAACTTTTTGGACAAGTTGCGTCATTTTACTTATTGATCCAACTTTGTTTTAAAAATGAGGCTGAACCGATCCCTTCGACGTTTATTCCATTTTAGTTTTCTTGTGGAAATCGCAAAAAGTACATCGTCAAGTCGTATATATATACCAGGTGTACCAGTATGAAATGCGGGTTTCTCTTTCTAAAAAGAATTGGGAAGAATTCAGAAGAAAATTGCTTCATTCAAAGTATGCTCCATCGCTTATTATACATTTTTCCCATCCTTCGGGCACGCCAGTAAAAATCTTCCCATTTTGCTTAGAACCAATCATCGAGCCATTTTTCTTCTTTTTCTTCATACAAATCAAAGCGCTGCTCAGCAAGTGCGTGACCAATCGATGCAAACAAGTTGCAATAGGAGCCAAGTCGGGGGAGTAAGCTACATGGGGTAAAACTTCCCAGCTGAGTGCACCCAACGTCTCATGAACCGGTTTTGCTGTATGTGATGGAGCATTGTCATGAAGCAAAATGACTTTGCCTTGCCTCTTTCGATATTCTGGCCTTTCTTCAAAAAGCGAACGGTTCATATCGATCAATTGTTGTTGGTAACGTTTACTAGTAACCGTTTCCCCAGGTTTTAACAGCTCATAGTAGATCATGCTCTTCTGCTCCCACCAAACAAAGAGCATCGTCTTTCTGCCAAAGCGATTCGGTCTTGCGGTCTTTTTGCAAAAACTCACATATGTTTTTGCGCTTTTCCATTTGCCTGTCGTTCAACTCCCGTGGTACTCATCTACCGGTCTTCTGAATCTTTCCCATCTCCCGTAGCCGACTGGACACAGCTTGTTGACTAACGCCCAATTGCTCGACGAGTTGTTTTTGTGTTCGCGATCATCTTCGTTCAACAATGCTTGCAGTTATCTTCGTCTGTAACATTGAAATCACCACTTTTGAAACGCCGAAACCATCGTTCGCACGTATCATGCGATGGAGCATGGTTACCATAAGCTTCTCGAAGTAATCGGTTATGATTCAGCAGCAGTTTTCTTCAAAATGAAAACAAAAATTAATGCTCCCTGCGAATGCTCTTGGTTCGGTATAAATTTCGACATATTGAATACAACAATACAACACTATGGACATGCTTTTCCAATTTATCACTCGTGCGCGTCTGACACAACAAAATGGCGGAGTGTCAAATCTTTATAGCACAAACTGCATTGGTGCGCATCTGTTATCTGAAATCCGCATTTCATACTTGATCACCCGGTAAATATGTTGTATGTACATACATATGTACTTACATCTACGACAGCGTACCAATTGTTCACGAAAACTCGCAATCTTTTAAAACATTCATTGGTCCTAATTTTCTCGAATGTGTAATTTTAAAGAAATTGTTGGTTTGTCTCATATCTCGACTTACAAATTCGAAGGGTAATAAGTCACTAATGTCGATTTTGGAGATACGATAGAGATGCTAAGTGCATGAAGAAAATAACATCGAACATTCTAGGACGAGGATTACGCCTCGACAAAGTTTCAGTTTTCTTTTTCGAAATCGCAAGTTCTAAGCGTTTCTTTGTTAGTCAAAAATCCGACTTTATCGGATTTTGTCGGGATTTAAGCAATACGTTATTGATTTTTCTTAAAATTTGACGTTATAAATAAGATTGATTGTGAAAAAACGCAGGTGTAAATCCATGTATGAGCGTCGAATGCGTATTCGGAGAAGAATGCGCGATAAATAAGTACGGGATTGCCAGATGCGAATGCCCACCGCAGTGCGAGCAAATAATGAGGCCCATCTGCACCAAGGACGGCCGTACGTTTCCTTCAGAATGCGAAATGAAAAGGTCAGCGTGCCTAACTCGTACGACCATCGAAATAGCGTACACTGGAGTCTGCGGCGACATGGGACCTTGCACCAACCATCAGTGCCCATTCGGAGCCACCTGTGTCGAACGATCGAACGCTGCACACTGCGAATGCTCCCAATGCCCGGAGGAATTCCAACCGGTTTGCGGCTCCGATGGCATTTCTTATGGCAACCAGTGCAAGCTACGGCTCGAGGCCTGCAAACATCGACGAGAAATCAGGGTCCTCTACGACGGTCCTTGTAGTACGTCATCAATTACATTCAACAACAAATTTTGACCCTTTTTATTTCCGCTTTTGGCATGCAAAGTACGATTTCGGGGCTACACTGTCGCATGCTGACCTGACGTTGAGGAAAACTGATTATACCGCCACCACAATTTCGAGTGGAATCATACGAAAAACTAATCTTTTTTATGTTAACGACTTTAATAGAAATATTCACGTAAATTGTAGAAATTCTCCCAGGGAAGTTAATTATTATTTACAATATTATTAATAATATAAATTTCTAAGAATAGAAAGGTAGGAATCTACAAAGCTCTCCAATGAATGACCTACACTGAGGTTTATTTGTTAGGCAACTATCACGGAAAGACGTGCAATGAATGCTTTTATGCTTTGTTAATCGCGAACTAGTTTCGTCCTTATTAGGACTCATCAGCACGGTATAGCACTTCTGCTACTCGTGTAACACCTAGTTATGAAATTGCTTTGTTAATCGCAGGAGTTCTATGGCGTACTGAAGAGTCCTAACAAGGACCAAAACTAGTTTACGGTTGCAGTCCGTGATTAACAAAGCATAATTCCCTCCCGGATAATTATTGACATATGCAATGTTGGTTTGCAGTGCAGTCGTCGCACGACTTTCTGTAGAAGTTGCCTAACCAATAAACCTCAGTGTAGGTCATTCATCGAAGAGTTATGTAGATTTCTACTTTTCTTCGTAATTGTAACTCTCTCAAGTACAGTGAAACCTCGATTATCCGGAATAATGACTCACTCAACCATTCCTGTAGATTTTCCAGGGTAACATTTTGGAATTCAACAACGTTTTTGCACCGCATTGCCCTAACAATATCACATTTTCCTCCGTTTCACGAAAGTCTAAAAGTGTTTTTAATTCAGGCCATATATTTAACCATGATTTTTGCAAAGTGATGGTTTGAACGACAGCCTGGCATCTTT
The DNA here is from genome assembly GCA_038088585.1 of Chrysina gloriosa. Lineage (NCBI taxonomy): Eukaryota > Metazoa > Arthropoda > Insecta > Coleoptera > Scarabaeidae > Chrysina > Chrysina gloriosa. Next base: position 6,264,000 of record CM076096.1, read on the forward strand.
AATGGTTCACTTCTTCCAAAATACTTTCAGGCTGCCACCCTGTTTCAGGAAAAACCGCAACATTGACTTCCTAAAATGTCGTTTTAACGTTTCTATAACACCTTGATCCATAGGCACCACTGGTGAAGTAACATTGGGTGGCAGGAACTGTACACAAAGTTTCGCCATCAGCAGTTTGCAATGAATTTTCATGCGGATGTGGGGGCGCATTATCCAGTAGCAGCATTGCTTTTGTTGTAAAATTTTAGATTCTAGGTGTGATTTCACAGAAGGCACAAATTCATCAAAAACCACTGTCGCAAAATTGGCTGGTTCATCCACGCTTTATTCTGATTGTATGTAGTAACAAACAAGAAAGCTTCGCATTACACTTCCTTTAAATGATCTTTGATTTTTTAACCTTCCCATGCACACAAGTCTGAATTTATGGTTTCTGCTGGCATTTGCACAAGACATTAGTGTCACTCTTTCTTTACTGGATTTGTGACCTGGCGCTGATATTTCTGTATGCGTTACAAGTGCCTTAGATAGCAACGATTTCCAGAAAAGTCCCGTCTCGTCTGCGTTGTAGAGTTGTTCGGGAGTCAGTTCGTGACGTTCAATCAAACGCTTCAATTCGGTGAGGTATAAATCGGCTGCCTTTTTATCTGCACTTAATTTTTCACCATGAATTTTTAACTGCCAGATTCCTTGACGAGATATAGAACAGTGCAATTATCCTTGCAAAGCTTTAAAGGGTTTTTCAATGTTCATTTGTTTATGAAATCACTGTAAGACGCACGAATTAGTTAGAAACGCGGATGATGGGCACACGGAAAATCGAAGTTCCACTGTATCTTGTAACTATTTCTCTAATATCAATTTCTCCCTGTAAATAAGATTGAAGTTCGTATGAATCCAATCTGATCAAAAACGCGTATCTAGAAAATTTGGTTTCAAAACACAACCAAACTCGATGATTTGTTTCTTTAAAGAAAAAAGATCAATTTTTTACTTTAACGTTTAACATTTTCCCGCGAACGTAACGGTTTTCCGCGATACGGGGAGTTCCCCCGAAACAAAGTTATGATTCAATATATAAACTACGTATCTGGCGGCATCTTCCGCAAGCCCCGAAAAGCATGGTTTGTTCGGCGTTATCATACTTGATCTCGTTCTTTCATTTTCCTCCCTTTTTTCGCTATAATAAGAGTGATTCTTTCCAGATGACTGCGAGAATAAAAAGTGCGATTTTTACTCCACTTGCGAGGCTGACGGTGGCGCAGAGGGTCACTGCGTCTGCCCCTTATCTTGCACTAGCGATGAGAAGGTAAAGTAAATTAGGAATGACACAATCAGATGCTAGGCATTAATCTTTCTCTTCTTAAGGAAAACTCGAAAATTTATTTTACTTATACTCCGTCTATTTGAATTTTTAACGCCCGCGCCGACCCTAAGAGGGTCCCTCTTTTGATTGTTGTAATAAATTTGAAACAATTTATTTTCACTCCCTAAAAGTGGGAGCAAAAATGGGAGGAAGGGGCGATTTTTATATAAATGATTTCCCCATAAACTTTATCGACAAATTATTGAAATTCGTCCCTGCCGGTAATAAATTCTTACGAGATAACACAACATCCAACGACTTTTATTTTCAAGCATATCGATTTGTTTGTCACAGAAATAGAGTACGATAGATATGTATGTGTGTGCTTAGATACTAAATATCATGCGGAAGTTAGAGCCGGTATTGCATCACATATAAAACCCACATCGTTGAAATAGGACACCGGCACAAAAGTGGAAAGAAGCGAAAGAAAAAGAATAATCGGAAATGAGAAAATGTATCTCCGGGTACGTGTAAAAGGAGGACTGCGGTAGAGGGAAGATAAGGAGAATATAAGCCTAAAATGTGTACATGTTCATTCGTTTTGCCCTAGCCGCTCGTATTATGCCGCCGGAACTAGTTGTCTCGCATATAATCCTAGTTTAGATGTAGGAGGGTTACATATTTCACTCCCAAAAAGGGTTTTCGTAGCGACTTCGTCTTAAGTAATAAAGGTCGGGCTCTCCGGTCAAAAAGAACTACGTCTACGGCGCAGGTGAAAGGTGTAAAGGGATTTGCATTTTAATCGTCTTCTAACGAAATATGTCGAAATACTATATACAGGGGGAGCCCTTATACAAAACAATATAATTTCCATTTCTTAAATACGTTTTCCTCTTCTACAGTAATCAGAACACTTTCGCGAATTCTATCACATTTATTAAACCGTAGGATTCCATAAGTATTGGGGACCCAATTCCCAAAAATAGACGTTTGCAATATTACACCCCCAACAATTGTCTTTGTTTTTTTAATTGAGTAAAATAAATTTGGAATCCTTCGATGCTTCACATTCCTAACCGTAGCATCTTTCCTAATTAGCATTCAAATCTTTCCGGTTGTACAAGACGTTTACAATATTACACCCCAAACAATTCTCTTTGTTTTTTGATTGAATAAAATAAATTTGGAAACCTTCGATGCTTCACATTGATTGGATTGCCTTCCTTCACAAAGAAGTTTTCACACCTAATGCCTTCTAAGAACGTTTTCGAACTGTACTGTACAACAAGTTTTGGTGGATCACGTACTAACCACTCTAAGCATCGAACGTCACAAACGTGCATTTGGAGTTGCATAAAGGAAGAGATTAGCAACATTTGATATTTCTAATGTAGAGGCGCCTTGGTTCAATAAGCATTCTTCATACCTATATCTATTTTGCATTCGAAAATTGTCCCTTGATATGGCAAGGATTCCGAATTGTAAGCAACTATTTGGACACGTTTGGTGGTTTATATTTTCGATAGATTCATCTCTATTTAAATTTTCATCACATTTAATGATTCTTTCTCAAACTTTCCCATAGTTTTGAGGTCGTTAATCGAAAAATGTTGGTAACCTTCGTCGCTTTCTTTCATATCTTTCCTCGACATCGCTTTATTCATAAAAATTTGGCCATTTTTGATGTTTTGTATTTCGAGAGGCTTTTTCTTCCAAAACCACAGTGTTTTCTAGACTGGTAGAATTTCGAATGTTTTACCTTAGAAATTTCTTCGATAATCTTCGCGTTACAGCACAAATGAATACGCACAAATGACATGTTCTCTTAAACACACGAATCGATCTGCATTCACAGGAAGGTATTTATAGGTAATCAACAGTTATCATCTGTTTTTACCACGTTGAACGTTCCAAATTCTAAAGGATTCAGTCAAAAATGGAAATAGCTTATTTGGTTACCGGATATTATAACTATTTTGAAGCGCAGAGAAAATTAATGCAAAATTTCCAACATCTGTTGTGGAATTTATTTTAAATTAATATTTTATCATGTTTTGTTTATTTGAAACCGAATAAACAGTTTACTATTAAATTTTATGTATTCTGCAAAAGGATTTAATCATCATTTATTAAATACATAAATATATAAAATAGATATAAATGTGTCTTCAAATAAAGCAAACCTACGAATTATGAACGAGCAAATTCTATTAATATTAATGAAGTATGTGAAATATGATAAATATCTAATGTATGTTAATTAAATACGTAACGCTTTTAACAAAATCGCTTTCGGGGATATGCTAACACATAATTAAATCTATAACGGCATTCTTAATCATTTGCCTTCGACGGTTTTAAGGAAGATCTTTAATTTTTCTCACGATGTATTAATAACGGGGGCGCGAATACCTAATCAGGCCTACGGCATTATTCGGGAGGGCTTACCGCGTCTTAAACGCGGAATTATTAAAGAACTACCCCTAATGTGTCGATAGGAATTATAAATTTAATATCTTTAGCACATATTGTACGCGGGTAACATTGTTTCCCGATTCAAAATTACAGTTTAGGGCGCGGAATACCCCTTTTAGCTTTCATTAACATTAATTGTGTCAAAGACGCCCTGTTAAATCCGCGCGATTCAATTTACAGATGGGGACGTATTAAAAATTCATATCGATAATGAAGATTTGATTGATTTAAGACTTAAAACCTTAAGGGAGGGATTTCAAGTCGGAAGTAATTGTCCGTATTTAAGCATTTTATTGTTTAATTAACTATATTTTTCGAAGCAACGATTAACAATTTTATTCCGTCAGTCGGAGACGTCTCTCCAAATTTAATTCCGACGAAATTTCAACAAATCGACGCAATTTAACGAAATATGCACTGTTAGGGGTGGTATTAGAATTCGATTAATACCAGAAATAAACGTAACGGTTACCATTAACTTGAAGGTTACGACGTTGAGTTTAGAAGATACGAAACGAATCGAATAAGTTACTCCTTTAGATTAATATAATTACACTTTAATAGTAAAAGTTATATTAGCCATAGGATCTTACAGTGGCGAACGACTCCTCTACTGCTATTAGATCAATTACAGGCAGAAAATTGCTTAGGCTACACCACGAACGCTGGAAACATAAAGACTAGGAATAAACTTTTTATTGAGATACAGAATGATAGTTCACTGTAGAAATGTGAACGGAAACATTTTTGAAATATTGTGGAATATATCTTATAAAAACGAATGTGTTTCACAACGTTTCAGAAACATTTCTGTTTGTATTTCTTCTGGTAAATGTTTGTATTCGAAAAGAAGGTTCTACCATGAAGACTGGGAACAGAAAGGCTAAGGAGGAACTGTGTTGTTCAGGTACAGAATGATATTTCACTTTAGAAACGTGAACGGAAACATTTTTGGAACATTATGGAATATATCTTATAAAAAGGAATGTGTTTCACAACGTTTCAGGAACGTTTCTGTTTGTATTTCTTCTGTGAAATGTCGTTCTGTATCCGAAAAGAAGGCTATACCATGAAGAATGAAAACATAAAGATCAAAAAGGAACTATTTTGTTAAGATACAGAATGACATTTCACTGTAGAAACATAAAAGGAAGCATTTTTAGGACATTGTTGAAACATATCCTCTAAAGAAAGGGGAGATAAACGTATATTATTAACAAGTTTAGGGTTGGATTCGAGGAGCAAATTTCAGAATTTTGTTTTTAAATATATGTACGCTTTAAAGTTATGAAAGATCCAAAACCACCTTTAGAACAGAAGATTAATCTTAGAACTTTCCCAAAAGTGCACAACATTTACCATGATGTAACGTATTATTACTACTTTCCCCCAGCTTATCAAAGCCCCCGTATGTGGTTCGGATGGCGCAACTTACCCCAACGAATGCAAGCTAAGGATAGCATCTTGTAAAGCGAAACAATACATTCTAGTTGCATATAAAGGAAATTGCGGTAAGCTAAATTAGAAAAAAGAAGTCGAAATCTCTAAGTTTCAAACTTCCGTCCTCTCTCTTTCTCTCTCCTCGCCTCCGTCTCGCGACCATCCCCATACCCCTGTTTTGTTATAGATCTTTGTCAAGGAGTGCAGTGTAAATTTGGGGCGCGATGTGAGGCAGGCGAATGTGTGTGCCCCACGAACTGCGAGGGTTCGGGAGACGAACCGGTCTGCGCCTCAAATATGATCACATTCCCGAACGAATGCGAGCTACAAAAAGCGGCCTGCCTTCTACCTACAAAGGCGGTTCCATTGAGCGTCGTTTTCTATGGAGATTGTCGCGAAAGATTTCCAGTAACATTTAGTGAGTTATAAAAAGAGAACGAACATTATATATTGATATGAAAGTATAACAATTTTTGGCGCGATAAAAATTTTTCGACCGCGCGATAATGGAAAGGAAAGAAAAAAGGGGAGAACACGAGTTAATCGATTTTGGTGTATGCCCGTTAAAAAGAATATTTCTATAGGATGTCACTTCGCGCTACCGTATTCTATTACAGAAAAAAGGAAGAAAACACGTCACGTTCTTGCTTTATCTCGAAGAGATTTTAGATACATTTTTACAAGGAGGACGACAGAAACAATATATTTTGACAAAATAACAATAGAAGGGAGTCCATTCTGAATTATTGAAAAGGTTTGGTACATAGCGAGACTAAAGGAAGGAAAATACACTCTAAAACTTCCGTTTTGAGCATATCTTTGGACTTTAGGGGATGGATGCTAAGTCCTGGACAGTCACCAAATTATTTCAGTAGATCTCATCAAATTTTGACATTGTCTGAGGAATCTCTTGTTGCCCAATTTTCACAATTCTGTAAGCCACGAAGTCCAAATTTGCGTTTTTACTTCTAAATATTCGTGGATTATCGTGGGTTAAGGATAACCCAGAATTTTTGAAGATTGGAACTGTTCAAGCCGTAGTTTTCGTTAAATTTCTTCAACAGAACTGGACGTGGAGTTCATCTTGCAAAACGTCACCAAATTATTCAAACCATATTGGTGTCGTCAGTTTCCTATCCCATTTTAACATATCCTTTTGGGAATAAGCAGGTCCCCATTAGTCCCCCCGATCCTCATTTTAGTACGGTAAACTGTACTCAAATGAGTACAGCGGGTACTAATGGGTTAAGTTGAAGAATTTGACTTTAAGTAATGAGGCCCAATAAATTTGATAATTGATTTCAATCTATGCCAACAAAAAATTGCGTTTTTTACTTCTAGATACACATCCTTAACTCATAGATTTTTTAAGAAAATGATTTCGTGGGAGTGCCCTACGAAATCATTTTCGGCTTAGAAGCAATTTCCTCAAATTATGCAAGAAACAAAGCAAACATCCTTTCTCTAAAACTTCTTATCCAATTTGGCAAACACCCTTTTTGGGAGTCTGTTTAATTTTCAAAGTGATAAACTCCGAACGAAAAGTATTTATAAAATCTCTTCGATATATCGACAATTTTTCGGGAAAAAAAGGAAAAAGCTGAAACTATTTTGGATTTATTTTTATTTGCATGAAATTTTTGATGGGTCACTCTAATCCCATTGAGTTGTAGAATATTCAAGTGTGTCACATTAGGCTAGAAAATCAATAATCCTCCACATTCGAAAAATTTCGATTTTAAACGAACGCCCATTTCATTTTGTGGCTATTCGCCGAACGTTTTCGATGACCGTCCGTCCTCCCCTTATTTTATCAGCCAGGCTGGCCTCATATTTTTAGGGAACCCGGCGATAAAATCTTAATTGGGTTTATAGCGGCAATTATATAAATAGCTCGCAGTAATTAAAAACCGATTAGATTTGGATTAACTTATTTACAGAATTGAAAGATTGATATAATTTATAAGGGTTGTGCTATTTTTTCCGTTTTCCGTTTTCCAATTTAGCCACCTTCTACTCGTCCACCGTACAAAACTCCACGGAAACCGGTATGGAAGTGTATACGGGGGCCACCGACAGTTTCACTAGTTTAACTGGATCCGATAAAAACGCAGCCGAGAAGGAAGCTTGTAGAGATATCCATTGCGATTTCGAGGCCACGTGCGAATTGGGCCCCGATAATTTCCCTAGGTGTATGTGTCAATTCGATTGCTCTGACACATCGAGCGTGGTAAAACCGGTATGCGCGTCCGATTTGAGGATTTACTCCTCGTTATGCGCCATGAAGATGGAGGCTTGCCAAAGGCAAGAAGAATTGAGATTGAGGCCGTTGGAGTTGTGTCAAGGTACAGTGGGATTTGATTTGGGGTTGTAGAGTAATTAATAAGGGGATGATGTTAGGTATGGAGGTGAAACCTTGCAATGGCGAAGTCACTTTGATTGATCCCAATACCGGGAAGGAGTTGGATTGTGGGAATGGACCGAATAGACAGGATTGCCCTTCGGGAAGTTACTGTCATCAAACGACGAGATTTGCTAGGTGCTGCCACAAAGGTAAAGTGGGTAGATTTTGGGAGGAAATTTCTATACGAGCAGTGTTCAAGTACGATGATTAGAAATTTGGGCGCTCCCAAACACGTTTGGGCACAAAAATTAATTTTGAGGGGGCGATGGAGTGTTGCCCTTGTTGCCATTTTCGATAGATGCCTCAAATACTTTTCCTGCTTATTTCAAAAGTGGAATCAGTAGAGAGCCACCCTATTTTGAAGTGACTTTTTGTTTCTCAAAAAGTGCAAGCGTACGTAAGGCAGAATAGATAAAAAAAATCGTAAAATCAGAATAAAATTCGCTCTCGTATAAAATCCCTGTTTGTGCCGTTCTAACTAGATCTTTTTCTCTCGTCTACGATTAGATCAAAGCCAATTACAGCAAAAAAGCTGCGAGGATAGCTGGTTCGGTTGTTGCCCAGATAATAAAACCCCGGCGAAAGGTGCCGACTTTGCGGGCTGCCCATCTCTCTGCGGGTGCAATAAACTGGGCTCCTATTCAGACACATGCGATCCGGAAACGAAGGAATGCCGGTGCAGGCCAGGTGTGGGAGGTGAGAAGTGCGATAGGTGCGAGCCGGGTTACTGGGGATTACCGAAAATATCGTCTGGCCACCAGGGTTGTACTCGTACGTCAATCAATAGCTTTCTGCAATGTCGATAGCGTCGAGCTTAATACGGCATTTTACAGCTTGCGGTTGCTCGTCCTTCGGCTCCGTTCGAGAAGACTGCGAACAAATGACCGGAAGATGCGTTTGCAAGCCCGGAATTCAAGGACAGAAATGTACGGTTTGTACCAGCCATGATAAAGTGCTCGGGCCCAACGGATGCGTACCAGGTGAATGGAAACCGTTTAAACTTAACCAGAAATTAATAATTTCGAAATGTTTCGGAACGAAAACGTTTGAGATAATTGACATCTAATTTATCTTTAAATCGAATTGCTCAGAATTTTATTTTGAGAAAATGTTCTCCTAATTACTAACACCATGGAATAAATCTAATTCTTTTTTCCCAGTATCTCCTGCCATCCTGGTAGATCGTCGGAGTTGAGCTATTTAATTTTCTTTGTTCCATTTCCTCCAGAGTCTCCGATCTTTTGCGAGTTCCTTCATTTTCTGTATTTGTTGGGTCCATGTTTTCCTGGGTCTCCCCTTTCTTCTCTTCTTGGATCTTTTTGCTTCGTATATGGTTTTAACTAATCTATTCTCACTCATCCTACGTGTCCAAACCATGCCATTTGTTTCCTCCCAATAACTTCTATTATGGATTCCTGCTTTAGATCACTTCTTATTTCCTCATTCCGAATTTTATCAAATTTCGTTCTTCCGCTAATTTTCCGAAGGAGCAGCATTTATTACACTATCATGTCTTTTTTGTCTTGTAGGTGCTGTGACTGCTGTGTATACATGTAACTTTATCTTTTATCCATTTCCTTCTTCCCCAGAATAGTTTTATTCATAGCCTTTGCTTTTCCTGCTCTATTGGCCATTTCTGCATCAATCTCTCTGTCATTTGATATTATAGATCCCGATATAAATGTCTATCTATTGTTTGCCGTCCTTTGCTATATTCCGTTTGTTCTTCCTCCATTTTAGGTTCTATGGTTCGTCTCAATCTTTGTTATTATTATTAAAAAGTTATCCCTGATGGGCACATGGCTCTAATTTTTTTTATTTCTAAATTAATATAACCAGTCGACTTATCAACGCCTTCCCCGACAACTTGCGAAGACTTGACTTGTCACTTCGGAGCAACTTGCGCTGAAAAACAAGGAATTGCAGTTTGTGAATGCCACACCGATTGCTCCGAGGAGCTTAATCCTCAAGTATATCCTCACATGGCCGAAGCTCCCCATTATTCTAAACCCACTCCCCAATTGCAGATCGTTTGCGGCAGCGACGGCCAAACTTATTCATCGGCTTGTCAACTGCGATTGATAGCGTGTAAGTTGCAAAAAGACATCGTCGTGCAAGCGTTTGGAACTTGTAAAGGTAACACATGGGTAATATTCCTTAAGCTTCAATATCATCCTTGATAATCGCAATTTCAGAAGATATGTTTGCCAGCACCGACTGGCCGATCCGTCGTTACACCCCAGTTCATTTCACTCAACCGGACGATTCGAACTCACCCCTATCAAAATCCACGAGACATCTAGCCCCAGATACTCGTTATTACTACGAGCGAAGCGGTTCCTTCCTGCGACAACCACATCGTTTGGATTCCGATGATAATAACGGATTAGAAAACAGCCCGTCGGCCACCGGATCCGAAAATAATATACGCGGTGAGAAAATATAATTAATTCGAGTGTAAGCTGTCATGTTGTATGATGTATAATCGAAACGAATAAAAAATAAACGCAATGTAAATTTATTTCCTCGATAATCACCGGAAAACTTTTCGGTTCAACCCTGTATGTGAAGGTATCGAGATGAAATTCCTTGGATACCGCAAGCTGTCACGTTTTGATTGATATTTCGTATTTTTCAACGCGTTTCCCAAAGCCTACGACCTCAATTAAAAAATTGACACGTTTAAGCGTATCGATCAATGGAAAAAATACGAAACATCTATCTCTAAATTGCGACCAAAAACAAGTCTTTAATAACGAATTTCGTACATTTAGGAAGAACAAACGCGGCTTCCTACATGCCGACTCCAGCCACGGTCAGGGTAACAGCCCTCCTAGGCGATCTATGCTCAAACAATAACGACTGCCTTATAAAATATAGCACCTGCATCGGCGGTGCTTGCATTTGTTTACCAGAATACTCAGAATCTCCAGACAGACAAGAATGCTTAGGTAAGGGTGCGTCGGTTACCCCATATCCTTGTTAAACATCGTATTTTGTAGCTGATATAGCTCCAACAGATCAATACAAACCGTGCAGCTCGAGTCCCTGCTATCACAGCAGTACTTGTGTTGATCTACCCGCTGGTTCCTTCACTTGCGTTTGCATCGACAATTACACGGGACAATTTTGCCAAAATGAAGTAATAGTTAAGAAATACGAAGTCCCGGCTTTCGATGGGAAGTCCTACGTTAGAATGAAACCCTTAAAGGCCTATCACAAACTAAGTATAGAGATCGAGTTCAAAACTTACGCCAACGATGGGATTCTCCTGTATAATCAACAACGACCAGATGGCCTTGGGGATTTTATATCCTTAGCAATAATTAAGAGATTTGTCGAGTTTAGGTACAATCTCGGAAGCGGTCCTATCGTTATAACTTCCCTGAACAAAGTCCAATTGAACCAGTTCCATAGAGTTGTCATCAAGAGGTACCACAGGGATGGAATGCTCAAACTTGATGAGGACGAAGACATCGCTGGACAGTCCATAGGTTCCCTCCGGGCGCTGGATCTAACGGAGGACGCCTTTATCGGATATGTTCCCTTGAATTCCTCAAAGTATCATTTCTCGAATAGTTTAGATAAATTGATACAAACTAATTTTGTAGAGTTTTTGAAAATATCGGTACCAACTTTGGTCTTCAAGGATGCATTAGGAAATTGAGGATCGGCCGGAAAACGATTGAGTTGCAAGAGAAACGGGACGAGTGGGTGATACACACGGAGGATGTCCATGAATGCGATGACAATTCCTGTTCCAGTTTACCTTGCCAAAATGGGGGATGTGCAAAATCATCGACGCGGAGACTTATCGATGCGAATGCAGCAAATATTATACCGGGGATTTTTGCCAGAATTACATCGATCCTTGCCTGGCGAATCCCTGCGGGAACGGAGCTACTTGTACATCAGTCCATGATGGAAATTACATCTGCATTTGCTCATCGGGACAAGTCGCTGATACCTGCGAGATCGGTTAGTTCCACTTTCGGTTTTCATGCAATTTTTAGCATTTTATACTTACTAGCAGATGCAGTGGATATAACAGTTCCTGAATTCAATGGGTCTAGCTTCATAGAATACCCTCCACTTATAGGGATTAGTAAAACTTTTAAGATAGAAGTAGCTTTCCTGGCTAAGTCCTTGAACGGCCTAATCTTATACACTGGTCAATTTAAAAATGGGAGAGGAGACTTTATATCTTTAAATTTGATGCGAGGATACCTCCAGTTTCGATTTAATTTAGGGAGCGGCATCGCCAATATTACGTAAGTCACCTTTTCACTTCTGAACCAGATAACTATTAAATTTTGTAGTTCCAAAGAGACGATCGCTTTGGGAAAATGGTTCCTCGTCAAAATCTACAGGGACGGACGTGAAGGTCTGTTGCAACTAAACAACTCCACTGCCATACGAGGGTATTCATCACCTTCCTTAACTGAGCTCAACGTAGAACTGCCGTTATATATTGGATCCATATCGTATGTGCTAACAGGATTTCCAATTTTCATCTGTTTCCTATAACTTAACATTGCAGAAATGGGCAAGAAATGCACAAACTTTCAGGAGGATCTAAAGGTTTCAAGGGTGCAATACAAAAGGTTTCCATAAACGATCAAATTCTTCCAATCTCAGCCAAGATGGTGGATTGCTCGTTCATACCCATCAACAAAGTTGGATGCGGTCATAATCTTGGTGTTTACGACGGAGATCCGTGCCCGATTCAAAAAATCCGTGCCAAAACAAAGGACTTTGCATATCGAACCTAAACGAATACACTTGCAAATGTCACTCGAATTACAAGGGGGACCGTTGCGAATTTGGTGAGTCCTCGTGATGATTTGGTATAATTTCGATAATTGGCTTTGAATTCTTTTAGGTGTCAACGAGGACTTGCCCGTGCAACTATTGGGAACAACCTATTTCCAGTATCATTTCCCCGGTAACCAAAGGTATGTGCTTCTAGAAATCTCAACGTTCCATTTGCATGTTGATCATTGCAGGGAAAACCTTACGAATAATTACGAATTTTCGGATTATCTCATCGACGGCGATCTGAAATTGGAAGAGAATTTACTTAAAGCTACCGAGCACCATGGAAATGAGGACAACCTCTACGTGTATTATGACGAAAATTATGAATCTAGCCTAAATCCATTCAGGTAGGAACCAAACCAAAGCGAAACCTGGCGAGATTCAATTCCGATTATTTTAGACGAATCGATGAGATTAACGAAAAATATGACATCAAAGTGAAAACCCTCAACGGTGATGGCCTCATCTTGTGGAAAAGTAAAGATCTGAAGAGCTTACAGGAGAAATATCTGTCTATAGCGGTCATTGATGGGTATCCAGAGGTCAGTTATAATTTGGGCAACCAGAAGGAGTTCTGGGCGATAAGGTAGGATCTCTTGGTCTTTAAATGCGTTTTTGATCATTTCTTGCTTTTGTTTTCAATCCCCATATATCAAAAATTTTTGGTCGAAATTCTAGTAGCTCTTTGAGGGGAAAAGTGATGTTGATTTGTGCAATTTGCTGACGTCCACAAGCAAATGGGGAAACACATTTAATTAAATGGAAGAGCAAAGACTGTCTCATCATCCTTTTTAACTTTTTTATATACATTTTGACAGCTTCGTGATGTGTGTACAATTTTCGAAAATAATTTGGTGACGTTTGCAAGCAAATGGGATAAGAAGTTTACTTAAATAAAAGGCAAAACAAATTTAACGCAACATTTTTAACCGGAATTCTAAGAGTTTCTTGAAGGAAACGTGGCATATGTGCAATTCTTTTTAAAAGATCAGTTTGATGCAAAGGGTATTACAAATTTTAGTGAAGTATACATGTTTGAAAATTTATCGTGGTCAAAATGGTATGTTTACACATTTGGGGACGTCCACGAGAACAAAAGCCCCATAGATTTGTTTAAGTTGTTGATTTATTCGTTCATAAAAATTAGACTTGAGTCAGAAGCTACGAAATAGAAAATGATTAAATTTTTATGATTTGTCACCTTTATGATTTCGATCTTATTGATCTGAAGCCTTCTCTGCCTAAGCATCCTTTTGTGGTTCGAAACCAGCATGAAATTTTTTGGGAAAAATTTTTGGATACCTTTAATATCGACTTTTCAAAGCTGTATATTTTAGCGTAGCCTTCTTTATTTAGTTTTGTAGTCATTTAGAAAACATCAAAATTGAGTAGTTGGAAGGATTTGGAAATACATTTCTCCAAAGAATCGCGGTTTTATTCCAAATGACAAACTTAATTTGTTAGTTCTTTCTGTGAATCTGGAGAATAGAAGTGTATTTCCAAAACCGACGATTTCGAAATCCAATACAATTAAGCTTATTTTCGCAGAGCAAAAGCTAAGATCAATGATGGAAAGTGGCATGTGATCCACGTAAAGCGGAAAAAACGTGTCTGCTACGTATCGATCGATGAAAATCCACCGGTAAAAGGGACTTCCGAAAAAGGTGCTGTTTCTCTTGGCACCGACACGGATCTTTGGATAGGTGGCAATCCTTCCCTTCCCCCAGGCTTGCCAATAACTTACTATAAAGGCTTCGTTGGTTGCGTGGAGTTAGTTAAGATAAACGACAAACCGCTAAATATGCTAAATACCGTAAATCCCGAAAGAATCCAATTCTGCCACTATAATGAAATCTAAAAATACTGATTTTTTTCTTTGACTTGGTAGTTCGAACCTAAGTAGCCATATTAAGACAAGATTAAACGTGAGACTGATTGTGTACTAATTGAAAATAGATTTTTATGAAAACAACAAAAGAATATAACTAATACATAAACTAATTATAGTACTAATACTCAGAAATAACGATCCTTTCTAATTGTTTCATTCCATGAACGTTAAATGAACTTTTTATATAATATGATAATTGTAACATAAAGCAATTCATGCTAATCGATACGCTTTTTTATAGAGAAATATTTCATATGTATCAAAATACACTCGTTTCATACATATCCAATTTCTTCAATAACAGCTACTATCATATCCTTTAGTAGTAGTAGTCTCAATCATTACTCAATATCTAGCGATAAAATGGGCAAAATACACCAGCATTTTTTAAAGCTTCATATCATCTTTGACAATTACCAGTAAACTAACCCATCCCCTAAAGGTACCCCAAATTGGGGGTAACGAGTATGCCCAATTAACTTTCACGGGACATTTCACACTAAACCAAAATTCTAGTTAAGAGAGATTTCTGAAAGCATAAGTTATGGGGACGGTGTTGTTTTAGTGGTAACAATCGATGTACTTACATATATCTATATCCCCTTGTACCTCAGGTTTCTACGGCTGTGGTTTAGTCAATCATTGCATCCTCAAATTTTTTGGGTGTCAAACCTTAATCTGGAAGATTTCTTTTGGTTTTTGAAGGTATAGTGGTGGGAATTTTTCTATTAGGGCTTGATTGGGGGTCATCAGTAGCTGACGGGAATACGCGATTATTTTTTCCCACTTATTATCGAAATTTTTCCTTTAAATTTCCTCAATTTTGCTCTGTCATTTCCTCTCTTTTTTGAGAAGGGGAGGGGGGCGGAGATTCACAATGTTTTCCTCCCCTTTTGTGCTTTTTACATGATTATAATTTTTTTTTACGTTTTGGCAACTTAGGAAAGCAAGAAATTAAGGAGACATTCCGATAATGACCATGACCAATTTAAAATTAGAAGGACAACCACGACACGTTATTGTGGTTGACTGTTCAAAGCGTGGTTTCCTTGCTTTCTCCAAGCTCCTACAAATTTCTTGGTTTATTTATTTACGTACGGTTTCCTCCCCGAACCCATTTTGAAAATTCCCATCGCTGCACTCAATAAAATTTTTAAAAATGTATATTTACAACTTTTGTTGTCCATTTCATCGTTAGTTATGTATAACCTATATCACTCAACATATCATTACGACATTAAAGTTAGAGTACACGCCAAGTAGTAATAACGAGTAGTTTGTTAATTATTGTTTATTGACGCATTCATATGAAATTGATACATATGTAAAATTAAATTTAAAAAAAAAGAGGAGATCTATTGAAATTAGATGCACCATTTGTTAAAGGAGATCGTAGATTTAATTTAGTGAAAATGGAAAAAATGCGTACATATATCATCCTGTCAATTTTACCTAGAGAATTTAATAAATAAATATAGTAAATATTTATGTTAATAAAAACTATCCTCTTAGATAAATGCAGTTGTAACGATCGGTAATACCTACCACATATACGTTTTTCCCCTAATTTATCATATCTGCTATGTTTCGCTATTTGATTTTCCCAAAAGTAAATGTACTTACATGCATAACACACATATATTATATATATGTAAATATATACGTGTAGCATTATCTACTGACATAAAAAGAAATGAAACCATGTATGTTGTATATAAATTAAGAGAGCTTAATATCGAGATATTTACGAAATCTTAGAGAGGACGGTTACTTAAAACCGAGACACTGTTAGAACGTTAGGAAATAGAAAAAACGTCGAGGTAACAATTTCGATATTTATTAACTAGAATTGTGGAATTATTTAGCGATTTTAGTTTAATATGAAATATTATAACGCTATAAAATATATTTTTTCCTAATAATGTTTTAGTTTAATTAACAGTAGATAGTTATACCATCGCGTTTGTGTGCCTGTTTGGAAGCGAAAACATTTTTAGGTAGAAATCATTTGATAAACCTAAAAAAAGAAAAAGTAAGTATGTATGAAATTCCAAAATTTTATTTCGAAACTTTAGCCGATGACGATGAGATTTTATGGGATGAGATCGACGATTTTTTTGTGAAAATCCAAATGTTTATAAAAATCTATGATAACTCCTCAAATAGATCCTTATAATATATACATTGCTCAAAACAATCGTTACTGGTGCTGTAAGATGCGGCTCAAGACGCTAGGCTCGTTACCAACGAAACATGTTCCGGATTTCAGTGAGAAATTGATTGATTATTAACGATAAAATCGACATATTTCCCTATTAAAGACTAAAAACGTATTTCGAGATGAGTTGCACTTGGCGATTTAAAAATTACAAAACGTATCTGTGCACTGTGACTAGTCATTGTTAAAATGAAAGAGATAAGTGGAGTAGATCAGGTTATCAAAGAAATCTTTTCGAACTTAAACGGGTGGAATTTTCGCTGGTACCAGCATTTTACTGATTTCCCCATCATAAAACTGGTTCTTTAACGATGTCCTCTCTATATGATCAGATGATTATGGTCCAGATCAATCAATTATATTGAGTAAACACTGGTAAGAACTAACTTCTTCGCGTTCGAATATGAAAATATAAAAATAGATTTGCTTCAAAGCCACGATGACTTCGCGATTGTTAATGCTCACCAGTTTTCTTCGAATTTCCACCGCAACGAATCAACTGAGTATGAAAATTTTCTCTTGCGCGTTTTCATTTCTTCATCCTCCAGGATGTTGAGGTGGAAATTTTATAATCGGGTAACTTTCGATCTTTTCATAAACTATGTTAAAACGAAACAAGGTGTTTAGAACTTGTTTACTTTTCTAGTTGTAGTTGAAGAAATTGGGGTTGGAGATTCGTTAATTGTTTCGAGCAATGTATGTCGTATTTATAGTCAATTCCCACTATATAAACGTCTTTAAACGAGTTAGTAGCGTTTAGAAGGAAATATAACGTGACTGGCGTAAAATAGTACTATATATTTTATTATATATACATAGCTTAGGCGTATGTACGTATAAATACTTTTCGCTCACTCTCATATTGCTATTACGACGGATAGAAACGATGGACGCCCAAAGTTAATAAAATACCGTCGCTTATTCTACTCAGCTTTTGTATTTTGTAAAAGAATTGGATTTTAACATAAGAAACACGATGATATTTAGAGAAAAATCGCCATTATATGTCCTTAAAAATAATAACTATTGCTAAAAATGTTATATTATTAATACTTAATTTACATGTTACGAGCTTAAACTGGATACATATAAATAAGAAGTTATTTATTTATTATTATTATTATTGGACGGATATGAGTAACGAGCACTGGCTGTTCCGACATCTGGTTCAATAGTAGAAACGTAGTCACCCTCCTCTTCGCGGGTGGCTTGCGAGTCGTCCACTATTGCAGCCGGATCGTCCTGGAGGTTCACGTTTGAATGGAATGCCTTATTATTATCGTAGGGGCCGTTCGTTGTTTGGTCGAAATCCGAGTTCTCCTTACTTGTACGGGCGATTTCTACGTTGTCGATTTTTGTGCCGTCCTTCTGTATTTGGGTAAAAACTTATTAATTTCTTGACTAAAGTATAAGTTCTTTTTTCGGGCAGTGTGGGCGGTGTGGAAGAAAACGGTTTCGCTGTGGTAGTTACGGTGAATACTGGTTTGCTACATGAAACAGAACGGAAGACACAAGCTAAATTTGTTTGATGGATACATGAAAATTTCATACAACATTTCTATGTACTTCAATACCGTTTGAAAATTTCCAAGATTTACACACATCTTTTGTTAATTTCCAAGAGGTATTTCGTTACGAAGCTTTCAAATAAGTTACGCTATTATGAATGCAATTGTAACTACTCTTAAGTAATTAAAAATAATAATAATTAAAACCCAAATATGAGAATTAGTAAAGTTTAAAAGCCAATGACCATCCACTATGCTTCCACCTGGGTTACAATCATGAATAAAAGCTAGGAGAACTAAAAATATTTGTTAAAACCGAATGATATCGAATGGATAAATGAAAATCTAAGGAATGAGCTATTTAGAAACCAAGGTGGGGTGCTGTGGGGCTCACCTTCTTACCCCTGCGCCGAAGATACAGGTATTGAACCGTAATTGTAATAATAGCATCTGGTTTGCTCACAAATAAAATCTTTAACGGCCGTACAATAATCTGTATCCCATTCAAATGATGGTGCCTTCAAGGCTACGCAACTGTGTAAAGAATCACTATCTCCACTGTAAGAAAAGAAAAAAACCTGTATATCGGATGTGAATAACCTCTAATATTTAAAATACCTTTCCCTAGCAGTTCTTTGTGGACTCGTGCTGCCACTGGGGATGTCGGACGTGTTGTCGTTCAACGGCTTCTTCATGTAATTAAAGGTCGCGTTGAATGGCAGACCTGTGCTCATCCAAAGGAACATATCCGTACCCAAGTTGTTTCCCGATGTCCAGAAATCATACTTGTTATATCCTTCAAAACGAGCGTTTTAGATCTCAGACGAGAAAGAAATTAAAATCACCCTTAATACCTGCGTTCGTTAAATATTGCGCTATGGAATCTGCCTTTTCCCTCGTCTCGAAAGACGCTAATTGCAATCCTAACGATCTACAGTACTGGTAGGCTAAGAAAAATTTAATTCCGGCGAGTACGGGTTCATACGACTTACGAAATATTGCACACCATCCAATTGTATTGTCGTTATCCTTTGGCCTTGAAAAGAAAATTAAGTTTTCGTAATTACAATTAGAAAAGGAAAAATAATTAAAGTGATACACTACTATCTAGGGGCCATGTTATTTAAAAAAGTAATTATGCGGACTCCCCATTGTCTTCGATTATACCCATAATCATTAATTTACATAAGCACGCAATTATGGTAACATCGAAAATAATTAAAATAATCAACAATAATAGCCGATTAGATCAAATTTTTTTATTAAGTATACAGGTGAGGTCAAAAGAACATTGTGACACACGGAATATTCACACAAACTTCCTGTGAGTCAAGCCGGCGCAAGCTCGTTCGTTTTCTGACTCAAAGGACTCGATTTATACGAGAATTGCTATTTATAGACGGCTGGATGCGTTAGCAGAAAAGGTAAAAATTATTCAGGCGTGGAATAATAATGAAGTTGGCCGGCATGACGAGAAGGACGTGACTTCCTTATTTTTTCCGGTTCGGACCTCTATTGTCGAAGATATTTATGTGCCTATTTCATATTTCTGTGACTATCACATTCGTGATGTGAATTGGCGGGAAAAAATTATCATATCGGATCTTTAACTTCGTTAAAAAATAAATGTAAGAAAATAGAATATGCCATTACAGAGCTTGCTTTGAAAGCTGCCTAAGTAACGAATATCTGTTTAAGTTCGTTCAATTCAGAACTAAATTGTACTTTTACTTATATTTATCCCTTATTAATATTGTATCTCTGAAAGTAACTCATTGAAACTAGTTTTCAATTACTTTTGGTTTATATTCATAAAAGCATCCGGTTTAAATAATGAGAGGAAAATAGGGGATAAATGTCTGGTTAACTTGCTAATTCGAGAAATCTGAAACAAGCGGATCTTTCCTGTTTTCCTTTAAAATAGTAACGACTACAGTCGTTTTTTCCCCAAACTTTTCATTTTTTCTTTGTCTCGAAATTTGAATTTCCAATCGAAGTTAAGGAAAACGTTCTCGTACACAAATAATCACGTTCGTATTCGAACATATAGCAATTTTGCATGCTCGTCAAAAGATTCAAATTGGAATTTTAAGGGCTCTAACTTGCGTACTAGTTAAGCCTTTATTTACCAATGATGGAGATGATTTACATTGTCTATTTTTTAAATATATAAATGAATAAATTTTGTGACTATCATTGATTTTAATCAGTAAAACTTGTTTCGGAAATAAATATTTTGGAATGCTCGAATCTTCTGTGTGTCTAACGAATTGATTACGAACGAGATGAAAGTAGATTTATGATTGATGATATTGAGTTTTCAAATAAATTCCAGTTTTAACAAAAACAAAAAATGTAATAAACTCGTTGTTATTTTAAAACCGAAACGTGTATACGCACAGTAATAATAATTACAACTGGTCGTAGGCATTTCACTTTCTACCAACTTTTCAAAGCGAAACGTAACGAAATTTCGAAATTTAAACATAAATAATATCACCTTAACGTTTACGATGGCGAAAACAAAACTCGCAATGAAATAAAACACACACAAACTGAAAGGAAGTTAGCAATAAACAATTTAGTAACGAAGTATTTAGTGTCAATCCATAAAGCAAATACATTAGACTCGAAGCGGTCGTTGAATAGAATAAATACAGTTTGTCTCTCTCAACATTGAAATAAATTAGCGCTAAATGGACGCGCACTGGTTCGTAATGTTACATATAAAGAAATCTTTTACTTACAATACGAAGTTGTGAAAAAAACAAATAATAATATGCTGGATACAACACCCATTGTTTTCATGTTGAAATAGTATATTATTCGTCGGGTCCGTGTTACTTCTTTAGGTTCAAGATCAAATTGTGCTCGCGAACTGAAGAGTTCCACTGAGCGCCGGTTGCTTTTGTGCGGAGATTACCTGACACACCCTCCAACAGCTCTTGTCTTCATTTTTGACGAAGAATCAAATGTTCTTCTGGTTTTAAAGCTAACTTTTCTTCTTATTGCGCTCGTATGAAATTAACCCATTATATTTGCTCTTGGAAATCATAAACTCGTGCTAGTTAGCTTGTGCATTCTTTGTTTGACGAAATCGTTCACTTCTTAATAGGAGCAATTTTCGATTTTTCTTTTTTCGCCAGAAACGACGATTTTTCCACCGTTGGCTTTTGTTTGAGAATTACAACGGCTAGACACGCGAAGAACGCGATTTTTATTACTGGCGCGTTGTAACATTCGTAATAAACTTTAAATCGAGGGGAATATAATGATAATATTGAAGGATTGAAGTGGGAATTTTATTAAGTTAATGTAGGAATTATTTGTAACACGTTCGAGCCATACCAGTTATTAATAAAACTTTGGCATTTAGGAAAATCCTATGATTTCATTACAAATTTGGAATATAAATTGCAATAAATATCTTTAAAACACATATATCGAGATGGTAAATCATCTGAAGACATGGTAATCGAATTTTTTTTTGAAAAACTAAAAACCGTCTTGATAGTGATTATAGGAAGGACTGTGGTGTAGTATTACCAACATATGACAATAAGTGTCAGTAACAACTGCCTTAACAATACAATATTTTTTCCTTTCTAAGAAAATTCCCCACTTGGAACGCAAGAAAATGTTTGACTGCTTGGAAAATTACGATTTGCCTGAAGACTATCATTGGTACAGCATTCCTTAGGAGCTAAAACGGTTGGATATCCATTAAACCCGATTTTGACCACTAAGCTTTTCTAATACCTTTTAATTCTGCAATTTCTGAAAAACTGAGAAACATAGGCGTGTATCTTTGTTCAGGTTATTAATAAAATAAAAACTTGAAAGTAACGCCGTTTTAAAAATGAATTTTGTCTTTTATACAATTCCTCAAGAGAGTATTCGTTACTGGAAGGATGTTTATAAATAAAGCATGCCGTCAGAGTGTGATTTTCAGATTTCATTATAGGTATAAAAATATGATCTCTCAATCTGCTTTTTTTCCTCCATTTTCGTCTAATTTACATTTTATTAAATCTCACACGATATCTTAAGCATATTTAAGGAAACATTGGCTCCTAAATACTTCTGCCTCATACCCAACGAACAGGTTTTTTTTTCTAACTTCTAAAGAAGTCGCAAATTTCCGTTAGCTGTTTTCGTGTGAGTGATTTGCATAAACTTCGTTAAAATTAAACCAGATCCTCGTCCAGGACCGCCTGGCCATTGTGATTATTAATATTAAATGACAACAACGACATCTAAAAGAAATGAATTACGTTTCTGCGATAATATTTTGTAAAACGACTAGACGAGGATCGAAGAAAAAAGAAGTACAAAGGAGTAAACTCTATTTTGCACGGCAAGCAAGGTTTATTTCGTCTTATTCGGAAATACGTTTTAGACATTCTTTCTTCTTCAGCTAACTGTAGGTTCTTATATTTCAATACACGATGCACAAGTAGTATATAAATAAATCCAAACAAAACAGTAAAATGTAAAGCCGGTTTAAAATTATATACTATACATACAACACTACATGTAAGTCTCGATATAGGCAATGTTTAAAAGATAAAATTTAATCTATAGAAGCATAATTTTAGATTTATTAGAATGGCAATTTCGTATTTATTTTTTTTCCTATAAATTCTCGGAATAATTTCCGTGCCTTTTTCGCTAATAAAAGTTCATTTACGGCCCGTAATGCCTGAATATAACTTCTAACATTATCTTCATTGTCTGGAGGACTTGTTCTTGTTCTGCATTTATTCGTTTTCCTCCGGGCGATTTCACCGTGAATGTACGTGTGTATTCTTTGTACAATTTTTGAACTAAATACATACCTAAATAATTCACTTCACTATCATTTGTAGAAAAAACAACAGACACATAAACTCAACCAAATTTCAACAGAAACTAAACAGCTGATTTTAGTAAAAGCTACTAACTTTTTATGCTTCCAACAACTAGATTATCATCCCCAGTTGAAAAAGAATGCGAAGAAACAAAGGATATGACGTAAACTCAACTAAATGATGGCAGAAAGTAAACGGGGAAGAATTTGGATCAATTTGGGTCAAAGCTCGACTTATTTAGGGAAGAACCAGGATATCTTAGATGTTCCAGATTGCAAAAATAGGAGAACTTAAAGGGAAGTCATTGCAAGAAAAGTTTAGCGAGAAGTTTCTTTGGGAAACGAAGAGCATTGCTTGTTTTGTGAACGTTATGACGTCAAAATAAAGCTTCCACAACTGGTGACCTTGGTTGTTGCCTCATTTCAAAGCTGAGTTGTGTTAACAATTTCATTTCTATGACCAAGAGCATATTTTGAGGTTATTGCTCTTATCTGGGTTGATGGTAAAGTCAAGAAGTTATTGTCAGTGACCTGTAGAATTAATTTCTGCCAACAGGAATTGCCTAGTCCTTTCAGTTGTTGAGATACATAGCTGTGAGCATGAAAACATCAATTTCAGCGTTTTCAGAATTCTCTGCTGACCTTATTTGAAGGCAGAGCACCATTGTATTCAGATGTTAGTTCAACGTCCTTGTACCGATTTTGAGCGAAATCGGTGCCTCATCATATTTCATGGAATATAGAGGATATAGTAAGAAATATTTTGGCCATAAACGAAATAACAGTCCGAACGGGCTCAAACTGCCACAGCTTATAAATATCGACCTGTAGAATGTACTTCTAACAACAACAATCGCCTAGCTCGTTTAGCTGCTGAAATACCTTACTCTGAATTTAAAAACATCAATTTCAGCGTTTTCAGGATTCTCTGCTGACCTTATTTGAAGATAGAGACGAGTTTGGATGGCACCATCGTGTTCTGGGGTCAGTTCTACGTCCTCGCATTGATTCTTTGAGCAAAATCGGTGGCTTGTCATATTTTACTAAAATTAATGGATAGATATTTCCGTCCAAACTAGACTATCAGCAAAATTAACTTCAAGAAAGGCAATTTATGAGTGTAATGTTTACGTGGAGATTAAACCTTCCAAAGACGTTGACTGCAAGAAATGTTTTTTCTCAAATAACTAATGTTTCGTGAAGATCACGTCTTCAAATAACTATTTGTCTTTGTTATTACGTGGTGATCGGACCTCCTCGAGTACAGCATAACTCAAAAGGACATCTTTTAGGATTCTTTTTACAAATAAGAATGAGGAGACTATGGCGAAAATAATATATGAAGTAAATAAAATTACCCTTACCACACCTTTCGGGAAAAATGCAGAGACGTAATTTGGCAATTAAGTTGCCGTCCTCTGTGGAAAACTGGGAAATTCAGTTGAGTGTCAACAGTGTTTTGGTGTGTTTCGCGCGTTCATTGTGTGATGTTCATTATGCAGTACAGTTGTACAATGTTCGTCGGATTCACTAGTGATACTGAATTCCCCAGTTTTTCACTGAGGATTGTAATTTAGTTGCCGAAATACATACCTAGATTTTTTCCGAAAGGTGTGGTAAGGGTAATTTTATTTATTTTGCATAGATTTCTTTTTGTTACAAAATTTCAAATGATTTTAAGTCAAAAAATGATACTTACGTGAAAGTTGTTGTTTTTGCTTTATGCTTTTATAGTTTTGTTATTCAATATTGAACCAGATTTTTATTATTATATTTCGTTAAAATTTACATTCGAATTTTCATAATTACAATAAAATCCCACAACGTTAAAAGATGCAAAGAAGCCATTCTCGCAACACCGACAACTCGTGGATGACCAATTTTCAATGCGTAAAATAAAATCGGTGCAAAGAATGACTACAGAACTGGTATTTGCCAGTGTTCAATGACTTAAGTTCAAACAATGTAGGTAAATACCTAGAAATATATCGCATTTCTCGTATAGCGGCCAGTATAGATGATTCTCGTTTTTTCTTCTTCTCCTCGTCCTCCTCCTCCTCCTTCTCATCGTTCTTTCTTCTCGTTTTTTCCTTCTCCTAGCTCGCCTTGCCCGCGCTATTTCGGACGAGGTAAATTTCTAAAACGGAACGGAACGGACGAACGGTTCGAAAAGGCGAGATAAAATATTCATTACACGAAAATTTCTTCTCTCTATGTGAAATTGATGATTTTGTTGTTTGACCAGTAGTTAAATTTACCTTGACCGTGCTGAAGCCACCGATCCAACGAGATAAGACAGACTTAACAACGCACGAACTACCATTAATTTTAGTATTAGTTAAGAAACTAGACGTGCTGGTACACTGGAACGTTTTGAAATAGATATTATGGAACGATATAAAAAGCAATTTACTCAAAATATAATTTATATTACATAGCGAGATAAAAACCAATTTTAATAACAGCTAACGAGGATAAATTGATGGGGGTGATGTTTTTTATACATTACACAGATATCCAATCTTATTCATGGCGCTCTAAGAGAATTAAAGTAGATTTTAAAGTAGAAATTACAAGAAACCAAAATAATGACTAAATTCATATGTTTGGACTCGCAGTCACCAAAATCTTTGTGGAGATTGTATATAAAAGTCAATTTCGTCCAAAAACAATCATTCAAAACCTCAAATACTATTTATCTTAACACAACAAACGGCTTTCTATTCTGATTCTTATATTTCGAACACCTGTGTAGAAGAGCCGTGAACTTGAACTCCTGTCCATCCTAAAACTTTCATTCATTTCATTACTGATTTAACAGAAAACGTCCTTCGATTCTTTATGCACCATTAGTTTCTAAATATGTACTTGCTTTTGGTGGGGGCTCAAATTACATCATAAAAATCGTGTAGCACGCTAGAATAGGTTATACACCTTTACGTCCTCACCATCTTCCAAGGTGTAGATTACACGGTCGTGTTAGAAAGGTCGAAGAGATCCTCCTATTTTAAATTGGAAATGAAATATACATAAGTGTGTTTACCTCGCGTTCTTGTACATGGAGTGATTGTCTAGAATATAAATGATTTCGTTTCCTATAGGATGTGCTAAGGAAACGACGATTCTTTTTATTTTAATTTTTAAATTTTGTAAATTTATAAACAGAAAAGTTCGATATCAAAAATAATACAGAAATGCTTTAAAAAATTTTGCAAAAGTCAGTGATATTTTGGAATCATTAAAAATACAAATCGGAAAGGAGGGTGTCATCATCGATTTTGTACGGAAATCCATTGTGGGGAAGACCTTTGTCTCGTAAGGTTCAGGGCATTGCACTAAAGAAATCAATAGGACCACAAGTACCCTTTACGGTAAAGTCGGAATCTGCTTCCGGATTTCAAATTTTAAAATACTTCGTGTTTACCTGAAAAACCCAAGCGACAGTTTCGAAAAAATTACTATGAAAAACAATTTAATTATTCCAAAATTATCCTACTAATTCAAAGTTCTAAATTCCAACTAATTAACTAAATTGTCGTCTTCAGTTGGAGAATCACACCAACATGAAATTTTAGGAAAAGTTGCTCCAAATCCAGTAACTCTAAATACGTATTTTGGCACGATTAAAAATGAAGGCCTGAATTTTTAGTTAATTTAAAGATTGGTCAATTTTGGGTACCCCTAAAAACATATTTTGGCAACTAAGCTATCATACTCGATAGAGAAATGTTGAAGGAATAAAAGAAGACGCGTAAACTTCAGTAAGAGTTGCCCGAAACTAGTTATCTCCAAATATACATTTAGAAGTACTAAAAATATTGTGGATTTCGGTTAGTTTTGGCCAAAATTAATCAATATGGACGCCACCAGAAACGCACTGCGAAGAAATCGGGCATTACTCGTCAATCCTAGCAAATTCTAACAAAATTTGGCTCATGTGATCGAATCTGAACGCTTATATTAAAGTAGATACCCAGAAGGGATGCATTTCGGTTAATCTCAGTTAAAAATTGGCTAATTTGGATACTTCCAGAAACGTATTCCGACAACTAACTTATTATTCGCAATGGAGAAATGATAAACGAACAAAAGGACTGGCGTAAACTTTAGTGGAAGTTCCTCAAATGGATTTTAGCCAAATAATATAAGAGTTGTGGAATTCTTCTTAATTTTGGTAGAAATTTCCCAATATGGATGCCACCAGAAACACATTCCGAAGCAATCGGGCATTGCTCGCCAATCATAGCAAACTCTAATAAAAGTCGTCTCATGTGATCGTCTTTGTTTAAATATATTATGCATATTATGCATATTTATGCATTTCAGTTAATCTCAGGTAAAGTTTGGTAAATTTGAATACTTCCAGATACGTATTTCAACAATTAAGCTATTATCTCCAATGGAAAAATGATAAATGAACAAAAGAACTGACGTAAACTTCAGTAGAAGTTGCCCAAATTGATTACCTACAAATATGGATTTTTAAACATAAAAGAAACGGTAATATTACATTAATTTTAGCCAAGCCTACCCAATATGGATGCTTACAGAAAGGCATACCATTGCCGTTTCTGTTAATACCTAAAGAAAGAAAAAGTGTGGACTAATTTTGCAAATTTTACCTGGGTCGAATTCCAAATGACAATAGCTTAGTTTCTAAACTTGGTCGTTTGAAGAAATCGGTTTCGACAAGTTAAAATGCTATGCTTATGTGCTGTTGATGTTATTCGACTTCATCCTCGCCCTCAGGGTTTTTCCAAACAAATTATACTTACCTTGAAGAGATTTTGCTCATTTCAGACGACCAGCTGTATCTCCAAAAATGATATATTTTTTAAGATAATAGTTTTCAAGTGAAGATCAAGCTCTAAAAAGTTTAGCATCAAGAAATGATTTCTTTTACCGGTAACTATGATTTCCCCACGAGTTTTGGAATGTGTAGTCTTAAGAATATTTTTCTTATGATTATATAGGGGAGAGGACTGAGGGTACGCCTCAGAAAAAGAGAATTTCATTCCCTTAAAGACTAGCTGTATTTCCAAAAATGATACTTTTTTAAGGTAGCTGTAATTTTCAAGTGGAAATCAAGCTCTAAAGAGCTTAGCTTAAAATGATTTCCTTTACCGGTAACTAAGATTTCCCCACGAGTTTTGGAATGTGTAGTCTTAAGAATATTTTGTTGAACTTAAGTAGATTTTAAATTTTAGCGCCAAATGTACCATTACGAACATAGCCACAACGGGTACATATATAATGGGGGAACTGTGTCTGGGGCTGCTCTTTTGAATGTAGTTGAATCTCTAAGTACCGGTTATAGTAGTAAGCTCTGTGGTAGAATGTAAATCTAATAGTTAGTTCAAGAATTATATATTTATATTAGGCAAGACGAAGTGTGATTTTCCTCCTAAATAGCTATTTAAAGATATTTTTCTAATGATTATATTGTATATATAGGGGAGAGGATTGGGGCTACGTTCCAGAAAACAGAGATTTCACTCCTTTAGGGTGATTAGTTTAGCCTTAAAAAATTGTAGTTTTAAAGAGTGGCGATCAAGTTCCCAAGTACTAACTCCAAAAATGATTCTTTTTACAGATAACTGTACTTTTTACATGATTTTCTTATGATTATATGAGGAGATGGAGAAGGGGATCAGGAAAGATCATAGAAATAAAACTTAGGAGCATCTTTTTTATTTATAGTGCTCTTGGGATCACCAACCTCCAAGAAATTATTTTCGTTTACAGATAATTGTAATTCTGACATGATTTTATTATGAATGTATAAGAATTGAGAGAGGAGGGAGCAGGTAGAATCAAAGCAATAAAACGCAGGAGCATCTTTTAGTTATAGTGCTCTTAGGAGCACTACCCTCCAAGAAATTATTTTCTTTTTATAGATAACAGTAATTTTTAGATGCTTTTTTAATGATTATATGAGGAGACGGAGAAGGGGACCAGGAATGATCAAAGAAATAAAACACAAGACCATCTTTTTATATTTACACTTCAAAAAAAATTTTTCATACAGATAACGGCAATTTTTACATGATTTTCTAATAATTATACGAGAGTTGGGAGAGGGGGTGCAAGGAGGATCAAAGAAATAAAACACGATCGCCTTTTTTATTTATTTATTGGAATAACAATATATAGGGTATTATTATTATTATTGTAGTCGTTCCCTAAGATTTTAACAAACTTTTTGCTTCTTATAACTAATAACGTTACTCTAAAAATTGTTTTCAATGATATGCATAGAAAGTGTTAATAAAGTTCGCTAAACTTGATTCTCGAAAAATACATCGAAATTACAACGGAAAACAGAAAGGTAATAAAACCAATACATAAAACGAAACGTCATCGGAATGTTATTACATTGTTATTATTATTTATTAATTTATTATTATTACTGATTATTGTTCATCATTCGAAGATATTGGTTGCTAGAGATCTGGAGTCGCTTTCTAACTGTTGCGTTGTTGGGTTATTGTGAGCAACAGTATCGGGAATTGGCAGTGGTTTAGCTACACCGATTCGAACAACCCCTTTTGGAGCGCCTTTGAGAGCCTGCACAGCCTGATCGAGGGAAGCATCTTCGAGATTGGTGTCATTAACGAATAGGAGTCGGTCTCCGGGAATCAATCTACCGTCTAATTGAGCTACGCCCCCAGGAACCAAGCTCCTGATCAATATGACGGTATCGTTTAAATCGATTGGATCCTGGTAATCAAGGATCGAAAATCCTAGTCCACGCTCGCCTTTAACCAGTTCGATAATTTGCGGTTCCGAATTCCACATCGCCAAGCCGGTTAATGGCTCTAACGAGCGGGATTTCATCTTACTAAACGACACGTCAGCGTTTCCGGCCGCCATAATGCTCGTTGCAATTGAACCGTCGGATTTAGCTTTGACTAATCGATCCGACGCCGGTTGTAAATTCTGTAAACTTCCGCCCAAAGCCCCCTCTCAGAAAAAGCGATCCTTGCGATACTCTGTAACTGGCCGCGTTCGTTGAACGTCCACAAACCATCCTGACGTCAATCGGTAATTCTTTCAATATGCTCACCACTTCATGGTGATTCATTCCGAGCAATCGTTCGCCGTTAACTTCAAGTAGCTCGTCGCCGGATCGCAATTTTCCGTTTTTCCCGACAGGGCCTTCGGGTAAAATCGACCGGATGTAATGGTGCGGCCTAACTTCCTGACCGTCTTCGACGTCGACGGTGCCCTCAAGGCTGATACCCAGGCCCCCGCGTTCCCCAAATTTCGTCAGATACGCCACCACGATCTCGGTGTCGGGTCCCATAATCTTTTGCCATTTATTTTTTATTGCTTCCTCTATTGCTGGTGTCAGTTCATTTTCGTAGTGCTGTTTCGTCTCCCGAAACAAGTTTACATGTTCGTTTTTCGTTTCGATAGGTTCAAAATCCTCGTCGTCTTCTGTCTTTGGATATCTGAAATTCACGTGACAAAAATGAATGAACAAATTAAAAAGATCGAAACCAAATCGAAATCGGGGGAAGAGGGGGGCGGTACGGGCACTAAACTAAATTGGATGATGAGAGTGGATATTCGAAAGAATTTTTATAAATCAAAAAACAATATATCGAAAATAAAAGTGTAGAGAAGGTAGATAAGGAACTGGTTTCGTATATTTATATTGCTACTCGATATTTTCCTAAAAACTAATCTACTCTTATTAATTAATGATAAGCCCAAATAGATTCGTAAAATTTTAGGCGACACTAAAGCATTTACTTTACGTTTCGTTCTTTATTATTATTGCTGTTTTTTAGAAAATTTCGATTTTTTCTTCGATACACAAGCTGCTTAAATTTTAAATTGACTTCTTTACACGTACAGATACGAAACTTAGCTCAATTCTTAACGAAATCAAATCTACCTCGTACAAATATTATATATCAGGTGTAAATTGGCGAAAAAGTTACACGTGACGTAACCCTTATGAAATTCCGAATCGAAAATCTCAACATCAAAATATTGTACCACGCTTCATAGGTCTTCACGAGGTTCTAGAAGTTCGGACTTTTATTCCACAAATGTTGGATAGACATAGCTGCAATTTAGAGCAAAGAAGAATTTTTGATGCTATTTGTTGGTAAACGTTTTATTTTGTCTTCCAATAATGTTTTTAACATATCCTCATTCAAAACTTTCACAAAAATACATCTTGCAACGTTGTAGAGTAAGATTGTATTCGAATGTAATTTCTGTCAAAAACGTTCCCATCAAATTTTGACATTTATGCATTTAATTCGACTTTCGTGTTATAATTTCGTATAACCCCGTATTTGTATAGTCTTGATTAGTTCTTGTTTCTGTATTTTTTCATTCTTGTATTATTATTTTGTTCACTTAAAAGGTGGATGACGTGTTAACTGACAATGCCATTTTTACGAATGTTATTATTCAATGATAATTATATACATATATAGGCTGTCGTAACTTATTTCGTAATTACCGCTGTTTGGCCAGACTGGTGATACTGGTGATACCCAAAAAAATTAAAAGAAATACAAGCAATCACGCGAGACAGTGAACTAAAATAGACAATTTTAATCCCGTTAATTGCTTGATGAAAGAATTCGACATTAGAAATTCAAGTTAGGTGAAAGTCGACTTAAAGCCGTAATACACGATCACAAATAACATGTATTTTTCATGAATTTATTGACAAAGTTTCAATTTGACCGTGTATTCTCACACGCAATATTTCAGATTTAGATGATGTTCTATTTTCGAAGGTCTTTGTCGTGAAGTTTTACGTGTAATATTTCACGTATTCTATATAGAAAAATTTGAACGTGTATTGCCTGCTTTACAAGGAAACGTTTGCGAGTGTCATCGAATCCTACGATTTTTTTCGCCTGCATAAATCATTATTTCGATTTAAAACTAAAACAGCCTGTATATCGCGATGAATATATTCAACATTATTACTGCTGGGTGGGAACCGCGTTTATTCATTCTGGAACTGAAAGGGAAGAAACTTTGTACGGTACGTCTCAAAATCGTGTGGAAAAAACATTCTTGGGGAGTGGGGGATTGAAAATTTACAAAAAAGAGATTTAGTGCGGGAAGTAGTTGTTAAGATAAGATTTTCTAGGCTGAAGGATCGATTTAATAAAAATTAACGCCAATGGGAGACGATAGACTTTTCTTTCAAGTCACGTCGGCGTAAAACGATCGCCGATCATATGAAAATTTAATAAAAACTTCGTTGTGGATGTATCGTGATAACCTGCGTTTGATAAAAAGTGGACGACGTGGTATCATTAAGTAATGTTAATCGGACTGACGCTGTCACTCTTCCGATTTTATTATTCAATGATAAGTTGTCATTTATTTATTGACTTGTTTAATTTTAAATGTATATGTCTTATAGATGTGACAATTGTAATATACAAGTATGTGTATCACATGATAGAAACTAAGTGACAAATTTCTGTAATAGTTTGATTACAAATACATGCATTAGTCCGATTTACACTACTCAATGATAATATGTCACCCACCTTTTTAACAAATTTCAGTGATAACGTATCTCGTCCGTTTTCTTTTGGGAAAGTCTGTACGGAAAGAACAGTAAAATGTGGGTGGTGCTTAGCGCGTTAAACGCGCAAGATTTTGTACGGGGTGTAATTGTTTTAAAAAATATATTTGGGATTGTGGGAAAGTCATTTTATGGTCGTAGGGAAGACGCTTTATATCTTCGTTTTGGTTTTCAATCTCCACGAGACGGGGATTAGATGTAAAAGAATCGGCTCTTAGTCACCACCAGCAGTGATCGTGTTAAAAACAACTAATTCTAGATTGTATTGCTTTCATTTTATTATTTTGTATTCAACGTTTATCTTTTCTAATTTATAAAATCCACAACCATGTTGCAAATTGGAGTTTTAAAAAATGGCACATAGATCAACATCGAGATAAAATTTGCGTTCGTAATATAATAATAATTAAAAATTTTTAGATTTTCGGCATAGAAATCCTAACTCTAATTAAGTTGTGAATATAGGAACTAGAGTTTTAGATATATATAGAGAGAAATAGATAAAGATAGAGAGTGAGTGAGTGATAGAGAGAGAGTTAATGAGCAGGATTTGTTTGCGAGTGCATTGGATTAATTGGTTATGTCCTCGTAACGTGGTTGAGGGCTCATTACCGTTGAGTTTGAGGAGGGCTCGAGGGCGTCGAAGGCTTCAGTTCGTTAGCTGCTATTGCTTGTTGTAATTGCTCGTATTTGGGGCCGTGCAAGTAACGCTCCAAACATAATTTAACGACGTTGCCGCTATTTCTTAGCACCTCGACGGCCTGCAGGTTCGAGTAACCTTGCAGTGATCTCTCGTCGACCTCGACGATTCTATCGTTAACCTGTATTTTCCCGCATAAATCGGCAGCGCTACCTTTGCTAATGCTCTTAACGAAAATTCCGGATAACTCCTCTTTTTCGCAAACGTATCCGGCTATCGTTATGCCTAACCCGTTGACGTCCTTCTTTAATTCCACGGTAAATTTCTCCATTTCAGGCATCTTCATCGCCATATCTAAGTTGAGAAGAGGTAAGGAAGGCGACGCAGGAATCCGAGATAATCCCATGTAGCTTTTTTTCGGTTGATCATATAGAAAGTCCCCGAATTCGTTCGTTTTTTGAAATATCGGCGGGTATTTGTGCTGGATGAGGTACCGATCGAGATCGGCAGGTTCCGTCAACAACCTCGTCGGCACTAAAGGTGCAGTCGAACTCAAATACTTATATTCCGGAGATGTAATATCAGCCGGTCGTGCTACCACCAAACGAACGTGCGTTCCTGATTGTCTTAATACCTTCGCAACTTGCTCCGAACCCATCTCGTGCAAGTTCACATCACCAATCTAAAAGATTCCATGCAATATCCTCGGTTTTAAAAAGGAACCGAAACGGTCTTACCTGCAGGATATGATCGCCACTTTGCAATCTCCCATCCCGATCAGCGACTCCCCGGCTAGGATGGTTTTAACAACCACACCCATCGCTCTAACTCCGACAATTCCAAATCCCAACCCAGTACCATCATTCACCAGATCGATTGCTTCGACTTGCGCCCACTCAGTGCCCAGCAAACTATCTGATCCTGCTTTGGATGCATCACTGACTGCTGAGGGGGATCTATGAATGATGTCGTCCTCGGCATGAGGCATTAAGCCCAGACCTTGTGCCTTGTGCAACATCCGCAATGCCTGTATCACAATTTTAGGATGTTATCCCATATTAAATACTTCAAACGCTAACTATTATTACTATTACCTCTTGATGTGTGAGATTCACGTCCATAGGTTTACCATCCATAAGCAGCAATTTATCGTCAGTAACATTGAATCCATGCAGTTGTGGTGAATTGGGAGATGCCGGAGCTGAAGGCACCCGTTGCTCATCGAAATCCCTCGAATGCTGATATCCCTCTCCATATCCAGGATCATACAACTCACCACCGGGGGCACATTCAACGCCAACTCGCCAGAGGGTGTGATATCGAAATCGACAGGCAAGATTGAAGGATGTTGCCCTAATTGCTGATTCAGTTCGCTTAAGGAGTCTTGTACAGTGACTATGCTACGAAAATGGGATTTTCCAGCACGGAAATTAAAAGGGTGATATCTTGGCTCGTATTCGCTTGCAGTTTAGGGTCGTCCAAGTCGTCTACGGTTTGTTTGATGTCTTCTAATAGCTGCAAAGCGCTCGATATATCCGCGTTTAGATGCATTTTTTTCGGTGCTTATTAATACTATCACGAATTAGCAAAATTATTGTTAATAAATTATCACATTTGTTTATTATTACTTGTAAATGTTACGAACACGATCTGTCAATCGATGACATCTGACGACATTTTAAAATCACGAAATTAGCAGGGATTCCGCACATCACTTACTGCCCCCATGTACGTTCAGAAACTGTAACTCTACATCAGACGGAGGATGCGTTCTGAAGTTAATTAGGACGTGGCTTACTTCATTTTTTAAATTAGGGCAATTAAATAATCCCGCCATAAAACTCGGTAGATGATTGGCTAGTTGAACAACGCCAACCACTTTCTGAGATTTAGGCGGGATTTATTTGATTTACTGATTCTTTTGAAAGAAATTAATTAACAATTGATTAAAGATAAGTATCGAAAGAGGCATAATTAGCTATGCATATTTTAGGTTTGTTCGAACCGCGAGTTCTAAGCAATTGTAGAACTAATGCGCATGTCAAGTTAACTTAAGACGTTCGGACCTCGCAATCCCAGAGTGTGATTGGAAGGTACATTTATTCTTAGATAAATGTTCTTTAATATAAGAAAAAGAAGTATTTAAATGGTGAAGATGTTTATTTTTGTAGTAAAATACGTCTTACCAGGTGTTACCAACTGTGTAAATTATGTTGGTTGTCTGCATGTTTTCTTTTCTTCATCTATTCTCTTCGAACCATTGCGAATTTGAACCAATTCCGAATTGAATAAAGACCTGCCATGCACGGTACTATTCAGAATTTCAAATTCTTGACCTATTCTAGAACTACAGGTTCGAACAAACCTTTTATATCGTTCTCAGAGAATTATTGATGCTTCTGACGTGTAGTTACATCCCAGTAAACATTTTTTAAATTCCGCGGATAGTTTGAGTTGGTAGATCCGGCAATAGTGAATATTTTCGCACGCATTGTGCTTAGAATTTGCGAGTATGTCCATTATTGCCGGAAATACCAACTTAAACTGTCCGCGAAATTTAAAAATGTTTACTGGGATGGATCGAAACAACACCAAACCGATTTTGGTGTCCATTGTCATAGGAGATGAAACTATGGTTCTGTTTAATCAAAAATACTTTAGGGGAAATCGTTTTAAGGACGATAATGAGTTGCAAGCAGCTGTAATCGAACCTTACTAACGTTGTTTACCAGAAATCACGAACTAGTCCGAAACGATTTCATTGGCGGAGGGAAAGCATAAACCAATTTTCAACTGATTTCACATTTGATTGGATCCGACTAGTTCGTGATTTCTGCTGGAACAAAGCTTATGCACGTTGTTCAAAATAGCAGCCAACCTTCATCATGCGTGACGTAATACTCGTGCCACAAGAATTCTCAAATTCAAATGATCCCGCTAAAGACGTAGTCAAGAGATTGGATACTTTTGCTGACCAATTATCATCCGAGTTTTACGCGCGAATTATTTGAATCAGAAGTAAGATGACGATTATAAGGGGGTGAAGGTACTCATCAAAACAAACTCTTTAGCGAATTTATTTTTATTATAGGATAAATAGAGTATATGTATATAATGCGATAATAAGTAAATACGAAATGGTCCACAAAAAGCACGATACATGATACAAACTTTAGTAACAATAATATACAGATTCTTTCGTGGATCATTCAGCTATCAATGGAACTTAACAGTTATTCACTCTGCTTAATAAGGCAAGGTCTTAAATACATCCTTAATTAAGAGGTCGATACGAAATAAGACGATGGATGACGTGAACAGGTGGCTGATGATTAAGTAGTGAATTATCGAAAATAAATAGAAACGAGTGAGAGCGACCGAAATATATCCAAGAAAGCGAAACATAGGGGGTGATCAAACACTGTTCCAAGCATCATCTTGATCATTCGTTATTCCCCGGTTACGGCTAATTTGTGCATGCTTTGTGCTTATTTATCGCAAGATGATGCCGACAACGATCCGTTATTTGTGATTAGTAAAGTTAGTTAAAAATGTCAATGAGGCGTTATCATTAAGTAGTGTAAATCGCACCGATGCTGCCACTCCTCCGAATTTTATTATTCAATGATAAGTAATTCGGAGGAGTGACAGCGTGAGTCCGGTTCACAGTACTTAATTATAATACGTCATCCATCTTTTTAACAAACCCTAGTGATTATGCGCTTACATATCCGTTCGGTTACCATATTCCATAACAACCTTGAAAGGCGCCCTCGTTTCCCGTCAAATTTAGCGACATACATCTTGGCCCTATAATTATGATTCTCTTAAGTCTAGCTAGGTGATCAGTCTCATAAAGAGTATGTGTAATTTATAACGTCCTCATCGTTCATTTCCGACTCGGCGCGTCTCGCGTCCGTTCCAACCGGTAGCTCTGGGATTAGGGCGCATGCGTGGTAACGCTCAAACCTACACACGAACGCGAGGAAACGATAAAATCGAGCTGGAGGATGGACGATGGACGAAGCTTAGTCTACACCGTTTCTTCCTCGTTTAGCGCTTTTGTTTTTGACAACCTCTTGCGGCGATAATGATTTTACATCTAAAATTGAAGTTGATTCTGATATTTATATATATAAGTTGAGATTACATACAATTTAAAAATACGCCTCAATAGTTTAACATAAGGTGTAGTAGAGTAGTAGCAGTAGTAGGACTAGTAATACTAGTAGTAGTAGGACTAGTAGTACTAGTAGTAGTGGTGGTGGTGGTAATAGTAGTCAAAACTGCTTTGGTTAACTAAAATCACAAGCATATAAAAGATATAGATCTATATACAATGAATTAGAGGATAAGATCGAAAAGTCGTACAATTCATTCGCTTTGCTGGTGTTTTAATACAGCACCCGACGCGTTTAGAACGTTAACACCTATTTAGTTGTTACTTAAAAAGTCGTTGTGTGAAATCTCAAAAAGTTACGATAACTATATACGTGTAGTGTACAAAATACTGGGTACAGTATTCGATTACAAAATAGAAAATTTTATAACGCTCGTCTTAATATGGCACAAAATATATCGATTATGATATCAATAAGATATATTATCATAGCTTGACACCTTAGTGAGTAAGATACATTGATGCAGACACCTATCTTAGTAAAAAGAAGACACCAGGAACCATTCGAACTACTTGACGTCGTACTTATGTATGTATGTATATCCAAATCGTTCGTCACTAACAGTTAAGAAATGAATAAAACTAGGCAATACTAAGTGCCAAAAGGCCTACCGTAAGCGTCAAACGTTAAAAGTGAATAAGGCGGCAACATCGAACATCAAATATACATCGTATAAAAACACAAATAAGGCAGCGCTTATTAATCTTGGATTATCTAAGTATTTAGAATGTGCTCATTTAGATCTGTTAACGCGTGACAAGTCACGCATAGGCTTGGTACGGTAGGTACGGTGCCAGACGGTGTTATCCCCTTTTTTATTATTATTTTCTAATGTACATATAAAGAAACAAACAATTATGGCACTTCTTCGAGAATACTAACTTTATCACACGAGAAACATCAAGTAGTTCTGATAAACTCTACGTATATAGATTATAAAATTCACAGTTTCTACTTTTAGTCCCCGAAAATTTTCTGGTACAGGTTCATAAGTAGCCTGGGCAAACAGCGGTAACAGCGTACAATTACGCTGTCGTAACTTATTTCATTATTACCGCTGTTTCCCAGACTATTTAGAAGTAGGTGTGTGTGTGTGTTTATGCGTATAAAAATGAGCAGAGTCTCGAATTGTTTCGTGATCGTCCCTAACTATCATAAAACTTAAGTCTAATTCATTTTTCCTGTTTCACATGATAAAAAATAAAATAAATTTCCAAAACTCGAACCGACGTTGACTATATCGGTGGGGGTTCGACACGCTCCCTCTCTTTATCTCTATTTCTCCCTCCCTCTGTCTCTCTCTCTCGGTTGCACTTATTGTCTGGGGCAAATTCGTTCGAAATTCGAAAAAAAGAAACGATTAACGCGATCGTATATGTGAGCTTTTTCTTCGTTTAAGTCGAAAGATCTCCGGCGTCCTTCCTAACGTCACTGGGAATCGGGGCCGGTAATGGGACAGAAAATACTGGTTTCTTGAGCACTGGGGGTTTGGCTTTGATTTGGGGCTTAAACGTGGTGGTACTGGCGTTTGTTACGCTGGCGTATTTCCTATCCGGAATCGGACTCGTTATGGCCACCAAATCGGCCGAAATCGGTTTCGTCAGTTCCGTTTTCCCGGTCGAATCGATATGCACTTTAATATTTTTCTTGAGCGTACATTGATTTTGTTTGGCGAATCTCTCCGCGGCCGTGGTCATATCGGGACTTTCTGGCCCTAACGGCTCCGACGTTTTGATCTGGCAGCCGTCATCCTCGCTCGGATTATCGGCGTACAAATTGGCTGAGGTCGAAATCGATTTTTTCGTGGTCTCTTTGGGACTGGAATTTCCTACTAGTAACGGTAAATCCATAACCAAATCGGGAGTGTGGTTTTGGCGCTGTATCCAAGCTTCCGCGTTTCGATTGGCTAGACTCGCCTTCAAGGCGTGAGGGATTTTGATATGCGATTGAGAATTGGCACGTCTCTGCCATTGTTCCCTGTTCAAGCTGAAGTTAACGTTCGACTCGTCGATTTCGGCCGGTTCCTGACCAGTTTTGTCCTGTTTATCCGACTCCAATTCAGAACCATCGCCTTCGGTATCCACAGTGTCCGATATATTAGCGTCTAAGTGAGCATTTTTTTGGCAGCAATTTAATGAGAGTGATGAGCCGTTTATCAGAATGTTCTGCTGAGAATTCTGATTAACATTTATCGTCGTACGATGGCCTATGATCGTTTCGTCATTGGAGACTCGGAAGTCCGTCGGTAGTTCCATGGATTTGTTTCTTTTGTGGGTATTACACAGGTTCTGGAACAAAGAAAAAGAAATGCGGTCGGTACATAAAAAGGTTGCTAAGACGACGATAAATTGTATGCCTGACGAAATGTATTGGTATAAGATGTGTCACTACAGGATATTATTAAATTGGATTAAATTTGATGTTTTTTTAATTGAAAATGCACGAAGTAATTTAGTGCATTCTGAATTTTTGTACAACTAGATTATTTGTTTATGCAGCCAACGTAATACTTACTTTGTTTTATTTAGACACATAGGTATTAGTGGGGAAAATAGAGTGCTAATACAACACCAAATTCTGAACTATATTTAAGAACGATGATGTTCGTACATATGAGAATTAAATCAAGAAATTCCCCCAATATGTACTTAAATGCGCATTTCTTGCAGCTATTTACTTCTACAGGAGTGGATAACGAAGTTGCCACAGAAGTGTAGAGAGTAGTTTTCTAATTACATTTTCCCACGCTGGGTTAGCCGAAAAGCGCGACTGCAGCTACTACAGGAGTCTGTGGCAACTTAGTTGTCCGTTCCAGTAGAAGCATATATCTGCAAAAATGTGAGAATTTCTTAATTGACTTCTCAAATGTGCAAACATCAAACGTAGTACGGCATATATAGTACTTATCTGTAAATGAAAACTACTTCTCACAAAGTCGCACCGACGAGCGGTATAACCGCGAAGCCGGTCTGCGAATGGTGAAAGTAGTTTTCTAATTACACATTTACGAACGATAAAATTAATCTCTGCAACTTCTTGTCTTTTGAAGAAGATATAGCTCGGAACTTGCTGGTTTTTAATAAATAAAAAGACACATTTACCATGCAACATAAAAGACATAGGATTAAACAGTTTATATCCAGACAACGAATACGCGTGTGCAAACAAATTTTTAATCTGAACGTTGCTAAAAGTTTACGGAACCTACGTTGACTGGATATGAACCTTCTATCACAAAATGTTTCAATATCATATTAACTTACGGTTTAAATGTAAAATAAAAATTACTGGTAGAACATCATTGAAGAATTAAGTAAATATTCTATTAAAACATATTGTAAGTAAAATAGAGCTGCTTGAAGTAAATCGGGCTTGCAAAAATTGGGCGTCTTCAGATAAAAATTGACGGGATTCAAAACAAACACCTTGGAGTTGCATCGGGTAAACGGGGATGATTTTCAAGTGTTTAACCTTTACAAAATATATCCTTCAGATACAATCGCCAATAATTAGAGTTTATCGCTTCCCCAAGTGTTCAGAATATTTCCAAAAACTTCAGAATATTCAAAAATTTTCTGGTGATTTTCCTGTCCTGATGGTGGCTCTTGATGGATCAGGCTGTGATGAAATCATTACTTCATTCTCGTCCTTGCATTTCGGCGAAGTAACCCCCTCCCCTCCCAGTAAAGTGGTTTCATAATTTAATTTTCTTTACAAGATGAACACATAAATTCGAATAATCCTGCACCATGATTGGATAAAATAACCAATCACTTTCCGAGTCACGATGTCCATCTCCTCTCTTATAAAAAGTTGAGATCTCTTCAAGTTGTTTTCTTTGGGGATTTTCGCCTAATTTGATAAGCCGATTTGTTGTACACTATCCTAAATATTCCTATAAATGCGTAGGAGTGGTGGTATAGTAGCTTCTAAAGCTCTTTACTAAGTTTATCGAAAAATGTAGTTTTTGCACAAGGTGTCGGTTTTGCTCCATCATTCGTTTAAAAACTAAAATCAAAACGACGAAATTTTTGCAAAGTCCTGGTATTTGTCGTAGAGAAGAGATCTAACTATGGAAGCCGTAAATCCATAGAGCTGAGGAACAATTAACCCAAAGATACCGATCATGCCAAGTTTGGTGCTCACCTTAAAAAAACGTAGACTTGGACGGGTTTCTAGCAAATGTACTATGGAATCAACAAAAAAATTGTGAAATTCAAAATAATATATTACTACAATCTTACGTGAGAGTTGTGTTTTATTACTGCGAAACCTACCCTCCGGCGGGATGATGCGGGAGTCGAATTTTTGAAACAAGGGTTTCGAGTAATAAAACACATCGATTACATATTTAAAGAGACTGAAAGTAAACAAAAAAAAATAATAGAGGGTAATTTAAAAATCAAATCAAAAAAGAACACTAAATACATAAAAAAACAACATTTATTGTTAAAATACTACAATGCAATACAAGCAACATGCATTTGTAGTATAGTCGTACAATGTTTTCTTTGTTATTATTATTATTATTATTATCGATATTTCTCTAATTTTTTTCTCTCGCTATGCAGCCATTTAATATAAATCTTACGTTTTATAAATTACAAAAAAAAAAGGAAAAAAAAAAAGAAAAATAATATCCTGCACCTGAATAAAACGATTATATACAAAATAAATACAATAAAACTTATATACAACAAAAAATACTCAACTTGTGATTCTTTTAATATAAAAGTAGTCCTCCGTAATTACCAAACAAAAATTGTTTAGGAAACGAACAAAAAATAAATAATAAGCAGTATCCTTCGTTCACATGCAGAAACAAACATGCAAAATTGGTGTTATTATAAAAAAAAAAAGTAATAATGGAAGGGGCACAGAAAAATCAGTCGAAAATTGCGCAATCAATTGATAAGCAAATGTTTCTATGAGAAAAAATTATCGAAATATACAGAGTGGTCCGAGAGTATCTGGTCGTAAATTTTCGGTAAGAAAGGAAACGAAAATATCACTTTTCCTCGAAGGAATCGATATTTATCAGACGAGATCCTAAAGGATTTATCAAAAAATGTGAATTTTTGTTACTTTCCTTGATTGTATCACACTGTATTTCATAGATTGGATACAGTGGACTTATCAGCGATACTTCCTCAAAGGATACGCGTTTTGTTTGTATTTTTCCATGTGTGAATCAAACCAGGGAATATCTTAAAGAATTGATTTAAAAAACCAGTTAAGTTTTTCCCCCAGTTTAAAAAATATTTAAAATCTGAGAACAACATCGCACTCTGTATATAACGATAAAGCAGGAATTGTACTTTAACCTTTGCAATTCGCAATTTTTTAAAATTATTTTAATTTTGCGAATATCTCCACACGATCCAACTCTTTCAAATTTTATTCGCAACAATTCGTAAGATTTTAATTTGATAAAAGCAAATTCAAACGATTAAATTTATTTACCCTCGAGGTAAGGCGCAACAAAACCAAACCCAGACACACCCCTACTTACTTCGATTATCGTTACGTAGACTAAAGTATCTGAAGTGAGATCATCTCATACGCACTACACTCAAAACAATCAAATAAAAAAAAAAATAATCGATGCAAAAAGTATACCAAAAAAATACGGTGCAAAATACGGCAAGAAAAAACTGTTAATTAAGTAGGATTATTTCGTTCTTCAAATCACATCGTAATATATGGGGGGTGGGGTTAGTATGGAACCACACGATTATAGCAAACTTAATCGATAATTAAAGCTACATTAATTCGAATTGCACGGTTAAATTTCCACATTTTTGTGATGTATTTTCGTTTTTTCGGACTTGCAAGAAAGTGGAAATAAAAAACGAATATGAACCGGGGGTAAAAATGCATAGCGATATCCCGATGAAATGATCGTATCGTTCCAAAACCGAATTCAAATAATTCCCGCGTAAAACTAGGAACGAGATTGGTTATGCACAACATCCAATCATTTATCGAAGTTTTTGGCGCGATTATTTGAATCTCTTCCAGCTCCTATGACGACAATGATTGGCTATTCGTTTTATTCAATCACCTGACGAGTTTTGTGGCTAGATTGTTTGAATTGCTTTTTTATGTCGGTGTTAATTCTCTGTAACTTGTTCCTAAGGGATGAAATTTAGTGGAGGAAACGATACACGCTGAAATCCGAAGCGGTTCAAATAATTCCCGCGTTAAACTCGCAACATGATTGGTTATTCACAGCATCCAATCATTCATCGAGGTTTTTGGCGCAATTTTTTGAATCTCTTCGTTGTTTCGGAACAGAAGACGAGTACGTTAAAGAGTATTTTGATTGGTTATTTACTCTATCCAATCATCTAACGACTTTTATGGCGGGATTATTCGAACGTTTGAGAAAAAGCGAACTTTTTGTACACATACCTCAATGCATTTTTACAAACATCCCGATTTTGCTTAGGTAGTCCCGAGGCATTTCGCCAACGATAAAAGACAAACGTGAAAGCGGGAACGGGTGGGAAAGGGGGACGGTAAGGGGGAAAGGGTGGAGGCAAAAAGCAGTGTTATACGAGAAACAGCTCTAACAGAAAAAGGACAAACAACTATACTGTAGTTTCTAATACCTCTCTAGATTGTGTCATTAAAGTAGAAGAATTAGTGGGGGTATCCTCCGATAAATTTGGCACGTTGCTCCACGTTATCGGAGCGCACTGTATCAGCGGCGAGTTCGCCGCCGATATTGAGCTTTCCGAAAGGACAGAATCGTTCGAACTGGACGCCCTCCTCCTCATGGAATCATCTGACGAACTCGACTTAAAGTTTTCGATTTTTTCGCGATCATCGTCTCTGTAATTCCCCCACGAAGAAGA
Source organism: Chrysina gloriosa (assembly GCA_038088585.1). Taxonomy (NCBI): domain Eukaryota; kingdom Metazoa; phylum Arthropoda; class Insecta; order Coleoptera; family Scarabaeidae; genus Chrysina; species Chrysina gloriosa. The sequence continues at coordinate 6,308,167 of CM076096.1, forward strand.
AGGGAAAAAGAGGGGATTAAAAACAATTCAAAATAATTTTCGGTAGCAACTTACTTCATCTTCAGAGATATGTATTTATCGGGGATGAGACCTTCGTTCCCGTTAACCGCACCTTTCCACCAATCGTTGGAGACTTGCGAATAGAGGGTAACCGTGTCACCTTTCCTGAGCGATAATTCTCGATCGGAACGAGCTATGAAATCGAACTGCGCCGTTGCCTCCATGCACTCGGAATCTGTAAATTGATTTTTAAATAGACTAAACTAGAAATGCAAGAGCGCCTGACCGTCTTCGGATGGGTAAACCTCGGAGTCTAGATCTTCTTGCGCATGATCAGAAGGCGAATCACCTACATCGCTGAAAATGTAAATCATGCTAATTATCGATGATTTTCGGGCGAAAATCGACTTACTGATCGTCAGGCTCGAGTGATATATATTTCTCGTAAACACAACCACCGTCATTCGGGAATATTTCATCGTTATACATGATGATGTTCTTGATAAGCTCGTTCACTTGGTTTTGGTACTGGACTTGGTCTTTATCATCCGGCACCGGCACCAAGGTCGGTCCGAAACAGATGGCCAAATTGTAGGGGTCCATCATGTTCTCGTCCGAAAATTCCGATAAACTGCAAATTTTTGTTATGATTTTAACCCCCTTTCGAATCAAACACGTCACGACGACAACTTACTGATTTAAAAATGCGAAAAGGTAACGCATGACCACCATGACAGGTCTAGGTAAGCTTAGGACGAGCTCCCTGATCTTCGTTATGAACTCCCGTTTAGATTCCAACTCTGCGAAAATGATAACTTAAACGCTACGATATTCGGGGGAAAATTTTCTGGTTACTTACGAGCCAATTCCATAAATTGCTCGAAATAGATGATAGGAAATAGAGGCTCCCTAAGTTCCCTGAAATAAAGTTTCAGGACTCCAGCAACGCTATTGATGTCCGAGGAGTCCGTCATTTCCGAGAGTGGATCTTCGCCCTTTTCGAAGGCGTCCCTAAAATTGTTGATCTCCACCTGAGATCCTGATACTCTAAATATCCCTTGATGATGTAGGCCTAAAAGTTATTGGAGATATCGGTAAGGCACGTGATACATTCGCAGAAGTGTTACCAACCATATAAATTAATGACTCTGACGCATGATTTGATGATAAGAGGAATTTCCTGATTGGTAGCCTCTAGGTATTCCTCGAGGGAGCCCCCGAATAGTTTCGGTTGCCCGCTCATCTGCAATCTACCGATACGTTTCCGTCTTGGGGTTTTAGAAATAGGCTTAAGGGTATTCACAGCTTCCGGTGTCTCCGATAATAAAGATTGGCTTATATATTTCTGTTTCGCGTCTAATCTAGCTATCCTAGTTGAGCCCAAAAGGTATTCACGGAATTTCTGCGAAAACTTGAAGATTCCAATCCACCCGAAACGGCCCCACTTTAGTACTTACCGATAAATAAAATTCCTCCGTCTCTTGCCTATCGGCTCGTTGCTTCATCGACAAGGATTCCGGCGGTTTCGTAGCCGGCACGGCCGTCTCCCCGAAATACTGGCTACAATCGTAGTCTTTAGCGTTCAACATCTCCAACAAAGTCCTCTCAGCAGTCTCCAAAGTCTTCCACACTTCGTCCGATTCCGCTCGCAGATTGGTAACTCTCATATGCAGCTGGTTTAGACGCGTTTCCATCTCTTGGTGTAAAATTTTTTGGATTTCCGGTTCCGGTGCTTGCTTTAAATTAATCGGTTTTTAATGAAAGGCGGGTCTCTAGGATAAAGTGCGAAGCTTACGTCTTCACTCTTTTGACCTTGAAATTCTAGCTTTTTCGGGATCATAAAGGCGCTGTGGTTGTATTCGAGGAATTTCTGCTTATCCGTCCCTGAGTCTAATGAATTGATACAAGCTGATAAGGTGTCCATGCCGTGTTGGACTGATCTTTGCCTTCCTTCTTCCGCTGAAACGTGCATCAGGAGCGCCCTCGATATGCAATTGTGAAAACCAAAATCCATACACTGGAAAGTGATTAAATTTCGGAAATTATTTCCGAGGATTTTTGACCGCGCCTGTATAAACGACCAGCTCGTAGTGGTGGTAAATCCTCGAACCACGTACCCTCTGAATCCGAAATAGAATTACTGCCTTGTACCGTGTTTCTAATATCGTTTCTTTACAAATTATCCTTCCTTTCGATTTAGTTAATTGTGGTAAGTTTAGTTGCATGAGATTTTACGCTCTTTCTGGGTATTTCGTTAATATAAGTTCCGGTTTGGGAAGATAAAACTTTGAAAAACGCGAACACATAATAAAAAAGCGGAAGTGAGAACGAATTGGAAGGTGTTTAAAAAGTGGAACTTATATTATCGAAATAAGCATCAAAGAGCGCTAAAACTGAAGCAAGTAAATCTACCCCAATTAAATACATAGAAAAAGGAACGATAACGTGTAAAGAAACGGTATTAAGAACACGGTACACCGCAGTAATTCTACTTCACGTTCAAAGGGTATGTAGTTCGCGGATTTACCACCACTACTAGCGAGTCTCTGCGTGTTTACGAAACGAGACGTCTATACAAATGCGGTCAAAAACAACGTAACAAATTCAAGGGAGATGCACAAGTGGTTGTGTTTATAAAAGAACTACTTCCCGTACGGAGATGCCACCAAAAGGAAAAGTTGCAACGTTGGTACATGCATTAAAGATTGGTAGCAAACGATAACCGGTTTCGTTCTTCGTGAGACTCATCAGCGGAGCGCAATTTTCTTGGACCAAAGTCAATTTTATGCTGTCACGCGGGAAGTAGTCGTTTGACACGCAGGCTAGTACTCCTAGGAATTTGCTGATACTTACATCAATTAGATCTGATAGATCATCAACGAAGTACTTATGGATCGTGGTGTTTGAGGCTTCTAAACATAAAATGTACTCGTTCCTCGCCTTTAAAGCTTTCAGCTTCGCATCCGTATACTTGCTTTTACGCTAAAAACATAAATTGATACCGTTAGGACACGTAAGTCGACGAGATCTTCAAGAAATAACCTTCATGACTTCCTTTTCCATAAACTTATACTTTTTCGATCTCTCGAGCTTATCCTGCGTCAAAGTCTGCTTTAGTTTGTTGCGTTGGTTCTCGGCAGACTTCAATTTCTCATCGGCTTGCCTAAGTTCACCCTGATAACTGTGATATGTTTTCATTGTGGTGTGGAGTTCGTGCAGTACGCGTAAGATTTCTTCGTGAGTTTCGTAACCGATTTCTCTGCACTAAAATATGATAAAATTTCTATCGTCGTCTTAACTCGCGATTGAAGTCAACCACAACTTGATCCTCTTTACCAATGTATACTTTTGCGGTTTTTAACCGTTCTTTAAATAGAAGAATCGTAGCGTTTTTAGAATAGAAAACTTTGGAAAAAAAGATAAGTTGCGGTTTGACTCATATTTTTCCACGTAGCATTTGTAAATATGTTTTGCATAATCGTACCCGTTTGTATATGCGCTGGACATCCTCCATTACTTGAGCTAATCTAGAAACTAAGTGAGTAGAATATACTTCCGATAGGGCCACATGATCACGTGATAGGTTTCTCGTTTGTGTCACCAACTGTTGCCAGCAAGCGTAACTCGAAAATAATGGCCATTGTTCTCGTCTAGAAGCGAATAGATTTCATTTATGTTAGGGCAAAGTCTCATTGTGCAAGGGTTTGAAATATTTAAAAAGATTTCAATCACTAATCACCACACGCTATGCAATTTATTCTTGGAAATACACGCATAAACTGCGTTGTTAATTAAAACAGCAAAAACCAACGCAACTTTTCTAAACCAAAAATAGTAAATCTATAAAAGATACCACCACACGGTATTTCTGAATGGCAATACAACCGGATCAAGTGACAATGCTACCTCAAGAAAGTGAATATAAATGTTCTTGATTGTAAATCGTTATTGAACACAGGAATTATTTTCCCCTTGAATATTTCCTCAAAAGGAAATGTGCCTTTCTTACTATCTTTTTGTTGTTTACCACGCGGTATTCCAGTGAGAAAATGCGTCTTTCTTATATTCTAGGGTACTTTTGAGGTATAACCAAAAGATATCTCAAAAAATTTGTCAATAAACTGATTTTTTGTTACTTTCCAGATTGCGTAAGTTGATGTTAATCACTTCGTTCTCAGGAAATTGATTCAAAGGGCTTCTAAGTGATATTTCTCAAAGGGAAAAGCGCCCATTTATTGTTGGGGGCATGAATCAATATGTACCAAACAATATCTTAAAGAATTTGTTTAAAAACTGATTTCTTGATTACGTAAATTGGTGTTTATCACTCCGTATCTCAGGAAATTGATTCAAAGTGCTTCTAGCTGATACTTCTCAAAAAGAAAACCGCCTTTTCTATGGTTGAAGGTATGAATCAATATGTACCAAACGATATCTTAAAGCATTTGTTTAAAAAAACTGATTTCTTGATTACGTAAATTGGTGTTTATCACTCCGTATCTCAGGAAATTGATTCAAAGCGCATCTAGCTGATACTTCTCAAAAAGAAAAGCGCCTTTTTATGGTTGAAGGTATGAATAAATATGTACCAAATGATATATCAAGGAATTTATCAAGAAACTGACTCGTTATTACTTTCTTTATTACGTAAGTTGGTGTTTACGACTCCCTATCTAAGGAAATTGACCCAAAGGGTTAGAAGTGATATTTCTCAAAGGAAAAGCGCCTCTTTTATTGTTGGGGGGTATGAATCAATATGTACCAATCCATATCTCAAAGAATTTGTGATAAAAACGATTCTTTATTACTTTCTTGATTGTGTAAATTGGTGGTTTTCTGCATGATATCTCACAAGAGTGAAAGGGCTTATCAGCCAAGTTTCTTGAATTATTTTTGATTGTTAATCAATATATTCCACACGGTATTCGTATTCCAAAGCATGCCCAAAAATGGGAGTTTTTTTGATTATACATAGTCCGACGCCCTTACAGGGCAAAAGGAGGATCGAAGAAAGAAATGATGACCCATGTATTAACGTTATAAACTTGTACCTACTTTTGTTTTTGTTCCTTATGTCTAAGCTGCAAGCTTTTGGCCAGTTTATCTAGGTTTTTGGAATAATCTAACTCTAATTCGCCTCTTCTGCGAAAAAGTCTTGTAATTCGGTTACCAGGGCAACCTGCGCCTCCATTCGCATGTCCAGGCATCTTAATTGTTCGTTTAGTTGTAAGCGTATATCTGAAATGAGAAGCAGAAGGATAATAACGTTAAATTCTAATAACCCAAACGTAATGTAATTACATTAAACGAGAACCGCGATTAATGTAATAAATTTACGAGAAGCTCCCATCGTACGAGGATTACTTTAGAATGTGATTAGTTGGTTCTATTGTTGAGGCACGGACGGGGGAACCCTAGCAACAAGGTGGTACGCTTCTTTCTATTGTCACGAAATTCCCCGGGAGTTGAAAATCAATGTCTGAACGTAAATGCCTGACAATACTATACAAGTAGATGTCTGCGTCAGTTCGTTAATTAAACTGATGTAGTAGAATACAAAGGAATATACAGGTGCGGTCGAAATAATCGAAACGGCGAAGTGCAACGTATCGAGCAGGCAGCAAGGATGTGTCGCACTTAAACGAAATTAACGTCCAGTTTAACGAGCGTGATCGTTCAATAACAAAACCGGCGGCCCCCTAAAACGTTTTTAGAACAAAATAAAATTGTTTAAGCGCGCTACGCTATCGCGTCCGCACGCAATTTTTATTAGTTGATAAATTCTCACGTACATTTCGCCTTTTTAATGGATGCCAACTTCGAAAAACAAAACGTGGCGAACTCTATTAAACCGTAATATTAAACCTTTATTAGTTCTTCCGCTTGTTAGCTGTTTGTCACGACGGAAACGCAAAGATTTCTATTACGGACTTAATAAACGAATTACTCGGATAACGACGAGTTCAAACTGCAATGCTCTCGCCTATAGAAAGTGTTCGAATGATATCGAGGGAAAGGATAAAAAAAAGATATAAAGGAAGGAGATTTTACTAGTGTGTGATAAAATTCTAAACAACATTACGCCTTCTTTTTCTAAATCTGTTACATTCACCGGAAATCGTTAAAAAATTAGGAGTTTCGGTGAGAAACTAGTGCACATGCGATAATAACGGATGATATCAGTGAAATTCCCAAATTTTTAAATTAAAATAAACTCGAAAACTACCTGATTAACTTGGGTAATAGAAATTCTGACAAAAGTTGGTGTTGTATCCACTAACGTGTAATAAATTATAGTCCATTCTATTCAAATAACCAGGTTATTGTGGTTGGAAGATGTTGATACTAAATAGTGCGTGCTATGAATAACTTGCGTATTATTATCGGCCAGGTATATCCGTTTTTACATAGACTCTAATGTCTATCACTTCTTTTTCCGCAAATTAATGTTGAAATTTTTGACTAAAATAATTTAGATCTAGACGAGGAAAAAAATGAGATTTTCATCAAAAATATGCAAATTTACTTTAAAATAAAAACCTTTCTATTTTGTATTCAATTGGCGCTGTTGCAACGACGTTCATAATATGCACGATAAATTCATTGGCGCCACAACGACGATGTGCAGTATTTTAACGAACCAAGAAATTCGTAAGCAACAACTCATCGGTGTACTTTTTATACTGCAAAATTTGCACCATTTCATTTTTTTAAACCGCAAAAGAATGCAGAGATTAGTAGTCGATAGAATAGGGAAATATTCCGGGGTGCAACCGAGGTTGGATCAGCTAAAACAAGATGTACATGTATGTAGAAATATCGCCAAAGACTTCAATACAAAATCTTGAATTTGAAATTTTTAAAACTTCAATTCACTTGAATTCGATATTTTCATAGGCGATGATACGAATTTGGAGATATGTATACAAATTGGTACCATCAGTTTGGCATTAAAACTGACCTGAATTTATCAAAGGAAACTGGATTTTCATTAGGTTCTTGTTTGGAAATTAGTGTTTACCACACTGTATCTCGGTAAATTGATCCAAAGCACTTCTCATTGATGTTTGTTCAAAGGAAATGCGTCTATCATCTTTTACAAGGTTTGAATCGATATTTATCACACGATATCTCAAAGAATTTATCGAAGAAAATTGGACCTTCATTATATTTTTATTTGGAAATTAGTGTTTTCCACCCCGTATCTCGGTAAATTGATCCGGAGGACTTCTTGTCAATAGCTTTTTAAAGCAAATGCGTCTTTCTTCGTTGATGAGGTGTGAATCGATATTTACCATACGATATCTCAAGATTTAAGCAAAAGAAAACTTGACTTTCATTAGGTTTTTGTTTGGAAATTAGTGTTTACCACCTCGTATCGCAATAAATTGATCCAAAGGACTTCTCACTAATAGTTTCTCAAAGAAAATGGGTCTATCACCTTTTATGAGGTGTGAATCGATATTTACCATACCATCTCAAAGATTTAAACAAAAGAAAACTGGATTTTTATTAGGTTTTTGTTTGGAAATTAGTGTTTCTCACCCCTTATCTCAGTAAATTGATCCAGAGGACTTCTCACTGCTAGTTTCTTAAAGGAAATAGGTCTATCTTCTTTTATGAGGTGTGAATCGATATTTATCATACGATACCTCAAAGAATTTATCAATGAAAACTGGATTTTCATTAGGTTCGTGTTTGGAAATTAGTGGTTCCCACCCTCTATCTCAGTAAATTGATCCAGAGGACTTCTCATTGATGTTTTCTCAAAGGAAATGCGTCTATCATCTTTTATGAGGTGTGAATCGATATTCACTATACGATATCTCAAGATTTAAGCAAAAGAAAACTGGACTTTCATTAGGTTTTCGTTTGGAAATTTGTGTTTACCACCTCGTATCTCAATAAATTGATCCAAAGGACTTCTCGTTAATGGTTTCTCAAAGGAAATGCGTCTTTCTTCGTTTATGAGGTGTGAATCGATATTTATCATACGATATCTCAAAGAATTTATCAGAGAAAACTGGATTTTCATTAGGTTTTGGTTTGGAAATTAGTGTGTCCCACACGGAATCTCAGTAAATTGATCCAAAGGTGGTTTTTCTTCTACGAACAAGCATCTTAAGCTGAGAATCGATATTTATTACACGATACCGATAACAAAGTTCTCAAAAACCTGAATCTTTGTTAGCTTCTTTGATTGGAGATTAGCGTTTCTCACACTCTGCCTCAAGAGATTGAACCGGTGGACCTGCCGGTGATGTTGCTTCAAGATAAATGTGTAATTTCTTGTATTTCCTGAGAGTAAGTTCCACAATATCTCGAACTTCTTTATTTTGATTCTTTAAATTCGTAAATTGCTGCTTAGACCTCAAGAAATGTTTTCTGGAAACTTTATTCCACCGACGAGGACAATTTCGTCCAAATTGATGGCGTCATTTTGGGTTTGACACAATGAACAAAATTGGAAGCGATACAAAACTACTTCTAAACAATAAATTATAACGTAAGAAAATTCGTTCGAAAGAAATCGTCGGGGCTATATCTACGAAATTTTCAGATGTTTACCGACCAGCATTCGTTCCCCGTTTATGGGTAACCGAAACTTATCACGGGATATCCTATGTGATGTGATGAACGCGATGATGTAAATCTTATTATAAAATAGATGATGTACATTAGAAATAAAAAAACCTATATATAGCATTTCGTTGATATTTCTCTAAAACTTTCATGGGCGAAAATTTTTGGATCTTGTATTTTTTATCAAAAATTTAATGGCGAATACAAATCAATTACGTAGTAAGCTTTTGCACAGTTACTTCCTAGCTCCCCATTAACGTGTCTAATTCAATTAGGTCATTAAATGGAGGGTCATCCAGATTTGATTTTATCAAATTAAGAGTAAAGGCAATTTAGTGGCGAGACAGAAAAAATCTATTTGGGGAGGGGGCTATATAATACAGCAATATCGTTATTTATCTATTCATTCCATACGAAGCACAATTCTCAGGGTCAAATCTCTTAAACCATAACAAATGACGAATACCGCAATGCTCTACTAAGAGAGTCCGTATTTGTACATTTCGCAGCAACAGTGGCAATTGCGTTAATGCAATTACTATTGTGGCTTTATTGCCTTGTTTTCTCCAACAGGCAGGGACAGGCGGCGAAGAAAAATCACGCAAAATTGCTTTGCATAAAAATTTTATTCAATTTTGTACAATTAGCATCATCGTAAAGATCCCATTTTTCCCCTTTGTACACGGGAATATAACATAATGTCAAATTTCAACCGACGCATTGAAACGAACATCTATTTATAGTACTTGTGCGTACGAGCACTAAGGGGGTAATTACGGCTAATATCAAAACGGATTAAATTCAATTTGACACATTGACTAGGCGATCAAGTTGTGGCGATAAATGAATTATAGTTTATCTCCTTATAATCACATTTAAATTTTTAATTCAAAGGAGGAATAGTTGTTCGATGATGATAAAAATTTAATCGAAATACGACTCTGATAAGCTTTGCTTAGATAAAACTTCCTTATCAGTGTAAATACACGTATTTACGTAATTTTTGCATTCTTCTCGTTCGTCGTTTCGTCTGAAGTCCCAAAAATAATTTGCACGGATCTCATAACGGGAAACATAAAAATTGGCATATTATTTTCTTTTTTGGTTTTCTTATAATTAACATGAGTTTTACTGCTTGTGAGAGAAATCGAGGAAAATCGCCTTTTCTGAATTATCCTTTTCATTAGATAATTTCAAACCGCGAATTGCCCGAAGACTAAAATTAGGATATTAAAGTCCTTTTCATCGTTTTTCTCGCCATTATCGTTACCAATTATCAGTCTATTAAGTGTGGTAGTTACAATTTTCTTAGAAGTTTATACAGAGACGGGATACTTTACATCCCCTTTTTCCCTCAAAATTTTGAAATGAAATGATTTAATCAAGCAAAATACTGTCCACCTAGAGATTATTATTAGTATGTTTTATCAAAGAAATAAAATCACCCTTACCACATCATTCGGAAGTAATTACAGATACGTATTTCGACAACTAAGTTGCTATCCTCAGTGGATCCACTAAGGGTAATTTTATTTCTTTTATATACTATTTTAACCACAGTTCTACGATAAATTTTACGTTTCGTGCATTTCGTGTATTGGAGCTAACCCACTCAAATCGCATTTCCTTCTTACGTTTCTTTTTCTAGATATGGATTTATCGATGAAAAAACAAACAAAGCAAAAATTCTGCTCGAAGTAATACATTGTAGGCGAGTTGAAGTACATGGATATATATATCATCATTGCAACTTGGACAATATTATCAAGTTACATGTTAAACCCGATAACTGTATATGTTTATGTGCAAAGAGACAATGATTTCGGTCGACTTCAATGAGAAAACGATTTGTACTGGTATAGCCATAATAATTAGCTGGCTCGTCGAAGTAATCAGAACCGGATATTTTCTCGTTAATTGCGATAATACTGTTATGGGGCATCGAGAATTCATTGATAAATCTCCGGGCTCCTTATTGTGCATTGTATTGAGGTTCAATGAAGAAACGGAGACGTCGTATCGAATCGAAATTTGGGAAACGGCGACCGCCGCCACCGCCACAACGGTATAAAATCGATGAAACCCCTTCTGGCGCGGAAAGAAAAAGAAATAATTAACTAACCTGGAAAGACGTCTTTGGTCTCGGTATTATGTGGATGAATCCATCCGTTTTTTTGTTGGATAATGCACTGGAACATCTCCCGCTATAGAAGATGCTGACACTGATTAGGCGAAAGTCACATTATTGACACCCGATTTTGTCTCTCACGATTATTCTCCCGTGGACTACTAGCGAGATGTAAACAGCGAAATGCGACAAACAAGAAGAGGATGGCTACCTTTACGATATTACTTCGACCGTGCTTTCTGCTTTACTATTTTATTTTAAACGTGCTTTTTCTTATTTTCTCCCTTTTTTCTCGAGTGATGAAACGGAAATTTGAGTATAAATAAAGCCTAACACACGTGGAACATAAATATAATTTAAAGTGTGTTGATATACATATATATATAATGAGCGCGACTAGCGAGGTATAGTAGACCGCAGCAGGAGGAACGGAGATGTGTGTTTTTAGTCGCCGGAGAGATCCGAGCCTGCAGAAGGAAACGGGGACGCAGGAGGGTACCGCTTTCGAAAAAGGGCGAAGGCGCACGCGCGCATCTACGGTTCAAACGGGCTACGATCAGACACCCTTACGATCGCTACCGAACCGAGGTCACACCTAGATTTCTTGGGGGCAGGAAGCACACATTCTACATTTGATTTATTCCTTTGTATTCGTATTCGTGTATTTTCCAATTCTCTCCGAGAATATTCGAGGAAAATTCATTAAAATACCACAACAAAATACATTTGCCACGACACTCCTTAGTTTTCTTCAGCAAGAAACACAATTACACGGATATTGTTTTAAGAAAACTATGATCTTCACCATATATACCGGGTCCATCAAATCTATCCAATACAAACCCAATCAAAACTACTTGGACCTAATCATTAAGTACCATCAATTATGATTTTCAATAAACATTTACAACCATTTCAACATATATCAAATCAACAAGAACAACATAAAGCACATTTTTGCAAAACTTGGCAAATTTGTACAATATAAGGACTTATCAGAACCATCTGGAATGTCTATAAAACAATATTTTGTTAGAAATGTCAAAAAACTGATTATGACCATCTAAGCATCTTCCTAAGCCTTTTAAAATCCCATCAAGAACACTAAACTTTAAGATTCTTAAAGAACTAGACAAATCCTCGTAACCGCGACCCAATCAAGGAATCACCTGGAAATGCATGCAATACATTCTTCTTGCTATAAATGTCAAAAAAACATTATAATGATCTAAGGATCAACCGAAGGCTCTCAAAATCCCGCCAAGAACACTAAATTTAAGGTTCTTAATATCGCTACGAACACTAAATTGAAGGTAATTGTAGAACCAGACAGATCCCCGTAATATAAAACCAATCAGAATCATCTGTAAATGCACGAGACACAAAGACTATAGTTTCCTGAAAAATCAGATAAATTCACGTAATCTAGGACCAATCAGAATCATCTGGAAATGTATTAAACACATAGTTTTTGCCAAAAATATTTTAAAAATGATTCTAGTACTCTAAGCATTTACAAAAGTGTTTCAAACTATCCCCAAGAACACTAAATTTAAAGTTCTTGAAGAACCAGACAGATCCACGTAATTTAAAACCAATCAGAATCATCTGTAAATGCACGAGACACAAAGTTGTTGTTAGAAATGTCAAAAAAATGATTTTAACCGTCTAAGCATTTATCCAAGGCTTTCAATATATCAAGAATACTAAACTATAGTTTCTTGAAGAACCAGACAAATCCACATAATCTAGGACCAAATCAGAATCATCTGAAAATGCATTAAACACATAGTTTTTGCCAAAAATATTTAAAGAATGATAGTAATTCTCTAAGCATTTACGCAAGTGTTTCAAACTAAATTTACGGTTCTTGAAGAACCAGACAGATTCACGTAATCTAAAACTAATCAAAATCATCTGGAGAAGCATGATAGGCACAAAGTTTTTGCTAGAAATGTTAAAAAAAGTTACAACTATCTAAGGGCTTACTCAAATCTTTCAAAATATCGCCAAAAACAGTAAAATGCATAAATTTGAAAAACCTGCCAAACCTACGTCCGGCAGGAAAAATTGGTACCATCTAGAAGTGTATATCGGATAAATTTTTGAAATGAAAATGTCGAGAAAGAAATGAATATAACAACTTGAGCATTTAAGAAATCGCCAATAATAATGAGGAATAAATTTCTGAAAAACCAGACGAATCCACATAATATAAGACAAGTCAGAATCAACGGAAAGCGTATATGAGACAAAATTTTTCGCCTGAAAAAATCAAAGAAACAAAAGAAGCGATTATAATTATTTCAACATTTACCCGGAACTTTTATAAAATCGCCGAAAACGATAGGAAAACGCATTTCTGAAAAATCCGTCAAATGTACGAAGCACAAAACCAACCACAACCGACTGAAGGTGTATATCGGACAAACTTTCTGCTACGATTAATTTTGTGATTAGATAAAATCAATTAGAAATCTCTGCAAACGATTATGACGATTTAGTCGGATTCATAAGGCTTTTCACGAACGATTTAGTATCGAAAAAAATTTTTTCTTGAAGATTCGTTGATTTTCCAATAATGAAATGAAATCGACTCAGATATTTTCGTGAGGCTTGAAATAAGCAATTTAGTCGATTGCAGTTTTTTACCAAAATATGAACTAGAAGTATTGGGTAGCATATGATTGTTCGGCCAAAACCTATAATTGATCAATGAAGTAAAGTATTTGGGTTGAATTGGAGCAAAAAAACTTCGTCAAAGTGACGGGCACGGTTGTTCCAACAAAGCAGAAGAGTTGTTGGGGAAGACCTGGGGCTTAAAACCGAGAGTGATACAGTGATTGTACACTGTGGTAGTAAGGCCAACGATTACCTTCGGAGTTGTAGTTTGTGGGGATGACCGGGGCAATGGATAGTATGGGATAGTGTTGTCATGGAGGTCATAGTGAGTGTCGCGAAAGCCATGGCCGCAATCCTAAGACTGGAACCTACCTGTTTATGGTGCCCCAACACTGTGGATACACAGATATAACTGGAAACATTTCGGCAAGGGTGTATTCTACGAGAATTCCCAGGCTTCCCTTGAACAAAATAGTGACCTTCAAAGACCAAAGGGTCTATTGATGACCAACCCTAAAAAGAATGAAGGGGCGAATGAGGCGGTTTAGTATTAAAACTATACTTTTCCAAAAATTTTATGAAATATACGCAGTGCAAGGTCGTCTTGAAGAATACGTTTTACAAACTTTATTGTATATATGAAATCAATTTGATTTTTCTAAAAAAATTGTTTAAATAATTGGGGATGTATCAAGAAATTGGTTTTTGAAGAAAATAAAGAGAAAATGCGCGTCTCCTTTCAGTGGAAAGTAATCTAATTTGCTTTTAGCTGGAACATGAAGGCGAAAGCTTAAAACTTTTATTTACCCGTCGATATGTAATACAAGCAGGACTTGAAATTTAAAATATTTCTCGGAAAGTTGTATATTTCCTGTTCCACCAGCCTAACACAAAAACCATATGGCTCATGTCAACCAAATAACCCGATTCTGCTTTGCGATCCGTCGAAATTATCGTCGTGGCTCATTATTCAACTTTGATATGTTGATACAATTGTAAAATAATGCTTTCACAACGTCTACGTGCCCGCGAAATTAATTTAGAACAACGTATCAAGACGCGCAAGGACGTTTTATTAAACAACGAGCCGGACGATCCGAATCGCAATGAATTCGTGTTGGATAAATCGAAAAATATATATATATATAGTTTACCCTCTGTCTCGTCCAAAATTTCCACATTACACTTTTTGTGCCACTTATTAAACGAAGATTTCATTTTTCTTCCTTCTTTCAAAAGATGACAATTTAGCCTTCGACGATCATTAAACCGAACTGTTTAACATGGCGCGCATAACTAATATGTCCAACCACGCCGAGTTAACTCTAATCAAAGGAAAACCACATCCTACAAAATAGCGAATCGTACAACGTTTGCTTTCGATAATATTATAGCCCGTAGATATCGCTTACAAACAACAGTATACATTGTAAATACCTATAAACACGGTGCATTTAGGCAATTTTCGAATGTGTACGTTGAATTTAATTGGGGGAATTAAGGAACCCCTTCCAATTTCGACGAATTTCGGGAAACATTCTTGACCGCTGATGTAAGTTAATAATCAGTACTATTTCTGATCGCGATTTTAACGTTCGGGATTAAAAATACGAGGAATCCGGGATTGTTTCGACTTTACGCTCTTTGCATTTCGTTCGTTTCAATACGGTTAGGTACGAGTTAACCCTCTATTCCACGGTATTTGAAGGGTCATTATGGGAAGACCGGAGTCACCCGTCGAATCGAGGGTTTGCAATTAATTTATAAGAACTCGTGCAATACCACCCCCAGAATCGTAGGTCATAAGCGAAAATTTTCGGTGTTAGGGGAAAAGTACATATAGGGCAGGGTGGGGTTAAAATCGATACGATTTATTTCATGGAAATTCAAATGCTTTACAAACTTCACTGATCTGTAGAAATACGATAATAACTCACAAATACACCCAGGGGGAAATATTCTATCCTGATGATGGACAGTAGACATGGGAAGCATGGAGGCTAAACATACGAGAATCTTCACAATTATCAGCAATCTTCACTTCATAACCATCCTAGAACTCCATCCTATTCATATTTCCACCTCGCCAAGATTTCAGTGTGTACTTTAATTGATAAAAACATTATGACGACGTTTCTTTGAATTTGGGAGGAATCTTCACGAGGCAATCAAACGTAAAAAGTGTTGATGAAACTAATACTGGTAGAAATACGTCCGAAATAACTCAATCGGTAAAAGCGATTAGGAGGGGAATTTTCACGAAACCATCAAACATAAGAGGTGTTAGTAAAACTATGACACCATCAAAGAGAATGTTCCTGACGAAAACTGGAAGAACCGGGTCCAGAAAAACAACAGATATCACTAAATCGATGAAACTTCTCGCAGTAACGATTTTCTCAGGATTTGGAAGGAATTTCCATAATTCCAATGAATCACAACAGTGAACAGATTCTAGTGAAATTTTGACACCATCAAGCGGAAAACTCATGAAAACTGGAAGAAATGTGTCTAGAAGAAACAGCAGATATCACTAAATCAGAAATTCAGGATTTGGAAGGAATTTAGATAATTCCAATCAATCACAACAGATTCTACTGAAGTTTTGATACCATCAAGCGAAAAATTGGAAGAAATGTGCCCAGAGAAATGACGGAAGTCACTTCATCGGCCAAGTCGATTTAAGTGACCATTTTCTGTGGATTAGGAGGGGAACATTGACGAAGGCATCAAACATAACAGGTGTTGCTAAAATTATGACACCATGATATAGAATATTCCGGACGAAAACTGGCAGAAATGCGTTCAAACAAAAGAACCGTAGGTAAATATCACCGGGGAAGTACCTAGATAAAAATTTTGGGCATTATCTCGTCTAAACACCAAAAATTGCTAACCAATAGTCAAATATTGTTGGTATATTTATTACATCAACAAACATATAGGGTTATTAGCAAAATTAATAGCACCGATATATCAGATAACGTGATTACAAAGCATGAGACGGAGAAGCATATGTCGCGTATCTGTTAAATGTAATAAAAAAATACATAACATAAATTATCGGATTAAAGCGTCAAGGACGGGATAACTGTAGTACGACATGTTTAAATTTGCTACAAACGCCGGTCGTTAATGATATCAATAATGACGATAATTTTAGCATGACGAATTGAAAGACTGGAAATCGATAAAGAACCCTCCTAAAAGTTCGTTTTCGGAACACACGCAAACCAGCTTCTCCGTCTAGAAAATGGGGTAAAACAGGAATATTAATCATGTGGTAAGTTTAGGGGCTGGTACAGATGTTTTTTAAATAGAAATTCTGAGAATCATATCTTTTATCAGCCGGCATATTTTTGTTATATGATACTCGAAACGTCCTCGGTGGAGAAGAAAGACAAAAAAACAGGCAGCAGCACACACATGGTTCTTTCTATTCTGATGCTTCTCGTCGAGAGCAATGAAAGTATAACGAACGAACAGGCGAGAAAGAAGGAAAGACTTAACCGTAGTATAACATACATATGCTGAAAGGAAACTTTCAATCCGTATTAAAATCCTGGATCGAGATTTACAGGTTTAGTTCAAAATTTCTGGCCTTTAACTTCAAAAGAAACATCCATTATACAGCGAAATTTCGATTCCCGAATGAAATGGGGGTTTGTTAGTGAAAACAGAAGGGTTCTAATACGAAATAGTAATCATTTTTTACTTTCTGGTTATCCCGTTGTGTTAACCCTTAACTGCATTCATAAAAATTTACCCTACATCTCATATTTTCGTCGATAACTTTATAACTGTTTCACCGTTCTTGTTCTGGGTGTGCTTTGAATATATTCCATTCTTGTTAAAAGAAATTATTATTGAATAAAGCATATTTTATGGAGATATGTGTTTTCTTTCATTAAGAAAGAAATCACTGTTTTAGCTACGTGTTAGTTTCCAAAATATAAACAATTGTAATGGGGTAAAAATCTACCCCACGAAAGCACTAACGTTGCCCAAAAATAGCGAAATTTTCCAATTTTGAAGCAAAAATTTGAATCCCTGGATGAAAACTAGTATTAAATAAGCAAAAATGTATTTTTAAGATTCCAAAACAAGTATATCCACGAAAAAAATGGTTTCAGTCCGAAATAGTACTCGTGCAGCTTATGGGGATTAATTGCTTGGGCTTTGAGGTTTAAATTTTGGGAAAATATGCACAATAATCCAAAATTTTAATCTCTGGACGAAAGCCAAGAATGAAATAAATGGAAATTCATTTTATTAATGGGGGTAAAACAAGCTTCGACGAAGTAGTGGTCATTTTCAACTTTTCAGTCGTATCCATGGAGTTAGTGGTATAATTCTAGCTTTAGATTGTTGAAAAATATCAACAAAAGAAACAAAACCTTATTCCATGGTGAAAAAATTGGTAAAAATTTACTTCCTTATGATTTTGATTCGAAATAATAGCTTGATGACCTGTTAGCAATTAATTCGACCGTTACTTTTTAAAAATATTGATGCCAAGAACAAAATTCCGGAATAAAAGGCAATTTAAACAGATAAAATTTTACGTTTTCAATCTCTCTTCGTTTTAATAATAGTTTTCCAATTGAACTCTCAACATTTTATATAATTACATTTTAAAAAATGGTAATTTACAGTCCATTAACTAAAGAAGTTATTTTGGTGCAAGTTGTTGTAAGATTTTTTAATAATTAGGGCTTTTGATACAAAAACAAATGCATAAATCATAGAATATTATATAATTTTCCAAAATTTCGATTTCGTTTGGTTTGGAGGAGACGAGAGGTGTTTGATGATCGTGTAATAAAAATGTAAATGAATCATATGGCGTGTGAATTTTCATTCTTTCCAATTTTCTCTCAGAACTTATAATTTAAAAATAAATGTATACGAACGTCATGTTTACACAATAGCAAATGAACGAGTACAGAGTGTATCCTTAAGTTACACCTGTATAAAAGTACTTTTTCGATATTTGTTGACCTTGACTGCCTCGTATTTACCTATTGTTAATCGCCATCGTATTGTAAGGAGAAGTCTTTAATCCGGACAATAGTATCGAGACAGGAAAGCTCTTTCGATAAGCGTAAGATGAAGAAGAATATTAATGCGAGTTCGCGTTCCCAAACCGATTATACAATATACGTCCTAATATATAAACAAAAGCTCCAAAATAGTTCTTAACTAATTGTACGTTTCGTTTCCAACTGCTACTACTTACTATTGAAAACTAATAATTTTCTAGTCGAGCCCAGTCGTTTAATTGGAGATTTCAATTCCTGTTCGTTCTCATCCATAACTTCGACCGGTATTAAATAAAATGAAAATCACAACAACCAATCTAAAACGGTCTTGTAAATAAAAATAACTACTTTCACATTTTCATGCCACTGACTTTAACCACGGGCTTATTATCCCATTCCTAATGGATTTAGCAGCAACGCCGCGTGTTCTCGACGAGATCGTTTCGTCTTTACGATTTTATTATATTTGATTTATAAATCACTGTGTTTCGGAGTTCATTTTTAACACGGCAACACGCACCGAACGCATACTACAACCCCACCGCCTGTACCACGTTTGTGATGGTTATTTTCAAACTTCGTTTACACTTATAAATATTCTAATTGTAAATCATCACCATCTATGTTAAACGTACCTAAAGCAAGCAGCTACTATACAGATCGCTGTATAAAAGGCTCTATTCCACTCTCTCGTCGACTTGTATAACAACTTAGTCACTCCCAGCACAATAAACTTAATAGCTAACCCCGTTTTCATCACGTAAATACATAAAATAATCCATCTATAATCGTTTTGCCTTTTAACACTTACTACAGCCCCACACAGAGCTGAATTTATTTCCCTCATTTTCCTTTCTTCACCAGTTTTGAGATATATTGCTTTAATTTAAACAATCCCGCGCGAAACTTCCATAGTGATTGGTTGTTTATCATATCAACCAATCATTTCACTAGTTTTATAGTGGAGTTATTTAAAGTACCCAATCGATTCATGTACAATAAGTCATCTTAGTTATTCCCAAGATTTCCCGAGCGATGATTGGCTGATTACTAATGTAACCTATCACCTCGCTAGCTTTATGGCGGGATTATTTAAATTATTCAACCGATTGATGAATCCAATTTATCTTCGTTATTCCCAAGTTTTCCCGAACGATACTTAGCTATTTAGCTATAGTAAGCAATTATCGCTCTACTCACATGATTGAATTATTTAAATTATTCAACCAATTGATGAATACACTTTATCCTTGTTATTCCCAAGCTTTCCCGAACGATGCTTAGCTATTTAGCTACAGTAACCAATTATCGCTCCACTCTCGTGGCTTGATTATTTAAATTATTCAACCAATTGATGAATACACTTTATCTTCGTTATTCCCAACCTTTCCCTAACGATGCGTAGGTATTTAGCTACAGCAATCAATTATCGCTCTATTCTCATAGCTGGATTATTTAAATTATTCAACCAATTGATGAATCCAATTTGTCTTCGTTATTCCCAAGCTTTCCCGAACGATGCTTAGCTATAGTAATCAATTATCGCTCCACTCTCATGGCTGGATTATTTAAATGATTCAACTAATGGATGAATACACTTTATCTTCGTTATTCCCAAGCTTTTCCGAACGATGCTTAGCTATTTAGCTATAGTAACCAATTGTCGCTCTACTCGAATGGCTGGATTATTTAAATTATCAACAAATTGATGAATACACTTTATCTTTATATTCCTCAAGCTTCCCCAGAACGATGCTCAGCTATTTAGCTATAATAACGAATTATCGCTCTACTCTCATGGCTGGATTATTTAAATTATTCAACCAATTGATGAATACACTTTATCCTTGTTATTCCCAAGCTTCCCTGAACGATGCTTAGCTATTTAGCTATAATAACCAATTATCGCTTTACTCTCATAGCTGGATTATTTAAATTATTCAAAGGATTGATGGCATACACTTTATCTTCGTTATTCCCCAGCATGCCCGAACGATGCTTAGTTATTTAGCTATAGTAACCAATTTATTATTTATTTTCATAGCGAGATCATTTAAATTTTCCAACCGTTTCAAGCATAGAGTCGTTATTCCGGGAGTTTCCTACTGATTTGTAGTAACTAATCATCTCACTAGCCATTTTAATTCCTTTGTGTCTACTATGATGTACTTTAGATCAAACGAGCTAAATCACTGAGATAAGTCCATAGCTTCATTTCGAAGATAAGAACTTATCAGCAGGTCCGTTAGCAAATATTTCGTACTTGTAATTCAAAATTTCTTTTAATATCAGTATGAACTTTCTTAACTTTGTCATATTGTTTCTAGAACTTATCTCATTGTCAGTTATTTAGGTCGTTTGTTTTAACCTACGTGTTAATAAGCGTTAGCTCAAAGATAAGATGCTGATAGGGGTCTTAGCATGTATTTCGTAATTATTATTCAACATTTGAAATAATTCTTACTTTCTTTTAGAATTAAACAAGTTGTGTTTTTGTCATCGTATATGTGGAAACTATCTCATTGTCAGTCATCTAAATCATTAGCTCTAATCTATTTGATAATAAGCTTTAACTCTAAGATAAAAACGTGTTAATAGACCTGGTAGTAAACATTTCTCATTTATAATTCAAAATTTTTATATCCAACGGGTTTATTGATTCTATGGAATCATTGTGCAACTTATCTCAGTCGTTTAGATCATCTGCTTTAATCTATTTCCTAATAAGCTTTAACTCTAGAATAGAAACGTTTTAATAGATCCAGTAGGAGACGTTTCTCATTTATATTCAAAATTTTCATATCCAACAGGTTTATTTATTTTATAGAACTATTGTGGAACTTATCTCAGTCGTTTAGATCGTCTGCTTTAATCTAATTGATACTAAGCTTTAACTCTAGGATAGCAACGTGGTAATAGACATGGATACAAACATTTCTCATTTATAATTGAAAATTTTCATATCCAACAGGTTTATTGATAATCTGGTATCATTGTGGAGCTTGTCTCAGTCATTTAGATCGTTTTCTCTAATCTACATAGAAGATTTACATTTGAAAGTAGGCTGATGTTATTAATTCTACATCGTGCATATAGAACTTATTTCAATCATTTAGGTCATTTTCTCTAATCTTTAAAATAGTGGTTTTTGATTTCAAGATAAACACCTGCTGCTAACTCTGATAGCAAATACTTACGAACATTTGTTGATATAATGAATAACAAGAAATGTTGTGACTTATTGCTTGAATTCCCTTCTATTATTTAAATATTGGCTCAAAATGAATATAAGATTCAATAAAAGTTGTCATCTTGTGATGTAAAATGTCAAATTTGAATTTATCTCGATTCTTTTGTTTTTCAAATCATTGGATTATATGACCTTTTAACGTAAGTAACACACACAAGATAATATCCTTTCAATTGACTAATAAGGTTTGATAAAAGAGTGGATGACGTGCATCAGTTATCATTAAGTAGTATAAACCGGTTTTTGCCTCCACTTACGTGCAAGGCGCGATATTAAAATTCGGTTTACATTACTTAATGATAACACGTCATCCATTCTTTTATCAAACCTTATTGATTAAATATTAAAAGAATATTAATTAATCTCAATCCTATCATTAGTTTTTCTTAGTGTTAGGATGAGAACAAGTTGACCGGCTTAGCTGTGGTTGGCACCAATTGACAACTGTTGCTGTCTTGTCATTAGAAATGTCAGTTTTGGGTGTAAAAATGTTTGTTTGTGATCTCTTCGTATTTCTGGAATAACTGGATAATATATAAATCGAGAACGTGAGTAAAACGAACACCCACTATATTTACTTCAATTTTTTTTAAAACAAATCCTTTTTTGTAGATTATGTTCCCCTTTAACACCTGGCATGAATCAAAATCTTTGAGATTGATATCATTAGGGATCATAGTACATATTTCCATATTTTACGGAGTGCTAGACGTATATTTCTCCTCCCCGGTCGAGCCGAAACTAGCTGGTCACAAAGCCAATTTCTCACTCGCCGATAGGCTTGTGGTATTCATTGCTGATGGTTTGCGACACGAAGCATTGGACAATATCAACTATGATAAAAACACACCCTTTCTAAAGTAGGTTTTATGCAAATTTGTCGCGTGTGTATTCTAATTTTTCATTTAAGTAACATACGTCGGGATTATGGCACTTGGGGTATATCAAACACAAGAGTCCCTACTGAGTCGCGTCCGGGACACGTCGCTATTTTCGCGGGAATGTACGAAGATCCTAGCGCATTGTTAAACGGTTGGAAAAGAAATCCAATTAGTATCGATAATGTATTTAATCATAGTAAAGAATCTTGGCTTTGGGGTAGTCCTGATATAGTTCCAATGTTTAATCCAGGTAATGGAAATTTTAAATGATTTTTCTATAGAGAACCAAATTAAATCAAATTTCTACAGAGAATAGAGGGAAGATTCATACGTTTCATTATGATTCGAATTTCGAGGATTTTTCAGGTAGGACCTCGACTATTGAATTGGACAAGTGGGTGTTTGAAAATGTGAAAAAATATTGCAACGGTATGCGCTTGATAAGGTTGGTGGGACAAGGTAGAATATTTTTCCTGCATTTACTTGGGATGGATACTGCCGGGCATGTTTTTAAACCTAACTCCAAGTATGACTGTTTTAATTATTGAGATTCAATTTAATTATTATTATCATTAGGGAATACATTGAGAATTTGAAGTTTGTTGACGATGGAATCCAGGAAATGTACTTTTACTTCCAAACAATCTTCCCAGATGATCGTACAGCTTTCATTTTCACATCAGACCATGGAATGACCGATTGGGGCTCTCACGGTGGTGGATCCGATCCACGAAACCCAATCTCCATTTATAGCTTGGGGATCTGGAATTAGAAGGCGAGGTGGTCGACGTGATTTGTCCCAGGTTGATGCCGCCCCATTAATGTCTGCATTGCTGGGTATAAACTTTCCAACAAACTCGATTGTATGTCGTCTCGAAACTCCACGAATGATAAAAATTTCTTTGTTGAAATTTGTGATTTACAGGGACTTGTCCCCGTCAAGTATTTAGATACAACCTTCGAGAGGCGGGTGCTGCTATTGTACACTAATATGGAACAATTAGCAGAAAAATTTCATAGGAAACACAACAGGCTACAGCGGACTAGCTTTTTTGGTTTATTCAAGCCTTTTGAGGCGCTAAGCAAAGGAAATTACGATAGGAAAATTGCTGATATCCACAGATTTATCGCGAGGGGCTTTAACCAAATTGCTGTCAGTAAAATTTTAAGATTTGATAGTGGATGACTGTCGTAATTTTTATAGGAATACAAGATTAGAGATTTGATCAAAACAATTCGAGAAGGGGACAAGTACATAAACCAGTACTACAAGTACCCGTTCCTATTCGCTTTGTCGGTGGGAATAATTTCTTGGATGTTCTATTTAATCCTGCATATCATTCCTAGTAACGGCAGGGAGTTTATTTCTTCAAAATATATTTCACGATTCCTTTTCAATTATATCCTTGTGTTACTTGGACTTGCATTAGCTCTACAACGTAAGTAGTATGTATAACGCATACACAGTCGCCCAGACAAGCATCTCATCGTTTGTACGGCGTTTTCAACACAAACTATAAGACGCTTGGTCTTGGTGGCTGTGCAAATTTCCATCATCAAATTGTCAAATTTGTTAAATAATTGAAATGTACCTAGAAATTGACGATGTCAATGAGATTACCAAGATTGTACGTCAAGATTGGAATAGGTAAACTAAACTAAAATACCAACTTAAGTGAAGCTGTGAAACAAACGAAGTTCGTTCACTTATATCATCGTAGTAGTGAAATTTATTTCATTTAGATGTCAAAATCTGCAATAGGTCAAATTTTCTAAATGTCAAAACTGTCAAAACTGTCAAAATAATGTTGCACGTCAAACTTTTTATCTATGTGATCCTTGGTCTTTCTTGCAAGTAACGAGTCGCTTTCTAAAGGTGTAATTTAAAATTGCGCGCCCAGACCAGTGATAATGCAACCCACAACTCAATAATTCTACTATAGTGTATTCCACATGGAGTCTTGCGTATACGGTGCACGGGATGTCAGATCGATGTTGCCATATCGTCGATGTTAAGGATTAAAACGTGGTAATGAAACTAAGGAAAGAAGAGGATAGTTTTATTTAAGTTGTACGGACTAATTGGGAAGTCACTAGCCCATAGGACTTCTTAGGACTTTATGTGGAATAAAGAATATTCGTGGTACCCTCTGAATTATTATTTTAAACTGCACCTCCTCATCTGATAAGATTAGCTAATCCCAAACGGGAGAGGGGACATGTTTGTATAGTTAAGTGTTTCTTGTTTAATTGATTGTATATTTCCAGGTCTTGTGGTGAATGTGAAATACCGATTTTACATATTTTTTCCCTCCGTAATGTTGATTCCGATTTTCTACGAAACGAACCGATTAATCGGTCTGGTGGTGTTCCTATTTAACGTGATACAATGGAGCTCTTTCGTGGAGGTTATCGTTTGCGGCTTGGGATTTTCTTCCTTGGTAATATCTTCGTATTCTAGTGGTAGAAAATTCTGGATAACCTGAATTAGTAGTCTACGTTTTAAATATGAGTAGTTGCGTTCATTATGAACGCGATCCTCGCGTATTAAAGCGAAGACACGGGGCGTTAGCGCCGTTAAGAATGTAGTATGTGGCGCTGTGAACCACAATGAACTGAGGCACAGTCAAAATAATATAAACTCCTCCGGTAAGTAAGGGTATGTTAGACAAGATGACAACTATCAAGTGCCATGTCAGATACTGCTTTGTGTAATTTAGAGCGCCATCATTAGCTAAATTAGATTCAAGAATTTTTAGTCCTATCTATCACCACACTGCATTCTTAACGTAAACGAAATACCGTGTGTCCCAGATCGAGTTGGATTTATGTAAACCTACTTAATTAAAATGTAAATGAAGTTGATTTTACTGGTATTTTTTATTCAATCATCGTTGAACCGAGAATAAAAAAATCTATCCAATAACCTAAAAATCCAATATGGCGTCCATTTAACTTAAGGAAGTTGATACGAGTACTTCAAAAGCAGCCACCTTGAATTTTTGAAAGTTACCCGTGCAATTTCACTCGATTTGGGACACACGGTATATATGCATGTATCACTAGTAGATATCGGCGTTTCGTTCTAATATCCTTGAAGAAGCTGGCTATATGACCGAAACGTCAATATAAATAGTGACACACGATAGAATCCGAATTTATTCTTTTTGTGACCGCTATTCTAGATTTTCTCATTTTATTACGAATCTTACATCGTCCTGCCAGTAATATTCTTGTTCCTGTGGGCCGTGGAGAATAGGAATTTCTATAGTAAGGGAGATATCGCACTTTGGACGGCACTCCCTTTGCTCATCTACTCCCACTCAGTTTTCTCAAAGATGAAAGATTTCTCTGCCTTGTTGACGTAAGAGTGAACCCTTTTTTATACTTTACGAAGGGATACTTTAAGTTGTTTTTCATTTTTTAGCGTTTGCAGCTACTTTCTAATATCTCACGTCTTGCTTGTACGCATCAAAAACATCTCCAATCAATTTACCAGGGACACGACTCGGAGTGAAACGATACATTGCTACGTATTGGTTCTATATTTAGTCCTGACAACTGCATGTACTTCCCTCGTAATGATATACACAATATACGGAATCCCACCTGAATTTTGGCAATTAGTCATCTGTTCGAGTTCTTGGTTCCTTCTATGTGAGTCGTATCGTACCGGATTCTTTTTGGTTTATATTAAAAGAAAATGTTTTCAGGTTTAACCTTTGCCATGGCGATATTTTCACCTTCCACCTTCTTGAATCGGATCTTCGACATGGGCGTGTTGCTAAATGCAATTTTTACCACCATGAGCAACTCCGGGGAATCGTTGTTTTTAACGTTATTCATATGTTTACAATTGCAGTGGACTTTCATGGAGCTATACAGATTCGATAAGCAGTTTGGGGGTACAAAATGGACGCAGCCACGCGGAAGGGAACCGCGTATTGAAAATTTCAGGAGGTGCGTGTTTTTCGTATCCTTTTTTGAGACGGTATAATATTCAATGTAATTATTTCTCTTAACACCACGCTTAGATCTATTTCATACTCTTGTCGTATTTCGGAGCTGGCAACACGGCGAACTTAAACACCTTCGATCCGATGTGGGCTCGGCAATTCGTAATGGTTTTCAACCCCATCCTCAGCGCCATTATAATCCTTTTCAAAATAACGATCCCGTTTCTAATCACCACAATTTCCTTCCAAACTATAAACACATACACAGGCACCCCAACCATCACCCTATTCTCGATCATCATGCTCTGTTGCGACATCTTCGTCATATATTTCATGTACACGATCCAAAACGAAGGCTCCTGGCTTCAGATCGGTTTGAGTATATCACGTTTCGTGATAGTATCGGTGATGACCGTTGTGTTATTGCTGTTTTACGGCCTTGCCAAATTTCTAGCCAGAAATACCATGTTTAATACGTTGATGGGGTATTTGAGGGGTAATAACCAATATGAGCAGCCTAATCTTCAACCTTAAAATCTCCAATGTTGCATGATTACGAATTTAAAATATATTCTTGATGTCGAAAATTGGAGCTTACGTGTTTAAATCGATGTTAGAATGTAACTTCCAATGATGTTGTATTAAAAGAAGACTGATTATGTTTTTATAGTTTTTTTATTTTCATGTTAAGTAGTTTGAGAAATAAATGTTTTTCGTTTTCATGAAAGTGCATCATTTATAATTTCATTTTCAAGGAGGCTTTGGGAAGCCGGTAAGCAGGGTCAGGGCGTTCACGCCGATTTCTTGAACCTACCATCTGCTGTTGACTAACATGTAGGCTGAGCAAATATGCGGTATGATGAGTCATATGTCCTTTTCACAATGTAATATATTACAGAGGACAAAGAGCAGACGACTCATCATACCGCATATTTGCCCAGTCTACTAACATGCATCCACTAAATGTCAAAACTATTCTGGAATCAGCCCCAAAATTTCCTGGGAAATGGGAGTTTGGAGGAACAACTCCAAAATGTCACTTTCATGAAATTTTAATTATTTAACCACATTTCGTGATAGTATCGGTGATAAACGTTATGTTACTGTTGTTTGGCGGCGTTGCGATGTTTCTAACCAAAAATACCTTGCTTAATAAGTTGATGGGGTATTTTTGGGTCTGTTAAGAAATATGAGCAACGCAAATTTCTTCCTTGAAACCTTCAATGTTGCATGATTACGAATTTAATATACATATATTGTTGTCGTCAATAATTGGAGTTTACGTGTTTAAGTCGATGTTAGGATGTAACTTCCAATGATGTTGTATTAAACGAGAAGACTGATTTTGTTTCTATAGTTTTTTATACTTTTATGTTAATTAATTTTAGAAATAAATGTTTTTGTTTTTAGCGAAAGTATATCATTTATAATTTCATTTTCAAGGAAGTTTTGGGATTGCCCTTAAACAGGATCATCCGATGTTGACTAACATGCATCCACTAAATATCATAACTGTTCTGGGATTAGCCCCAATTTCCTGACAAAAAATTGGATTTTGTGGGAACAACTCCAAAATGTCATTTTTATAAAATTTTCATGATTTAACTGTATTTCTTGATAGCGTCGGCGATGACCGTTGTATTACTGCTATTTTACGACGTTGCCATATTTCTAACCAAAAATACTGTGTTTAATAAATTGACGGGGTATTTCTGGGTGTGAGAAATATGGGCAACGTAAATTTGATCCTTATAATCAATGTTGCATGATCATGAATTTAATATATACATTGTTGTTGTCAATAATTACAGCTTGCCTGTTTAACTCGATATTATAACTTCCCATGATGTACCTATTAAAAAAGAAGACTGATTATGTTTCTATAGTTGTTTTTTTAAGTTTCATGTAAATTAGTTTAAGAAATTTTTTTAACGAAAGTGCATTATTTATTATTTCATTTTCGAGGAAGCGTTGGGGTTGCCTGTTAGCAGAGTAGGTGCGTTTGGACCGATTACTTGAAAATCCTAGCTGTTGTTGACTAAAATGCATCCGCTAAATATCCAAACTATTCTGGAATCAACCCCCAATTTCCTGGAAAATGGGATTTTGTGGGAACAACTCCAAAATGTCACTTTTATGAAATTTTCATGATTTAACTGTATTTCGTGATAGAGTTGGTGATGACCATTATGTTACAGCTATTTTACCGCGTTGCCAAGTTTCTAACCAAAAGTACCTTGTCTCATAAAATTGATGGGGTATTTTTGGGTGTGATAAGAAATATGAGCAACGTGAATTTGGTTCTTCAATCCTTTAATGTTGCATGATTAGGAATTTTAAACTTATTGTTGCTGTTAAAAATTGTTTAAATTTTATGTTAATAAGTTTGAAAAATATATTTTTTCGCTTTTTACGAAAGTGTATTATTTATAATTTATTTTCCAAAGAAACTGTAGAAGTTTCATCATCATTTCGAAGACTGTGTTATGATTTAGCTCCCTTTCATTGTCACCACAAGGGGGATTATTTGCTGAAATACACCCGTTAGATATGAAAGGTACTAGAAATTAATCTTAATTTTCATGATTTTTCAGTATAACATTGTAGGGGAGTGGATTTGCGTCATTTCTGTAAAAGCTTTGTAATTTAGTTCGCTTTTATTTTTACCAGAAGAGGGATTATTTGCTGAAATATACCCCATGAATATCAAAGTTACTGGAATTTAACCCCAAGTTTCACGATTTTCAATATAAAACTGTAAGGGGATGGGTTTGTTTCATATTTGTGGAGGTTGTATAATTTAGTTGTTTTTTTATTCTCTCCACAAGGGGTGTTATTTAGAGAAATTCACCCCGCAAACAAAAATTGCTGGAAATTGACGCTAATTTCTTAGGGAATTAAACTGGGTCGCTTTCTCAAAAATGCTATTAAATGGGGGATGTTTATGGGGGTGTCGTCTATGAAAACGTGCACCCTTTGAACTTAAAAATTCTAAAAATTAATTTAAAATTAACTCCGATTTCCCGGAGAAATGAATTCGTGCTAGTCTTTTGAGATTACTTTGTATTCTATGTTTATTTGAAGATATTGTCTAAATAAATTACAAGGAATCAACCCCCAAATTCCTAGGGATTGAATTCGCGCCACTTTTTCAAAAGTGCCAGCTGGTCAATGTTTATTTCAGGCGGTCAGCCAATCAGAATATGGCAAAAACAGCGGGTTTTTAATAACTGTACATGCGCAATGCAGACAGTAGTTGCTTGCCTAGCAGGGGTGTATCGTTTCAGTGTCTAATGGAATAAACACGAATTTTGCGTTATTGTAAATAAAAGTGACCCGAAAACGAGGCCTATCAACGCATTAAGGTATGTTTAACCAATAATCTCTAATTTGTCCCGAAAAATTTCGACGTTTTCCGCACGAAATTCGCGCTTTAGTACACATCAATGCAGGGGGCTATCGTCAAGTGTTGCCCTTAATTTTTTAAAAATCTCCCTTCGAATTATGGGGGAAATCGCTGTATTCGCTTCGTTAAGCATGGAAAATTAGTCAGTCGTGGAGAAATAAATGCAAATTAGAAATAAAACCAGCCTGGAACGAGCGGGAACTTGACATAACCTTACCTATGTGGCATATTTAAATCAGGGGTTTAAAACCGTTTAAATCCGAATTTCTGGCGATTCCCCGGTGCCTTTTTGGTACACGATGAAATTCCGAAGGATTTCCCATCGAAAACGGGGCGAATACTCCCGTTTTAGTGATCGTGCCCGATAATTTTGGCGCGCTATTCATCAACACGTAGATAGGAATGTAGCATGCATTCTCCGGTGCATTATTTAATATTTAAAGGTCCACGATCGCCTAGTTTAAAAGGCATTTCCCTTTAAACGTTACCAATCGAAATTATCGCGGTTTTTTTAATCGGATACCGATAAACCTGCTCGATCACCTCCCTAAGACATTCACCTATTTTAAGGTGTCAAAGTTTAATGACATCTAATACGATAGACCGTTTTAGGTTTATTTTAAAGGGGGTCCGATTTTTCCAGATATTTCCGTAATCATGGAGGAACACCTGGATAAGCATCGGAGTACCGATGGGGACCTCCTCAATTGGGACAGCACGTATTCCCTCACCAAAATGTGCGAAAATCGGTACGACGAGAAGTGCTCAGACACCGAATGTTCCTCGTGCAAAGACGAGCTGATTGTGTCTCATTTATTTACTGAAGATTATCTGGTTGAGGTATTTTTAAACGTCTTTAAATCTTTATTAATCCTAAGTGTTGAACAATCCTTCAAAATGTTTGAGGGATTTTTTAAGCTGTCGGTTCTACTCGTTTATTTAGGCGGCAGGTTCACACGCGAGAAATACGTCAATTTAGACGAAAGGTTCACACGGGAGAAGGACGTCTACTTGGGCGACAGGTTCACACGCGAGAAATACGTCATGTGCTTGCCCATGTTTACTTTTAACCGTTGTAAACCGAACTTATAACCTTGCTCCTCTCAATTTTACATGTTGTTGCAAAACTAAAAGAAGTAACATCACAAGTCCCGTTTACAATAGTTCTTCTTCTTTCAGCTTATCCTTCTGCCCATCTAGGGCGTCGGATACAATAGTTAAAATTATTAAGGCAAATACGTAAATTGACAGCTACTGATTATGAGATAATCGAAGAAATAAACGTATCTTACCGTCGAGATAGTCAATGTCTTACCTTTGGGTGTACGGTTCTTTCTAATTTTAAAACTATAATTTGTCATATTTATACCAACGAAAGCAATCATTTTTTACTTGGTCGATATGGATAAACTTCGACTATACTATTTTTCCTCGTTTAGCCACCGAGTTCGTCCAAAATAATCGAATTCCAGAAGACACCTCATTCGGATAAACACAAAACGCATCGGAAAAAGGTCAAACATTCCGACCATTGTAGTATTCAGACAACGATCAAGAAAGAACGAACTACCCCGGCGCCTATGGTAAAATTTTCGAATTACGAAGAGATCTGGTCGAACATGGTCAACAAAGAGGAGGTAACGAAAAAATCGCGTAATTCGAAAATCTTCGCGGATCGTACGACTTACCTCCCGCGAATGAGGGCCATCTTATTAGATTGGATAATGGAGGTATGCGAAGTTTATCGTTTGCGAAGGACCACGTACTACTTAACTGTAGATTACATAGACAGATATTTAACTTTGAAACCGTCGGTGCCGAAGACGCAGTTGCAATTGCTCGGAGTTTCCTGTCTTTTCATCGCTTCCAAATTAGAGGAGATTTATCCACCGAAATTGACTGAGTTTTCGTATGTTTGTGATGGTGCTTGTACCGAAATTGAGATCCTAGCGTGCGAGTTACTTTTATTAAATGTAAGTCTATTGAGTGATGATTAGAATTTGTTAAAAAGATGGATGTGTAAATCTGTCCCTCCTTCGAACTTTATTATTCAATGATAACTTATCAGTGACAACTTATCATTGAATAATAAAATTCGGAGGAGTGACAGCGTCAGTCCGATTTACACTACTTAATGATAACTCGTCATCCACCTTGTTAACAAACTATAATGATGATGGATAATGCGTAGATTTTCATTCGAGTATTTCTTAGACTTTACAGTGGGATGTTAACCCGATGACCCCTACGACGTGGCTGAACTTATACATGCAAATCTATTGTAGAGCTGACTACTCGAGGAGACAGGTTGAGGTGGATTCCCAGGATAATTTTCACTTCCCCCAATATTCCGCATATCAATTCGTCAGGGCCTCGCATCTTATCGATTTGTTCTCCATGGATCCGGGATTTTTGAGATTTAGTTACAGCATCATTGCTGCTGGTGCAATGTATTATATTTTCGGAAAGGAAGTCGCTATTTCAGTCTCTGGTAAGTTAGGAAGAGGAAGAAAAAATTACATGTAACCTCGTACACTTTCGTGGTTGGCCCCAACGGTGTCACCATTTGATACCAACATTTCATCGTCGGACGCTGCCAATATACGCAGCTAAACGTCATCAAACAGTGACACCTGGTAAAACTCGAAAGTACAGTCCACACGAAATTTCACGGCTAAAAATTTTCAAACTTAAATTTATTTGGATATGGAACCGTGACCTATTTAATGCGTGACGTCATTAAGAATGTCGCGTTCATTCTTAATTCCTTTTACGTTAAGAATGCAGTGTGGGTGTAGATATGACTATAAGATTCTTGAATCTGATTGGCTAATAACGACGCCCTATTTTGATTATGCCTCGGTTCAGAGCGCTCCCGCTGCATTCGTAACGTAAACTCAGTATAGTAGTCATCACCTCCTTAAAGCTGCACTAGTGACGCACGACTTTCGTGTGATGCGTCACTTGCAATTTTATGAATTTGTTAAACAATGTAGTTTCAAGCAATGAAATTTCATTGTTTTTGCAGGAATTTCTTTTTTTGTTTTAACATATTTTCCTCTAGGATACGAATGGAAACAATTGAACGCGTGCGTGGAGTACATGTCGGTTTTCTACAAACTCATCCAGGAATCCCTAGATACGAGATTACAAAGCATTTGCCCGCAAGATATCGACGAATCGTTACTGGGTAACTTCCGATTTTTACGGGGTAAAGTCCGTTATCTCATCAACGACGAATCCCATTGCATGCAGACTCACGTCGTCGATTTAGATTTCTTCGAAAGGGCTACGCTCCTCAGGTTGGAACAAATCGGGATGAAAGTGGAGAAAACTTTGGTGAAGCGAAGGAAGAAGGTGCCTGAACAGTTAGTTGCCCTTGATAATCCCGACGATGATGACAAAGACGAGAACGTTAAGGAATCGACTTGCGACGCGAAGGTTGACGGTGAAAATCAGATCGTTGAAGAGACGACTATCGTTATGTACGAGATCGAAAAATTTTGGACGAGCAAATGAATAAATGCACGGATATCTTCCAAATGATGGACGAGGAAAAGCTCGGTGAAGATGATGCCACTAAAAATGAGGACGGGGATGATAGTAAGGTGGTTAATATATTGAAAATTGAGAGGAAGACCAAATTAAGTTTCGACGACATCCTGTCTAGCATGCATAACGATTATTATGAATATAAGTACAAATAAGGGGGAGTGGCGAAGTAGGCTCCTCCCCTCCTACGTTTCGGTATACTGTAA
Source organism: Chrysina gloriosa (assembly GCA_038088585.1). NCBI lineage: Eukaryota > Metazoa > Arthropoda > Insecta > Coleoptera > Scarabaeidae > Chrysina > Chrysina gloriosa. The sequence goes on from CM076096.1 coordinate 6,341,793, forward strand.
TATATGTGTAGATAGAAAGATTATTTAATAATTTAGTACTTTTCTTTTTATCAGATTTAAATTAATTTGTTTGGTTTTAATTTCTATTAAATTTTAGATCTCACATTTTATTCCTTCTTTTCTATATAATTACTTATATACTGACTTAGTAGCGCGTGATTATATTTGAACTCGAAATGAATTCCAGTTTTAATTAATTTGTAAGATTTATTCGAGGGGTGACTAGTGGCTAGTGGTATCGGCAGTTGAGTTGTCCCCCAGACAAACAGTCTGAGCGACAGAGCAGGGTTATAATAAATATCCGCTTACTAATCATCATTTCGGCTAAGAGTGCCTACCCCCGCCCGAATCGAGACTTTAAATTATATTTTATCAAGTACCGTTTTTGATTTTACGATGATATTACTGATATTGTTCATTATTTTGTTCTTTTAACTAAATATACGTTATTCTTACACCATTTGTTTATTAGCTCCCATTCCTAATGCGCATGGCAGATTTACGGACGATAACTTTCGTAGGCTCTCACGGCCGATGTCTGTCATAGAAAAATCTTTCGGGCGTTTCCGACATTGTTTTTATGTTTTAAATAAAAGTACATTTTAGAAAGGATATAACTGTTTATTTTTATTACGATTACACATAAATATATGTAATAGTACCGTCTTTTTCAATACAAACTTAAGTCTAGACCTACTCAAAATCCGATATCCGAATATACAATATTATTATAACAGCTGGTACAAGAGCAGATAAGAACGTTCATAAATTCGTAACAATGTGCCAATATATGCGGAAAAAGTACACATAAAATAAAAATAATTAAGATCCTTCCCAAAAAATGCTCGCATCGTGCAGACGGGAAAAAGTAGTACGATTCCTTTTATTGACGTTTTGATCAGAAAAAATAATTGTTAAAAAAGAAATTTAAACGCTAATTTCGAGAGATCCGTTTTGCGCCAGCGCATCGCGTATTAAATCGACGAATACTAAACGAGAAAAGGAATTGCAATACTTCTTACTTACAGAAAATATAAAACAAAAAAGTAAATGGAATGTTCAGGTTTACGCAGTAAACATAAAAAACTCTATCTTAAAAGTACTTTACAGGTAAATTATAACATCTAGGGCTGTTTAAATGCAAACGTTAATCCTGGCGGAATCAACTGCACCAGAATTAAAAAATGGTAGACTCTAATAATATCACTTGTAATAGTAATATAAAGCTCGTTATACTTCTTTTTCGTATAGAAAAAAAAACGCGGAAAAAATAAATATTTACCATTTAAAAGAAAACAAACATATCAAGTACACACACAATTATCAATCAATATACTCTGTTTTCTTTTGTGTGTAAGGCAAGGCTATGTACATTCGGGATTCGACAGTTATTAATTAAATACAACAAGTATATAAAATTTAAAAATAAGTGACGTAATATTTTAAGTAAAACAAGACGCTATATCAGTTTACAAAATTAAAAAGAGATAACGTTCCTTAGTAAGTATCACATAAAGGGAAATACTATCATGGTTACCACCAAAATAGCTCGAATATAAACTATACGAGAATGGTTTGGGAGATGACGCAAGCTTCATCCCGCAAACGCCCGCTCACTTAAGATTTAAAAAATAAAAAAGACTTACGAGGAAATTGGGTTCTTCTTCGCTTGCGGTGGGGGTTATTCAGCTACTGCAACCACAGGGAAGACTGCGTTCTTATATTTTGGTGGATAGTCCACCAATGGTATGAAATTTTAATCCCCGATATCTAAGAGGGTTTGGTAATAGAGTTTCTACCCTCAAAGGCTAGAATAGAAGGGCAAGTTCTTACGCTTACGATATTTAAAAGGACACGCGGGTGAAATATAAGAAAAACGAATTATATAAGACAATATTTAAAAGAGCGACGTTTGACTGGTTGCCTAAAAGTGTTTTTTAAGAAAATTCCAGGAATTGTACGAATAATCATAGGATTGAGAAAGGAAGCTGCTGCAAATTCTTAAAATTACCTTTGGGAGCAAGATGGTGGTAACCCTGAATACAAATACAACACAATTAAATAAATAATACAATAAAAAATAGTTGGAACTAGTGAGGAAGCCCTATTAGAAATTATAATTTGACGGATAAGAATTCCTTAATTCGACAAGGGCCATAGCTACTTGCATATCCGATTTAGATACTTCCTTCTCCTGTCCATTCTCGATGCGAACTAGAACGGTAGGCCTTTTCTTATTTTCGGCTTCGACGATGTTAGGTTTATCCTCGCTCCAATTAATCGGTTGGGCAAGATCCTGTGTCGAATCCCATTGTTGGAGCCATCGCTTTTTCGGTATCTCGTTAGTTTCCAGCGACCTCAAGCCGCCGTTTTCGTTTATCGAATCGGGAGAAACTCTGCGTGTCCTCCATGTCCATATCGATGGCTTCATCGGTGAACGAACAAGATAAGAGATCAGTACCCTGAGAATCGGACTGACATATGTTGATGTCCGGGAAGCAGTCGTCGTTGTAACCGTCGGAATGCACGCCCTTCCGTAATTGCATTAAAGCTTGAGCTGCCATATCCGAATCCATCGATCGAGCCTCATTCCTCTTTGGTGAGCCGTTAAATATTTTAGGAGCCGTCAGATTTAAATAGTTTATATTTTCACTTTGCTCCATCCTATTGCTCCAGCCGTTATGTAAGTTGCGAGGTGATTTTTAGGAGTGGTGTTGATGCAATTGATGGGATGTTTCTTGTCTTTCCTGCAAAATACGGATTTAGTCGCTTGAATTTACACATACATTGAAATTACTTTTTTAAACCTTCCAACCACTGTTGGATAGCGTGGGAGTATTCCTCGTCATTGATTTTCTCCACGATCGTAGTGGTCGGTGAGGAAAACCGTTTCAATTGGACGTCAGGGTGTTCAGGACAATGCCTATTGGCGTGTGTGAAACGCTTATCGCAATTGGGAACGGCACAAACGAAAGGTTTTTCACCCGTATGCAATCGATGGTGGGTCTTCAGTTGTCCACTTTGAGCAAATCTTCTTGTACAACGGGGGAAATCACAGACGTAGGGTTTCTCGCCTAGAAAGACCACACGTGTACGGTTTGTAAACAAAAGGATTTAAATCTAAAATTACCTGTATGGGTCCTCAAGTGTGCCTGCAATGATTTCTCCCTCGGGAAGACGCGATTGCAATAGGTGCACTTGATTGAGCTGGGCGACGTCGATCCCTGAAGAATTAGGGTATTTAAAACCTCGGCCCTAGGTCGGCCCCTGCGGGTTTCGCTCGGAGAAAGTGCATTGGGGCTACCGTTAGCCGGTGATTTATCTAACTCGGGTGATTTGAGCTTTATTATTCGGTTTGGTGGTGTTACCTGCAATTTCTCACTATCCAATACAATCGGTTTTGAGCGTTTCGGGGTACGAAACATGGTTTAACTCAAATAAACATCCAAAAGCCGATCCCAGGCTCGCTCAAGCCAACCAAAACAAACCATCCACGACTAAAAATTTAAAGATGGCGTAAGAAAAGGAGGGAAAACGAATGCAGAACTGGACTCAATCGGTAATTCCATTTAAATCCGACATTTTTGAGGAATTTAAATTTTAAATAGCCTGGCTTTTCGTCAAAACACACCTCCAAACCTACCAAAAACGGAGACACAATTATGATTTTATCAAAGAAATCGTCTAGGAAAAGCAAGGAAAACTTTGTAACCGTATTCGTGTGCTTAAACCATTTTTAATAATTAAAAACACTTAAGCCTGTCCCATATAAACTCTGTATTATCTATTAAAAAATCATTAAAAACCCGTTTGTCCTCCAAATCCAGCATCTTAGACTGCCTGAGCCCCTAGGAAGCACTTCCGGTGCTTCACAAGATAATATTTGGGCAAGGGTACCAACTGACCCCGTAGTTGCCATGGGAAGTTAAGGCACAGATTTAGTCTTTTATCCTAGAAAATTGACTTTTTCTTCTATAAATTTAACACTCTACTCTACAAATTCTTCATCATCATCACCATCATCTTATTCTTCTTCTCCATCCTCTTCTCATACTTCCCTTTGCCTTTTCGAGCATCAAAAGTATATACAAATTCAATTTATCATTAGTGCTGATTAAAACAACGTCCATCCCTTATAAACTCTGTATTGTTTATTAAAAGATAATCCCAATCCTTTTTTCCTCTAAATTCAGTATACTAGACTATTTGAATCACATGAAGCACTTCCGGTAGTTGATATGACAGTATTTTGGCAAAGGTGGCAATTCACCACTAACAGGCTAGCTTTTTCTTCTCCTTCTACCCGCACTCCGCTTTGTTCTGTCAAGCGTCTACAAATTCAAATGTTTCGTTATTAACAATTAAAAGAACGTAAGTCCATTCCATATAAACCTGGTATTGTTTATTAAAGAAATATTTAAAAGTCTTTTCTTCCTCCAAATTCAGCATGCCAGACTATCTAAGGCCCAGGAAGCAGTTCCGGTAGTTTGCAGGATATTCCTTTATTTGGAAAGGGTGGCAATTCACTCCAAATAGACTATTATAGACCAATTCATATCTTCTGTTAACCTAATCTTTTCTCCTAGGAACTCAGCTTTTTGTCTTAAAAACTCAATTCTTCACCGCATCAAAGCTCAACGATTTATTGTGAAAATTCAAATAAAAAAATTCTTGCTTCTTTGATTATCTGTACATGTGTGTCTGTCCTCTTTATCAGATTTCATCGAATCTTTTCCTGCTTTTTTATCGCCCTGTATATCTAAATTTCTCAACATCCTTGGTAGTAAATATTAACATTTTCTACACCTTGAGAATTTTCAAAAATCGAAAAATTGCAAAATATTTTTTCAATATACGTAAAATCGATCCAACAAAATGGATAAAACTTTAATCTTTTAATCCATACATCCAGCTTCCAAACGACCTTCAGTTTCCCCACAAGTTTAATAAAAAATTAAGCTGTTTAAATTTTTAACTGCGGTCAATAGTACGTATGTAATTCACACGGGATTTTTACATGAATTTTCTACCGAAAAGGACGTTGGGTTTCTTGAAAGAAATCATCGATGATAGACCATAACAATATTGTAATATGGTTCGTAATTAAATAAATGATAATCTATATTGATTTTTACTAAATAATTTTATATGCAATTACAGGATTGTTATGTGTTTCATTAAAAAGTCATTAAGCTCAGTCGATTGGGGTTTCATTTTTTTATTATTCCAAATATCCACATCACGTGTTTCATTTCACATCGTTTAGTCATAGATTTATGTTTAATAATGATATAATTCGCGATGTATATATTTCGTGTGAGAACAATAAATTCCCCATTTGGCCCAATTTATTGTAGAACAATGTTCCTTTTTTTTTTATCAAATTAAAAGAATGTGAGGGAAAAATGGATAAAATGCACGTAATAGGTAGGTAGTAAGTAATTGGAAAAGGGACAGATCTAAGTTATTTTGAAAGAAAAGAGGGAAAACGAGGGGGAGGATTGGAGACCAGAGAAAAAAAGAATCCTTGCGTTGGGGAAAATGGAAGAGCCTTGTTTACAGCAGAACAAAAACTATGAAGGAGATGAGAGTGGAAGACTCCTTCCCGCCATGTAATCCTATTTCTTTTCTCAGGATTTCTGCTATCGCGATATTCCAGGATTCTTCGGCGTTGCCTCACTTCCTCTTCCCTTCTACGCATTCTTGATTGGTATTTTACACCTTATTCTTTAGAAATATCCCCAAGAAACTAAATTGGAGTTTCTTTCAATTATAGGCCGGAAGGATGAAAACTGCAGTCTGCAAGATGTGGGAAGTGATGGGGAAGATGAAGGAGAAGATTACAGAAGCCCAAAATACTATTAAAAGATGAGTTAAAGAGAAGCGTGGCTTTTGCTCCAACATAATAAGGGGGAAATGGTGCAGGAAATAGCGGTGGAAGGGTAGGGAAAGCCAGGTAGAATGGAAGAAATGGAGAAAAATTAATGAAACAAAGAGATTTATTTCCATTATTGTATATTTAAGTGTTTTGTTATTTCTTTCTTTATTAATGAGTAGATTGGAGTAAATCATTATAGTGGAAAACAGAAGCCCAAAATGGTCGTGAAAGATGAATTAAAGTGAAGCGTGATTTTTGTCCCAGCAGATTTATCATATGAGAGGAAAATAGGGGAAATGGTAGAGCAAAAAGTGGTGGAAGTTTTGGGGAAAACCAGGTAGAATGGATGCAATGCAGAAAATGAAAGGAACAAAGAGATTTATTTCCATTATTATTAGATATAAGTGTTATGTTATTTCTGTCTTTATTGATGTTGCTAAATAAATAATATGCAAAAAATTCAAATTTGTTTGAAAAGCCGCACATATAAAGGAGGATGTAGGAGGTGGATCAATGGAAATTAAGCATTGTACGTATTCGAAACGTTGAGTTTTCCGGTTGGATTAGATAAAATGGAAATAAATAACGCGAATAAAGGAAAATATTAAGAAGGATTAGCAAAGGCAAACCCGGGAAGCCCGCCATTAGCCTTGTTCTGTCTATTGAGCGCTGTAGCTATCCACCCCCTTTGGTCTTGCAAACTGAGTAATGGCGTACACTTGAAGCGGTGGGTGGTCGAAGATAATGTTAAATTGACAGTGCTTTCTTCCCATGTTCCTAATAATTTCGAAAATAAGCATAAAGTAAAGTTGAATAAAGCAGAATATTAAAATAAAACGTCGCAGGTTATAAAGTCGATGACATGATAATGTTATGGACAGTCTCCCATGGGTGTAGATTGTGACAGTTCAGTTTAGTATGGAACATTTCTTTCTCTGACTACAAGGAGGTGTTTAACCATGGATCATGAAAGGAATGTTACGATGTTTAACGGCAATTTTAAGGTATGCATCGCCGTTTATTTATCGTTTTAATTCGCCTAATTTTTTCCAACTGTCGCGTACGTGTATTTGTCCTTTCCTTTTGGATCCAATTTGTCATTTCCACTCGACTCATTGAGGGCCAATTCGTTTAATTCGTCCAATTTTATGTATTCGTGGAGATAATTACTTAATCAACGACGTTCTATATCGAGCCGGAGGTGTTTTCCATCGATACATAACAGGTTTCCACTTTATTACTTCGACACTTCATCTTACAAGTACATCTTCATATACATTTAGTCATTTGATATTTATCCAATTTCTTCTACAGCTTGTGTTCTTATCCTAACCTTGCATTAAACCACACGTAATTTTTACTTCCCCTTTTTTTCTTTTCAGTGTACTAAAATGCATGCTCATAAATGTAACGGAACATAAAAACAAAAACACAACAGCATAAAGAAACATGGCAAGAAAAACAGAAACAATTCGCAGTATAAATGTCTCTGTCGTCGGATTGTCTGGTATGGAACGGGATAAGGGCCACGCAGGTGTCGGGAAGTCTTGTCTTTGCAATCGATTTATGAGGTCCCTCGCTGATGATTATAATGTCGATCATATTTCAGTATTAAGTCAGGTATGTATCTTACAACAAACGTATTGTTTATTACCAATTTCAAAACTTCAATACCAACAAAGAAATTCTTTTTAATTAAATTGAATTAAATTTTTTTGTTTTGCTTTTAGACGGATTTTAGCGGTCGTGTCGTAAATAACGACCACTTTTTGTATTGGGGTGAAGTTATGAAATCATCAGAGGAAGGAGTGGATTATCAGTTTAGTGTTATCGAACAAACTGAATTCATAGACGATGCCTCTTTTCAACCTTTCAAAGGTTAGTGCCATTTATATACCAAAAAAAAAAGGTTTTATATTACTGTTTTTCCGCCATAAAACTAACATAAATTTGAAATATTTCAATAATTACACATATTTTGTTTACTTCTATTATATACGAGGGAGGTGTGAAAAGTTTTCATCCTATTTTGTAGTTTCGGAAATTCGTAGATTTTCGACGTAGTTCCCTTAGAGTTAAATGCATGTTTCTCCAGTGAATTGATACCATCCCTGAAGTGCGATTCGGGAAATTCTAGGAAGTACCCCCTTAATGGCTGTTATTCACTTATTCATTGGACTCGAAACGTTTTCCAGCCATAAATTTAGAATTTATAGATAGGTGGAAGTAAGAGGCTGACAAGTAGGGAGAATAAGATGGATTTTCTAGCTACTTGTACTTCAAGTCCCAATTCAATTTTCCCGCCAGCAAAGCACTTTTTTGAGTTTCAACTGCATTTCCTTTTACAAACCGGGCATCTTTTCACTCGGGAAACACTTGGGTAGTTTTCGCCAGTTATTTTTTACGCTTTTTAATGTCATCCTCGGGAACACTTCACCATGATCCTCCAATTACTACGATTGCCGTTTCGTTTCTGATGTGTAATGGTGGACTCACGTCTTGTCCGTTTTAACAAAACACACACAACGCGTCTACTTTAAGAGGCAGATCACACTAAAACTTGATATGAATAATAGGGTATACGCATTGCTTTCATTTATACTTTAATTCGATACTTTAACATTGATAATTACTGGTATTATTATCAATTCTGTTTAAAATACATTATTTCTGGTATAAAATAAATTAAATTATTGAAAAATGTTATTTTGAATTCCCGGCAAAACAAGTGTGACGTATGAGTATTTATTTACATTTCGATGTTTTCTGTTTCCATGGTTACTTACAGTTAGTTTGACAGTTAGAAAAGACTTTTTGACATATCGCACTAACCTATAAATTTCATATTCCAACTAGAGGTTAATAATATGTGAATTAATATGAAATAACAGTATCGCTATTAAGTTATTACCCATTTAACGAATTTTACTTACGATTCAGCTTTAACTCCTCCAATTTTAGTGGCATTGTAACAATCGATTTAGCGAATGAGTTTCATTAACGTAAACAGATCAATATTCAGTAAATTATCGCGTTGTGCTTCTACAAATGCGTATTCGGTAATTTCAACCGTTCTAAAGTTTCAAGTGAGAACTTAAGCGCGTGTTAAACCATTCCAAATCATTTTTCTTTTTTACAAAAATTTGTCTCTGTAACACAAATAAATACAGCTGACCATGGACTGATGCTTGTAAATAAATCTAATGACGTCACTGTACTCGCTGGACATACTCGTAAGGTCTCGGATGTTGGTCGGAGACATTCGAATAATTTGAATTTGAATTGCTTGCCTAAATAAATATTACTATACAACAAATAGACCCCTAATTATATAATTATTTCAATAAAGATATATATCGTTGTAAAGTTCGAACTTGTGTACACCCTATTGTGTGAGATGAGTACCAACATAACAAAAGCAAAATAGAAAGGTTTCTGTTTGGCTAACTTTTCGCCTTTCCATCGTATTCTAGAAGTTGGTTGGAACAGCGAGTCCTTCATTGCTAGTCTGGGCAAAGAGCGTACTAAGTTACGATGTCCCTTTATCTAGTCAGTTCTGAATCAATGCGGTATGCGAGTAGTTCTGTGTATTTGTAGTCTATCGTAATTGTGCGCTGTTACCGCTGCGCGCCCAGACTATTCATTACCAATGTATCGCTCGCGAATAAAACTAAATAGAAATACCAAAAGATATTTTAAGATTCGCTTGTGTAACCAAAATCCTGCAATGCAAACATTTGATATATCGACTCGAATGTGTTTTAACTGCGACATTCGATTCATTTCCTGTTATTCTATAAATGATATTCAATCCTTTGCTTATTTTAAGTTTATAAAATGAGGTCAATTATAAACAAAATATTTGTTTTTTTGCCGTAGGAAATCGATCCTTATTGTGTGTGTTGTTTATTAATTTTGCGCAATTTAATTTCAAATTAAAAAAGGAAAAAAGTAACGTGATAGTAATAAGTGCTTTTGAGATACCACCATATCGATATTCTTAAATATTTTTATTTACGTGATGAACTAAAATATCATTTTTATTGCCTGTAGTCTGCACAATGATAAAATTTAAAACGAAATGACTCCAGTCGCACTTGAATTAATATTTCCTCCCCAAAATATATGAAAATCGTGCCTAAAACTATGTAAATGCAGCTGCAAACAGACACGAGCGTAGATCCCATTGAATCCATCATTATTAATACAATCCTCATTTAATTAAAACATAAATAGGACGAATGACAGCCAGTTTTGATTGATTCCAAATGCTTGTCGTTGAGTAATTAAAAAGGAATTAGTTTGCTTTGTAACGTTTGAAAAGTGGTTTGTGTGTTGACAAACTAGACAAATAATAGCATTTCACGATTAGATTATTTCATTTTATTTAAGTAGATATTAGCAATTGCAGTAGAAAACTAACAAGTTCGATAAAATTGTGGAATTTCCATGTATATTTTGTTTATTCCCCGACTTACACGACGAGGAGTTATGCTACTCGCATCGGTGCGGAGAATAATCAAATTGGTGGAGGGGCATCTGCCTAGAACGGCTTGTCTCTAGTAATTATACCAACATAATAGGTCATTGTACGGTTATCTGTGGTACTTTCGTACGGAAAGTAGTTGTTTGATACTCCTTATCAATGAAATGAAGCGATCCGCTTCAAGGTTTTCAAACATTTTTGTTTGCAGGGGGCAAAATGGAACCCTACGTGAAGAGGTGCGCCTCAACAAAGATAACTTCGGCAGAAAAATTGATGTACATTTGCAAAAATCAATTAGGTATAGAGAAAGAATACGAGCAAAAGGTGTTGCCCGACGGTAAGCTAAATGTCGACGGTTTTATATGTGTTTTTGATGTAAGCGTTGTGCCAAGTCGATCACTAGAGAAACAAATAGATTTCGTAGCGGCCATTTTGAATAATTTACTAAAAACTAAGAAACCAATCGTTTTCGTAACGACTAAACACGATGACGCTAGCGAAGCGTACATTCGAGAAGCCGAGAAATTAGTACAAAGAAAGGAATATAAAGGTGCTATACCGTTAATCGAAACTTCGGCCCACGACAACGTCAACGTCGATCTGGCCTTTATCTTGCTTGCCCAAATGATCGACAGGAGTAAAGTTCGTTCGAAAATAATATCACACGCCGAAGCAGGCAAGGTCAAGAAGGAGCTGATGGATACTGCCAGCGAAGGTTTTTTAAGACTGATCAGGTTACACGTCACTGACTATAGGGCTTTGTGGGCGCAAACCGTCAAGAAACTCAGCTGCCATAAAGAATGGATCTATTTTGTACAACTTTTCGGCTTGGAAGGCACACAGAGGCTGTTCAGGAGACATATTAAGAAATTAAAGGATGATCAGCTAGCCAAACGTATTGCACATTATATGGAAATGCTGCCAGACATATTACACGAATTAGTTCCTGATATTAATACATTTTCGGACAGGTAAATTTTTAAATCATTAAATATTAACCTGGTTTTCCGTAAGGTTCCACTTTAGCACCTTACGCTTTATGTACGATTATCGCGCGAAACTGGGGAATAATTTTTTTCTTGATAAGCAGGAGGGACGATTTTCAGTGATTCTTAACGACTTATTAAAAAATAGGGCGGGGGGGCATGAGAAATCGATATTTAGTGCTGAAATCCTCGTTTGCTAAACATGTAGCTGGTGTTCCGCAAGGTTCCACTATAGGATCTTACGATTTATATCGGATAGTGAACTAACGATTTATTTTATTTATTTACTTATGTTTTTTGTAGTGATTGGTCATCGATTCAACAGTACCTGAAATCACATCCAGATTTTTCTCAGTATTTTTACGAATGTCCAGATGATATGCCGTGGACGGAATTCGAATTTAAGTCGGACAACGAAGACAGCCGAATTCCGTACGACGTGTTAGATACGAGCGACGCCGAAACGGTGTACAAAAACCACGTGAACGTGTTGCAACAGGAACAAAAACGATTAGAGTAGGTTGTCATATCATGCTTGTTCGTAGTAGATTAGTGATTGTATTGCTCTTGCGTGCTGTTTCTCTTCACACACTGACACGAATTAAATACACGACACGAGAAACATACATCCTGTATTACTATTACGTCTATTTGAGTTATCGTTCTTTTTCCTTTTTGTTTTTGGTGTGAGGGCTTATAATGGACCTTTTTTTTGTGTATCTATACCCTGCTTAATTGTGTTTTTATTTAACTGCTTACTAATTTATTTAACTTGTTCTATTCCGTTTTTGCTTACTTAACAAAAACCGACAGGATGCCGAAAAAGGTAACACTATGGCACTCCACATCCGTATCCTATTAATAAAATGTTCTGTTTAGATGGAAAAAGCAGTTTAAACAGCTGCTTGAAGACACAGGTTACGTTACACCTGGGAAACATTTGTCTGAGGTCAGAGTTTTGTTTATGGGTAGGGAATGTTTTGAGGCACTTTCTGAACATGATTGTCAGCAAATATATGACGCACATCAGCGAGAATTAATTGAAAATGCAAAGCATAACTTCCAGGTATCTATTTTTTGAAAAATCCTTTATCCTTTTTTGTTTTGTTTTTGTTTTATATGTTTATACCGTTCAGAGTACTGGTTAGGGTCCTTGTTATTATCATTTGTTTTTTAAAAATTTCGGTTTTTATCACTTTCCAATTTTCGTATAGTGGTCGATTTACACGTGAAATTAGTATTTTTACGCCCAGTTTAGATATAACATATAGAGAGACTAGTGTATGTATTTTGTATGTGTAGACTTATCATAGATTAGCTTTAGTGTAGTCTGAACATGCTTCGAAGTACGTTTTAACTTCTCTACATGCACTACTTACAAGAGGAGATTATTTATTATCTTAGACAACCATTTGGAGTATTTAAAAACAGTAGAATATCGTAGACGAGAGAATAATGCATCTGAATAACTGCATATTTATTAATAAAATACTTTAATAAATCTTAATTTAAAAAAGAAGAAACAATCAATTAGTATGTCATTTTAAGTTAACAAAACTTTAAAACCAAATTCCCGTGACTAAAAGAAATCAGTCTATCACCACTTAAATATAAAAATCAATTAATCAATTAGAAGCACAACAATAGGATATATGCTTTCGAAATATTAATTTTTTTTGAGTTACATGAAAAAATGTCACCAACAGTTCCCTCCCCCAAACAAACGGTATTTCAAATTTTAAATTTTCATTTTAGGAACTCCTATTGGAACATGCTGACCTGTTTTATCATTTTAAAAGTATTGCGCCGACTGGTACGATTACCCAAGATGATATCAAGGAAATCACGGACGTCTTACAAGATGATTTTAGGTAATTCGTTTGTTTATATGGATGATCAGAAGGCACATGCGCAATTTACTAGTTCACGTTGTTTCCCGACATAATTACGCATGCGCTTGACGTTCCTCTCATAGGGAGTATCGTTTTCGATTTGGAGGGTGCAAAATCGTTCGCGTCATTTCTAGGGGTGATAAACTGTAAATTTCCAATTTCAGGTATAAAATGTTGGATAGGTTAGACCAAGAGAGGAAATTGATGCTGTTTCAGCATTTAGGTTTTGTTCATTGTCCAATAAGGGAACATTGCCCGGCATTTCCAAACTGTATGGATGCTCTTATCGAAAGGATTCTAGCTACAAAAGCGCATAGGTAACCAATCGAATTAGCTTAACGAGTTTGTAAAAAGAATATATACCTAATAATAACTAAATTGGGCAAATATGCGGTATGATGAGTCATCTGTTCTTTTCATAATGTAGTATATTACACAGGACAAAGGACAGATGACTCATTATACCGCATATTTGCGCAGTTTAATAATAACCCCCCATATTGCTTTCCAGGCCATCATCATGGAATCGTAGTACACAGTGGCTTCTAAATCCAGACAATAATCAGTTAAATCTTGTGCTACTTGGTATTAATAATTTAGCAGAGGATTTTGCTGTGAAAATTAGGGTAAGTCCATTAAATCTCTTAATTTCGAGAAACGTGTTTCGCCCTATTGCGTCCATTGGTATAAATTTATGAGGAGTGGCTTAACTATTTTTGTTGTTGAACAAAGTATATTGGATTACGTCGAAATTGACATTCAAACCCACGCCCATCTCCATCCCTTCCATCGATTGGGATTTGTAATGTTCAGTAATAGGCCCCGTTACAGTTTATGAAGGACCATTGGACCGATTTTTTATGTCGTTCGCTGGGGAATTGATGCTAGTGTGGTTAATAACTACACTTCGACGGGTATTCATTTCGTTCAGAGTTTGTGTGCACTGTGTATCCAAAGAAACGCCATCGAACCTACGTAACGTACTAAATTCATTTTTACGTTCGAGGATGGTGTCCTCATTTCTAACGAAACACATGTCTCGAAATTAAATACTTTGTAAGGAATTTGCTGATGCGATCTGGTATCTCAAATTACATTCTTTTCCAGGCACAATGTGAAGAAGATGAATACGAGATAGATTGCACATTTTATAGTTTAGATTATAGAACTATAACAGGCGATGTCAGTTTACCCCATAATTCCTTTAGAACCGCAGATTTCGTACCTCACGGAAGTTTTTGCATATACTCTAACGCTGAGTCGTTCGAGTATATTCGAGAAAGTCTGGAGAAAACCTTACTGTCCAATCTGGAACAGGAGGATAAATTACCATTCCAAGGACTACCCATAGTCTTGATGTTCATCCAAGATACGTATATCGAGGAGAAGGACGTCATGAAATTGCGAGAGGAAGGCCAGAGCTTGGCGGATAGTCTCCAGTGTCCTTTCATGGACGTGTGCCTGGAACAAATTAGTGACGAGCAGCTAGTTTCGGACGCACTGCGTCAGTTAGTTCAGAGCATACATCATAGGGCTGGCTTTTTGAATATCTACCAATCGGTTATTGAATGTGTCGAACCGGATATACGGTAACACATAAAATGACGAAAATGTAAATTTCCAACCCACGTTTCGTTGCAGGATAATCATGTGTATGTTCTGCGGAGACCCGTTCTCCGTGGAGAACGTCCTGGCCCCCTTATTATCCCATCAATGTTGTTTCTTATCAGCCGAACGTAGCATAATTTTAGAAACCTTCCTTGGCGATTCGAAGCGAAAGGTTGAGGTTATAATTTCTTCATTCCATGGAGCAAATGCATTCCGAGATGAATTAGTACACGGATTTATTTTGGTGTACTCTACCAAAAGGAAAGCATCTCTAGCAACACTGAAGTAAGTTTACTCCCCACCGTGTGAGGATCATTAAGCGCATGCGCCTCATTGTATATCGATTTCAATTGGATAGCGCATGCGCACGATGATCGAAAACTACCGTCGATCACGTAAGACTGTGTTAATATCTACAAGTGTGGCTAAAACGATCATTCCTCTGAATTTCAGCGCTTTTTCTATGAACATTCCGAACCTCCCGATACAAATTTTAGCCGTAACCGATTCTGGAGCGGCCAATGCTTTCTTCAATAATGACCTGTGCCATGCGTTGATTACGGAGGGAAACGCCACAGCCGATAGGCTCCATGCTCACTTCATGACGTCATCGGCGTCTTGCCAGCAAAAAAGTATGAATAGTAATTTTTAAAGTGATCGTTTAAATGCATCGGGGACGGTTTTAGCTGCGTTTTTCACGCCATTTTTTAAGGAAGTGTGGGAAAAGAAACCGGAAATAGAGCAGGCATTTCACATGGAAGAACCCACCGGTTTAGATGATAGCGGGGAGGGAACTTTGGAACATCCGAGGTCACAAAGGGGACATCCTTTACCTCCTCCTAGGCATGAAAGTTATCATTTGAAACTTGACGGGTAAGGATATGACTGATCGATTTGCTAGTTATATATAAAAAAGGAATAATTTGATTCTGAGTGCCGTGGTTGTTTCCTTTATAATCTGATCGGATTCAGTGATACTCGCGATATCACTTCGATTAGAAAAGGATAGCCGTATGAACTTTCATCATAATTAAAATATGTGAAAAATCATCGTATTAGAGGATGTTACGTTTGAACTGGGGATCAAATTATTTCAGATCTACCCTTCCTTCCTTTCTTGTTTATTATATAAACATTCCTCTTGCACTCTTAGTTTTGTTCGACTGTTTTTAAATGTTTATGTAATGAACGTAGATTACATTTCTGAACGTGAACTGTAAATATAGGAGTGGTAGTGAAAATTATGAACATCTGACCGACATAAATGGCCCAGATGATCGATTGAGTTCGAGCGATCATAGTGATAAATATTCTCAAATTTACATGTATGCCAGTGAGAATGGGGAAGTAATATCCAAGAGAAGACACGTGCTTCAAGGTAATTCATCGCTGATCTCAATTTTTTCCTCCTCTTCTCGTTTCGTATATATCCTCATTGACTTTCGTTGGTTATTTTAGGATTCCACGTGTATCCGCCCCCGACCACGCCTCCCGAGCCGGCACCGCCCGATCATCTCTTAAACTCCCGACAAAAGCGAGCAACTCTTTTATCTGCGTCTCAAACTAGTCTCGATGAAATCACATGTAAGTTGCTTCGTCCGATACGAATGGCGATTAATTTTAATCTTAACGCTTAATATTTAATATAGCCGACATTAGTGGATCGCGTGAATCACTAGCCACACACGATTCAGGTGATATGTTACTTACGTTACTAACAATTTTAGATGTATCTATAGAATAAACACGTTGATATGTCGTGGCGATTGTCTTTGATAGGACATCAATCAAAATTTCCAATATCAGTTTTCTCGATTATTGTCCTATTTAAGCCCGCGTCGTGGTATTCCCCTCAATATTAATAAAGACAAACTCCTAGATGGCGACGTAGAACCACTTATCCAAATATCCGGTGGATGGACACCTAATTACGGGCAGCATGCTTTTACGACCGGCAGAAGACATATTTCAGCGCCGAAGAATAGACCTAAAGGAGTGTCACAGACGTTAAAGGTAAGGTAGTGATGGTGGAGAGATAAGTGGAAGATCTCGCTGTATGTATTACTTCGTTTAAATATTTATCGAGCACACACCCCAGTTTCTAAGCATGGTAGGATAAATACTCCCTCCTCTCTCCTTAAATTCATACAGAGATATCAACAATTCCTGTCCACCACGTGACTACCAAATTATACAACCCAAATAACAGCAGGTGGTACTACACTATTGCTTTATGTAAAATATTACAGAAAGTGGCGCACTATAATTTTTTATTAGGGGACCCATTTTTAAAATAGATGGAAATTGTTTTTGCTTCTTTTATTTACTTTTGAGTTTCTCGCTAGATGGATCCTAAGTTTTTATTCTATGCCTCTCAATTTGAGATAGATTTAAGTTACATAATTGCAACAATTGGTTTATTCGATTAGTCTTACAGTTGTTGTTACATCAGGAGTAAGTTATTCTGCCAAATTACAATAAATGTTTAAGAGATAAAGACACGTAAAATGTTAAAAGTTTTTCAAAGTATTTAATTTTCATTTGGAAATCTTTCCACGTACTGCTCAATTGAAGACTGCAGTGAGTATGTCCAAGGCCTATGTTCTTTTCGATTATCGCTTCGAAAATGTGGCATCAGAATAACTGCGTCTTGTTCGCTTGTAAACATTTAAAAGTTTAACCGAAAATAATAATTATTATTTTATGCTATGTGATATTCTACTTAGCTTACCTTGACAGCAAAAATTGTGAATGACGATTGTACGCCTATGTCAAATGCTAGTATGATCCTAGTGATATGCAAGTACCATAAACCTATGAACACAAAAATCCCCGGATTAAAAAAGTACTGGTCACGTGGTCGACAATCATTCTCGATAAGTCTGTAGAATCTTATCTCGCATTATGTATTAAAGCAACCGGGAAAGCTAAACATGAAAAATTATTCGCTGGTGACGGAAGCCATTGCTAGAATGAACATTAGCGGTAAGGATAGTCGTAACTCTAATTTTGGAAATGCTCCATTGGCTACTCCAGAAGTTGTAGATTTAGGCTCGGAATACGCCCAAGTCAAAGACACGATTCATAAGTACAGTCAAGACGAGTACACCTACGCCTTGGTTCAAGACGCAGTCAGTGGAAAGTCTAAATTGCGCCAACGGAGGGAAAAAGGGCAGCCATGTAAGTATCTTAAAATTTCCCTAACGAATACGCCTAAAATGGGGATATTCTATGATTGCAGCATATTCCGATACCGACAGCGAATGGAGTAGCTTGGAGAGAAGGCAGCGAGCTAGCGAAATATATTCCAAAGTCAATCGAAAATCAGCAACGCATAAGAGACCAAGAAAGAAACGGACGACACCAATCCCGGTACAACCCCTCGCGTTCCACAATTAGGCAGCTTCACCTTACCGACGGTACACTCGACTCAAAATACCGAAATGGAAGCCGAAAAGGCACAAGGTAAGTCCTCTTTTTTGGGGGCGTTAGAGGGGGATGAACCTCACTCACGTTGATTGGGCAATTTTGACAGTTCCCAGCGAATCGAATTCGGAATCCTCCGATGGTAGTGACGAACAATTCGTACCTGTGGATCGGCAGAAATTCGCGCAGAAAAGGTCGCTCAGTCTCAAGAAACGTCTACCAATTCCGGCTGTGGTCACCTTGCCACCTGACTTACATAACACCCTCAATTTAAACATACAGTTGAATTCCCCCGATATATTTTCAGCGAAGCTTAATTCGTCGTATGGGGTGATTCATGATGATGAATCAAGTCTTGACGTGTCGTCTCCGCGCGATAATAACTCTCCTATGGTAAGTTGTCAAGTACTTTCAGCCGCGTTTTACTCATAACTACGGCTAGGCTTCGCTAACAGTAGTGGAGTGTGAATTTAGGGCGAATCGACTTCAACCTTCTACTAAGTGTGTAATTCAAAGCGATTCACTAATACTAGATAACGTTTGGTGATGTTGCCCTAGCTTCCAACAAAGTACATGTCCCAGAATTACTCAAGAATCGCATGGTGATGTAATATCAGATCAATCATCACCGTTTTATAACCAAATCAGATCGGAACGTACCACTACACGTCCTCAAATCAAGGTCACGTGCTTCGATGGCGTTGTGGCCAACGAAACACGTGCACCACCATCCTTACCAATCCTTACTAAGTCATGATTTTGTTATTTAAGTTCGGGGTATTGCCAAAACTAAAAGACGATCGTGAAAAATTGTTGAGGAAACGGGAAAAGCAAAAGGTGAAAGACGATAGTAAGTTAGAAAAGAGGAGGTTGAAGGAAGAAAAGTTGCGTAAGAGTGCTGATAAGGAGAAGGATAGGGATAAGAAGAAGCAGCAGAAATTAAAACAAAAGTCCTCATCGTCCAGCGGTGGACCATCGAAAATTGCTGATTTTATACAAGTAAGTCGTTTCTCGAGGTAAATTCACCCTTACACCCTTCATTAAAAAGAAAAAGCTAAATACGCATCTTGACAGTTAAAGCGACATTTTACATCTTGTTCGTTTAGGGAAGAAATGATTGGTTTGTTGGTAAGTATAGTCTGTGAAATATCTCGTAAAATTTGCGCATTGGCAAGAGGGGCGGGGCTGCGCATTGTACACGCTCCGCCCACCCATGTACACAATACGCATTGTCACGTGATATTTGCCAGATTGTAGCCTACCAAAATTGACTAATCTCACTACGGTCTTGCCAACTGCTCAAAATAGAAATTTTTAGTAATGCCAACGTAAATCTCTTTAGCTGGTCTATGCGCATGGTCACCTTAAAGAAACGATCCGTTAAGAATCCTTGACAGGCTCGTGGTTCCACCTAATTTTACCCGTACCGAAGTAGAAACAAAATCCGCAAGATTTTCTATTTTCATGAATTTAAATAATTTATCTACAAACATAGTACTTCGATGTACCATTGAACTACTTAATATTGCGACTGGCTGCCAGAATTCGGAGGAAGGCCAAATACGGACAAAACTGAATGATATTTCGGACACGTCATAAAATAGTACGGGTAAAATTGGAACGAATCGCGAACGTATCATCCCAAATTCACCTTAATATCACGCCTTCTTTCTAGTCCGACAAGAATTATATCCCGTTATTCTTGGAAAAATGCGTTCGTTTCATAGAAAACGAAGGTTTAGACTCGGAAGGCATCTATAGGGTTCCGGGAAATAGGGCGCACGTGGATTTATTATTTCAAAAATTCGATGAAGGTTAGTACGTGGATTTACAATTCGAAACCGTCTGCGGTAACATCCGCCTAACATTTTAATTTCAGATCCAAACGTTGAAATTCACGAATTAGACATTCCCGTCAACGCAGTCGCGACGGCTTTAAAGGATTTCGTTTCTAAAAGGTTGCCATCTTTATTCGAAGAGGATGTTATGTTAGAATTAGAAGATATCGCCGGTAAGTATTAATAAGTTGTAAGTAAACGTCAAGAGAATTGTGATTGGTGTGCTACAAAGAAAATCCCGAGTTTTAATCGAATCATAGTAGCAGTATAATACTCCCATGCGGAACGAACTATAATCAATTAATTATAAATTTGGCGTATTTCCTTGAATATATCCTTTTTTTAAGTAAGGGGTGATTGAATGATTGATTGGTTAAGGTGATCGACTACGATGCCGACGGATTCGGTTCTAAACCCTGGGGTTCTTAATTAAATAGCATGACGTTACGTTCTCGTGCGGAACGGACTATAAGAGAATAAATTCGTTATGTTTACCTCACAAGTATTTTGCAATACCGATGGTTTCGAGTTCAAACCCAGGCGGTACCGACCCGGTTTTCAGTAATTTTTTCTATTACTTCTGGTATATTAATCATAGGTATTTGAAGGATAAATTTTGGTTTGTGCGCTTCCGCCGTTCTTCTAGTAAATAAGGTTTGCTTATGAGTGGTTGTTGATGTTGTCCTAATTGGTTTTTAATTAATTAATAATTTGTGTTGTATATCTTGAAGGAACACGTCTTAAACCAATGGCTACTCAAACGGGTAATATAGAGGTAAAAACGGATAGAAGTTGTCGTCTATTAGCACTTAGGAGCATGTTAGATAAACTTCCACCGATTAATTTCCAAGTATTGAAATTTATTTTCCAACATTTCGTGAAGTAAGTCGCAGTGAAAATGTGTCATATATGTGTACGGTGACGTTTGCTGTGTTACAGGATAGCCGAAAACTCAAAATTAAATAGTATGGATAGTAAAAACCTCGCGATTTGCTGGTGGCCAACCTTACTACCGATAGAATTTAGTGATATGGGGAGATTCGAGCAAATGAGGCCGTACCTAGAGGACATCGTACAGACGATGATCGATCAATATCCGTTCTTATTTTGCGGCAAGGAAGCCTTCGTGATGGTTTGAGTTTTTCCATCAGAAAAATCGACGCACAACTCGCTACCGTAGCCTCAAGTATTGGCATTCCATCAATATTTAATTATATAAGAAAAATGGGGAGGCCTTGATTTTGTAATTTGTATTTTGCGAAAAAATTGTTTTGAGGCGCTTTTCTAAAACAACTATGGCTCCCGTGGATATTCGATGATATTATTTTTTGTGATATTAAGTATATTTTTAATGGATTTCTCGATTTCTAGGTATATTTCGAAGTAAAGTAGTGATTTTAGAGAAGAAGCCTCGAAGAACCAAGTGATCGATTTGTATTTTTTCATATGTGGACTTTGCAGTATAGTCTTTATACAGAGGTTAATTGCAATTGTATGTTTCATATTTGACATGTGTGAATCGGTCTTGTATGCGTGAGCTTTTATTATGTGGAAAAAAAATAAAAAAGACAATGAGATATAAACATACACACAAAAAAAAACATATGGAAATTCTATGTTTCAATGTAGTATTTTTCATAAGAATTATTTATATCAATGTCTCCTTTAGGGTAGTGTATTTATATCAGGTCCGTTCATGAATATGTTGCCCTCCCAGAATATCAACGACATTGTGATTATAATCAAATATCACCAAGTCCAATCTTCTCTTCGTAAAAAGAAATTAATTGGTCATAGTGGGACAGCGCGGTAAATGAATCTCTTATTTTATTATCATCATCATCATCATCATCTCCAATGTTGATCATTCCACCGCGATGTCTCTCTCTTTCTATATATATACATACATATATATATATATATTATTCGCAGTGGGTGCTCGCTATTAAATCCGATTTTCTTTCGTGAATACCGCAATGAAGAAATGCGCGCAAGTTCATTTTTTAAATTTTTAATTCAGCCGTGTAAGAAAAAAAACCGAATCGAGCAGAAATGTAAATAAATCTAAAATTAATTGTAATCAAAAAAAAAAAAAGAATTGAAAACGTTTCCATAATCGCATTTGTACATAACTTGTTATATCGAACTGAAGGATGATGAACAAGATACATGTGCATTATGGGTGATTATCGAGTAAATTTAGAAACGAATAATCGTCGTCGTTTCCGCCAGGAAACTTCCTAAAACGGATCCGGAAATGGAACCGGGGCGGGAAATCTGAAATATAGTTTTCGAATAACATACAACTCTTTAGTTTCTTATTTAAAATTGCCCCGGGTGGTTTTTAGAAAGTTGAACTGTTCGGAAATTATGTCTTTTCCAACTATGTAATTCGTTTCTAGAACTGCTTTCTAGTCCAAGTATCGAAGAAGATGATGGCCTATCAAGGATGTCCGATTTTATAAAAACACTCTTTCAGACAGCTTTTCAATTAAAACAAAAAAAAAAGGGAATTATCTTAAAGAGGTGATATATTTTATTTAGTAACTTAAAAGAAAATTTAACAAAAAAAGAGATTATTTTGTATTTTTCAAGAAAAAAAAAGGTGAGTGTTATATATATATGAATATAATAGTATTGTGCAATTAAGAATATGGCGAAATTTTTAACCTGCTAGGAATTGATTTATCAGAAAAACAAATAAAATTAAAAAAATGAACGTTAAACAAGGAGAATGTAATCTACCTAGATCTGTAACACCTCCCCCACTCAAATCCTGATGATATAGTTTTAAGCTTTACTTGCTTAACGGCTTGTGGGTTTTGGTACGATTTCCGTAGCATGCGTGTATGTATATACCGATGTATATATGCGCGATACACACACCCATGCGTCACCGACAGTCTCAACTAACTAACTCGATTTTACCTCCCTATGATTCGTTCGAAGCTAAGACCCACGAATTGTGAACATGTGTTTTTAGGCTATAAATAATTTATATGTAACATATGTGGATATGTATTAGAATATGTTTTGGGTTTACCCACACAGAAAAAAATACCCTATTATGAATTTAACACTCTGTTTTTGTAACGAAGGATTTGTATCAATATTTATCAACTGCCTAATTATAATTGTATGCTAGTAAAAGGTGCATTTCATTTATTACCTGCAACATCCTTGACGAATGATTATATATTGCTGCTGATATATCGAATATAAATGATGCGGTGCATACCGATGGCAAAAGCGGCGAATAGGAGCTCTAGGAAACTTCACGAACACTATAGGAGTCGATGCTGCTCAATACTTTGGTACAATTTTAACAAAAAATCCCGATTTACAAAAGATACCATATCCAGGATGGAAGATTTGGTTTCTACGGGTCAAAATCTATCGAATAGGCATATTTTGAACGCGGTCGGGCGCAAAAAATATTGGTCGAAATGCATTTCTACCTCAAAGCATAGATATTAGTTCAGTTTTTCGAGATAGTATACTTCTGATTGTGCTAGCGAGTTCAATCTCGTAGGCTTAAAGTGCTCGAGGAACTGATTAAAATGTAAGAAACCGGAGGTCCCTAGGTTTTACCGTTCCTGAGATATAGTACTTTGAAATTTGAAAAAGAATTTCGTACCTTAAATAACCATAATTTTGTTTTAGCGCGAAACTCTTAAAAATATCGCGTTTGAATATTTTAAACAAGTATTCATATTTAGGGTCTTTAGTACTACCAACCTACGACACGCGATTGTTCGCAGTGTTTACTTTATATTTTTTGAATACGCTGTATACTATTTTGAAATTTCCAAGTCTGACGTCACAACCAATCACGTTACAGTATTCCGAATAGTTCACGCAAAATCCGCAAGGGGAAAATTGGCGTTGTTTGAATTCAAATATGGACGCCGCGCGTCTCCAAGTTCTTACGTGCTTAATATTAAAATTATTCGCATTTGTTTCCGAAATTTCTGTGCCGGGTGCGCGCAAATTGTTCTACAGAAGATAACCTTTCGATCGAGATATAAATAGTGCTAGTGCGATCACATAATGAGGGTGTAATTTACGAAGAAAGTCGACGGGGTGAGGTAAGCCATTTTACATATTGCATCTTGAATTTTGTAAATGGAAATTGTTTAATTTATCCGGAAAATGCGCCTAAATTTGGATCTACGATACGTTTTTAAGGTTATATATACGCTTCTACAAACATTTACGTGCCGATAGCGTTGAGAAATCGCGCGAATTTATAATTATTTTATGCTATAAACGGCACATTAAGCGAAATTGAATGACGACTTTGTTCTCGAGACGTATGAGATTAATAGACGAGGCCTGCAGGCCTTTACATGCTTATGAAAACAACCACTCACCCACTGTGTATAGGGAAAACATTTATGCTATCGTTGAGAGCATGTAAAACAGTTTAAATATTGTCTTAACTTCTCTTTGATACCGTTATAGTTAGTCTAGGCGCGCAGCGGTAACAGCGCACAATTACGAAATAAGTTACGACAGCCTACCTATGCACAGAACTATTACCGCTGTGTGCCCACACTAATAATGAAGGATCCGCAGTTCCAACCAACTTTTAGAATACGATGGAGACCCCCTTCGAGGGCAAAGGTTGATTTCAGTAGGAAGTTCTGGAAAGTCGAGGGTCGTAATACGTTAACAAAAATGGTAGAGGAACCCATAACTTAAGTGGAATTGTGGAAATTTAAGTTACTGACTCTGAGAAAAAGGCGAGTTGATAGCAAAGGCTGATGCAAGCTTGCACAGTCGGCCAGACAAACCATCTGATCCTTTGTCAGGTATTGATTGTAATTGTCGCATAATCAGGTATACTTGTTTTGGCGGTTGTGCAGGTTCTCATCATCACTTAAACCAGGCATGGGCTACCTTTCACGATGTGGCCGTTAGAAGTTTTATGCTGCGAGTAATCTTGAAAAATATACGTTTTTGTAATATCCGTATGAAGCAAGTTTGACGGGCCGTGCTAATATGCAACGGAAAAATTCAATGGCGGGCCGAACAAATCTTCCTTGAGGACCGCATGTGGCCCGCAGGGCGGAGGTTTCCCATGCCTGCCTTAAATCGTCTGTTGTCTATTGATGTATGATATTGAATGAAACCAACTTACCGTTATTTATTACGTTCGTCCTCTGTTTTTCTTCTTTTTGTGGGTAAAAAATAATTGAAACAAATAACATCCCAAGTGAATTTTATTATATTTTTTAAATACAGATAACCTTGCAAATGAATTATCTTCAACAATAAAAATTCTGTACATATGACTTATTACACACAGATGAACATGTGCAAAATGTATGGCCAACAAGTTGACATATAAGAGATATCTATAATACGTTATATTTGAAAAAGAGAGAAAATAAAAAAGGAAAACAAAACATTTAAATAACTGCGTAGCTAAGACCGTCACTTGTGTATAGGAGGCTTTGGTTGACGGTTATAAGCAAGTAGCACCGTCATTTCCGACGGGCTCGTATATATAGTATATAACATGAGTCACTAACACTCTTAAATAATGCAAAACTATCACAATAGTAACTGTTTTCGTACTTTGTAATACCTCTCTTTTCATACCTCGTAACTGTAGTAGACGTTATGCAAAAATCGCGCTCCACATCGCCTAGTTTCCAGTTTTCGACTATCTCGAAACAGCAGCCTTAGGCGCCTGGCTGGATTTAGCAGTCTTCGACTCCATGGCTGCCTTGTTAGCATCGGCTCTCCTCGACGCGTTATGACTGTCGGATCTGGCTCGACCGCGCAGTACCTTAGGATACGAAGAAATCGACGTGTTTGAAGATTCCACGGGGAGTCGTTGTAATTCATTTAATGGAGGACGCGGTAAAGCGCTTACAGTCGACAGCAATTGTTTGCTATTACCACCACTATTTGAAGTCATCGACCCAATGACCAGTTCCTCAGCAAATTGGTTGGCGTCGCAGTTTCCTTGTTCGGATGACGACTGCAAGGATAATTCTTCTAACAGATTTTCCAGCAAGAAATGCGAGGGAGTAACCGGCACCGAAGTAGCCGACGATGACGGCTGGGCCGGAGCGGCAGTCGGATTCATCAGCAAGCTATACCCCGGACTGGCAGCAGATCCAGATTCGCGTAACGTATTTTGACTCTGATTCTGACGCCTAGGCATCCGTTCCAACTGCTGTCTCGCAGCGCTAACTTGTTGCCGTTCTAACTGCAACTGCATCTGCAACTGCTGCAACTGATTCGGGGTACTACTATTCGTGTTACTCGCCGATCTTCTAACGCCGGATAATTGAGATAGGAGTTCGGCTATCGGATCTACATTTTCTCTGGATGAAGGAGAAAGAGATGTCAGGCCACCAGAGCTGAAAACACTTGACAAGCATTTCGGAAATGAGCTGTGATTGAAGCGCACGTTTCGGAATTAGCTACAAAATGGATGAATGGCGGTTCATACAATACCTGAAGTGCATATTTGATCTACGTGGCCGACTAGATTGGCCTCCGCGACTGCTACTAGCCAAGTGGGCCGAGTGGGGAACTCTACGCACGTTGTGACGGGTAGCCATTGGCTCGTCCAAGAACGAAATCAAATCTCGTGGTCCTGTACGATGTTCTAATGTCAAATGACCAGCGAAATCGTCCGTCATTAAATTCGGATCACCACCAGGCATTGAAGCACATACAGGACAGACCTAGAAATCAAGTTTCAACGGGCGTAATTTCTACTTTTTATGCAAGATTTGATAAAAATCGAATTTTGGACATCATTTCCATATACAAAATTAATTAAAATTACCCTTGCCCTTTCGGAAAAAAGGTACGTATTTCGGCAACTAAGTTGCCATCCTCAGTGGAATACTGGGGAATTTAGTATCACTAGCGAATTCGGTTAATGCCCAAGACAAACACGGTACAACACTAAAGCACTGGAGAATAAACAGCACACATTGATGATGCGAAACATACCAAACACTGTTGACATTGAACTCCCCATATGGGGAGCGCGTATTTATACTACTTCTAACCTAAATTTCATGCTCTATGGAACGTGTCAATCTGGTTGAATGATTCTACACAATTTAATTGGATAGCTCGTACAATTTGAAATTTGGAAAAAGTCCTCCATCTGCACTCATAATTCTCTCTCTATTTTTATAAATATATATATATATATATTTGGTAGCTATCTAGTTCCCTCTTATTTTCTACCGACTTAATTAATTTTAAACTTTCAATTGGCATACCGTGAGAGAGAATTATGAATGTAGATGGAGGACCTATTCCAAATTCCATAATTGTACGGGCTATTGGATTAAATTTAGATTTGTGTCGGATCATTCAACCGTATTGGCACGTTCCATAGAGCACAAAGTTTAGGTTAGAATTACTACAAATACACGCTTCCCATAAGAAACCCACGGCATATTCAAAAGATATTCTTATAGATGATGGCGTAAAATCCTATATTCAAATTTTTGTGTTTCATCTAATTAGAATGCGCCAACTTTTTCTGTCACTTATATTTTTACTCATCTAAGGCCAAAAAAAATGCAGTACTACAATCTCCCTATCACCCTTAACATTTTGTATTGTTTAATTGATTTTCTTACAAGGATAGACCTTGACGTCTTAGCCTAGCTCGATTTAGATGATTTTTAAGGGTTTCCACTTATTTTGTCTCAAAATAAATGAATGCGGGGGTGTACATTACATGACATCTGGCTTAGAAAATCAGATTTAGTTGACTTCTGAGAATTCCTACATCTATTATCTGAATTGCTTCCAACATCTCGTGCTGAATGCCCTCCTGAAATCCCCTACTTCGATTTAATTCATTAAAAAGAAATGAATGAAGTATTTGCCTTGAGGTACAGGGAACTCCACACTTCCTCAAGGTGTGATCACCACAGCGTATTGATGGTGTACTGCACCATAACCGATATTATTCATGAAATATGTTTTTAATTTTAGGTTAAGGGATTCTAATAATCCAAGGTATAAATAATAAAAAAGACTACTTACTACTTCAAATGAAGTATCAGCGTGATCAGCTGTCACATGTTCCTGAAGCGTAGCTTCAGTAAAACCCATCTTAGAACAGTAGGGGCATGTGTAAGCTTGCGGATGATCAACATTAGTTAATGCCTCACCACCATAAAATAAATCTAAAACGGGGAAAAAACAAATATACCTCAAGTTAAAGTTATAAGACAACTTTACCGAAATCAGATCGAGTTAGAATACATTGCATAGGATGATCAGTCGTGTGCCTTGTATTGGTAGCACCCGCCTCATAACAGGTATCACACAAATCGTAGTCGTAGCAAATTAGGCATTTGTACCGGCGGCCTCTGAAGTTACCTTTCAGGCAGGAATCGCAGCTAACACCTAGTTATAGATGAAATGAAAGAGTAATAAAAAAACGACCGATCGGGTGAAATTAACATCAAGTTTACTTACCTTCATGTCCACTCATCTTAAATATCTCTCATCACTTGCGATGTGTACAGATGGTGATAAAAAACGATTAACTAAAAGTTATTTTTAATTAAAAACGTCCACTACTGCTGAATACAATTCATCACAACCTAACCCAACCACATCATGGAGGATGTGCACGAAGTTTGTTACAGAAAAAATCAGGAACTTATTCGGGCAATACGAATGAGGTTTTTTAAACACTGATCGATATTAGGCTCAAAACTAGATTACTTTGTCTGAAATTTTCTTTTAGAATGTCATGGATTAAATTCGTTTACATTTTGCCCTTACTCATTTCGTTACGGATAAAAATAGAACTGTTACTACCAACCCTAGAAATAATTAGACAGGAACAACCAATTATGTCGATTTCTTGCTTTAATGGATTTAAAAATCCTAATTGGAACCGCGCGAAGTTGGAATAATACCCAAACTTGTCCCAATACCCCATTTTCCGGTATGGTCGATATGTTACGGGGCATCGACTACAGCGCCGAGAGCCAGGATTCAAATCCTAGGCGTGCATTTATTGTGAACAAGGGGTGACAACTGTGACCCCCACTAACATTAAAATAAAAAAGACAACAGGTAATAGTTAGATAATGCGTTTTTATTGTACATTAAGATACATCATTCGTAATATCTTTTTTGTTGGTTTTATAAATCGAGTAAATTTATTTTGGCCTTCATATCTATACACATCTCCTGCTGTTCCATAATTTGCCTAACGAGATTGATCTTCTTAATCTGCAATATTTGGTTTTCCTTGCTCAATAAGTCCATGATCTCGTCCAAATTCGAGGAATTCCCACCGGATTGCGCGTTGTAGACGTAAACCACACCGTCTCCTTGACTCTTTAGCTGTTTCTTCAGCATCACTATCTCGTTCCTCTCCGCTTCAATCGCTTTCGTTAGCTTCTCTTTCAATTGCAATAGACTATTGTTTTTCAACTGCAACAAGCTGATGGCGTTATTAAGCGAAACGTGCTCGTCTGTCTCGACTATGTCCTTCAACGGGGGTTTCTTGATTTCTTCCTTGACTTGTTCCGGTTCTGGTGGTTGAGTATCAACGATTGGATTGGCGGGGGATCCGGGATGCTCGGAGGGTTAGAGTCTTCTACGGGTTCGTTCTCATCCGACGGGGGTTTCTCGTTAGTCGTTTTAGTTTCAACTTCAAGAGGAATTTGAGTTTTATCTTCGTTCGATTTTTCGCTTAGTTGGTCCTTATCTTTTTGTACGTTTTTGTAAGTCCTCTGCAAGGTAGAAACGTTAATGTGTCTCTTTTGTTTGTATCTAAGAGTATAAGCGGTGTGCGGGGGAAAACTCTCGAAAAATAAATAAAGGCCTGCGCGGGTGCCCAGACAAAGCTTCTGAATATTGATGCGCTATATAATCGAGATTTCGCAAAAAATGAACAGACGCTTTGTCTGAACCCTACACACAGACCAGTATGTGTCTAAGAATGACCAATTTTACGTTGCGTATAAATAGTTTAGAATAGATGAAGTTTCATACTGGCTGTACCTTCAATTGGGTGATTATTCGTTGCACCTCCCACATCAGTTCCTCCCTTGATTTCGATATAAAGCCGGAGTGTATTTCCATATGGATTTGGGATAGGAGAGATTCTTGTTTTTCAATTCTTCTTCGATAAGCTCCGTTTCTATGGGCAGTTCGGAGGTCGAGGTCAAAGGGGGAATGTAGGATTTCAAAATGGTATCAGGAAAAAGTACGTGGCAATGGTACAGTAGCGCTGTTAATAATCGTGCCGACATCCGTAACACAGGGCTCATTGTGGTTACTAGACTTTGTAAACTTGTCTTGTTTAAACGTTCCTGAAATTTGAGAGGATATTACTTGCTAGTTGATGGTTTTTGGGGATGATGCAAGCTTCCAGAGTCTTCCAAATGAAGGATGTGATCGGTGGTACGAGATTCATAAGTTAAGGTCTGACCGGCTGGCTGTGCTGCGTAGTAAATCGATTAGGTATTGATTATAAACGTGACACAACCGATCATACGTTCTGTTTGGACTATATACATAGGTGTCCGTTCGTTGTATAATGATATTTATTTAGGTTATAAATCTTAATCAAAATTGAACTTATTCGAATGTCTCCGACCAACACTCGAGACCTTACGAGTGCGTTCGGCGAGTCCAGTAACGTCACTGCATTTATTTACGCGCATTAGTTCATTGTCAGTTGTATTTAGTCGTATTAAAAACACCCGTTTTTGTAAAGAAATACTGATTTAGAAAGGTTTAATGCGTGCTTCAGTTCTCACTTGAAACTTTAGAATAGTTGAAATTGCCGAAAATGCACGTGTAAAGGCAAAAAAGCGATTATTTATTGAATTATGACCTTTTCAGCAGAATTCGGAAAGATACGATAGAAAACGTCAAAATATTTTGTTTTGTTGAATAGATACAAGGTTGATGATGCCTTAACAAAAAGGGCAAGTGTCAAAACTGTGTGATAATCAAATTACCTTCAAGAATACTCACATTACAAATAATATAATCAAAATGAAGTAAAAGCCAGGCCAATAACAATTTGTTATGTACTGCTAAATTCTCCACTAAGATCTTTAAGTGCTTCTCCCTAGTTCCTATATTCAGAATAGCCCCGGCTTCCTCAAAACGTATTAATAATTCATTGGTTAGTATCGATTCAGGCATATCCCTACAATTTGAGTTTTTTCTAATCAATTTCAAACAGATGGTTTATGGGATGAAGCGAGCCTACACAATCGTCCGGATCATAACCGACTAGACCCTTTGTCTGGGCGATAGTGCAAGGTTACATCATCCAATAAAGCACTCACTCATTATTAATCATTAGCCTGGGCAAACCGCGGTAATTAAGTAAGGTAAGTTCTGTGTATATGTGGGCTGTCGTAACTTATTGCGTAATTACCACTGTTTGCCCAGACTATTAATCATACCTCAAATACAATTTTAATAAGCTCGTAACCGTCGGAACGTCATACTCGTTCAAATTCACCGTTTCTCGATTATTAAACATCTTCCTTATTTGTATAGCTTTTGACTTCGAGCCGCTCACTTTGTAAACTCCTTCGAAATTATAGCCGAAGGTTTGTAAGTAATTGATGCATACTCGAATCGGGTACGGGATGTCGATACCATCGTGACATCGACTTCTATCGATTGCCACGTCCAACGTTACTCCGAAAATAGGAAGTTTGTCTGCAATTTTTGGAACGAATTAATTTCAGTGAAG
Organism: Chrysina gloriosa; assembly: GCA_038088585.1. Lineage (NCBI taxonomy): Eukaryota > Metazoa > Arthropoda > Insecta > Coleoptera > Scarabaeidae > Chrysina > Chrysina gloriosa. The sequence goes on from CM076096.1 coordinate 6,373,644, forward strand.
GAGCCAGGGATCGACTAGCCATTAAGGGGCTCTACTACAACCACGAGGGTGAAAAACTTTTAGTGTATGGCCTTAATCGGTTAAAGTTTGAGAAACTGCGTGCATCATAAACATGGGGCTTGCATAACAAACGATAATCATTCCTAAATGGATCAATATGAAAGCAAAGATATTGAGATTTTTCGGGACGAAATCTTACCCGCGATGTCTGGGCATTCATCGTAATGTTTTATCTTTCTTTCTTTTATCAGTCTTTCTATCTTTATCACTTTTCTTTTCGGATTTCTTTTCCTTCTCCTTCTTCTTTTCAATGACATCCTTATCCCTTGATTTCTCGCGTTTCTCTTTGGATTTCGATGAAAACTTAAAGGATTTGGATTTTTTCGACTTGGAAGGGCTTCTGAAATACACTAAGTATAACTTTTTTGTTATCTAACCTTAAGAAAGGTGTCGGTTCCTACTTCGCATCGCAGCTTTCGTCAGGGGAACTTTCCCCTTCCAGGGCGGCGTAGCCCCGCTCCTTATCCTTTTATCCTTCTTATCTTTGCGTTTACCAATAAGCAAATCCTTCTTTGTTAACTTGTCTGCTTCATCACTATCTACATTTATATCCTCATATGATTAAGGGGGAATTTACGTATGCATTTGTAGTACTTACAGTCGCTGTCATTGTTTCCCTTTTTATTCGTATCACTAACATATAAACCTGGAAAGTCCTTCATTACCTCAGGACTTTCGAAATCCATTTTTGCGCTAATGTTGGTTTATTAAGGAGAGGATGTAGTAAGTACGTAACCAATAAAAATTTAATTCTATCTACATATTACTCATTACCCTTTGGGGTCATTTAAATATCCAGTTTCCCAACGACTTTAACTTAATTATGTTTTAAGTACCTAACCTCTAAAAAATTAAAATTCATAAACGTCAAGTATAAGTCACTGTTTACCTTTTAGATGGCGCTAGTATCGTTTGTTGGGGGAACTGTCACATTGTATGTACGAATAAGTTACGACAGCATCGCCAACTTCCCATCGCCTTATCCAGTTGTATGCGAATAGTTCTGTGTATATGCAGGCTGTTCTAACTCATTTCGTAATTACCGCTGTTTATCAGAACTACATACAAATTTATTCTTATTTCAATATATTCGACCAAATGTATTAGCGATATTTCCAAATAATTTACTTCTCTCGTATCAAAAGGAACAACATAAATATCTAAAGGTGTAAGTAACTTTTGGAGAGATTGTATACGAGGGTTGGTCGGGAAGTTCTCCACCTTCATGGTCAGGGTGTCCAACTACTAGAAAAACACTCGGAAATTGTGAAGGCAAAACATTTAAGTTTATTCTTTTTACATACCTCTGCAAGCTTAGGACTTAAATATAATGAATACATTTATATCATTTACCTGTTCACTTGATTGTAACTTAATAATACTTGACAGTAACAAGGTTGTACTTATCAAATTCTTTCCGCCTTCATTTATGTGTTGTCCTACTAATCAGTAAGGTTTGATAAAAGGGTAGATGACGTCTTATCATTAAATAGTGTAAACCGGTCTTCGTGCGAGTCACGACATTTAAAATTCGGAGAAATAAGGGCGTCAATCCGGTTTACATTACCGTGTGATTTCTAATAATTGTCCTGCCCCTATACTACTTTCCGCAGTCCTCACGCCAATATTTACTTCTATATAAATGTTTTACAGTGCCGTGGTGTCTTTTAAATAAAATATGATTAGGCAACTTATCCTACACATTGCCTACTTTGAAGATCGTATATAGGTAAGATAGGTTTAACACGATGTGCTTTGTGTAAATTGGATTGCGCTATTCTGCTTGAAGGATTTTATAACCCTATATGACTTCATACTGCATTCTTTAGTAATTAAAATATTATGTGTTGTCACTAACTTCATTTCAATACAATCAACCATTATGTTTACCATCATATATTAGTAAACATAGGTCATCATGCAGTCCTCCTGTCAAAGTATGAGTGAGGAAAGCGAAAATATGGATAAACTCGATACAGAGGGCCAAAAATCGGAGAAAATGTTCACTTTAAAGAAATGGAATGCCGTAGCAATGTGGAGTTGGGACGTCGAATGCGATACTTGTGCTATTTGTAGAGTTCAAGTAATGGGTAAGTTGTTTTTAAGGCTATGTCTCTTGTTTACTCTAAAATTTTGCGTTTTGTCGCGACTATTTTAGTTTTATTTCCCATAAAATGTGCACGCAATGAAGAATAGTAATAGAAATTGAATTATTGTGCATAAATTTGCATTAGTACTGCACCGACTTGTGCAGTATCGAGTGCCAAGGTTTATTTTCATATTTTATTACTCGAAGGAATTAGAACATTTACGTTTTGCAACTTTACAATAAAACAAACGAGGTAATCCGTAGAAAATTTAATAAAAATATATCATATTTACAAATCATTTTTTAAAAAATTAAATAAATTAACAGCTGCCTTAACACTAATAATATCCTAATATATAATATTAGATTCGAGATTCTTCAACAAAAGTGGTGAGAAATAAATAGATGTCTATGAAATGGAAGATGGTGTTGTTTTCAAATTGGCTATGGAACTCATTCTCCTAACGAACCTCTTCTCGATGTCCTCTAAGCTTTTCCCTTGCGTTTCCGGCACGCACAATAGCACGAATATTATCGAACTCGCGCATACAATCCCGAAGAACCAGAAGGTACCGTGGAAACCGATCAGGTTGATGATGTCGACGAAGCTTTTCGTCACTAGGAACGTGCACGCCCAATTTACGGCCGTAGCCAAGGATGCTGCGGATCCTCTTATCTTCGATGGCAAGATTTCACCCACCATCAACCAGGGGACCGGCCCGAAACCAAGCGAGAAACCGAGTACATACACTACGAAGCTCATCAATGGAATCCAGCCCAAACCTTCGGTGTTGTAATCGATGTGATTTAAGTAGAAGTACGATCCCAATATCGCCAACGTTATCCCCATGGATACCCCTGAGATGTACAACAGGACTTTCCTGCCTAATTTATCTATTAAGACGGTTGCGATGAATGTAGAGACGAAGTTGACGATACCCACGATGATCGTGCAAAGATGGGGTGGAATCGAGGAACCGGCCATGGTGAAAATTTTTGTGGTATAGAAGATAACGGCGTTGATACCGCTGAGTTGTTGGAAAATCATCAATCCGAGCGCGATGAACAAGGGCTTGATGTGAGCTTTCTTGAAGAAATCCTTAACGTTGGAATCGGAGCGCATCCTCTCGCTTTCTTTGTGCGATTTGGTCAACTCGTTCAGCTCGTCTTCTATATTGGTCTGCTTTCCTCTTAGCCATTGCAAAGCCTTTCTCGCATTTTCGGGCTTGTTTTTGGAGACGTACCATCTGGGCGTTTCGGGAATAAAGAACATCAGTACTAAGAACGGGACGGGTAGGAAGATTCCCAAATAGGCAAGCTCGTTCCATGCCAAATAACTCCCCGCACTGAAGCAGAGGACTATTCCACCGTTGCCAAAAGCAGTTGGAAGTAATCCAAGAATACCTCGCACTTCCGGTTGGATAGTTTCGCCTAAGTACACCGGGAGAGTTAACGATGCTATGCCCACGCTGAAGCCGACGATGGCACGTGCAGCGTACATAAAATATACGTTCGTGGCACAGGCTGTTAAAATCCATGATATCACGAATAGGATGTCGGTTAAAACTATGGTTGTTTTACGTCCAAAGTATTCTATTAATTGTCCTCCTACGAGTGCTCCTATTAAAGCTACTAATGGCATAAATCCGGATAGCCATGAATACTGCAAGCAAAAGAGATAAAATCTGTCAGTTTACATTATTTAAATCTTAAAATACATTAAAATTTACTTGCTGAAATTTTTGGGGAAAACTATGACAATTTGGACCTGCGTTTGCAAATCTAAAGTCCAGTTCAATTGGGAAGTCGTTAATTCTGCCTTTACTTTGCTACATTTCAAAAATTCTCAGAAAAATCATTGAACTTTTGAAATACGTGGCTTCAACCAAATTCTCTGCAAGAGCTTTGAAAATTCTTGGTTCTTTGCAATTTTTTTCAATCAATCTTGACATTTTCAAATTAACTTGAGAAAAACACGAGCATTAAAGCATTTTTTATAGATGTATAGTCTATATGAATATATAAATTTGTCCAAATTGCAAATTTTGACCTTTGACGTATGATGCAGGTGTTAAAAATTTTGATTATCAATTCTAATTATAGAAACAAATCCATTTATTTTCGAGTTTGGGGGCATCCAAAAGATACCAGGTGGTTGTTTAAGGATTTAGCCTTGCTTGTACGACCGATTTAGTTTATGTTGTAGAAATTATTATTATTTTCCAGTTGTGGAATGTGGTTCAGTTTTTACATTTCTGTCGAGAGTGTGGATCGTTTTTTTTTTTGTTTCTCATGGGAGGGTGTAGTTTGCTTCTTTGTTCCTCTGTTTTTTGGAGATTTCGTATTTAATTTTATGCTTTAGAGGAGGTATAAGAACTCCAAAACAAGAAGAAAATAATACGTCTTTTACACGTCTCTATTGTATATTTTTGCGTTGCTGATTGCAATCTTTAAATGAGAAATCAGATTGTCGAGTTAGAAGAAAATTTTATTCCTGCAATATTTGTATCAGCCCTAATAGGGCGAGAATTTGTTGTTTGCGCGGCAACTTTAGGTCACATCGAAGGAGGAAGGCTTTGCAAAAGAAAATTGTGGAATTATGACGAAAAATCCCAGTCCTCCTAGGAGAGGGTATGGTTCGATTTTTGATTATCCATGGGAGTGTGACTAGATCTACAGGAATCGTACAGAAAACACAACTTAAGGAGAAAATTTAGACCAATTTAGTAAAATCTGAATTAGAAATCGAAGTGTTCGTGCGGTGGTGACCACGACGTGCGAAAATTACGCCAAAAGGGGGAAAATGGGAACTATGCAAAAATTGATGAAGTTTGAAGCATCCACGGGAGTGTGGCCACAGCTACGGGAATTCTGCAGAAAACACAACTTAAGGAGAAAATTTAGACCAATTTAGTAAATCTGAATTATAAATAGAAATATTCGTGCGGTGGTGGTAACCACGATGTGGGAAAATTACGCCATCGCATAATCGTGAATTAATCCGCGACACGTGTTTCGCTAGCAATGCGGACAGCATCTTCGAAGGATGGGATATTTTCCCAAGCGAGATATTCTTTTTGTGTTTTTAGAATTGAATCCATTGGGAAACTTGAAACGATTCATTTTTATTGATTTTTTTCTTAGCATAATGACACATATTGACACACACACATAGAGGTGTTAATACTGCATCTATAGATCCTATTTGTTTATATTTTAGCACATTTTTTAATGATACTTCGAAATGTTCCATTATTTCATCCTCGTTTGACCTAATTTTATTTGCGGTTCTAACTCTCGGGGGTTTGTTACAAAATCTACGCTAGATACATTTCTAAAGCTTCCAAAACAGCAACTGTAATTTTAATTAGAACGCCACAACCGGGACTGGTTGAAGTTTATAAAATTTTAATTTGTTTTAGCGAGTTTATCAGCTGTTTTTTTAGATGTGCAGGTAGAAGTATTTTAACGAATCGTCCCATTTTCAATTTTATGCGAATATACCTGTTTTGTCAGATATGCATGTATAACTGCAATAAAAGACTATAAACAGGTCATCATTTACGTTGCAATAAGGTCGTGGTAGGGGTGAGTTCTCAAAGCTTCTTCAATATTCGCAAAAAATGTCTATAAAATTTCGTAGATATATAGGTTATTCCAAAAGTTACGTACATATCTCTGATTAGTTAATAACATATTTATGTGTTTAGTGCTCCGCGTAGGATATTTTGTACAAACACAAGATAGTTGTTTCAGAACAAGGGATCGGTGTATAAAAAATTCAAATTATTATTAAATATTTACCTGATCTTCCGTGATGGACAAATCTTGTTTCAACCCCGTTTCGGCCGGGGCCGTGTACGCTGTAACGTAACCAATGACGAGGGAAACCAGTGACACTGATATAGCCGTTACGACCTGGAACAATATTTTAGATTTAGAACCCGAGCCATTTTCAAATAAAATAATAATAACAGTTTAAATTTTTGGCGTACCTGCGAGTATGTAAAAGTGACTTTGGGCGCGTTTTCTGATATTTCAAAAGTGACGTGGGTATCTGCACGCATCAAACTCCTCATTTTGATGAGATTTTAGTGTTTTGTTAACAATTTAAGGACGTTTCTTGGACCGAGTATCGAACTAAGAGGTTTCCGCGAATGAATTGTCTTTATATGTACCCCACCCCTCTTCGTTTTGGTATATTTATTTAGTATCAATCACATGGCATGTCATCTCGAATGTGATTGTGGACGTCATTGGGAGTGTGTGTATGTGCAGAAATTTTGGCGTTAACACGTGGGATTTTGATATTGAACCGACTCCAGCGAATTCTTTCCAAATCCTGATACGTCACACGATCACTCTTCATTTAGCTTATCTACTTACATATATACATACGTACTTGATTGTGATTTTTTCAATTAGATCAAAAGGCGTTTGCTTAATAATACATAATTGTGTTAATTTGACTTTGTTTACTGCTGTGTAGATGTCGGATGATAGCCGGCCCAGCTTCTTGCAGATGTAAGCGCCTGTACATATATGTATATAAGCGATTTATATAAATTGCCTCACATTTTTGGTTGGAGTTCAAGAGGTTCAGAAGAATATATGTCAAAAATTATCTCGATTGCCATGACTTTATTAATACGAGGAAATGGTTGGTTAACATAAACACAATCGTTTTTCTCTTAATCCGTATCACACGGTGGATTAACATTGACATACTTATTATTGATTATCAAATGAAAGCATATTTTTTTATATATGGGACGTTATTTGTATTCGGGACTATTTTTCTACGAATACTTTTTGATACAAATCGTCTTATTTTTTTTTTTCTTGTGGCGCGTTCTTCGAAAATTGTTTAAATTTTTTTGGGCCGAGGGCATTGGGGGAGGTTTCAAAAGTTATAATTTGGAAAGAAACGCACTCAACTTTTAGCTAATTCGCTTTCGGAATGGGATCTTCAATATATCTTGCATATCCAGCAAATATTATGGATTGTATCCCCTCTTTTGGATTTTTTCAAGGGAAATCGATATTTATTCTATAGAAGGTTAGATTGTTTGGCTTTTTATGGGGATGGGACTCGTTTCTTCCGATTTTACATTGAGGCACGTGGCTCGTTTTATCAGGCTTTTCATTGGGGAGACGTGGCTCACTATTTTTGTCTTTGATTTTCCCCAGGTGATTGTTTCCAGTCCGTTTCTGGGACTTTTTTAGTTTTGAGTTGCTTTTTTAAGACCAATCCTTCAAAGTGCATTAGCAGATTTGAAACCGAGAAGATTTTTTGAGCAAATCATAATTTTTTGGACAGCAATAACTAGGAAAGAAACTCCGTTTGTACTCCAACCTCCTAAAAGGAGGATGGAGGATATGCCTCGGTTTTTGGACTTTTGACGGGGATACAGTTTATTTTCTTTCTTGAAGGAGGATGGGGCATGTGGGCCGGTTGTTTGATTTTTCATGGGAATGTGGCTCGTTTCGTCCGATTTTACATGGCTCGTTTACGTGGCTCGTTTTATCAGGCTTTTCATTGGGGAGACGTGGCTTGCTATTTTTGTCTTTGACTTTCCCCAGGAGCTTGTTGCCAATCCGTTTTTTGGGACTTCTTTTTTAGTTTTGGGTTGCCTTTTTAATTCTAAGCTTTAAAGCTGCATTAGGAGATTCGAGAAGATTTTTGAACAAATCGTAAATGTTTTTTGGACAACAATAATTAGGAATTGTACACTAGCCCCAAGCCACATCTAAAAGGAGGATGGGGGCGTACGTTTGTGTGGCTTTTTTAATCTTCTTTCAAATTCCGCTTAAAAATAACACGCGATACTTGGCAATTTTGTCGAGTAAGATCACGTAATAAAAATGCCTATGAATATTTCTAACAACGTAAAGCATGAAATAACGCAACCCATATACAATATATTTTGCAGTTAAAAATATAATTATTGTTCGAATTAATACCGAACGGTGTAAAGTACATTCTTTTTAAATAGCAGTCGTAAAATTTCCCGTATTAAGCACTTAATGTTAATTCAGGTGTACGTAATGTTTCATTTATTCACGACAACAATACTTAAACAAAAAAATCATCAAATCGATTTTACAATACCCGCATCATAAGTGTATGGCGCGAAGACAATAAGAGAAGCATCGCTAATGGCTCTAATAAATTTAGCACCTGAATTGTACAGTAGAGTTGGAGTAATTTCTTTCGTGTTTCGTACTGGCATAAATCTTATTAAATGGGACATTCGACAGCAGTTTTTTATGAAACTCGAATCCGAAGAGTAATGGTAATATATATGGTAAAGGTGCGTTGTTCTTTACGCAATCACACGTGACATGACATTTTAAACGTTTCGTTTCGTAGAATTTTGGGGAAAAACGAATGTGCAATTTAACCTTGCACCAGATTGGTGTATGTTTTTTTAAATTTTTCCAAATGGAAATAATCAAGGCGGAAAGTGATGCGAGCCATTTTTAAAATTATCCGTTTGGATCGATCGGCGACCGCGTTTCCGAAGTATCGATTTTATTTATTTTATCTGCCAAGATAGTAGACACGTACATATATATCTACAACTGGCATTGTTATGTGCATTTAAATATATACATTCTGGCCTTGCAATATAAAAGAAAAGGTTAGTTTTAAATGGACGAAAGGTTTTATCTCGCTTTAAAACAATGCGAGGATATTCTACAGTTAATCTTTTGCTTACGCGTCCTTTTCGAATAAATTTGAAAAAGTCTGGACTTGGGGCCGGTCTCTTCAGCTCCTTGTAAGTGAGGTTATAAGTAAAATAGACTTAATTTTTTTCTTAATAGAGTTACAACTGAAATGAATTTATAAATATGTTTGCAAAGAAGTGAAAAGACCAGCCCTTAAAAAGCATCATGGTGTAACTCTTAATTTAATTTTTTTGTGCCTTCTACAATATGAAAGGAAATGATATTTTCGAAAAATTTGATCAAGTCAAACAATGACTACAGATTCTTTGCGGAAATGACATGATTTTACTTCGTTTAATCGGGAATATTCTAGGGTTTGTTCCTCGGGCGCCCTCTTCGAAAAATTTTCGAATGATTCTCGGGATTTTGTTTGAAAATCGTAAATTTTTTCTCAAAAATATTTCAAATTGACTCGGAAGAAATAATATGGTACTTACTTGGGATGCGGTATAATTCTTCTTCTTCGTTGGTGGTTGATATAAATCCGAAAACGAGATGCATACATCATCCGGTTTTTTATTGGCGTGTAAAGGTTCGATTTCCGGTTGTGCCACCCTCAAATTCTGCTCCTTAGTATCCAATCTTCTTCCATTACCGACTGATCCGAAGGTTTGCGAAATATTGTCCATGGATTCCAAATTCGTAACAGTCGTCGATGTCGATATTGACGGACTGTCTGTCAACAATGTATGCTGGCCGTTCTGTAAGAAAAGCAAATAATTTTTCGATGCTCTCACGACATATATAATAGTAATTATGTTTATGCGTTTATTGTATATATATGTGTGTGTGTATCCGAAGTTCCTATCTGTCCATTTGAACTCTGCTCTTTAGTTTCTGTACATTAACATAAAGTCTGTTACAGTTTCAAAATTCAATGACCTAAAGAGAACGATTCGTTTATATCCGGTCTTTACTTGAATATGCGTATGTACCATTACGTTCTCGTACACATACAGTACGGTTTATACAATACTATTATTAAAAATCCAAATGTATAGTAAAAACGATTCATAAATTTCTCTGGATATAGGATCTTTCATTCTTTTGGGCCCGAAACATGGTTTGATAACATCGATCAACAATTCCAACCCACTTCGTGGGGTATAGATTTTTTGGATAGTAGGAGTTTTATTTTCAAAAGGAAAATTGCATCCATTTCCACGTCGAGGCGCCAGTGGATCTATGATGTACATCCTGAATGGATTCAAAGAGTTAACATGTCGAGTCATTTCACCCAAAAGCATAGTCCTCTTAGACTTCTCATACACTACTTGTAGTCCCAGAAAAATAGTTTTAAAATTTGAAATCCCAATTTTCTGAAATTCCCCCTATTATCCTAAAGTGGAAATTATACAGTTGGATGATTCTCAAAATTCCTTTTTTTAAATAAATATTTACATTTTGGAAATTTTCAAGTTAACGATCTAAAAGAAAATGAAAAATCCTACACTTAACATTTTCACCATGACAATACTAAGCCCAACCCTGCGCACAATCATTAATGAATATTAATCTTGCATAAAAACAACAATCACTTGAATGAAAAAAGAACTTAAGCGCAAGTAAGTACATACGTATATACCAGTACTGTATATTAAAAAAAAAAACTAATCATGACGCGTTTGACTTTTTCTTTAGTGTGGACCTTGGGAATTAATCTCTAGACCCAGGTCGGTCAAAAACTACTCATTTCGCAGCTTCAGGATTGTGTACAGGAAATTTTTACAATAAAAAAGAATTATATCTAAGGTACCCCCGTTTCGTGATGTTCGTGCTTGTTTATGGACTTATAGAAGAGCATAGAAGGTGCAAAGGAGAAGGAAATTAAACGGCCGTTATTAATAAAACATTAAAACATTAAAGGGCTGAATATTAGTATGTTCAAGTATAGTGGGACAAAGCTCGCCCACCCAATACTGCGTAGCCCAAAACTTTGTATCACTTTACAAGCAGGGACGTAAAATAAGGATAATATAATATCTATATTGTCCCTATTTATACCTATCGTTCGTGCAAAATTAAGGAAATAAAGTAGGCAAAGCAAAAATCTACTGTTATATCACTGTCATACCGATAAATTTTTAGCTGGCTGTTGGTTTTTGTCTATCCTAATTTTGTAGATACCATCTTTCTGTAACAATTATATACATATACATAAATTGGACACGTCCGTTCAGATTCAGACTGGAAATAAATGAATATCACAGTTTCAAAAGAAAACAAAAAAAGAGAGTAGTATAGCTCGAAAGAAAGAAAAAAATAGCAACCCCTACACCCTATGTGTGTTACTTCCAATTTCATACCGATATGCTTTCAACCGCAAAATCGACAGTCTGCTGTCGTCCGAATTTGCTGGAACCGCTTAGATTCTGTAACAATTTTTGGCAGATATTAAATTACCCAAAATGGAACCTTTCGATGAGGGGATTCAAAGGTTCTGCTGTAGTAGTTGAAATATAAATTAAGCAATTAATTCGAATCGAACCTGTCACATGAAAGAAAAAAACATGCATACATACATAATTAGGGAGACGCTTTTACATAATTACCGTGGATTTTTTTGAGTGACAAATAACAATAATCTAAGTAGTTTGTGGAAGGAATTAAGTCTCTTTCTCTTATTAGATTACTAATATTTTAGGAATTTCGCTTTTGTGGAATTCGACGTTAGTGTTCGTGATAAGCACTATTATGATTATCAATATATTTCACTTTAAATTAAACAAATACAGTTTGAAATCTTATTTATTTAAGTACAATAATAAGAAACAAATTTTTCCGAGTCGGCTGCGGGGATTATATAATTGTCATCGTTGTACTATGAATGTTGCCCGTGCATGTTACCGAGGGTCGCACCGATTAACCGGGATACGCGGCGATCGCGCGGGCAACACGATCAAGGGCTCGGTCGTGTCGGACGGTGAAATTCGACTTTCGAGGGCCGAAATAAATAAAACCCATCAATCAGATCTCAATCACAAAATCTCCATATTCGAGCTTCGGTAAAGTATTTCCGTAATGATTTTGATTTTTGAATTATAAATATAATTTAACCGTAAAGTTTCGTAATGAATATGTAACGATGATGAATGTAGCCATGGAATAACAAAAGAATATTAATAATTCACACGATAATTATGAAAAGGTAACGCAAAGAATTGTTTTGATGACGCAAGGTTATAGATTCTTTGAATATTTATAAATTTTAACGGAGTGGTTTTCCTAAAATATTAGTATTTGCAATAATTAAAGAAAAAGCGGGCGAAAATAGAGTGAAAATGAAGTTTTCTATGCCGGACTCGAATTGACTATTTTCAATTTTTGCGTGAATTCGAGTTTGTACTCCTTTTAGGTTCGCAGGATGAGATTAATGCGTGTATATTCAAGACGTAAACTCTGCTAATTCTAAATCTAAGCAGCAATGCCTGTGCCAATAGTCGCGCATGTTTAATTACTACCAGCTATAAAACACGCGTTTCTATGTTTTATTGCATAGAACATAATGTCGTCGGTCTAACGGGACAATTGCAATTCTACAAGAGCCGCATTTAACGACAATCTTCTAATAATATCCTCTGGGATGTTAAAGAGTTCGCGGGGAAGTGAGTATCGCGATGTTTTTTTTTGAGGCAGTCAGGCAACAGAGGAGGGATGCATTTTAAATAAACGGTAGCGCGCGTATTTGTTTGAAAACTAATAAATCGCAAACCGAACTGTCAATATTTACGTGCATAAGTGCTAATTGATATTTAGTTGGGATCATACTCGCATTATCACATCGGATACTAGTTAAATGGGGGCAACGAACTGGGAAAAGAAATATTTGGTGTCACTTACGTACAAGTTTATCCCAAAGTGGCAAATTTCTCAAACGCGTTTTATCTGTCTTACACATGCATACATTTCAAATGTTATCGATAGAAAGTGGAATTATCGTCTACCGAAGGTGAACGAAACTTCTGTGATTGATCAAGTTCTATCTCAAAAGTTCACATATTTTAGATAGTTTACGGATATTAAAAATTATTTTTGCGAGTTATAATGCAAATTATCAACCGAGTCGACGTCGTTTATTTCGAATTATCTAAATTCTACAACGGTCAACCGAAAGCGAAATTTAAATAAAGCGAAAAATTCGGTAATAAACATTAACGTACCCATTTTTTGCTGTTAGGCCAAATTTTATTCAAAAACGAAGGCTGCGGGATCGCGTTTTCGTCTTGTTTTGTTCGTCGTTCCATCTGATAGGTCAGTTCGCGGGTTAATATGGCACAAACGTCTTCAGGGAAAATCAAACAAGCGATCGAAATAAGTAAAAGAAAAAAATATATCAATAACTTCTGATAGACTATTCACCCAGAGAATAACGTTTAACCAACTAAACCTTTTGCGATTGTGTATATCCTCTTATAAGTCTACCTGTAGTAGTAGAAGGGGAACACGACAATTTTTAATTAAATATTTCAATAGTCGGTGATATATAGCTTTAATTCATACATTTTTTACCAATTAAAGTATACACGCAAGAATTATTCCGATGGTAATGAGAAAAATGAAGAAATGTTAATGAAAATTGCCGTTAAAATCGTTCTGTATTTACGGAAAGTAATAATAATAACAATAATAATTTATGTTTAATAACATCAGAGTTATTTCCGGGGATTTATGGAAATCAACCGGTCTCATCTTCTTATTAAATATTTTTCCATTCCCTTCATCTTAATTGATGAGCAGGCTAAGAAACATGAATCATACGCCTTACATCCACATTTTTACATATTTATTCCAAAAACTTGATTCAGATATTGGATACTTTCCGATTCTCCATCTACAAGCATTTTTTTACCTCAATTTTTGCTTTGAGTCGATGTATGCAATTTTGAAAAGCAAATCGAGTCCAACTCCACCAATTTTGACGAAATTCGGATCAATTTAGGACGAAGCAGAACTGGAAGTGACACTCAATACAGAAGAAGCGACACTTCTGATTCCAAATTTTTGGAAACTGTTTCAATTTTTGCATAAACGAATTGAGTATGTGTGTGCAATTTGGAAAGTTATCAAGTCCCACTGAACGAGTTTTTGAAATATTTGGATCAGGGGAGCGAACCGGGCGATGATATTCAAGACAAAATAAGGTCATTTCTATTATGCGCTTTAAGTCTGCGTATGCAAATTGGAAAGTGATCAAGTAGCATTAAAATAGTTTTTCGAAGACTTTGGAATTGTTGGAAATACAATTTCAATTTTGCATCAAACATTTTAAGTCCGCCTGTGTGATTTCAATAGTATTCACGACCAACTTGACCAGTTTTTGAAAGAATTTGGATCAATTGAGCAAGAAACAGAACTGGTGATGATACTCAATACGAAATAAAGATAATCTTTTGGGAAACCCCGCATTGTTTTTGGGCCTTTTGAGCGTATATATTTCAAGTCTGCTCCTGAAAAGGCAACACGAAATAAAGGAACCCTTTCTAAAATCACCGTCATCAACCCCAAATTGAGTGGTTGACCCTGGGAGACGGGGGATGATAGTAAATCTTTACTCTTATGCATAAACCTCAATTTCAGAACATACAATGGCGATATTCACGTATTAAATCAAAAAAAAAAAAGATCATACCGGATTACGACAAGGAAACGGTTCTGAATGTGACGTAATGAGATGACGATGCGATTATCTGTGATAATTGAGCATATTCGTAGAAGGAAGAAAATGTTTAAACTTTGCTTTACTGAATTTTCATTGTATAAGGTGTAAGTTTTTTTGGTTTATTAATAAAATAGTTTTCGTTAGAAGTGGGGAAGTGGGGAAGTAGGCGGGGGAGGAAGGGAGCTGTGGAGGATGAAATTTTATATTTTTGAGTTGAATGGGTGGTTGAGGATGATTCTGTTTGCGACTGTAACTTCACAGCCACAAATAAATTTAATTTTTATTCCACTACAAAATGACCAATCAATGTTTAATTAAATAATAATAAAAACTAGTTAATGACGGAATAATTTTGAATATTAATGTATCTAAGCTCGAACTGTGTGTCTAATTTTCTTCTACTGGAGGTGGTAATAAATTCTATCACTATTTGTTTAATTTATAAGTTTTAAAAAATTGTTTCGTGTTCGGGAAAAGCTGTAAATCGATACATAAAAATAAATTAAATTACTTGGTTAATATTGAGATAATTTAATAAGTAAGTTGTCCCTTTTTGCGAAATATCATCTTACTTGTACATTTTTATGAATTTTTTCCTGTAAGTAGTTAAACATGTTGACGCGATTAGTGACACGGGCATTTTCAGGATACGAAATAAAATGACAATAAAAGTATAATTTTTCCAGAAAGTTTCTGCAATTTAAAAATGAAAACAAAATTATTTGGAGTTCTTTTTATACAATGGTGTCCATAACAAAACTCGGGTAGACTTACAAACATAGATAAAAATGTGTAATACATCAGGAATTCCTTTTCTATATTTTGTTCCACACTATTGATAGTATTTATATCCATATCTGTTCCATTGTCAATTATTTCGAAGCGTGCTTTATCCATTATGAAATTGAGAGATAAGATTCCCGCCAAAAAGAAAACTGCTTAATTATGGAAAACATGCCTGATTATCGAAACCGTTATCTAATCAAATAGTAATTTTGGGATAAACATGCTAACAAATGGTTCCCGAGAAGATATGTTTAATATTTATTTAATATTATTCATTTACGCAAGCGTAAGTTTGTTGTAACGTGAAGAAAGTAGTTGCTGCACATAGTATCAGGGTCTGGAAAATTTCCATTCTTAGCGCAGACGCTCTGGCTATATTTTTGAGATATAGAAAATAATTTTCACGATCGAAATGCGTGATAATAATCGTGATGGGGATGATAACGATGATAGGACCTATTCACTTTTCTGCTTCGAAAAGCAGAGTCTTTTAAACAATTAAAATCAAGAAATTAAATCGATGCAAATCTAGAAGAATAATAAGGGCGTTTGTGGGAATTACTTCAGAAATCTATGTAGATAAAGGAAATCATTTTTTCGAGGTGATAATACACATAAGTACATATCTAAATCTCTAGAATGTTCGTTCGATGTTTACAAAAGATACACTTCAGCTAGGTATTGCAGGCTTGTAAGAAACTTAAGTATGCAGTGGGTGTGTAAGTAAAGCTCGCTTCGGATTGGCTCACAAGTAGGTATCGTCTCGACGTCACCAGACCTTGACGTGGCCACTCAATAATACCAATTTGCCTTTATGTAGTTGCCAATTCAACTCTATTCCTTTTATATCTACTTACATACGTATGTTCGAGCAATACGTTCTCTATCTTGTGCACGTGCTTCCTTATCTCTTTCTCTATCTTTCTATCTATAGAGACACACATACATTTGTTATTAAATAATATCACCTTTGATGACAAATCAATATGTAGATATGGAGCAAATCTTACTTGCTACGTCGCAATACTTAGTGTTTCAAATTTAGCTATTTTTGCAATAAAAAAAAAAGTCCAAGGACTGCTTAGATTTAATTATCAGATTGTGAAAGGTTGAACGTGTCTTGGAGCTAAAAATTTCGTTTTCAATGCTAATTTTTTTGTTGCAAAAATTTTTGACAAACAGGAAATCGAATTGTATTCTGTTTAAAAATTATTACCCCAGATATCCCGGTGTTTTGGTCGAGGCAAGGGGCGAATCCTTAAATGGACACTGTTTCAAACAACCACGAGCATACTGAAGCCACGCTTTTAGTTGCACCTTTCTGAGTATGAGATCAGGTATTGTTTCCTATTAGGAAATGTTTGCTATGCTATTAGCTTGTCTGTCCGATTTATCGATTTGCTAAGCGATCTATTTCTGAAAGCAAATGTGGAAATTTTCCTTTGAAATGCAATTCTTTCATGGAGAAAATTTTGAGTCAACAGGAAATAAGTTTCGAGCCAATTTTCTACAAGGCGACACTCTCACCGACAACCAGGAACACAGTGACGTTGCTATTTCTACCTTAGGAATTGTTTACTATGCTAATAGTGTGTGTGTCCGATTTATCCGACTGATAGACGATTTCTGCAGTTCTCAAATTTCTTGAGAGATAAAAACTTTCGGTTGTAATCCATTTTTTTGTGGCAAAAATGTGTGATCAATGGCGAAATAAGTTTTGGCCGGTTTTTAAAGAGACGATGACACTCCCACGTTCCTCTAGCACCTTTCTGAACGTCGTCAAGTATTGATTTTTATTAGAAAATATTTTCCGTGCTATTAGCTTGAATGTCTGATTTATTTCTGGAAGCAAACATCTCTTGGAGATAATAATTTTCGTTTATAATTCATTTTTTAAGGTTTAGGCTCTTACTGTTTTCGTCTCATTTGTGCCCACAATTTTGGGGCCATCCCTCAGGAAAGGCAGGCAGGCGGAAAAACTACCATTTTACACTTTTGCCATTGGAAAAAAAAACAAACATCTTTTGGATATAAAATTTTTTCTTCTGTATTTACAAAGTTTTTGATAGACAGGAATTCAGTTTGGACCTTATTTTCGTTTTTAAGATAAACGCGTTTTTAAGTAAGTAAGTTCTATCTCAAGACCATTACTCGAGATGCCAGACATTTTTGATTGTAATCGTTAACTACTTAAGATACCAGCGTATTTTGTAGGGGAATCAAAGTGTAAATCTAATGACGAAAGATTTCCCTATTTTTTCCCGAATTTTCATCTGGCAATCCCTTTCGTCATGAAATCTTTAGGTTCGATTCGTTGTAAAAGCTACAACGCTTTGCTTTGTTGTGGTAGAGGCCGGTAGCAACAGACAAGGTTTTCTCTGATATGTTGGAGGACCAAAATTTTAACTCATAATTAATATTGTGGTTGATCATATATTTAAATGGAGGGTATGGTGTGAAGTGTTGCTAATAATCAAGAATGGAAAAGGTTTTAGCTAGAATGATTTTTAGAAAAATATCATCAGGAGGAAGAAATGGTGTAAAAGCATTGCTTTGAAGGATTATTTTGGTTAAATTGACTCTGAAAATAGTTTCATCACGAAAATTTTCAACATGCTGAAGCTGCAAATTTTCATTTTTGTTGTAGGTATAAAATGTGCGTGTTTTACCGATAAAATTAATTATTAGAGGACTTACCCTGGCAAGCATCCAGTGTGGCACGAGAGCGTACTGCTTCATTCGACTTTTGTCCATTTTACTAGGGGAAGAAAAATTCGATTAGAACATGCTCGAAATGAATTTTCGATTCAAAATAATTTTAGTGGGTTGCCATATAAAATTTTAACGTAATGTTAATGATTTCGTCTTGAACTTTGATCCTTAACATTTAAGGAAAATATCCGAAACACACTATCCCCATTTAGTTTGTGCGTCACTACACATTTAATTTCTTTCTTGTTTGATAGAATTCGGCACCTAATTGAAAAGGATGTATTATGGAAGACCTTACCTAAATAGATAAAACGTAAATTTTAGCCAAGAACTAGTATATGCACAGTTTTATATCGAGAGGTCTTTACAGCAATTAATAAAAACTTGAGCCCGATATATATATGTGTATAATTTGTCTCACAAATTTGTCAGCGGAAAGATTCAGCAGTTAATTGAAAACAATTGGCAGTTTGTTGAGTGTATAACGTGCAAGTTGTAAATAATTCCATAGCAAAATAAGTTGACTCGGACAACGAAGTCCATTTAAGTAACACGTTTTGATTTTTCATTTATTATTTACACGAAAAATGCGAACGCCTGAATTTTGTACAATGGGGTAAGGCAATATCCGGATGACCTCTGGCTTAAAATCGATTGGATTAGGAAATCGTAAGACTTACAGCAATTCCTTCTTGGACGCCTTATTACTTTGAGAAATCGATTGTTTCAACCCCATGGTTGGAAATACATATAAAAAAACTCAAACTTGAAAATAATACAATTGTACTGAAGTATGTCCAGCTTGCATATGTATTTATACATGAGTTAATTTGTCATTTAAGCGTACGTGAACATCGATCAGATTAGATTCGCGATAATCCCCCTTCCCTTTCACGGTCCACGCCCCCATATTCCGCAAAGACAGGAAGTCGATTTTTCTCGTACTCCACTTAATAGAGCATACACTCTATTCTACGGAAAATAGTGGTATTTTCATCTATTCATTGTTATTATCGATTTTTCCTCATTGGCGGTTTGAAACATTAAACATTTTATCAGTAGTTTTCGAAAGTCGTTCGTGACGTCGATTATACGTCACAAGTACACGCCTGTCAAGACACACCTCCAATTGTGTAGAAAGATATGCTACCTGTACAAAATCTGATGCAATATTAAGAAACTGTAAACAACAAAGCGGTAGAGTAGGAGATCCTGGCCTTTTCAGATCGAGGGAATGAGATGGACGGTGTAGAACGAAAAGAATGGGACGGGGCGTAAAGGACAGGTAGAGCATTAATATAAACTTGGAAGTTTCGTATTGGATTAAATTATTGCATTATTTCGTGTTTCTTCAAGGTTATTCTCTCAACACTGATCATTATATCCGTTTGTTTTCAAACTATGCGAGTAGGCGATGATTATCACATTTTGATAACCATTCGGCGTTCTCGCCATTCCAAGGATACCAGATTTATGAAAATTTACGTAATTCCAACGTTGAGATTTTTTTCTTAGGTTCACACTTTCTAAATGACGGAGTCAGGGATACAGGCGATCTCAAAATTTTGTGCGAATGAAATTCCCAGAAGACGAAGTCGATTATCCATTTCTAAAAATAACATTCCGAATATGACACCGCATTTTGACAGGTTGAAGGATGGGATATGCATTGGGTAATCCAAACCGCAAACATTTTTTTATTTTGTTTTTAGAATAAATACTTGGAGATTTAGGAGCGAGAAGTATTGGCGAAATTTTGGGAGCATTTAGGAATTTACGTGTGTACATAAATCCTTATGAAAACTTAGAAATGAAGATTACGAGATCATTTTAGAGCCCTCATAAATCGAAGGATTTAGACATGATCGAAATCGGCACTGTTAATTTGGTTCCAACAATATTTGCACTAAATCCATTCCCGTAACTTTGATAGAAAAATTTTCATTTGCATTTACTCACTCTTTGGTGGAGCTCTTAAAACTGCTACGATTTTTCTTTGTTTCTTTGATTCATAATTTTCCATTTCATTGGAGGTCTCCATAATTTAAATATTTGCTTCTGTGGATGTTTCGATCTGCAAGACGATTACCATGGTATAATTAGTAGACTGGGCAAATATGCGGTATCATGAGTCATCTGTCCTTTGTCTTTCGTAATATAATATTACATTGTGAAAAGGACAGATGACCCATCATACCGCATATTTGCCCAGGCTAGTAATTAGCTATTGGATTACCCGTACGAACCCAATTCGTATTTCAAATCCACTAATCCCAATTGGGGGACGTAAACCTTTGTTATCGATATAACCGATAACTTTTCATCTTTCCCTCGTATTTCAATGCCTGTCGATGAATCTGTATGCGTAGTAGTTTACAAACGAGAATTACCCAATCTAACAAATCTACCAAAACAAATATTTGTTGTCCATTCCTAACATCAAAATTGTCATTTCAAATTCTTTTCATCCCCGCTTTTATAACTTCGAATAACTTCGTCCACGATAGTTACCATTCCAACCAGAAAGCAGGAGATATCGTCTTGATTTGATAAGAAGTGTCGCCGTGAGTTTCGTAAATATTTAATTTAAGTGTATGTGGCTCCACTCTAATGGAGTTTCTCTAAAACAAAAGCTATTTACATTGCAAATGTATACAACGGCTCCTAACTATAAATAAAACTGTTTTTAATAACAAAACTAATCAGTAAGTAAATGCATTTAAGTAGGTTGTGGACTTGCTTTAGATGCAAGTGATTATTATAAATTTTCCGTGGTAAAGCTGCTTGAAATCTGTACGAGCGTGGCGCGTCTGGTTGATTGGGTATTGAAAGATGACGAGATCTTGGTTGTGTTGTAGTCCGGGGAAAAAGCGGTAACAGCGTACAATTCTGAAATAAGTTACGGCACCCTACATGTACACTGAATTACTCGCATGGGGGGATGCTGTCGTAACCTATTTCGTAATTGTACGCTGTTACCGCTGTTTTCCCAGACTACTGATTACCCTTCAGGTCATTTCGAACGATTCGGTCGTAACCTGAAGGCCGAATAATGGAAATTTTGTTTGGAATGCTTATCAAAGTTCCTTTATTTTTCTGGGGAATGCTTTCGACAGTTGCTTTTTATATTTTGAAAGGTGGTATATTGAAGACTGCTCATCGTTGGTGGTTTTTCTCCGATAATTGTTTGGTTTTAGTGTAATCACCTTAACATTGATATTGAAAATATTTAAATTTCGGAGCTTTTATCTTTGAGATGCATTAATATCTAAAACCTGTCACGACCAGGACACATTAAAATTTCGGGAGTTAATTCCAGTTACATAAACGCAATAATAATTCGTTAAGATTATCAGCATCTCGAGCTGTACTTATCCTTAAACCAATAAGACACCCGCAAGCATTTTAGAAATACCGGTTTTGGAACAAGTGTTATGCAAGGATTTCGCGCTAAATCTGATGTACGATGTACGCAACCTTAAACAAACTCTCAACTCTTTATTTTGAGAAGTAATTCTCGAAGAGTCCTTTCTAACGACATAATCAAATATCCGAAGGTTCGTCATTTCTATCTCGAAAAAGTTAAAGAAAATATTTCACAATTTACTTAGTATTTCCATCAGAGGTGGAAATCGAGCGTGTAAACACGTACGGTTGATGCGTACGGCGCCTAAAATGAATGGAACAGCTCGATCGCTTATCGCGTTACACGTGAGTTCAATAAATTCGAGTTGTTGTTGGGAAAAATGTAATATATCTAATGTACTTCAACATTAAGACGAATCGTGTGATTTTCAGCGTGAAACATTCCTTCCATATCTATCACAAATCATTAACATTCCTCGAAAAGTCTTATCAATTTTTCGAGACTACTGACACTCCTCCAAATTGGAGATATTTCTAAGTCAGTGATAATGAAAAAATCTTATCAGAATTATGTGTACCTGTTGTGTAGTGTTTACAATTCTGACGCAACACACCTCCTATGCTTAATCATTGTTTCCAATTTAATCTATTACGTTAACAATTACTTGTAAAAGCACAACGCAAAACCCTATTTTTTATATGTAAATTTTGTAATTTTAAAAGTCCACATGGACATTACGTATCGCAAACATAAATGCGATAAAATCATATTCGTAATAATTGGCTTCTAATTGATCTAAATTACTCTTAGCTCTTACGAGCCAATTAGTTTACTCTCCATTGTACAAATATAGGTGTATCTGCGCCAATTGCTTCGTGTTCAGTTCAATTTCAAACCCGTTTTAGCCTTCAGTAACAATTTACTTACTTGGCAACTTGTACTTGCACCCGACAAAAGAAGAACGTCATTCATTCGTCTGCACGGTTCCCTATATGCACGTACAACATTTAGATACATTCGAATATTTAATAAAATCGTTCTTTTTAACTGAATAGGATTAGAAAAAATATTCGTACGCTGGAAACTATTTGAAGGTTCCCAATGACAATTAATAGAAAAATCTATTGTACGAGTACGTAGTGCACTTGTCGTAGTAGTACACGAGAGGACACTCAAAAGTTTCCAAGCATCACCGATGAATGGAAGGTAGAATTATGGTAGTACAACTCCTTGAAAGGTTCCAGTTTTTTAAACAAGTTTATGCAGATTGGATCTAAAAGCAATACAGAAATGAACAATAAATCGTCCTGTCTTTGTTACGTGACAATCTTCAGTTTTGTTCCAAACTGCTAACATTTTTTTCCAAACAAATTTTCGAGATCTTGGGGGTAGGGGAAAATAAGAGGTTGTCAAATGTCCTTTCCGATAGATACACATGTTCTTGGTGCAAAGCCTCCGGCTTTTTCCCACTGCTTTGATTGCTGTTTCTGGTGTGCAATATTGCACTAATGTCTCGCCCATAGTTGCAAATCGCCCCATCAACTCAGTTGGATTCGTTTGTTTAGCGTTTAGCGATAAACAACAGACTCATGCAAAGTTACTTAACGTATTAACACCCTTATGCCAGGCCAGTCCCTTTCAAGTACATAATTTACGACGGGCCCAGGTGTTTGGGTATCAATTCATTTTTAAGTGTGTTATCGGTATGCGTCGTTCGACTCGCATTTAAGATCGTGAGAATATAATTATTCCACCACAGTTTTCCAACAGTTTGAAAATGATTCAATTGTTGTCAAATTTTTGGATTTGGGGCACACAGCTTTCTCATATTTACGATCTTAGCTATTCGACTGCATACATACCAATTTGTACAAGTTCTAGATGTTTTTTCTGCCGTAGCAGTTTTTGGCGTGGATTCACGTGGACCATTTTCAAAAATTGATGAAGTTTGAATTCGCGAAATTTTGTGCTGCTCGAATTGTTTCATGGTAGTAATTAAGTATGTTCTAATTTTAGATTTTCACACTCGTTTCCGTATGTTGCAATCGATTAACGGAGTTTAATCTCTTATATATACAACCTTGTGGGAAGTTGAAGATAATATAAACATATGACTTACTTCGTTGGTAAATTTTTACTACCGGCTTTCAAACGAATTCTACATACGTCAAAATATTTTATAAAATTGCGTAAACGATACTTCGGTGGTGAAATGAATCTCGTTCAATTAAACCTAACGATTCTAAAAATCTGTTGAACCAATTAAAACGTCGGGGTCGCATAAACACATTTTTCGCTACAATTCCTTCATGCATGGTAACAAATTAGTTTATTGTTTCTTCAATTGAGTTTATTATACAGCTTAATCTATAACAATGGATCGGACTTCGTCATATCAGTGCTTACGTTACGAAAACCATTGACGTCTAGGAGGCCTGTTCGGAGGCACGTATAGCTTTCGACGAAACAATTGAATTTCATGGTCTTCCATCTGAGCCAATTTAAAGCCCGCAAAATGTGGGCACACATAACGGTATCGTTTGTATATGCAATAAACTGAAATGTTAACTAATCCGTTCGATTTTGCAGTAGGAATTTTTATTTTTAAGATAAGAAAACGGTTATCGTATTATTAATGTTATTAGTTTCGAGTAATACTTATGTCGCGTAGTACAAATTGACGTTCAATTATGTTTCGGATGGTATTAAAAGGTAGTTTTTATTACCACTCCAAAATCCATTCAATTTCCAGCCTAGTTTGGGACTTGAAGAAATGACCGATTCATTATTAGCACTGTTATACAAGCGTCTTTTTCCTCAGCTTTCTCCAAATCCATTTCAGGACAGAAGCCTCCCCTAAGTTTAGAGCGTTTATAGCTATACCCTTCCGAATTGTCCAAACAAATTGTTGGCCATCCAAAACTATTGGACTGTGCAACTGTCTTTCAATAGCTTAGCCCGCCTAGCCACCCTTATTATTAGTCAAATAAGCAATCCATCCTATTGGATATCGTATCTTATATCCCCAAAATATCGCTATCCTAAAAATTTCAATAGAATCGAAGGATTCGAATAAGTTCTTTGTATAAAATTGGAAACATGTTGTTCACCATGCGATATCACTAATATGTGTGTGCCGATTTTTAAGCTAATAATTACGGAATGTGGCATTGCAAAACAGATTTGCGCGTAGATTTAGGTGTAAACGATTAAAACGAGGCGATGGAAACCGTTTCTGTGCGACGCAAGAGCGCGCGTTTTAGGTCGTTTTGGTTGAATATCGATAATCCCGGGCACCGCAAGGCACGAATCTATTAAGTCTAATCAATAAAACTTGAACATATCAAAATCACGTGAAGAATTAGTTTATGTACGCCTCGAAGGCATGATCTCTCTTGTACGTTGGTCAAAGCACGTGTATAAGGCGTCTAACTATTCCAGTTCAATCTGCAATAGGAGGCAAAGTACTTTGATTATTGCTTGTTTTCGTTGCAATATTTACTCTCGAGGACAGATTAACTAATACAGAGCTTAAAAATGTGTAAAAACGCCGGTTCACATGATACTGATGTGCGTGTATGCTTGAAATGTAGTATACGAAATTTATACATCACGTTTTAAGCAAATGGTGATACTCAGCATTATTCTTCCATTGATGTTGAGACAGATGTTGAAATTCAAAGTACAGGGAGAAGAAATTGCGATAACGTCTTTGCGTTTTTTTAATAATATAATGAAATATTATTTTTTTATTTTATTATTACGGACGCACTCGATTTGGAACGATAAAAAGATATTTGCGGACAAGTATTTACAAACATAGGCATACAGTAAGACAAACAAAACTAGAAGAAATATGAACAAAACAATAGGTAATTTCAAGGATGTTCCATAAAGTATTCTTTCAAGAAACAAAGAAGGCTTCGCAAAAGTCATCATTAGAGCGAGGAAATGTTTGAAAGTAATTAGAAAACTGAGAAGGTTGGTACGCTGATGCGTTGATGCCATTCGTTGAGCGCTTGGAAGGGGGAGTAAACCTCCTAAAGTAGTCCGCAGTCTAGTTATCACCTTCGTTATTCCCAGAAACTCCTCACCTTAAAAAAGAAAGACACATACATCTGTCTACAAGTTAGATATTTTTCATCTTTCTTCCCCTTATCCATGCTCAATTGTAGTTTTCCAAACAGTGCAATAGATAACATTTTAGCCCTTCTACTACAATTCCCACAAAAGCACGTTCATATTGTTGGTTTCCCAAAAGAAAAAAACATCGTTCTTTAGGAGGATGTGTTTTCATGAATTTCTGACAGTTATCTAAATTATAGATGCGTAATCAAATCCAACAAGTTTTAGAGAATCGCAGGCTTTAAATTTCGCCAAATCCGGGATCTGATCTGAAGACAACACAGTTATTTGTAAGAAATTAAGCAGGTTTCTAAACATAACTAATTCGTGGAAATCCCATTATGACGACACATCAAACACGTGCGTCAATGCTCGCTAAAGTGGTTTGGCGTAAAAATAACAATGATATCCACGATACATTTCGTTGCATTGTTACTTTTTTTATAACAGATCCAAATTGAAAAATTTCGGGGTAATAACAAATGACTTAACTACCAAGAGCTACACGTTCTAGAATAGTTCCAAATGTCCATGGGGATTCCCACGGGGATCCCTTTAAATACTGATAAACCTACGATCTGAATTGTTACAAGGTGCAGAACGTAGGGAAGGTGAAAAGTTATAGGCCTAACAGTGAGAGGCTGCTTTTATTTCTCGACGTAGTTTCCTCTACGAATGAAAGTTGCAAGAAAAGATTCCTTGGCGTTCCCCAAACGAAATAGTTCTTGATACCAATCCATTGTGAAAGAGAAAATCCAAGAAGATCTAACGAGGGGAGGTAATAGAGAAGAATTTCACCACCAGTAAAAATTTGGTAGCAAACCTGTACTAAAGAGGAAGTCTTTGGTAATATTGTGTCCTTGTCGATTTCATCGGCTTGGTCCATGAATTTACTTTCGATAAGTCAAGGTCCTAAGGTGCTAGAAAGGCTTAAGGTACGAAAATTTTCTTGCAAAGGTACCCATACTTCCTCCAGCTTGCAATTTATAGAAATAACGTCTAGTTAGTGGCGCGGGTTTGTGTTAAAGACAATGTATGTTCTCGTATTGAGCATCCTAGTAACTAGTCCAAACTAGAGATTTCAAAGGAAAAGTGGGTTGGAAAATCTAAGAGAACCACGCATCCAGTTACAATTTTTCCTGAAACATCAGCAACAAAGTTGTCTTCACTGACATTCTATGGGTGAAACAAGATTTTCCCAGTTATAATTGTGGAACAAAAGTTCTCCGTTAAAATTTCGTATGTGGCATTCTAACCAACGTTCGTATGTCTGGAGAAGTAGATTCATTTCCTGATACATAACACATTAATCAAATCACTTTCACTACTCTTAAAACCAACATCTACTTATAAACACACCATACCGAAAAATCTGATTGCTACTTAATTGCTTTTCATTCTGATCGGATCTGATCTGATCTGATCTCAAAAATCACCACACGTGTATGTAAATACCGTATGGTCACCGACACTTTCCTAATTTTTTAAATAAACTTTATTTGAGGGACAGGATGCGATCGTAAGGATTATGATTTATTCGGGAGAATAGAAAAGGCTTAGTCATTCGTTTTATTGTGTACACATACAATAACTATGACTTTGCTATTTAAACCGTGTTGTACGTACTACACGGTTTATTTTTAAAAACGTTCGTGTTTATTTGCGGTGGTATAAGAAACGTCGTGAAACTGTAAAATGCGGCAAACACTTAATATGCGTATAATTTACATTTGTAATTCAAATGTCTCCGTCAGTATAAGTACATGAATTTCGTTTTATGCATAATGTTCTAGATATTTCACTTACTAAAAGGGGTACGTACATAGATACATATATGTATACAAGTGTGTTTTAGAAACCAGAGAGTGAATATATACAGTATTTTATAATAATGTACATCGACACCCAAACATTTTAAAACTAACACTAATTACGTACGAGGAATGTTTCGATTGTTGTATAAATTTGGTTCTAGTCCAATTGCCTAAATTTTATAGTTCACGCCATTGCTTAGAGACAATTGTTTAGTGTACTAGTTTCTCGTTGGGATAAGTGTTGTTCAATTCAGTGGGGACTATAGTGAAAAACGACATGGTAATTTTGATGAAAATTTATGAAATTGTTGTCAAATTCCTAAAACTTTAGAAACATCCCTCGTAGGTCAATCCAGAAAGGAACATTCTTGGATGTCAAATTTTACGACTTCTTAGTTTAATGCGACGGTTTGCTTTTGACGATGACTCAAGAAAAGGAATTTTTTTCGCCATAAAAATCGTTTTGTGTTCACAGGAGGCTTGCCTAGGTCCTTGGTTGTTTTCATTTTATCTGGATCCTCCACCAAAACCGAGAGACAAGTAAAGTATGTTTTGCAATTCTGATTATAACCATCCTCCAAATGCCAATGCTTGTCTCCTAAGAGGATGGTGACCTCAATTTTTGCCATAGTTCGTTAGTCATTCTACCTACTAAAGTTGTCTACTTTGAATCCTCTTATTTTTCGTTAGTATCTAATTTGAAAACAATTGGGATTGAAAGAAAATCCTTTCATTTTTACCAGGTTTTTCATATTCCGGTTCCGATTAAAAAATTAACATTTGTTTTAACGCAAGCATTCAATCGCTCTTTAGGACCTAATAAAGACATTATCGAAGTAGCAACAACATTGTTTACAAAAAGTTTTTTGGTTTTTTTTTTTTTTTCATTTTAAGTACAGAATCGTAGATTAAGATCAGTTTCCACATAAACCGAGGCATTTTGTAATCGCAACAGAAATAACGTCATTTTCATAATAGTTTTGCGGCGAAGTAATTTGGAAAATGCTTATAGATATAAGCGAACATTGATCTAATGACTGAGCATTCCGTTCGAACTTTTTAAAATTGTTAGTTAAATTCTTGGAAAAATACCCGGACTGAATCAGTTGTCAGCGTTTCTACGACGCTGCGATTGGGTGCAATGTGGAAAACTGATATCATCAATCCTGAATTATTTTATGTCAATTTTTGACTAATTCTACAATTGTTCCGTTTTTTTGTTTAAAATACGCAACAGCGGGGTCGGAAATCCATAGAGAATCATCAAATCCAATTCTAACGTATCCTCAGATTGATTGTTTCATACAATTAAATAAAGAAAGGGGCCTTTCGAGGTCGCATCAAACCGTTGCGTAATCGGCTAATGAGCGTCGATGTATAATAAAACTGTTGTGGCCTTTTCGCAGATCAAACTGGAAGTACATCTGTACAAGTTTGCATTGGAAAACTGCGTTTTTTTTCTAATCGTAAGTGGCCTTCCTATCGAAATCGGAGGATGTAAAGAAATATTTCCTGTATCGTGGAAAATTTCGCATCGTTCCGCTCATGTGATGATGAAGGTGATTCACTAGGAAACACATTTTTTTGGCAATCAATAAAAAATTAATTTGATGCTGGAAATATTTACCAGGTGCAATAAAATGTCTCAGAAATTATAAAATCGATATGATCAGAATGCAAGATTTCCGATCATTTTTTCGGTTCCTGGTGTGATTGGTATATTAAACGAGTTTTTTTTGTTTAAAAATAAATAACTCATTCTCCCATTAAATTCTGTGTAAATTTCCTTTAGCCTTCCTAAATCGTTCTGTACTAAAAATCGAAAATCAAACGAATTTAATTTACGACCATCTACCGGGAGAAGGAGTCGTCCAGAATATTTTTGGGCATGTCCGAATAAGTACGAATGGAAAGAACTGTGCTATTAGTACCGTTGCGTAACGGGAGCCTAGTTTCGTCCTACTCACGAGTCATTGGCAGGGTGTAATCGTCCGTTGCAGAACCGCACATTTCCCCTAGATGTATTTTAAACGTTCATTCAACTAGTTTGTGATGATTTTTATCTAGAATTGTCGAACATTTCTTGCCTTTTTTAGATGCTTGCTTAAGATGTCAAGCCGAAAGTAAAAAGGATTATTACGGTAAACAAGATTGCGTCGTGGTATGGGGCGAATGTAACCATTCCTTCCATTACTGCTGCATGTCTTTGTGGGTGAAGCAAAACAATCGTTGTCCCCTATGTCAACAGGAGTGGTCTATTCAACGCATGGGAAAATAATTATTAAGGATAAAATGTAACGAATAAAATTATTTGAAGTATTTGAGGACGAATGATGAATTAAGATTTCTTTTATTAAAATTCTTCGTCCCAACAAATCACCCGATCATCTCCTAAGGTGTGAATATTTATTATTTATCTTCGTTAAGCTTGAGTTTCGATAAGAACGACGCCCGTAATTATAATAACTATTTTGATAAAACTTGATATAATCATACATACAGTGGCGGCCAACTAATTAAGGGCAGAGTATATTATGCATGAACGTAAATATATTGTTTTTTAAAAACAACATAATATTCCTTAATTTTTTAAATAGAAGTTATTGTATGAGACTATAAATCATACTTGACAAACACACTGATTCAGTAAATATACAGCTGCACATTTTATTAGCTTTCCTAAGAAATGCTATCACTGGGAAAATCGGTCAACTAAGTAAACACAGAAAAATATGCTCAGCTTACTTGCAACAATACAAGGTATACTAAAATAATACTAGCGATAATATCGTTTTCTGCTTTGTATCGAAGGTGGCAGATCATTTAAATTGTTCGAAAATCTATGGCAAGAAGTAAAAAAAACATAAAAAGTTTACTAATTTGAATCAGTTATACAATGAGATGATCAATGCATGGAATGCTATTCCAATTGAAAAATGTCACAAGCTCGTTGAATCAATGCCGGCTCGATATAAGGCAGTTATTGATAGTAAAGGGTTTATAACTTAGCAACCATAAATGTCCCTAACTATGTGTCCCCTTAAAATGTACTCTCATTTGCTATTATAACTACATACTAAATATACAGATTATAAAATAAAATGTTGGCTTATCTATTAAATACAGTATAATCTTAAGGAGTTAATACCATACTTATAAAAGAATAATATCGATAGCATTAACAAATATTTGCAATTATGTCGTAAAATATTTACTGTCCTTAATTAGTTGGCCGCTACTGTATATACGTCCATACGTATATATTAACATGTTTATTGTTAACCAACCGCGAGTTCGATGTAAATCACCATACAATCACATGCATGCATTTTAAAACATTATTTTTTATTTTTGAAGTCATGTCAATGACGTAGAAACTTCTGTGCGCTTTCAAAATTGATACGGTCGATACGAAAGAAGTATCAAACACGTCGTCATTGCATCGTTAAGAAGAAAAAAGGGCAACTACTGATATTCATATCTGTTTTCTTACAAAAATGATAACGGTGTAAACGTCAGTTGTACTAAATAGACACTTTGTCACCACGCAATATCGGGTGACAATAAAATAAAAACGCTAGAAACCGCCGTTTGTGCCATTGTCGGCCCTCGGATCTAATCAAAATAGGTAAATTCATAGTTTTACATATGAAACGACTATTTCCCGTAGAAAAGCACCAGCTACTATTAACTTAAAAAAGTATAAATGGTGCATCATCATGCAACGACCTACCACATAGGTACAGTGTAGTTCAGAATGTTTGCGAATTACGTCATTATTTAAATTGCTTGCATAAACTAGTAGGTTGGTAGTACTTCAAAAAATTACTAAAAGACTCGTACCATTGCATGTGCCCAACTTTAGGAAAACTGAGATTATCCCTTGGTGTTATCATGTAGTTATAACAACATCAGGGAATCCCACAGTTAGTATTGTGTTAAATTAAGCCAAATTAGACGATTTTCCCTCCAAGGATGGTAGCTTGAAAGTCGAAATACACATTTGAATTTCAATTTAAGGATATGAATAAGGATCATACAAGCACATAATTTAAGTTTGTGTATATTTGCTAAGAGATTCGATTTATTTATTTCGTATAGCGCCATCTATAAACGTACATTCTAATGTCTCCTTTTTCCGGCGATCTCTGTACTGACGCCGAGAAAATTTTCTCAAGTCTCGTTGCTATTTATTTCGTACCTCAAATTTTAGGTGGGGAAATCCACAGGATTTTATGGGATTCGACGTAGTTCCTTCCATTTAAAAGCTCAACTTTCATCGGATCCTGTATGTGTATTTCGGTGTGTATTGAATATTTGATATTTTTTTATCGCTTTTAATTGCAGTCATGGTAGGATTCTAATTTTTCTATTTCCATAATACAGAGATCAGATAATTTTAGCTCCTAATAAACTGCTACAGGTTTCTGCCTATCACATTATCTGTGAGGTACCATTTATACCGACATGCTTGAATTTGGATGGCTTCCAAAGTTTAGTTCCCGGTCGTACGATGGCGCTGACATTCTTTGTGTTTAAATAAATTTTAATTGAGAACTTTTTAGACGTTTAAATACCGTATTATATCTAGCAATCATATGGATGTAACCTAGCTTCATTCATTTACTAACTGTTGCAGCTTTTAGGTTACAGATTTCTGCTATTTAGTATCCAACTAACAGTTTTGCCCTCTATAGGAATACACCTGAAGTTCGACATGGCATCCCTAGAATTACCGACAAGTGTAGTTTTCTCTCGTACGATGGCATTGGTTCTTATCTCGTCTTTCAGTTGTTCTCTATTTCGTAAATTCTATTGATTATATACAGGTGGGTGCAAGTCCAATTTTGCTAGTTCCTTCACTATTGGATGGCATCATTCATTAAATCCTTGTGAATGCAGGCCACAGATATCTGTTTGTCAACCTGCAATCACTGGTTTGTCTCCTGCGCGCTAAGATTTAAAACTATGTATAAGTGTTGCTTTTCCTCGTACGATGTCTCTGATAAAATGCTCATACATAGAGATGTGTTCCGCCTCTAAGCACAAAATGAAAGTGAGGTTGAAATTCCTTTTGAGATACATTAATAGTTACGTATCAATTTAATATTGCATAATAATTGATCTCCATTGTACTTAATTAATGTTTAGTGATTAGTGAAAAATAGTCGAGGTATGTTTCGGCCGTTGTTATATACACATTTCCTTATCTTAGGGGTGTAATTTGCGGTATAACCTAAATTTAAACCCGCCATCCCCGAATCCTTCGGGACCTATCAAAACATTTCGTTTAAATTAATCCTTAAGCATTGCTCCTGGGTTCAAAATTCTATTTAAAATTAATTTAATTGTGTCGTGTCGGTGCATTTTCCTATTGTTCCATCTAAGTAAGATCTGTGTTGAATGGATAATTTAAGCTGTGAAAATAAACAGAGCGTAGATCTTTGAAAATCACCGGGGAAAATCCAGTGTCAATATTTATTTAAGAATAAAACTTATTTGGATATTCGTCCAGGATAGTACTCGGTAATATCTACAATTTGCAACGATACCGGGTGTTGTGAAATATTGCACGCCTGAGGTAATCAAATGATCTTTATCTGATTTAATTTATGTAAAATCCAAGTACATACATATTTTAGCCACATTGCACCGTGGTAAATGGTTACTGCGCAGCTCACACTGCGCACAGTATTTGGGAATGCGCGGTGTTACTTGCGCAGTGACCATTATCCTGTATTCACTGCAGTCAAGGGTCATGTCTGACAAGTGAATCCCCTGAAGATAACTTAATTTAACAATTTACAAATACGTATTGGGATTTTTCCAGAAGTAGACGCGGTAAGAATGATTTCCATTGATGATGACCACTTAGTTGTCGAAATACGTACATATTCGTATTTCTGACAGTCGTTTTCAATTAATGACTACTATACATTTTATTTGTAAATGATAACCATTTGTGTACCGATCCCTCCCCCATATTTCTACTTGTTTTTTTTTTTACATTTTTTAAAACTTTAAGGGGTCCCTAGACGGTCGATTGTATTGTACAATATTTGATGTGGAATATTATTGGCTGTCTAGAGGCCACTTTAGTACCTTTTGAAACCAGATATTTTCTCAACTTATCCCCGGTTATCTGCTGTGCTGACAGATTAATGCGTTTCCGGCAATAAAAATATCAAATTCGGTGAAGATTTGAAACCCTGTTCTAATTTTAATCGATTTATGGTGTAATATTTTGCGTGTAGGAATTTATTATGGGTTCAAGTGTCGAAATTATAGTTCTAATTTCGATTTTTTCCTGCGATAAGTTCGATAACGATTTAAAAATGCGGGGCCATTAATTTTTCAAATGCCTGTTTAATCGGGATTTTTCGTATTATGTAGTGTTTATTTAGAAGGATGGTACGACCTCCTTCGGTAATACAATTAATAATATTAAATCATTGACGATTTGCTAGATCTAAACTGTGACTAAAGAGTAAAAAGGTACGATATTACAGTTTTAAAAATACCGTCCTGGAATACGATACACAAATATATAGATTTAACATGTCCCCTTTGATTTTATAGTTAGGTAATTGGCAAACCTCGCTTGAAAAAACAACTACTCCCCGTACAAGAGAACCGCCGGGTGTTAATGAATTACATCCAGATCGAGAACTGTTTTTTTACTTGTTTTCAGGATGAGAGTTGCTCATTACGTAAGGAGAAAATTTGCTAATTATTGAAGGCTGTGATAATTTTAACTGCTTTTATATTGTGTTTTCTATCACGTTCGTCTGTCATCTATCAAATATATATTTAAATAATTAATTATTAATTCTTAATGTACACTACCGCTACGGAAGAACTGATTCTTCAAGTGTGGCAAAGCACGTCACCCCAAAAAATGTAGTACTGATTGTGGGTCGGGGAGTTCATAGTTCTTTTCGCCGAGATTGAGCTTTTTTCATTTTTATAGAAAAATAGTTTGAAGCTTTTATAAATCATCTCGGAAGTTATGGAAAAGGAATGGCCATTGTGTTCGACTTAATATGGATTACCAATTACCAACTTCGCTTTAGCCGTCTGTCATTCTTTCGGGAAATAACACATTTTCACAGGCTTAGTATACCTGCAGTTCGAAAAAGCGCCCTCATATTATAGCGAAAATTTTGGCAATCGAATCCATGACCTATAGATTTGTCCGGTGGTGCACCAATTGAACTACTATGGAAATAGTCAATTCTAATTTGCACCAGCAATCTGCTGAATACGCCTCTGAATTTAACAGCATCCATATAAAATGCGCACAAAAGTCGTATACGTCCCTTGTTAACCTTGTTTTAAAGCAAAATGCTTTTATTTTCGTGCTGCTGTTAACAGTAGAAAATAATTCCGTCTTCTAATTATACGTATTCTTTCAACTTCAACCATTCAGTTAATGAATATATTAAGAAATTCATTATTTTAGACTTAAAACTGGGAAATTGCAGGACGCGTTTCCAACTCACGCTATTAACCTTGATGGAACCACATGGCTTGTGTTTAGAAAACAACAAATTAAAAAAAAGTCCTATAAAAATTCATTTAAATAAAACAGTACTTACACGATTTAAAATTTTTGCTGTTTTCAAGGAAATCGTAAATGTTATACAAAGGACGAGGGGCCCGACATTACTTTATCATCTGAAACATTACGCAAAACATATCATCATGTATACCACATGATCAATAACATTGAGGCGTAAATATTTCGTTTTTTGGGTAAACAGCAATTTTTATGGTGGGAAGTATACGAAGTATATTTATAAATGTTGAATAAATCTTTGCGGTTTTCCTTGACAGCCACAGATATCTAAAAATTGTAATTAATTATTTTCTTAGAAATCCTCTGGTTGTTTATATGTTATGTCAGTCTTTATTCACCAATGTTATTACATATTTTCTTGCTTATTTAAAAAGAATTCCAAATAAATTGGGGGCTTGGTTCCAGAAATAATTATTTTCATAATTGCAAATCTGTTAATTTGATTCATCATTGTCGGAAGGCTGATATCTTGGAGACATCTTCGAAATATAATCTATAGATTCAATAAATTCCTGTATTTTTTAAATTGACATTTTCCCAGGATAGCTCTTTAAAAAAATTTAACAATAGAATTTGCACTTCGGTCGCAATTTTACATGCCACACGGTATGCTCGGATTGTTTTCTTAACTGGATTAGCAATTTTTAATTATACACACAAATTGGTAGTTTAAAAGTGTAACAATTTATCTAATTATTTTTCCAGGTTGCACTGTCGTGTTATTTTTTATTACCACAATTATGTCGGACGTACTTTACTTTTAATAGTACCTTACGTATGACGCAATGCGTTTTAGGAGAAAATTATGCAATGTTTTCTTTCCGAATTTTTCCATTTTGGGGTTCTTGTGATTCTTCAAACCTTGCTTTAATTAGGATTTTAATAACAAACGACTTTATCAAGGTGATTTCTCATTCCTATTTAATTTTTCGAAGACGAATCATGTTTAAGATTCCTACCGAGCTAACAATGGGAGGTGATTCTGTCGATTCCGATTTTCAGCAAAAAGAATGCGGTGAACATTTCTACTTATTACAATAGTATGCGATAAAAAACTAGACAATTGTATATGCTGCAAGCGCGATAAGATATAATTGTAACTTTTATTAATTTTCTTCATTGTTCCAATTTAATAAATGTTCTGATTATGTTTACACAATCTGAAGTTTACATGATAATATGGTACCGCGTATCTTCGCTTTCACACCCGGTTGGCGCGTATCAATCCATTCCGCTGTGAAATGTTACGATAGTTGACGTTATCGAGATTTCCGATATATTATTATAGAATTTGTAGGCGCGGGGAAAGGGAAGTTACGGGATTCCACCCCTGGAATGATACGTGATGATGTGGTGAGCATCACGCATTAGACACAATCTCAGTCAGTAAGCCTGAATTTCGAGAGCAGGTCGTCAATTTCCAAGTCGAATGCCCTAGCCATCATATTCTAGTAAAAAATGCTTCAAATATGTACTGAAGAATTGTGTAATAAATAATTTTGAAATAAAGAAAAATTTTTTCGAGGATGCACAAAATTTAAATCCTGCACTGTATATAGTTTTCTTTCCCCAGTTGCTTCTAATTGTTGTAAGTTTTATTGAAATTTGTGCGTAGGCACTTCTGTCTAAAAGGCTATAACAGAAATAGTCCGTTTCAAATTTTTGGTATACCGTGATATTGAGGTCTTTTACATTCTGGTATAGTGGTCCCTAATTTTTGTAAATTTTGTGCAAATCTGTGGATGGATATTTTCATAATTTTTGGACAAATATACTCTGTAGGAGAGATGCAAGTATAATTGTCGAGAGATGAAAGTATAATTTTCATGTCCTTGCCCTACAGTTCCTAATTTTTGGAAATTTCTTTTGGCATTTTCGCCCTGGGAAATTTTTGGCAAGAACAGTAAACATTTTTGAATCGCCCCGTTATAAGTTGGTGAAACACTGGGGAAAGTTAATGTTATAAATCGTCAATTTGTATATGTAATTGGAGAAAGGAATAGCAGTCAATTCCATCTTTATAAACTCTAATCAACTGTTACTTTATATCACCATTTAATAACATAAAAATACTAAACTATTTTCGAGAGTTAAACCGAAATAAAATAAAATCTGGATGACTCTCCATATAACGACTTAACGGATTATTGGCATATGCAAATTATGCTTACTTAGTAGGCTGTTGCACGATTACTTGGTAGCTGTCCATAAACGCACCTAATTTAATTAGGTCGATTGTGTGGGGAGTCATCCAGATTTTATTTTATTTATTAACATGATTAAGTGGGCAGATCGACATGACGTATTAAAAAAATTCCTCGACACAACTTCTAAGGATTCGTTTAAATTTTCTCGGATCGATCAAACTCCAAACGCAAATCATCGGAAGCTGCGCTGATTGTTTTTCTTCTCCTACGCTTCCTTTTTAATCAAATCTTTAATGCACACACAGGACATCGTTTTTCGTACTTGGTGGGGATCCTCCTATATTGCGTGCGGCATCTTAGATCGAAAATTCTTAGTGCAGCAACTTCGGCGTGTTGTTAATCGCGCCTTCGCTTTCAGTGTTTTGGTTTGGACGCAATTGTTTTTTTCAGTCAAGGTAAATTGTGTTTTGGTGTGTGTTTCATTATTTTCACGCTTATCATCATCATCAACGTTCGCCCGTTACGAATTTGTCGATTTTTCAAAATTGACGTAACTAGAAAGTATGAATGAAGTTGTAAGTTATATATTTTTAATCCGTATTTGTGCCGGTGTTTTTTTATATATGCACGTATGTATATAGCTTTGCAGAAAGCGAAAGTGGATTTTCACTTTGCAGATTACATTTTGAACGGTAACTCTTGCTTGGATACGTAATTTTTTTCATCGCTATCGAAATTCTAGTCATATACTATTTTATAACGGATTATCGAATTGCAATATCGAGGGGAGGGCGCGTTAAAATATATAAATAAGCTTGGAGTCCCGTGCAGAATATTTAATTAAATTCAGATCATGTTTCGTAGGTCACATTTCACTTTTTAGAAAGTATTCTATGCTAACAATTAATTTGTTGGGAAATTCCATTTTAGGATTTATATTATTTATAACTACTTATTCGTGAAAATTAGATAAGGTTTCGAACCTCTCTCACAATTTTTGACAAAAAATTATGCTCCCCGTTCCTTAACCTTCCTATACTCACGTCAAAATGAAAGACGTATACTATACTATATAAATCGGTCTCACAGACCGTATGCGTGAGTATAGGAAGGTTAAACGCTAGAATTATTGCGTTTTGGAGCTGTCAGCTGTAAGAAAAATATATCTGGGCATTTCAGGATTTGTTTCGAACAACTTTTTTGCCTTCTCTATTTCTATTTTCGAAGAGGCAGCACTTGTAGATTTTATGCTCTTATATTATCAGCCCAAGATCGTATGAATTCATCATTTTGTCGAAGAAACTACGATCATGATTAAAACTACACGATTGTAAACAGGAATATCCTATTACACGAGCAGTTTATCTAACTCCAAACATCATCCTGAAAGAATCAAAATCTTTCACACTTATCGTTAGTGGTTGCAGTTTGTGCTTATATCGATGATATAAACAGGACTATCATATTACACCAGCGCTTTATCTAACTTCAAACATCCTCAAAAAGTTTACGTAGTTTAATCAAAACGTAAATCTGAAAAAATCGCAATTTTTCTGCAGTTCGTGCTTTTATCA
Organism: Chrysina gloriosa; assembly: GCA_038088585.1. Taxonomy (NCBI): domain Eukaryota; kingdom Metazoa; phylum Arthropoda; class Insecta; order Coleoptera; family Scarabaeidae; genus Chrysina; species Chrysina gloriosa. Next base: position 6,412,288 of record CM076096.1, read on the forward strand.
GTGATTAATTTGTGCAAGCAGCGGCGACGAATTTGATTTGGCTAGGAAGCCGATGTCTTTCCTTTTGTCAGTTTAATCGATAATGAATATATATATATTTTTTGCAATAAAACAAGTTAAATTCGAATCAGGATCAATTTTTCGTTTTATAAACAGTAATATCATATTAGACCAATATCAGTCGAAACATTTTGAAAGAACTTCCTTAACTTGAGGGAAAAATAAGAATTTTTGGAGCGTATCCTCTTAGTCTCTGCGGTGATAAATTTGTGCAAACGACAGTCATTTCGCACGCATTTCGCCAAAAAAGGAAGAATTGCACGAGTTATAGCGATGTCCAAAATATATACATACATATGTGCCATGTAAGCAATTAGCGATGAATAAAACCGCTGATGTCTTCACTTTTGTCGTTTTTATCGATCGTAAATCTTTCGCAACGAAACAAGTTAAATTCAAATTCGGGTCAATTTATCGTTTATGAACAGGAATATCACATTACACCAGCAGTTTATATCAGTTCAAACGTTTTCAGAGAACTTCCGCAATTTATTTGAGAAAATTAATTTTTTTTTGAGCTTATTCCTCAGTGTCTATGCAGTGATAAATTTGTGCAAACGACACCATTTCGTATCGTATTTCGCCAACGAGGAAAATTGCACGAGTTAGAAGTAGATCGAAAAATGTGCCATTTATGCAACTAGCGATGAGCAAAAAAGGCAAATGTGCAACGTTTGTGATAAATTTAAGAAAAATCCACGTGCGGGACAAATATATCTTTTTATTATTATTAACCACATAAGTACTATGTATGTAGTATTTACTACCCTTAATTCTGGATTCCTTCCAATGTTTCGGTCATCCTCAGGAGAAAAAGATATGGTTATCTCACTCTGAATTTTTTTGTGGTGGTAAGTCTTTTGCCGTTGGATTGCCGATGACAACTTAATAATAATAGGTCGCCCCATTACGGCTCATGAAGGGCTATTGGGTTGGGTTCACTACGGAGTACCGATTCACTATGGTACTACCCTTTGGCAATTGGAGAAAACGGCTGGATATGATGGTAGAGGGTGTGGGTCTGCTCCAGCAGACTCGATGACAACTTGGTCGTAGAAATAAGGGCTTTGTGCTTGTACCTTGCTAAGTATTTTTATTTACTTACGTTTCTTCCAAGTTCAGGGGTTTAGATTCTTGGCCGGTGTGATTGTTTCTTCCTTTAACCTTCCTATACTCACGTCAAAATGAAAGGCGTATACTATACTATACAAATCGGTCTCACAGACCGTATGCGTGAGTATAGGAAGGTTAATTGTTAGAAACTCGTGCCTGTTCATCAACCATGTCTATGATGCATTGTTAAATATTTTTTTATCATGTGTTTCTCCCAAGTCGAAGGCTTTAGATTCTAAGCTGGAATGGTTACTTCTTCCTTTAATAGTTAGGTACCCGTGGTGGTTCATAAACCACATACATATATGGTGCATTGTTAAATATTTTTCTTTACTTGTGTTTCTCCCGAAATGAAAGCTTTAGATTAGGATGTAAGGGCTGGTGTAGTTTTTTCATTCTTTAGTAGTTAGGTAATTGTGGCTATTCATAAACCACGTCTATGGTGCATTGTTAAATATTTTTTTATCTTGTGTTTCTCTCAAGTTGAAGGCTTTAGATTCTGGGCTGGAATGGTTACTTCTTCCTTTAATAGTTAGATACGCGTGGTTGTTCATAAACCACGTCTATGGTGCACTTGTCAAATATTTTCATTTACTTGTGTTTCTCCCAAATTGAAGGCTTTAGATCCTAGGCTGGTGTGGTTTATTCTTCTTTTAGTAGTTAGGTAATTGTGGCTATTCATAAACCAGGTCTATGGTGCATTGTTAAATATTTTTCTTTCCTTGTGTTTCCCAAATGGAAGGCTTTAGATTACGATCTAAGGGCTGGTGTAGTTTCTTCTTTCTTTAGTAGTTAAGTAATTGTGGCTATTCATAAACCACGTCTATGGTGTACTTGTTAAATATTTTTATTTACTTGTGTTTCCCAAGTTGAAGATTTTTTAGATCCTGAGCTGGAACGGTTACTTCTTTAATAGTCAGGTATTAATGGCTGATGATAAACTACGCCTATAATCTATTCTTCTTTGTATTTATTTCTAATTTTTGAAAATACTTCTTCGGCAAAACTCACCAATTCCGTAACTAAGGAATTAGGTCTCAATAAGTTATAATAAACTTATTTGCTTTTTTTTTTGGAGATTCCCATACAATCCGGGAAACGTACTAATTCCATTTTTAATCTGAAAATACGGGAAAACGATTTCGTCCGTATTAGGGTCGACTTCTTTATAGGGTATTCAATATCGTATAATAATTCCACTTTTGTGGGGGATGAAATTTAAATTTATAATCAGATGCGTACATACACAATAAACTCGATCGATTAGTCCGATGATAGCTGACGTTTTAAGAGAATGACACCTCTTCTTATATTCATTATCATAAAAAGTCAGACACCAATCCGAGTCAAGGTTGGTTACTTTCTCTGTACAGGACAGTGACCTCATCGTGAACCTAAAGTACACCTTGTATTCTTAAAATATACTATTAGCCTGGATCTAGGCACGTGACCCAATGTTAAATCCAGTAATGTTTCCGAAAAAGCACCGGAGAATCGCCATAAAATCTTAAATAACGCTCAACCTGTCGAAGTTCTCTGTCGAAATTATCGAAAACGAAGGTGCTAAACTCATCTCGTAGGCCTTGTACTATTTACTTAGGCTAATTTTACTATTTTAATGTAGATGGTTTGTTTAGAATAGCGCGGAATTGTTTGAATTGGAAATTTTGTACGATTGAGAAGGAAAAATCTTAACCCGCGTTCTTTGACCTAAAAAGTTTATTTATGTATTATTTATAATCGCGGAATTGAAATAGGATTGTTTTAGATTCTGATGAGTTTTGCGAGCGCCTTATAGCAATAAAGGTAATTGCTATTATGTCGTTGATACCAAGAATGACCCTGGAAGAAATAACGATATACGATTAGCATATTTACTCGAGAAAAATGACGGAGGACGAGCTGCAAATTAATTTAGATATCACGTCCTCTAATAGAATATACGTACATATCTGTGAAGAACTTGACGTGCATACGTGCAAGAAATTTAAGAATCTACTTAACAGAAATAATTGCAACGATTGTTGCTAAATACAACACTAAATTTCATTGGTATGTATACATATGTACATTTATCAAAGAAAACAGATAAAAATTCCATTTAAATTTACATTTTACATCGATTTTTAATCCGGGACAGGTGTTTCGTAAACGCGTACCTCGTCGTGAACGTTTCCTGAAACCGTTGGTTTTATTTCAATTAAATTTTTACGAGTTGTCGTGATCCTTTAATTGATGACGATGTTCTAAAATAGTTGTGCGCACTCTCACGTACGTATTTATATTTGACATACTTAAAGATCGGGTATTCCCATGCGAAATTTCCCGGTATCTCGCGGCTTAAATGTTAAGTATGCAATGTGGCATCCGTTCAAATAATCTCAATTCAGGAAGTTTGTACTTGACAAGACGGAAAATCCGAGCAGTCTGCCGGCGAAAAATTAAACAATGACCCGTTTCGAGCATCGGGAATCGCCGTTACGATTCGTGGAATCCTATAAACAATCGAGGGGCTAAGTTTAACATAAAAATTCAAGATGTGTATTTTCAGCATTAACGAATCGATTTATATTCATCATCGATATTGATATTAACCGGACGAGAATAGTCTGGATATGTTAATTTCATTACGGCATAATTTACAGATGGCAATTTGCGTTCTTGGAAACTAAGGCTTGGTTGATATTTTGAATCATATCGTCTAGCCTTTTAAACAGGTTTAAATAATTATCATTATGAGTAGTATCCATATCGGATAGGATGGTCTCTTAGCTTTGCGAGCACGTCTTCCCGTTTCAGTTTCATGCTAAATGCTATGACGCCCGGTTTGGCTTATGTCATCAGCATTGTGAACTTCGTTTTCTAACAACGATGACAAAGTAATTGTTCCCGTATGCAAATAAAGTTTCCGCTCTGTTAGATTTATGATTTGTTTTCGCGAAATGCTTCGTTTCCCCTGGACGTGATTCCACTACGTACACAACTTAGAATCGAAATTTCGATTTCTTGAAATCCTATTTTTATTACGCTCTTAATTTTGGAATGCGGTCTAACATCTGTTACACTGTTAGCTTCCTCGGACCAAGTTAATTTAATTCTAAGATTCAAGATAACACGAAACTATGTTATTAATTTTAAATACTCTAGTATAACAGGATCGAAATCAAGGATTTTTATTTTTTAAATAAAAGAGGAACCAATCAGCTGCCATCGTAGCCTTGTTAAAGATAAAGCATTTGAAAATACTTATATGGGACAGATTTCGTAGATGTTATCAATTTTCTAGATAGTCTTACACATCTTTCCCAATTCTTCTTAAAACCTGAAACTTTTATCACTCGACTGTCCTAGATGTTTGGCCTATGATTCAAACAAACATTCCGAACATTAGCATTTTCTCCAAAATTTCCAAACTTTCGGAAGTTGTTCGTTAATCATATTTCCCAGGTATTTTATCCAGGACCAAAATAAGACACGCACAAATTTTCGCTGGACCAACGAAACCCTTTCTTTTTAAGGGAGATTTCCGATTTTACCCCTTTAAAACAGGGCTACCCATTCCGCAATTTTCTTTGCATTCTTTTAAAACCTGCAGCTTTTTCCAATCCACTTTCCTAGATGTTTGGTTCATAGTTCGAAAAACGCTACGCATTCCTAAGGTTAGCATTTCCCCAAAATCTGCAGTTTTGGAAAGTTGTTCGTTAATAGCATCGCCCAAATGTTTTATATTTGGTCAATATAAGGACCATGCATTCCCAAATTTACGCTGGATTCCCTCCAAATCTCCTCGATTTAAAAAAACCTTCTTTCGGATGGAGACTTCCCCATACTTGATTCATGGTCAAAACTAAGATACGCCTTTCGAAATTTTCATTGCATTTTCGTGAACTTTGCAACTTTGGAAACTGTTTCGTCTACCACGTATGATCAGAAATAAGACTACACGTTTTTTGCGAAGTCAAAACAGGGCTATATATTTACCCAATTTCCGGTGATTTTTTCCAAAACTTGTACCTTTCACGCTTCTTAACTATTTGGTGGCATACGAAGTTGCGTATTTTGATACCTTGCAGCTTTCGCAAGTTGGCTTTCAATCACCTTCATATTTGAACCATCCACGCTGAATTTTCTGTTGATATTTCGCGGAGTAAACATTTTATGGGTCAATGTTAAAAGGATAGACAAGAATGAGGAAGATAAGACGTGCTAATTCCTTATGTAACGTGTCACTTTCTACTATTAGCGAACGTACTCGTTCAAAACTAGGTAAATAGTGGTAAAAAAGGGTGACCTTTCTTAGTTTAAGGTGTATTGAATAATTATTTTGTATAATGTTGATGAGTGGAAAACCTTCAAATTGATGCTAATTTCTCGGGTTTGTTCGCAAAGCTTCTAGCCAATTAACGAAATTGCAGTAGTATACACATCTGTTAATGGGTGCGTTAACCATAGACTTTTTACGATGCTCATGATCCTCATAACTAGTCTGGGCAAACAGCGGTAATTACGAAATAAGTTACGACAGGCTACATATGCACAGAACTACTGGCATACAACATCGATTTAGACTAGAGTGGAGATTCGGCGATGCTGTCGTAACTTATTTCGTAATTGTAGGCTGTTACCGCTGTTTGCCCAGGCTACTCATAACGGTGAAGACGTTAATGAAAATGTTACTGTACAATGACTAGATCTGTTTCTTAGGGTAATTTCATTTATCAAACAACTACTTCTCGTTCAAATCGCACCTACAGTTATTACGTGACGTCACAAAACACGGACGGACGGATTTCAAATTATTTTGATGGAAAACATATATTGTTTACTTCCAGGAAGAGTACAAATTATCATTAAGTCAAAATGGCGGAAAGCATATTTGGTGTACACGGCGAATTCTGCGCAACCCATCCATGGGAAGTAATCGTCGCAACTTTAACGTTAACATCTTGCATGTTGCTGAGAGTTGACGAGAGACAGAACCAGGCGTCGTTGCAGAAACCATTGCGTTATTGCCAAGGATGTCCAAGCGAGGTAGGTAACCTTCCCCATATTGCGATACCAATGACGAAAGTGACGTATTACTTAATCGATTTTTTCCTCCAACTATTACACTTTTTCAGGCGGAGTATCATGCAGCCGATGTGATCGTCATGACATTAATTCGATGCTTCGCTCTTCTCTACGGTTATTATCAGTTCTGCCATTTGCGCAAGCTGGGCTCCAACTATATTCTCGGTAAGTATCATAGTAAGTTTGGCGAAAGTCGAGAGAAAATTCAAGGTTGAAGTACGCTAGTGAAAGCGCAACATAACATCGTATTATAACGTAATAGAAACGCAACCGTGAACTCGTTTTTTTAAAGCGACGGATCTAATGGATTTATTTTAAGAGTAAATACGATTGCGAGAATCGTGCAAGTGCAGGACGATATTGTTATGTTGCTATTTCATCTGAAAAATACTTTTAACAATGGGGAAATCACATCGTTTCTGATCAGGACCATTTTAAGTTTTTCTAAAGCCAGGAACAACCGAGTACAGAACTTATAAGGCAAGCCTGGTATGTTTAAAACAACAATCATGAAGAAATCCATTGGTAGGATGATGAACATGCTCTCGTTTTCCCCCTTCCTCTTCCCAACTCTGCCATTTGTTGTATTTAGGTCTCCCTCGGTCTACCTCTTCGACTTCTCCTTCAGGTCTTTACCATCACCATTCTCCTCAGCTATCGGTTATTGTCCATCCTTGTAATCTTAAAATCTTTCATTTTGAAAACCTTTCATTTTCAAATCTCCAATGTTTTGGCAACACCATTTTCCAAATAAATCCAGAACTTGTTCCTCTATAAATTTTCGAGATTCTTCGAAAAATCTTGAAAGTCATTTTCCCAATTATCGTCTCTTCTTTCCCTCTTAAAATCCGTTTTGTTGGTTGATTCCTTCCTCTTCTCTTCCTCTCTGAACGTACATTCTAAGAGGTAAGTTTTATCACCTTCTTTCTCTTCCTCTTTTTCTCCCAAAATTGGTTTCAAGACGCCGGCACATTTTTGTATTATTGGTTGTTGAAAACTTTTGCCCATTTCCTCAAATAATTATGTTCAACTTTCATAATGTTCATCGTCGATTCATGAGCGACACCCAAAGATTTCTTTTATTTTCGACACACTCGGTATAAAAATTCCAAGGATGAGTCAGCAGTTTTAGTAGTGTTTATTATAAGTCTGGGGTATCGGCGGTAACTACTCGCATACAGCATCGATTTAGTACTGACTAGAGTAGGGAGTCGGCGATGCTATCGCAACTTATTTAGTAATTGTACATACGCTGTTACCGCTGTTGCCCAGACTATTCACTATTGCAATTTGTTTAAATCTACAACTCCAATGCGAGAAATTTAATTAAGAAACGGACAAAAATTCGACGAGTGTTTCATTTTCAATGTTTAATGCGGTCTTATCAACATGTGACCCTTATCATTGTATGGTGACACATCTAAACATATTTTTATAAAATCATTTGAAAATATTACTTATCATAATGAAAGCAATTTATTTTTATTATTCATTTAGGCATAGCTGGATTGTTCACGGTAATATCGAGCTTCGTATTCGTCTCGACGTTAATTAATTTCCTACGGATCGACGTAAGCGACTTGAAGTAAGTTTATCTAGATTTTTTTATTTTTCTTTCTTTAATTTATTTTAATAGACATCGGTCGTTGATAGTCAGGATTTCCGAAATATGTGTCACGTATCACTCCAAAACAATTTTTCGAACGGAGCAAAATTAAAAATAAGCCATCTTTAGTGCCAAATTATTACCCTATTAGATTTCAAAATTGGAAAAAATAACTCCGGCCGGACTTGCATGAATGTGTATTCTTTCAGAGTATCAAAGGAACGTATCCAAAAGTATATAAATAAAATCTTAAACAGACACGAACGTCTTGGCCGTTTTCGACTTGTTCTTTACGGCGCGAACATCAAATTTCATTCTAAAACCTCCAATTTCTTTCTGCACATAATTTATAAGTCCCATTCTCTTTAATCATTTTCCAGAGACGCAGGCTTCTTCTTCTTATTACTAATCGATCTGTCTAAGGCGGCGATGTTGGCTGAATTTGCGCTATCAGCGTCAAATCAGGATGAGGTCAAGTTGAACATAGCAAGGGGAATGTCGGTGATAGGTCCAACTATAACTTTAGATACGATCGTCGGGACGTTATTCATGGGAGTGGGGACTTTATCTGGTAAGAGATTTTTTTAGTGTTATTTGACTTGCGAAAATGAGACGTATTTTTGGAAGAATCTTTTAAGAACAAAATTGACACTGCTTTGTACAATCAGAAGCACAAGAAATGACCGGATGTTCGGACATTTTTCGTGGAGAATTGTGTACTTAGTTATTAAAAATCCCATTTTCTTGTATCCTCGTAGGTTTTCAAAGATTGGAAATGCTATCGTATTTTGCATGTTTATCGGCGATAGTGAACTATATAGTTTTCATGACGTGCTATCCAGCTTGTCTATCCTTAATATTAGAAGTGAGTATGCTAAAAAGGAAGTGATTTTTTTTTAATTTGGGAAACGTCTCGCCTATTTTTAGTTCTCGAACACATCAAACAATTACGGGTCACTGATTTCGAAAGCGTTGAAAGAAGAAGACCACAAGTCGAATCCGATAGTGCAGAGAGTTAAGATCATTATGACTGCAGGCTTGACTATGGTTCACATGCACAGGTAAGGCGAGGAAGACGCGGGCTCATTGAGAAAAATGTAAATCGCGCTTGAAAAAACGTACTTTGAGATATTTTCCCTTTCAAGCCTTGACCTTACGGTTTATCTAGATGCAGGAGACTATTGTAGTTCGTACACATATACATACTTAATTATCGATGAAGACCAGGGTTTAGTTTCCGATATTTTTAGTTATATTTTTACATCGGTCGCGGATGAATCGTTTGCTTTTTTCTTTTTGGTTTCGATCGAACTGCATTGCGTTACTTTAGATATACACGTAATATACAGGAGTTGTCGTTGCTTGCAGTCGGCTGCCCTTGCGTGAGGACGTGTTAGACGACTACAGTAATTCAAGATTCACGGATCAACATCCAGCTTCCAATAATACTGACGACCTGACTCTACACAGTTTTGTTATGAAGTAAGTTGGAAATGTTTTAACTGCGTTAAGATGTCAGAAATTTGCTAAAAATTTGCGATAGAAAGCTGTGTGATCTCAATAATAATAATAACCCTAATAATAATAATGACGATGATGAAATTCCAAGGACTGTGGTGTGAATTTAAAATAAAATGTGTAAATTTGTCGCGAGATACGAATCTCCTAATTAAAGATGTCGGTCCTATTACTCACGCGGCACGTTTCGATCTATTATATCCTTTTGCATGTATAGTTAGTAAATGGAAAGTTTGTTCGGAGATGCGCGTAAAGAGGAATTTATTTCTGACTTCTGAGGTGACGTGGGATTTTTTCACCCCTTGGTGGTAGAAACTTAGGACCCCAAGTTATAGAGGGGATATTTACGAAATCATAGTTTATTCGGTAATAGACGGTTTGAAGATGCTTGTCTCGTTGCTAGCGAAACACGTGTGATCGGATTTAATGAAATAATTGCGCGATGAGGAGTTTACCCATGTGATATAGAGTTCGCCTGGATTTGAACCCCGATCCGTCGGCATCGCAGTTGAGCGCTCCAAAACCGCGTGGTCACATCAACGTTGCTTAACCTCTCTCGTTTTAAATTCCATTTTCAATTTATAATAAAAACAGTATAAAATTCGTCAATATACATGATTATAGAAATTAAGAAAACGAGGAGAGCTCTCGTGGGACACCTGACAAGAGCGAAGCGCTTTACGCATTTGATGCTTATTTGAGTAAAAAGTAAAATTATATAATTGAATAAACAATGTATAAAGAAAAAGTATTTCATTTCGAAACTGATGGTAAATAAGTTGAAGTTGAGTTTGAAGTAAATTGGAGTCCGAATAATAAGAGCGCCATCTGATGGGGGAGACGCAAATACGGCGCATTTAATAGTTGCTCCTGAGATGAGTATGTGTGTGTGTGTGTGTGCGGGAAAGAACTAATGACCTCGCTAAAAGAGCTTCGCCCTAAAAAATCATAAACGTCCACCCACACATGATGCAACAAACAAACATAACAAATCAATATTCAGCATTCATTCATTAACATATTCATCTAATGAGTAGAAGGCTTGTTAACATAAGTTCTTCAAATAGTAATCATCGCTTTGATAACTAAAAAGAAAAATCATCCATCGCACTTTGCACTAACATCTAAATTTTCAAATTTTTCTAGATGGGTGACTTCCAGCGCTGATAGCATAGTAATATTAATAGTATTATTAGCGTTAATAGTAAAATTCGTCTTCTTCGAGAACAACCCCCGTTTAACAGTCGAATTACAACAAACACAACAGTGCCAATTATCCCGATACGAATCATTCCCCGTGGGCGGCAACAAATCTAAAATGCCATTCTTCCGATCCGGCTCGTCGTTTTACCTAAGCGAGGACAACCCGAAATGTAAGCTTTTTTGAGTCTCACTTTTTTAAGACCTCTTCACACACACAAAAAAACATCCCCTTTAATTCCACAGATACCGAGGAGAGAGGTGTGCAAACCGACGTGATCGCGATCGAGGGTGTTAGAAATAAAGAAAAACCCAAAGTCACGGAAATTAGATCGTTGGAGGAATGCTTGGAGATATACGAATCCGATTTAGGCGCTAACGCCTTGAACGATGATGAAGTTATAATGCTCGTGAAGTCTGGAAAAATTACTCCGTACACGCTCGAGAAAGCCGTTAATAATCCCGACAGGGGGTGGAGTTGAGGAGGAGACTTATCGGAGAGAATGCTAATTTGACTGTTGCGATCGAGAACCTACCGTACAAAGATTATGATTACAGTAAGGTAATGCTTCTTAGGTAAATACTGGATGACTGTAGTATCAAGAAGAACGAAAAAATTAACTTTTTGCGCCCCCAATATTTTGGTACCGATCAATACAAAATTACAAGGGCGCCAAGGCGCAAGGGGTTAACTATCGTTCAAATGGATATTAGTAATTTTTGTATAGTTATATAGGGTGGTTTCATCGATTAAACAACTACTCCCCGTACACCACATATAAAGTTTCCCTTTTTTCGATTTAGTACGGGAAGTAGAGAGATATCAATTCGTGTCCACCACGTGACTTTGAATTGTTTTCACCTTTTTTATTTACTTTCGACTTTGCTAGACAGGTCGTTAGTTTTTATTCTATGCCTCTCAATTTGGGATAGATTTAAGTTCAATAATTGCGACTTAATACAGTTGCCCTACCGGTAGATTTCCCTTTGCAAAACGCAATGTTTATTTTCAAAACGTTCCCCAAGCCAAATGTTTCAAAATTTTCCAGGTATTCCTCAATACAAGAATGTAGTGAATATCCTCAAGTATAATAACAATAATAATATGTACAGTATAACCTAAAATAATTATTTTAATTTTGTGCTATATGATTAGTCTGGTCAAATAGCGGTAACAGCGTACTAAGTTACAATATCCCCTTATCTAGTCAGTATTGAATCGATGCGGTATGCGAATAGTTCTCTGTATATATAGGCTGTCGTAACTTGTTTCGGAATTATGCGCTGTTACCGCTGTGCGCCCAGAGTATATGTGCTTAGTATTGTACTTAGTATACCTTGACAGCGAAAATTGTGAATAACGATTGTAGGCCTATGTCAAATGCTAGTATGATCCTAGTGATATGCAAATGCCATAAACCTATGAACACAACAATCCCCAGATTTAAAAAATTACTGGTCACGTGGTGAACAATCATTCTTGATAAATGTAGTTGTTTACTCTAGTTATTTCGAACACATCGGAGATAGTTACTGCCCAACTAAATGATCTGAAATTTGCTAATTGCAGGTAATGGGAGCTTGCTGCGAGAACGTGATTGGCTATTTACCTGTCCCAGTCGGTATCGCAGGACCCCTAAAACTGGACGGTCAGCTGTTTCATATTCCAATGGCAACTACCGAAGGTTGCCTGGTGGCTAGCACCAATAGAGGATGTCGGGCTCTTTTCCAAAACGGGATTACCAGCAACATAGTCCACGATGGTATGACGAGAGCTCCAGTCGTCAAGTTCCCCTCGGTGTCTCAAGCTAAGTGAGTTATAACTACGCCCCTTAACGATTGCAACGCTATTTAGGGCATTATATTTTGCAGCAAAGTAAAGTTGTGGATGCAGGATACCACGAATTTCGCAGCGATTAAGGAGAAATTCGATTCGAGCAGCAGATACGCGAGGTTAACTAAGATTCACATCGCGATAGCCGGTAGATTGCTTTTCATTCGTTTCGAGGCCGAAACCGGAGATGCTATGGGGATGAATATGTTATCCAAAGGCACCGAAATGTCGCTGAATTTCGTTCAGACCCATTTCCCGGAAATGGAGATCATCAGTTTAAGTGGAAATTACTGTACCGATAAGAAACCAGCCGCAGTTAACTGGTAAACGCCATTTTGATTTTATGATTTTTTTCGGTTTTCAACACGTGTCGTTATTTGATTTTCCGGAAAGTTAAGGCGGCACGTGGTGAAATCCGATTGCGTAAGCCTTCGGGGATAAATCTTTACTCCCTAATTTTTATCAGGATCGAAGGAAGGGGTAAGGGTGTCGTTTGCGAAGCCATAGTTCCTGGTTCGGTCATCACCAAAGTCTTAAAAACCTCAGTTAGCGCCTTGGTAGACGTTAACATATCCAAAAATCTTATAGGTTCGGCGATAGCTGGAAGTATAGGCGGTTTTAATGCGCATGCGGCTAACGTCGTCACGGCCATTTACATCGCGACAGGGCAGGATCCCGCACAAAACGTCGGAAGTAGCAATTGCATGACTTTGATGGAAGCGACGGGGGAAAACGGTCAAGATCTTTATATTACTTGCACCATGCCTTCGTTAGAGATCGGAACGGTGGGAGGAGGGACGATTTTGCCCGCCCAGGCCGCTTGTTTGGAGATATTAAACGTGAAAGGTCCAAATATCGAAAATCCAGGCGAAAATGCCAAACAACTCGCTAGGATTGTCTGTGCGTCCGTTTTAGCCGGCGAATTATCGTTGATGTCGGCGTTAGCAGCCAATCACCTAGTTAAAAGCCATTTAAAACACAACAGGTCGTCTACGATGATAGCACCCGATATGGGGAGGGGTGAGCACCTCTTTGTAGCACCCTGCAAGAAGTACAAGTGAACGGTTAGGAAATGGAGAGAGGATGCAGTTTAAATCTCGGTGTATATAGCAATTATATTTCCATTCATAGGATTTGTAACTTTTTGTACATACTTATTATATAATTTTTTACTGTCGAAGAGGAAGAGGACGCGTGAAAAGTGAATCGATGGGCAGTTTCGCCTTTCCGTATTTAGCGGATAGTCAAATTTAGGATAAGTATTTATTAAGAAAATATACGATTCTATTTTGCGTACCACCCCCTAAGCGTGCTGATTCAAACCAAAGGCCTTAATTCTTAAAATCCTCATAGCCTGTAACCCAGCGAATTCACCCCAGATGCATATAGATTACGAGGGGACGGGGATTATCACGAAATATTAGCCATCCTATCATAGAATTAACGCGCTATATGCATTTGTGGTGTGGGATCTATTTACTAAGGAGGACTTATGTTCTAGTATCGTGTATCATTCAATATTTTTACGTAGAAAATGACGAATTATACGATTTATACGTCCGCAGTTTGTTCAGAAGATATTTTTAATAAATTAGAAACAATTCTAGTCGCTCTCGAATTATTTTTGTTACCTCCTTCGATTTAAAATGTTACCTTCTTCAATTTAAGAAAAGGTAATGAAGGTAGGTAGCAGTGAATAAACATTGGTAAGTGCAATTTTCTACAAAGTTGGCGCCTTTAGGGCGCTTTTACAGCGACATTAATGCTTTGCATAACCGTAATGAATCGAAGCATAATTATCTTGGTTGGAGTTTACTTAAAATAAATTTCTGGTTTTTGTATATTGAGTTGTGTTACATATTTCACCTACAGTTATCATAATAAATATGTATATTCAGGAATATGTAGGAAACAAGTGAATAGTTTATAGAAAAGAATAGAAATATATGCTTGACGTTCACGGCTCGTGAGTTGTTATAACAAAATACAGAAAATACACGACAACTTGACTAACGAAATGTAATATTACGCTCATTGTCAGTATGTATTATGTTTTGCTCATGAACGCTACACGCTACACGACACTACAGTGAGAAAACGGATCAGACTGATGCTGTTATTCCTTCGACTTTTATTATTCAAAGATAACTTATCATTGAATAGTAAAATTCGCAGTGACAGTGTCGGGCCGATGTACACTACTTAATGATTGCACGTCGTGCACCTTTTTACAAACTTTAATTATAATTTTGCATGTATATTTCTAACGCTACTGGTGCTGTTTGTGTTGCCTACATGCTATTTTATAGTTTTGAAAATACTGATTATTGTAATAATTTCCGAGTTAATTGACAATTTGGAAAAAATGTACAAGTGGCATACGAAAGAGAGTGGTCACATCAAGCTACCAACGTGGAAACATTTTCAATATTTATGTTTCTGTAAATACTATTTGAAAAGTTTGATGCTAAATCGCGTTCTACGCTTTTAGTTGCTCAAACGTTATTTAAAAAGAATCGCTGTGTTAATAGACAGATTAAACATACATGATTCGAAAAAAAAAATTGTCCACCCTTAAACCATGAATTTCGCTTATGATTAAAAATAGAATTTATCCTTACGCTCAAATTCTACCAGGATTAAACAGTGTAGAAAGATCACTGATCGGGTGACCGAGTAGTTTATGGGATGAAGCAAGCACGCTCTGCCGTCCAGACAAAGCGTTTGACGTTTATTAACGACACCTTAATCATTTTTTAACCCATTTTTGCGGTGGTTCAGGACCACAGGGCCGTATACCATCGTATACCGTACCGCTGGACAGGAATTCTGTAACTGCACTACATTAGCTAACGTTAACTTTCCTTTTCCCGCATCCATAAATTGAATAGGCGCAAGGGGGAAGGAAGTTAACATAGCAAGGTTATAAATACCTGCCCTATCCCAACCAAACGGTTTTCTCTTACTATCATTCGATCACAACTAGTCTGGGTAAACAGCGGCAACAGCTTGCAATTACGAAATAGGCTACGATGGCATCGCCGATCGATGCTGTATGCGGGTAGTAATGTGTATATGTAGGCTGTCGTAACTTATTTTGTAATTACGGCTGCTTACCCAGACGATCTGGTATCTATGGGCACATCATTGCGCAATGATTTCAGTGGCCTTATGTTATGATCTGCACTGATCGCTGTTTGGGGAGTAAGGCAATGGTTTATGGGCTAACGCTATACTGTGCGTATACTGTATTATAAATCGTCCGCTCACTATAAATGATAATTAGTGAGAAATAGGTATTTGGGCATTCTTCTTCTGTTTAAGACACAATACTTTTTAGGTATGATAATGAAAACGAAGAGGACGAGTGTGGCACACGAGGGAAAAAACATTTTACGTATTGAAGCAGAAATAGCATAAGTACACCGCACATAAAGGACGATGTGTAATTAATGGAATGTGAAGGATCCTTAAATATGTGATTAAACTTTTAATGTGGCTAAAAATCTGCAGTGCCTAAGTCTAAATTAGACGTAAATCGCTAGTCACTGGCTGAACGCAAGGTTTTTAAGGTAGTGGTTATAGTGTTGCCAATTTAATAATCTTTTTTGCGTCTTTATTAAATTGTGGTTTCTAACAATTGATTGTTTTGTGTAATATTTATTAATATATGCACGTTGTATGTGTGCATTCCCCATTTAAATTCGTTTATTTAATAGACAATCTACTCAATGGATGAGGTGTTGACGTTCGGAATTGAATCGATTTCTTTTCGCTTTGTGTCTTTCAATATTTATTTAATTTTATTTATCGGGAGACGTAAGTGTTATGATATTATAGTTTCTTTAAAGTAAATTGTGGGGAAGGATATTTCTGACCGTTGTTTGCTTTCTAGTACTTGGCGGTGTGGGATAATCTACTGGACGCGCAGTCTATCGACTGGGCACCTAATCATTATAGAGTGACAGTTTAGATTGCTCCATTTAAATTGTGTACCTATTTTCCTATATTTCTACTTTTCTAAAGGTGTGGTGAAGTGTAATAGCGTGTAACGTCCCCCTTCTTTAATACGAAGTATTGTTTGCAGCTGTGATTTAAATACATACCATTCTCGCATTAACTAGAAAATAAGGCCGTTCTAGTAAAGCGCCCCGCTGGGGCTAGTCAACAAACACCTTCAAACGTATTCGGGGATAAATTTCGAGCGATTTATCGCGTCTTCTAAGTTTAGAAGCGTTCGTTTCACGTTGCATTTGATCGGCCGGGGTCAAAAAACCGGAGAGGTAAAATCGCACCTTAAAATCTTTATTTTTAAAGATTTTTTTGTGTCGTAAACATGGCGGACAACGGCAAGTTTGGATTCTTTTGCAGCCAGTAAGTACTTATTCGATGTAAAAGAACGCTTTGATATTTGCAAACGCTTTGATCCTCGTTACGATTCTGTGCACATTTTTCGTGTAACGTATTTAAGTGTTGGTCAACCACCGAGTTTAGTCGCTTAGGCGAGCGAGAAAGTGAGTATGGAATGGTTATGTTGAGTGTTGTTAATTTTGGACCCCCAGTCGAATAAACCGTTAAGAATTTCACATACGACAGATCGAAATATGCAAAGCTTTCGCGGACGCCAATAGCCTCGAGGGAATCTGCAGGTGTTTGCGTTTTCATTCACATTCGCGCAATCTTGTTTATCCAGATGGATCCATCGTCTATTGCGTATGTCGCTTTTGTCTCTTAAAAAAATCATCCAACGCGATTAGGAAATCGTCTCGGTCGACCACTAAATCCTTTTTTCCAGATCAAGGTAAAACTTGGGAGAGGTGTTCCGAACTCAATTTCAAAATTAGCAACACACCGTGTGTCTTATTCAAATTTTTTATAGATGGTTACTTCGAAATGAATGCAGTCGTGGTAATTCGTGCATCTTTACCCACGCAAACATACACGAAGTGAATCTTAACACCCCTCCGACTGGGGCGGAAGACTTCGTTAAGGGTACTTTTAATATCAACAGCAGGGTTATCAGAGGCAAAACCTTTAAGCGGAGCGCGAAGGCCCGTGTCAATACCACCAATCGATTTGATCAGAAACATCAACCGGGATCAAGGTAAGTGGGGGCCTTATCAAAACAGTCTTCTTTATTATACATAAACGTTTTAAATATTTAGTTCGTTGAACTGTTTTGGTAACAAGGAACGGTAGAAATTTTAAGTCATTAGTCGAAATATGTTAAGTTTTTGTTGCGGTAAGTATTTCGTTTTTCGTATATTTGTTTTGCTGTTTTCCTATCTTGTTTATGTTTCTATTCTCGATTTGTTTGTGTTTGTCTCTCGTTTCACACCTTTTACAAACTAAACTTGCGCAACATTGATGGATGCATTTTGATTTTATGTCTCGCCTTACTCAGTGGCTGTAGTAATAAACGTGCTAAATACCCCCTAATTGATGTAGGTCATGTATCCCAATGTTAACGAGGTGTTAATTGATATTATAAAATAAATTATACAATTACATGTTTCCATAATTTTACGTGTATGATAATTACTAAGTAATTGCAGTTTGAAATAATAAGGATGAGTCAAATGTATTTTTACAGAAAAAAGTAAAATTATAACCAGTGTTAACACGCTGGTATTGTCTTGTCACAACCCTACATTTCGAGATAAATCCGCGAAATTGCACTTTTCTTTGAAACCAGCACATTCGTACAAATACCGATTCTTATACTTTCATTTCTGAAATTTACGTGTTTCGGGCTCCTTCATTTATTTCAGCAAGAACCGGGAAATTGTGGTGATTTTGCACATCTGAAAATCTTCCAGCAATTTCTCCGACTTTTCGACGGTAATTTTTGAGATCTGCGAGGTTGAGATTTCCCCTTTTCACCAACGGAAACGTGGAGATTCTGATGACTGTATATGCTTGAAAATCCTTCCCTTAATTTTTTAAATCTACGTGTTTCAGGTCGTTCGTTTCAGTAGAAACGTGAAGATTTTTAAAGTCCACATTCATACAAATCCTGATTCTTGTACTTTCATTTCTGACATTTAGTTGTGTTTCGGGCTCCTTCATTTATTTCAGCAAGATCGTGGAAATCATGCTAGGATTTCGCCAATCTGAACATCTGTCAGCAATTTCTGCGATTTTTCGACGTTAATTTTTGAAATCTGTGAGATGGGAACTTCCCTTCTTTCGCCAATAGAAACGTGGAGGCTCCGATAACTATACATTCATGAAAATCTAGGTTCTTGTACGTTAATTTTTGAAATACACGTGTTTCAGGTCATGTGTTTCAGCAGAAACGTGATGATTTCTGAACTCCAAATCCATAAAAATTCCGATTCTTACACTTTTATTTGCGAAATTCACGTGTTTCAAGCTTCTCCAATTATTTCAACAAAAATCTGAATCAATCTGAAAATTCGTCGGCAATTTTATCAGTAGAAACGTGGAGATGCTGGTAATTCCACGTTCATACAAGTCCTGTCCTGGTTCTTGTACGATCATATCTGATTTCTGAAATCTACACATATCGTTTAGATTTTCCCATTAATTTCAGCAAAAACTTAGAAGTCTTCGTGATTCCACCAGCATAAAATTCTTTCAGAAATTTCCGTGAGTACGTACATTGTTAAAATCTGTGAGGTTCAAGCTTCCTCTTTCTGTATCAGCGGAAATGTAGTGGTAATTTCATACTCATGAAAATCCCGTGGTAATTTCTGCGATTACACGTTCAAGTTCTGAAATGTGCTTTATTCGTTTAAAAAAAATTGGAACCTAACTGTAACCTGGGTGTTTTCACATTGATGAAAATCTTTTTGTCTGCTATTCCTTCATTTTTAAGGCAAACCGTTATGTCTTTAACCAAGTAAAGCTCCTGGTGATTGTCGAAATAATATTGGATAAATGTGACATCTATTCTTTGATTTGGAGCCTTGGCAACTTGGAGCTGTTAAAAAAATATGTTGGGACTAATTGAGGAGATCCATAATTTTATGACGTTAATTTTTGATTAGTGACCACTGAAATATATGCACCCATATAAAAGCTTGCGTTTGACTCATCCTTATGTGTAGATACATATATAGGGAAGCTAAATGTTCGTTTTTTAATACGTTATTGAAATTGTTGCAGCGTTTTGAGCATGCCTTCAACTTCTTCACATAACAGTGCCTCTTCGTCATCGGCAAGCAGCCCTCAATCAGATTGGTTAGCTCCTGCAAGCTCAAGCACTGGTTCTAAGTACGTTATCTCTATCTTACCTTAAAATAATCGATAAGATCAGTTTTAAAAATTACCACGCGATCTCATTTATCTGTACAAAAACATAATTAGAACCCCATTCCACGCTGTAAGTTAAACGTGACGATTTTCCGAACGCTTGTTTCATTCTCGCCTTCTTCTTTAGGAAAAAGACCACGAAGAATATGAAAACTGGCTTACCACATACCGTAACTTCCGGCGCTTTGGAATCCGATACCAAACCCACCGAATCTGAAAAGTCGAAGAATCTACAGAATTTGAGCAGCAAATTCAACATCGACGCTCCGGAATTTATTCCCAGGAGCTATCAGAATTATTCCAACAACCTCTACAGCAGTTTCTCGAATTTGAATTTGAACCCCGACAAGAGCAAGCGGAAGCTTTGTCCCTACGCCGAGAGGGATGGTATATGCAAGTATCCTGTTGGGGAGTGCAGTTATTTACACGGAGACATATGCGATCTGTGTGGAAGATCGGCATTGCATCCGTTTAATGAAGAACAACGCAAACAACATACTCAAGTAAGTTCTTTTTCTTTTCTTGTAATACGTTTCGATTAGAATATTTTGATTACATCTTGGCATTCGTCGTCAATTTCCGTGGCGGCTGAATCCACGCCGGTATAGCGTGTCCAGCCAAAAGATATAGTAATGTAATAAAAGGGGCAGAGACAAAAGTAAGCAGCCAGGTTTATACTAGTCAATATATTTGAAATAGTTGCCGCGAGTGCACTTAATATTGTAATTTGTAACAGTGGAAGTACAGTAGGTGGCCATTGAATTATAAACTTCTTTGAAAAAGGCATCCATATTTATATTTCATGGAGTGACAGATACTTATTTTTTGAATGATGTCAGTCACTGTAGGAAGTCAGTGGAAATTACAAATATATTGTACAGAATGTCTGTGCTTGTTCACAATGGGCGTTAAGACATTAAAAATACTTAAGGTATACGTATTCCATAAAGTTGGATAATAGGAAATCGATATACATGTTCACAATGTCCGTAAAAATCTTATGTCATGTGTCTGTTTTATGTGTGAACATAAGTAATACGTAAAGTGGAGATTAGTTCAACTTTATATATTTCTTATGCATGCGCTATGTGAAAATCCAGTGAAATTTAACTTTTTAATATTACTACCACTGTTTAGTCGGTAGAAATACACAGAAATGATGAGTCAAGTTAACCTCACAACTTGTTGAAAGTTGTAATAGACTTTAATTTTGCCCTGCTTAAATCTATATTCTGTTATTGCACACCACAAAATTATGTCAAAATGCGCCATAAAAATGAATGCGTCTTCTTCGACTTGTAAACATTTTAAAGTTTAATTGAAAATAATTATTTTTGTTTCATGCTATATGATATTCTACTCCCCTTATCTTACTCAGAAATGCGATAAAACGGCTGTGTACTGAAAAGTACAGTTGTATTACTTTAAATGTATGATAAAAATAAGGGAGCGGAAACGTAAAGAATGACAGCAAAAATTGCGAATAACGACTGTACGCCTATGTCAAATGCTAGTATGATCCTAGTGATATGCAATACCATAAACTTATGAACACTAAAAAATGACTGGTCACGTGGTGGACAATCATTCTCAATAAGTACTAGGGATGGTCAGCCCACAGCACCACGGAAAATTGTCTGAACAGTACGAAATTTTTAAATTATTTTTTTCGGTTTATGAGTAGTCGTTTTGTGCTTTGAGAGAGAAAAAGATGTTTAACCTCTTCTAGGATTGCATCAAAGAACACGAACGAGATATGGAACTTTCGTTTGCAATAGCACGTTCCAAAGAAAAAGTGTGCGGCATTTGTTTCGAAGTAATCATGCAGAAGTCGGCCATAGAACAACGTTTCGGCATCCTTCCAAACTGCAACCATTGCTTCTGCTTGACATGTATCCGCAGATGGAGGCAAGCTAAGCAGTTCGAGAACAAGATCATTAGGTCAGTTAATTTAAAAATTATTAATATTTAGTTGTAAAAAGGAATGAAATCGTTGGCGGTTCGTAATCGTTTTTTTCTTTTCTCTTTCATTTGCCGAATACGTAGAGCTTGCCCGGAATGTCGCGTGACATCCGATTTCGTATGCCCGAGTACGTACTGGGTCGATACGAAAGAAGAAAAAGAAAAGGTGATAGACAATTACAAGCAGGTCCTTTCCAAAAAGACTGTAAATACTTCAAGAAAGGTAGCGGATCTTGTCCGTTCGGAAATAAATGCTTCTATTTGCATGCTCTGACTGACGGAACTAAAGTGGACGTAGGTCCACCACCTAGTCACCGTTCCATCAGTAACAGCGAATTCGAGCACGAAGTTCAGTTAATTCAGGCAAGTCATTTCCTCTTGGGATCGATTTTAATGTCAATATCGTTTGCCATCGATTTCCAGAGACTACTCATGTTGGAGTTCTTGCAAGACGGATGTCCCTTCGATCCGGATAACTTGGACATTGAGGACATGCTTAATCTTGTGGATTTCGACTTTTCGGATACAGATGAGTCATTTTCTGATTACGAATACGCGAGCGATTATTAAGAACATTGATGTTGAATATTTTAATGTTGTAAATTTTTTGGGGACTCCAATGTATACGTCTAATGTTAGCAATAACAAAGTTGTTGCTTTGTAATAGTGGCAATGTCCTTTAATTATCGTTTATAGGAGGAAAAGGATTGAGAGTTGGGAATTAACAATACAAAAACATGCTTTAATTGTGATTATTATTATTAATTAAAAGAAGTTACGATGAGAAGTAATTATAATTAAACCGATAGATTCCAGTGATTATCCGTTCTTTCTAACGATAATTTACAAGCTAAGGAGTAGGTAGAGAAGATAGGGACTAAACTGTATTTTCTTTTTTAATTCGTTCTACTTTTACATAGCTTAGTAGGCTCACCTGCGATAAACAAAAGAAAATTTGGCAAAAAATGATCACGCGGCATTTCTAATTTGTCATAGCGTAATGTGTAGCTGTGGATTACATGGCATACTTTGTGTTCAATGTTGATATTATTCAGATCTTTTCTAAAGATATTGCATTGGAATCGGGGCGGAGTCTCTCGACTCCTTCCCTTTCAGACAGTTATCGAAGTAGACAGATAAAAAAATGGAAAGGAAAGAAAAGACACACTTATAAATGTAGTTTAGGATAATTATGTGAAACAAAAATAACAGTGTTTCAGATCGTGTATAGGTTATCAACCCCCTAGTCAAATTGTCACGAACAATAGTCACCGATCTTTCAAATCTCCAAGAAACACATCTGCGATCCCCGAAAAAACGTTTACAAAGGCCAAAATTTAATAGTAAAACAACCTATACATATATACATATACATATATATATATATTAAAAAATACTTGTTATATGTTATGTTATTGCTATTTACTATTGTAAAACAAGAAAGTATATATATTGTATGTTCTCTTTCTTTCTGGATAAAACCAGTTGTTCACATTCTTTGTTGACTTTATATATGTCTGTATACATATATAATTACAGTGACTCTCATCTTGGACGATACATACCAAGCATATTCTGACCGTAAAACACTCGTTACGCACACTTGCTTAAAGTCATTTACAGTACTATGATTATTTGATACAACCCCGTTTATTGCACGTGAAGTGAAGGGCTCGACTAGGGATGAGTTAAGATCTTGCCAGAACGATTTACAATTGGATAGGACACAAATTGTAGCAAGAAATAAATTACTGCTCATTTAAATTTTAAACATCTTCGACTGTGTAAAACGGGTTTTAAGGGCAAATAGATTGTCAAGTAATCGTTTTAAAAGCTGGAGTTACATTTTTAGCAGTGTAAAACGAGCTCTGAGGTCCAATAGATCGTCAATTCATCGTTTAAAAGAAGGGGTTCAATATTTTTAGCAATGTAAACCGGGGTTTTGCCTTTGTTAAACCAAATTTTGATAAGGAAGGAGTTTAATCACGCCTCCAAAAAACACTTCACGAAAATACAAACGAGGAGGTGGTTTTCGTTTCAAATGCAGCAATGAAATATTTTTAGCAGTGTAAAACCGGCATTTTGCCTGTGTTAAACAAAACTTCGATAGGAACCACGCATCCAAAAGGCACTTAATAAAAATACAAGTGATCTTGCAAGTTAATCTTCAAGTAATCGCTTTAAAAGCAGGGGTTAAATATTCATAGCAGTGTAAGAAGGGCTCTGAGATCCAATAGATCGTCAAACAGTCGTTTTAAAAGCAGGAATTAAATATTTTTAATCTAAAGCGGGTTTTTGCTTGTGTTAAACTAAAGGTTAGTCACGCCTCTAAAGAGCACTTCATTAAGATACAAACGAGTTGGTGATCTTACAAGTCAATCGTCAAGTAATCGCTATAACAGCAGGGGTTAAATATGATTAGCAGTCTAAAACGGGCTTTTGCGTGTGCTAAACTATATTTTGATGGAAGGGAGTCCAAACGCGCCTTTAAAAAGCACTTAAGATACGAGTTGATCTTACAAGCTGATGGTCAAGTAATCGCTTTAAAAGCAGGGGTTAAGTATTTTTAGCAGTGTAAAATGGACTTTTGCATGTGTTAAGCTAAATTTTGAATAGGAGGGACGGAGTTTAGCCACACCTTCAAAGGACTTGATTCAGATACGAGTTGGTGAGCTTCCAAGCAGAGAAATAGTTTTGGGGGAGGTTAAACGGTCTCTCTCTCTCGTAATTTTCAGTACTGCATACAAGAAAATTTGTTTCTAATCCGCTGTTAGTTGGGCTCGGTTTCGATGTTTCTCAAATGATGTTAAGCTTATTAAATGTCACATCGTAATTCACGTGAATTCCCGGCGTTCGAAATTCCTTGATCTTTTTTAAGTTTCATTATATTGTGATGCGTTTTGGTATCGGTTTACAAGCATTCATGATTTTGAGGTTATCAGATATTCCACCAGAATTCGTGGGAATCCCCGCCGGGGTATTGTTGGGAAATTCGAAATGTGGACTTCTGACGTTGGTCAGCTGTATTAAATTTTAGTATCTCCTTAGCGGAGTAAACAGGAAATAAAAGCGCGACGGAAATGATCATAGCTTTTTTTTTTATTTCATGTACAGTAGAGTCTCGTTTATCCGACATAAGCGGACAAACAAAACATCGGATAAGTCTATTTAACGTCTAACTACGTTTTAATTCCTATTAATAATTAATTACCTAAACATAACGTTTTACGTGGTGGTGGTGACAATTTAATTATTTTTGTTTTCGTGGTAGAGGGGATTGGCTTTTCCCCGGAAAGATTTCCGACGTCCCGGTTAAAGGTGGGAGTCACTGTATATATCAGCAATTACCTCAGTTAGTTGCAAAAAGTGCAATGCATGTATGTTATGTATGTGGCCTATAGATATAATAGGAGACAAAAAAATGTATCGATGAAAAGAAAAAAATTAGGCGTACACTGTTTGTATTAACTATGGTGCTATTGTTTAATGTGGTAAAAAAAAACGAGCCATCTCTTAGTGTATGTATTTGATGTGTTCACGCTATTACGTTTTTTTGTTTTTTTTTTTTTAACAATTTTAGTTTTCATTGCCGATTGTTCGAGATGCTTTTCTCCCATTTTAGGATCATGCATTTCCGATTTTTAAAAACTTCATCTTCAGAAATTCGTCTTATTTAGATCGATCCTTCGTTTTAATTTTTTTTTTTCGTCGGGAAATAGAGAAATCGCTTCCGGTGTTGTTACGTCATTTATGCCAGGATAGTGTAAAGTGATAAATTTCCAAATTAACTTCTCGCGCGCTTTGGCGACGACTAATTCAACTCTCTCAATCTACCATTATAAAGGGAGGGAGGAGAGGGGGTTTGTGGTATTTACTTTTATAAAAATTAAATCGCTCGCTCCGGTACGCTTCGCACCTGATCATTTCTTAAATTCCATATGTGTTTCGCTTCCATTATCATCATCATCATTCTCAATTTCATCTACAGTCTAACCATTTACTCATGATAGAAGTCAAATTTACACTTTGCAGTATTTCCGAATGGTATACTTAAATGAGGGCAATTTTCGATATCCTCCCCTTTCATATCTACAAATTTCAATATTCGAGGAGTTTCTTCAACTTTTAACACCGTAACTAGACGGTGATTTTTCCCTTTTTTAGTACACCTTCCCGCATACCTGTAATCGTCTAAAGGAAATTCTCCATACAATTTTTTTGGTGGTGGGAACGAACCTCTGCGCATAATGCGTTTTTCCACTTATAACACGATTTTTACTTGTATATTCACAATTGTTTATTATTTAGATAACAGGAGGAGTAACAACAACCGATCGATGCGCATCTGTGTATATATGTTTATAAATAAGTTTTCGACTTTTGATGAGATTATGATAATTAACTGCTTCTTTATATTTTACAATTCTTTACATGTATTACTTTTTCCAGGTCTATCTGTTTAATGTCTTTATGGAAAATATAAAACTTATTAAAATCTACGGCGAAGGCTTAATTTTCCATGTTATAATAGTTTGAATCTCTTTTATTTTTTTCTTCCCCCGATGATGTGTGAGAAAAAAATTAATTATGTTGTACCTTTACTATTTGTAACATCAATTCCTATCCGAATTGTTTATTACCTTTCCCGTTTTTTCTCTGTATATCGTCTCTGTACCTAAGAGCTTATCTGATAAATTCAGAACGATGGTATTAATAAAACATTAGAAAATGGTTGTAAAATTTATTTGCCCGAAAATTTCCAGTTTAGTTATCCCAATAACAGCAAACGTAGTGAAAACTGGAATTTCATGATTTTTTCCTAACTATACAGCAAAGTCCCGCTTATCCGACATTAACGGGCAGAATGACGGATAACGTGGTGGGATTAATGTGTACTATTGCGACAAAGGGAAAATCGGATACGTAGGATAATTCAGCCTGGTCCAATGTTATTGCGTATTAAAATAATTATTGACATGACTAGTCTGGGCAAACAGCAGTAATTACGAAACAAGTTACGTCAGCCTAGATTACATCGAACTACTCGCATGCAGCATTGATGTAGTTCTGGGTCGAGTGGGGAGTCGGCAAATTTCGTCGTAACTTATTCCGTAATTGTACGGTGTTACCGCTGTTTGCCCAGGCTAGACATGACAAACGACTAGCGTATGCTGCTCTAGAGTAGTCGAAAT
Source organism: Chrysina gloriosa (assembly GCA_038088585.1). NCBI lineage: Eukaryota > Metazoa > Arthropoda > Insecta > Coleoptera > Scarabaeidae > Chrysina > Chrysina gloriosa. Next base: position 6,439,121 of record CM076096.1, read on the forward strand.
AGCGTATAAAACTTGTCCGGATTTTTGTTGCCGTAATAATAAAACAAATTAACAGAAAAGGAAAACAATTGAGTACATGTGAATGTGTTACACAATAATTTATTTTCAATATAATTACATAAATCATAGCTATAGAATTACTATCAACAACCGATATGGTCGCTAAAGTCTTAATACATTTTGGGCCCAAACGCATTTTGTTTAAAAAAGAAACAATTGTTAGAAATTCATCTTTGGCCCAAACGCATTTTGTTTACAAAAAAAAAAACAATTGTTAGAAAATCCTAATATTGTTGGGTTTTTGTTGCGATGACCCAACCGGTAATTTTCCGTTTTTATTTTTAAATGTTTCCTTTCAGGTTACCTACGCTAGAATGGGGAGAATTTGTCGAAAAGTACAATATTTTGGACGCTAATGCTTGAGGGGAAGGGGGATGTACAGAAATCAAATTTTTGGTTGTGTTGGCGAGATTACGTCTCATTACTATAGTTACTCAATTTACGCCAATAGCACTAGAACTATCTGAAGTGACTGTGCTACACATTCTCAGTTTTCAATGTATAGTATGAAGCCATCTGTATTCGTATAGTACAAAGTTATTTTAGTCTAGTACAGACGTTTAAGATAGTTGTACTATTGGCGCAAATTGAGCAACTGTACTCATTAGAACCCACCCATTCTCACTGGATGTGATTTGGCACGGTTCGCGGAATTTTTAAGCCAACGCCTATAGCATATACAAGGTAGTATGGCAAAGAACTACGCTTCGACGCACCATCATTACCCTAGGAAATGAATCCCAGGTAAAAGCGGTAGCTACATGAGAACACGTAAATCCCTCGGCACGTTGGATAATGGTGTTGAAAGCATCTTTACAACACGGCAAATAATCCGGACACTAAATTCGGTAATACGTGTTTCGTTGATTAGCATTTTTAGACTTGTATATTACCGAATGAACCGTGATTTCTTAAATCATGCAAACTAAAGTTTCCCCTCTAAAACTCGATGGGCATATTTTCCTATCTCCAAAGATGGAAAATGTGTTTTTCGTAAAAACGTTTCTTGTGCCGGCGTCATAGTCTGAGCAAACAGTGGTAACAACGTACACTTACGAAATAAGTTACGACAGCATCGCAGACTCCCCACTCTACTTAGTACTAAATCTATGATTTATGTCAATAGTTCTGTGTATATGTAGGCTCTCGTAACTTATTTCGTAATTATCGCTGTTTGCCCAGACGGTCTTTCCTCGGACAATTTTTCGATTTGCCAAATTCGAAAAACCACACTACTTCTCCTTACAGCACGTGCGGGAGAGTTCAAATACATCATCGTGTGGAGGCATGGGATAGGTGATGTCATGATGTGCTTTTAAAATCGTAAAAAGTCATTGCCTAAAGTGTAAGAGGGCTTCCCGTGTCTCGTGTAGTCGTGTAACGGCTGCTTTGTGATCCCACTTTCATATTTTTACAGTCTCATCTTTGGTCTGGAAATAAAACTGCTTGAATGTTGAGGCATTACACATGATACATGAGGATGATAATTGCAGAAATCTTTATTACTTTTGAGAACAAGGGAGTACAGGTAAGATAATTTTCATTACTATTAAATTTAGTGATGTATTTGAAAGAGAAATCTACAAGCGCTTGAGGTTGATCTTTCCGGTTAGACAACCAAATTTACACTTGTGTTATGAACACCTCCACCAGGTGTCGCGTTGTTGTGTAGTCGCCGGTAGGGCGACATTGAGTACTTCAGCCGTTGATTAAAATTTATAAAAAAATTTTATTTCCAAAATTTCTTATCCCGATTCTATCGAAACATGTTTGGGGTGAGAAACATCGAAAGCCCCAAAAATCTTCGTCCCCTCATCTACAAACGGGATAAGGAGATATCGAGAAAGAAAGAAATTTACGAATAGTAGAGGTTGATCTTCTCGGTTAGGCAACCAAATTTACACTTGTGTTATGAACACTTCCACCAGGTGTCGCGTCGTTGCCTGGTCGCCACTAGGGCGACATTGAGTATTTCAGCCGTTGATTAAAATTTATAATTATTTTTTAAATCCCAAAATCTCTTGTCCTGATTCTATCAAAACATGTTTGGCGTGAAAAACATTAATAACTCTTCTTCTCGGTCAAAAACCATATAGCTTGTTTAGGGTGTCGTAATCTGAAATTTTGAATTGGATAATTGGCGTAGCATAATCTAATGTAATTAATTTTATTTTACCCTCCGTGATACCAACCATCATCTCCTCAAAGGGATGAAAGAGAAGAAACCGTGTTTCGGACTTCTTAGTCCTCATCAGGGTGGTATAGCTAAGACAGCCACTGGTAAGTGTGTCTCCCCGATTTAAATGAAACTTCGGGGATTTACAGACAAACGTTAGTCTGGGCAAACAGCGGTACCAGCGTACAATTACGAAATAAGTTACGACAGCATCGCCGATTTCCGACTCTAGTCAGTACTAAATCGATGGTGTATGCGAGCAGTTCGGTGTGTATGTAGGCTTTCGTAATTTATTTCGTAATTACCGCTGTTTGCCCAGACGAAATATAGTATGAAAGCAACGATATAAGGTTTTCAAATAGGCAGTCGGCTTTCGTCATTTATAATTATGACGTCTCATTCTAGCATTGATGCCAAATCGCATGTTTAATACCCTAGAAAATTCGTTGCCCTTCCTTGAAAAATCCTCTGACGTATTATATATGTATATATATAATCACCTGGCCGAATGCCCCCCCTCTTCCCCTGGGAAAAATTATTAGCTACGCCCATGCTCAAAAAGTTTCATTTAAATCGGTGAGACACATTTACCAGTGTTTCCGTGTAAGTACATCGTTTGTATAATTAATCTGAAGTAATTTTTTAAAATTAAGACCCCAGCAAACAACTATTTCCCGTACAAAGGAGAGCCCTAGGTAAGATGATTGGTTTTATGTTGCCTACAATTGAATGATTTGCGATACTTGCGTACGGGAAGCAGTCGTTTTTTAGGCGTTTAAGAAAAATACTTAACAACCACCGACACGGTCCCCCCGCCCCGCTCCTATGCGCGTTTTTTCTGAACGCAAATTCGTTTTATAATAATAAGGCACAGTTATGTCTTTTTGTTTTTCATGGATTCTCTCTCTTAATCTTAGTACTTACTCTTCATGTATTTTGGACAGGTTCTTACCTGAGATATACACGACAAACCAATTAGATAGGACAAGGCGCAAACGACAGCGATGAACATCTCCTTCCGTTTCCTCAACAAATGGGGCCATTCGTCTATGACCGCCGTGACGAAGCCTTCCATGGTGCAAAATTGCGAATCCAATCCGATGAGGAGGATCATGAAAAAGAACAAGCAGGCCCAAAGGGGTGATCCTGGCAGTTGTAAGACGGCCGAAGGATAAGCCAGGAATGCCAAACCAGGACCTAGAATCAAGTAAGTATTTTTAGCAATAGTGTTGGTTGGTTGGAAACATGTGGGATTTACCTGAGGCGGCGACTTCAGCTACCGGTTTTTGTTGCTCGTGCGCCATGAAACCTACCACTGAAAAGATGACGAAACCTGCAAACATGCTGGTGCTCGAATTTACCGAACATACTATGAGGGCGTCCCTATAAAAAGAGAATGACAGTATAAGGTAATTTCGTGGTTGGTAACCTTTTGAGGAAAGGTACTTGTAGACGTTGTTGGTAAACTTGTTGTAACTCCCTAAGGCAACTAGGGTTCCCAATCCCAAACCGTAGGAGAAGAAAATCTGCGTCACGGCGTCGATCCACACCTCCGACTCCCTCAATTTCGACATGTTGGGCATGACATAAAACTTAATCCCTTCCATAGCTCCCGGTAGGGTGACTCCACGTATAAACAGGATCGTTAGGAGTATGTAAGGGAACAATGCCGTGAAGTAAACCACTTTTCCGGTCCATTTCACCCCTTTCCAAATGCAAAAGTAACAGACGATCCAGACGAAGAGCAAAGTCGCTGCTAATTCCCACCTGATGCTCCCCACGTTCTCAATTCCTTCGGATATCATCAAAACCCTACGCCTGGAAAATACGAGAAATATGGGTTTGTTTTGGGGTCGGTTTAAGTCGGCTTTATCGAGCATACTCCCAGAATTCCTTAACGGGATCCGTGAGCTCGCCCACGGAAACGTTGTATTGATTGATGGCGCACATCTTCGAAATAGTCGCGTTGGGATTGTATTGGTCCCAGCACAGTAACGATCCACGATCGTAAGGGTTGACGCAGAATTGCGTGTTCCAGAAGTTATTGCAAGTTCTCCACGGTACATCTGAAATCCGCCTTTGGTTATAGACACAAGAAAGGAAAACATATCGGATAGGGTTTATGGGAGACGTACCTCTTCTAAGGGACATGAAGAAATAAAATATGGCCCATGCCAAAATGACGATGTAGTAAATGTTCATCCAGCACGACATCACGGCGGCTGCGTATCCAATTCCTTCGGAACAAAGGGGCAAATTAAAGAAAAAACGTTCTCTCTCCCGCTCCCCCTTAGAATTTGTCAAATACCTTTGAAAATGGGGGCGATTTTGAAGACTCCCAGACCTCCTATGGTCATCATTTGCCCTAGAGCGAGTTCTAGGAAGAACATTGGTATCCCCGCTAGGAACAGGGTTATAAAATAGGGCACCAAGAAAGCTCCCCGCCATTTTTATAGCATAGATAAGGAAACCTCCATACGTTCCCTAAGCCGATGGCTAAACCGACCACGCTTAGGATAAAATCTAATTTGCTACCCCAGGTGCCCCTTTCGGGTATCGGACTGCCCGAATTCTTGGGCGGTTGGATCTGATTCGATTGGGTGAGTATGCTAGTTGATGGCAATTCTATGCATTCTTCGACGTGCATATTCAGATTTAGCGTGTTTCCTAAGCAATGCTGGGCTTCTTTACTATCAGTCATACTCGGACTTACTGGGATTGAGATATCCGCTATACTACTTTCTGGATTTAATGACTATTTGCTCATATCACCAATGTTGGAAGTGAAAATCTGAAAGTAAAATTTGGATAGTATTTTTGTTTGGTCCAGAATTGAAGATATTGGTTGGGAATCGGGATGTAATCAGGTTGTGCTTCCCAAAGTCATAAGCTACATTTCATTCATATTCATCCTGTTTATTTCACGAGAAAGCAAATACCACTAAAAACTCCAAAACTCTCCCGAAATGTCCCTAATCTTCCTCAAAACAAACCTAGTCTTGGAATATATTTTGGAAATCGCTGTTGTAGGGGATACCTCTGATTAGTATGGGCGAACAGCGGTAATTACGAAATAAGTTACGACATCCTACATATACACAGAACTGTTCGCGTACAGCATCGATTTAGTGGCTGACTAGAGTGGGGAGTCGGCGATGCTGTCCTAACTCATTTCGTAATTGTACGCTGTTACCGCTGCTTGCCTGGACTACTCCTGACTAGTCTGAACAAACGGCGATAATTACGAAATAAGTTACGATAGCTTACATATACATAGAACTATTCGCATACAGCATCGATTTAGTGGCTGACTAGAGTGGTGAGTCGGCGATGCTGTCATAACTTATTTCGGAATTGTACGCTGTTACCGTTGTTTGCCTAGATTACTTCCGACTAGTCTGAACAAGCCGGTAATTACGAAGTAAATTACGACAGTCTACATATACACGGAACTACATCGGTAACAGTGTATAATTACGAAATAAGTTACGACAGCATCGCCGAGTCCCCACTCTAGTCCGCCACTAAATCGATGCTGTATGTGAGTAGTTCTGTTTATATATAGGCTGTATCCCGATTGTCTCGAAAATTGCGGTTCGGATTGTTTCGTTTAATTAAAAGAATATTCAACAAGGAGCAGGTCCTGATATCGAGGAGCGCAATTGTTGCGCATTGTTTTTCCCAAAATGTTCCCGGATACTACCAAGCAACGTTTAGTGTTGTTCCATCAGTTTTAACGAATACGCACAATCTATTGTTATCGTCATCATTTATAAATCAGACTTGCATATGCGAATTGACAATTGTAAGCCGTGGACGACGACACATGTACCCATTTAAAGACAGGAAACTTCGCGACCTATGTATAATAATATTTGATTGCCGTTATTGCGGTTCCTTTATTCGTTTCATATACCGAGTCACCATTTTAGAATCGATTAGGGTATGCGTCGAGTCAAATTGTTAATATCCTGTCTAAAAGGCATATTCCGTGGTCCCCCATTGGAGCGGTGTTAAGAGCGTAATATCGATACGCCGAGGGGATATTAATAGTGCCGTAATTATTATTGACCCGGTGTTATCATGTCGCAAAAACTAATGCGACAGGATCCTTCTCGGTTCCAATTTAGGCGAAATTTTTGAAAAACTAGTTTGGTGAAATCCCCCACATCTGGATGAAAATCATCTTTAACAACGAAGTTACACGTATCCAGCTTTAAAATATTGCTGTACCCAAGTGAACGAAAAAGATCTCAAAATAAAGCTTACCGTCAAATTTCACCGTAAACTGGGGGCAACACCTAAAAGAGAAAAAAAGCTGCGATCCACGCTCTTGGCACCTCTTCGGGAAGAAATAACAGCAACGCTACCACTAAGCAACTCTTTACTACTAGCTGAAGCCTGCCTTCTTTGGCCGTATTTTAAATCTGCCAGGCGGATATATGCAATTTTAAAAATGGCGGGGGTATTTTTAATATTTTCAATACCCGTCGTTTAGGATCGGTGGGACCGTTCACGTGAAATTTCGTCCTTCATTGGACCTAATTGCGCTTGTGTTTGATTTTTATTAGGCTAAGTAGGATACGTCGTTGTTCGTTGCGGAAATCGAAAAAAAACGAGCGGAAGATGTTCTTCCTTTTCGGGGGAAAAAGAAGTACGCTGTACCACTTGGGCAAAATTTGCTTTTATGAATCTCAATCGATTTCCGCTGATAAAAACTTTATTTTTGCACTTAGATGTGCCCTATTTCCCTTGCTTTTCTGTGCGAAAACCATAAAATGAATATGAATTCATTAACATGTATTTATGTTGCAGGTTATCTCTCCAGCATACGGCCAAGGATATTAGTCTTCCCGAAAATGGGAGTGAACCCTGTGGCCTGTGCCGGAGATCTTGGGAATCACCCCAGCAGGGGTAAGAATTTCGCCAATTACTTAGATTAATGAAACCGCTACGTCGACATTGAACATGCGTTGCACCCCTAGCGAAGAAATGACGCATTTTTGCTGAAAATTTGCAATTTTTGCGGCAATAATATACCTCATGACTTACATCCCCGACGGAAAATGTCTTTTTGAAAAAAGAATTGTACGTTTTGGGACAGTAATATAAGTCATGAATCATGTACCCATATTCACGCGTTGCGCCCCCTCCCCACGAAAAAGGACGCACTTTTAGCGAAAATTTGCGTTCATCTACGGCAATACTACATGACTTACATCCCCGACGAGAAATGACGTCTCTTCGAAAAAAATGCACATTTTGGGGCAATAATACAAGTCATGCACCCCATATTCATGCGTTGCATCCCCCGACGAAGAAATGACGCATTTTAGCGAAAAATTGCGTTCTCTTGCGGCAATAATATAAGTCGTGATTGATTGCTTCGCACTTTAAGGTTAGAACCTTTTTCGTGAGGGTCTTAGATGACTTAGAGACCCCCATCCTCCGAGAGTTCTCAACAAATCGCTCTCGTACTACATCGGAAAGAGTTGGCAATTTGGACGATCCGGTGGTAAGTTACCTCGCACAGTTCAGCTAGGCTCAAGAAGTCAGTGGATGAGAGCAGCTGATATTCAGTCTAGAAGCACTTATTTCTGAAGCCCTCAAGCAACCTTCCATCCAGGAAGATGACGTAGCAACTCTGGTCCATTGGATCACTTCCTTTTTATATTTACATCTTGCGGCGTGAGTGTTGGTCCCATAATAGAGGACAAACGTAAACGTAACTCGCCTTTACTTTGCAGGGCCACCCCCACGGAGCATCAGTCTTTTCGAAAATAGGACTAAACATCTTCAGGAGGTTTCTCGGAAACATCATGAAGGTGGTTCACCGTTATCAATGCCCCCACGCCTTGGGTGTCTACGAACATCTAGACGTCGTTCTGGTTCCCAAACTATGAAAGGATCCAACATTCCCTCTGCAATACTGGCTGCGTAATAGACGACTAGGAGGCTTAATGGTGAGAATATTCACCCGGCTCTAGGAAAGGCAGACAGACCGCAGAGTAAACATCAGCGCGAGGGGGATGATAAGCGCCCAAGCAGAGGGTGTCATCACAAAGGTCTTCACCGTACCCAACGACGCCCGTCCCGTAGGTGTCTTTCCATCATCTGGAAATCCGCAGACGTCGTCATGGTTCCCAAACCAGGAATATTCCCGCAAGAATACTGGCTGCTTAGTAAGCGACTAAAGGGCTTAAGGGTAGGAATATTTACTCGGCCCCAGGAAAGACGGACCACAGACAGACCACAGCGTGGGGAGGGTGACAAGCGCCCAAGCAGGGGTACGAATTGTGCATACTTGTTGAATGAATATGATCTAATGTAACTTGTATTTGTTTCGCAGGATCGACCAGCCAATCGTCCAGCGATGACCTAAGGAACATCCCCGGATTTCTTCCCTAGGACTCACCTCCATCTCCAGCAGTGCTTGAACGGAGATTGCTCTTCGCGAAGAATGTATTCAATATAATTTTATATACTGTAAATATATACACGTGTATACATGTCATCTCAAATAAAACTGCTACGTCGCACATAGAATTTCGTTTCACTTATCGCAAACCCAACCCGAACGAACGAAAATTTCTAGTCCAAAAAATAACCAAGCATACATCAAACTTTTTGTCCAAGACAACCACCAAAATTTTTGTCCAAAAAATATCCAAGACAACAACCAATATTTTCCGGCACAGTGCTCTCTATCGGAAAACATTAGAAATAGGGGTGCAAATTTTTAGTTCGTCTACTACCCTACAGATGGTGACATCATTTTGCTCAAGAAATACCTTAGGGGGTGTAGGTATATAAGTAAGAAATCCGGTAGGGTGGGAGGCCGAGATTTGGGTGGGTCGAATTCCCAATCTCTGCTTGACCGAAATTAATATGAAATATCTAGTTTCCTCCATCAAACTTTATTCAGTTTGAGATTGAGAGAAGGAATATTCTTGTTAAAAATATAAAATAAAATGTGTTGTTTGAGAATTTGAGAGAAGGAATAATTCTTGTTAAAAATATAAAATAAAATGTGTTGTTTGAGATTGAATATTCTTGTTAAAATTTAAAACATTACAGATTCCTGTAATAGCGCCCTCTCTTGCACGGTAGCCGAAGTACACCCAAGACTAGAACCTCCAAAGATTTTTAATCTAATTTTCTCCAACAAACATAATACGAAGCATCTAGTTTCCTTTAATATATTCCATAATGCTGAAGATTATATATTAATATAAAACAAGTTGTGATTGAGATTGAGAAAACGATAATTCTTATTAAATAATGAAAGAAGATATATTTAAAAAATTAATGATTGGGATTACAGATTTCTGTAACGGCGCCATCTATCGGACAGTAGCCGAACTAAAAGTGAGAGTTGAAAACAACGTCCAGGATTCTGTAGCAGTCACACCTTTACTGTTCCGTAGATTTCTTTAGGGGTTTTAAAATAAAACGGCAATGTTTTGCATATTTATTTATTGAATTAATGCAAACAATTATAACAAATAACATTGATTGTACATCTATTGTTAGTAATTTAATTAGTCGTGAAGTGATTGTTTACAAAAATCCCTATGGTTTACAGAAATCATGACCATATACAGGAATCTTTCCAGGTGTTACACAAACTACAGTAGTTACATTTTGTTGGGTTTACTAGAGTAATTGAAAGACAGATACAGTCGTTTCTTTTAAATAAAAGTCTAAAATTTCGGAGGGTTACAAGAAACACATACTTCTGTTATTGCTTTATTATTGTAATAATGAATTATATTAAAACAAATTAGAAATGTTTGATATACGAGGAAGTTGTATAACAGATTTTACATGGAGTTTTTATTTCTTAAAGACGTATTTCCACCGTGCAGCCAGCATGATAGCGTAGAGTGTTGTTTGGGGCCTAACTATGGGTTCGAGTCGTCGCTCTTGATATGTGGGATTTCGTTTTAACGGTAGGTCGTGTAAAAAGGCATCTAAGCACCTTGCTGGCTGCTACCGACTGTACATAATAATAAACGAAACGGCGCAAAATAAATAATAAACAACATGCAATGCCACGCTTATATCTAAGAACTTCTTTTTCTTCTTCATCTTCATTTTTGTTACTAAGTTGTCGATCAGAACTAAAGTACTATCACATGGATGCGAATGTATTTGGCAACAATGATAATAATCCGACTCGTACATAATAATAATTATTACTATTACAGCATGATAGGAGGAAATAAAAGTAGGAAGGAAATCATAATTAACTGATCGATAACAATGAGAATAACACGGAGGCGAGGGAAGGGTAATAATAAATAAGGGGGCGGGTGCTAAATTCGTTCCTATTACGTGAGGATGGTATACGGAGGGAGACACCGGGGAGGGGGTCGAATCCAAATTGGAAATTGGAGATTGGCTAAACATAGTTATTATTTATGTATTATGTATTTTACGAAAAACGTATCCAACTACTATTTTTATACATTAATACATGTTTTTATACTTTTTATTTTTTAAGGGGGCATTTTGTCCATTTTCTTTCATCTCAATAATCCTCGATAATGATATGGAATCTTAATTTCCGTCGATAAAAGATAGAATATAGTAGCAACGATAAAATTTACAATATTGCTTCTTTTTTACATCACTATGTGAGAGGTCAACGACTCATTCTTCTTCTTCATAAAACATAAATAACACTAGCACTGTCTGCGAGTATCTTCGCCTTAGACGAGGAAAAGTTGTGTGTTGTACATCCGAAGGGGTGAGGGGTTGTTTCACGACCGCAGGTCGCTCGTATTATTTTATTTTTTTCTCCGAGAACTGATATGATGCGGGGGAAATGAAAGTTGCCACGTAAACGTTTTAAATGCAAATTGTACTGTTCCGTACTGTACTCCTTTATTTTAGTGTACCGACTTGTTAATTCACTAATGATACACAACTTTGGCGCGATTTTTTTGTTTTTCAACATGTGACGAGTAACAGTTCCATCACTTAACAAATAACCCTGTGTAAGGTACCTTTTTTAATAATAAATGTAACTAAAAGATCTACTAAGTACTGATTATATCGAACTAACAATTAACAGTACGTAAACACACTCTCCCAACCATCGTTATAACATGTCCTATTTACATACAGCTGTACAAATTCAAAATTATTGTTTGTCCTCTCTGATTTTCTTATCTTTACACACAAACTATATCATCAACTTTCAGTTTTCGTCAGATATGCCGTTACTATTCTATAGTCGACCAAATCAAAATTAAAAGAAAAAACGAAACATTAAACAAATCAAGAAGGGTTTTCCCCCTTCAATTATTCGAATCGAACTTCGGGTATGCGCGCTTGTATCTTGTCTCTTCCTTCCTATCCGCACATTTCGGACTACGCGTCCATGACTGCTTCGCTATGTTCGACGGAGACCGTCAAATCTTCGGCCATTCCGTCGCCGTGGCTCTCGTCGATGTCGTCGTAATCCGAGTGCATTTCCCTCTTGATCACGTGATGTATCTGATCGGAATTCTCCCGTCCCATGTGATGGTCCTGCATCGTGCTTTCTTGCTTTATGTGAAGTCCGCCGTTCATGGGTGACCTAAATAAAGATCCATAAACGAAAAATAATATGAGAAATCTTTCATTCATAAATTTCCTTCACGTTAAATATTGGGGTACTCGAAATCTTCACGAAATTTATCGAATTTTGATGGGAACTTTAACAAAAATCTAACACACATAGGTATATTCATTTATGAGTAACCTGGGCAAACGGCGGTAACAGCGTACTAAGTTACGACAGTGGGATTGCATGGGTAACTTTCTTACTATTGAGGATGGATTTTTGGTTAAATGGGATATGTTTTGCAGCGTCAAATGGTGATTTAAAATTTCTTTGAAAAAGTGCAAAATGTCATACTCGTCAGAAGTTATTCAGAGAAAAACCGAAAACTGTTATTTTCTTGTGTATCAAGTATCTTTCTAAGTATAAGAGATATGAAAAAAGGATTCATATAAAAATCGCTGTTTTCGATAAGACCAATGTGGAATAAAATTTCAAGATGGCCGCTTTTGAAGTTTTCGTATCAACTTCCTTTAGTAAAATGGTCGCCATATTGGATTTTTAGGTTATTAGATAGGATCTTTTATCCCCTTTTCCCCTTTTATACCTGATTAAAATGTAAAGTAACTTAATTTTACTGGTATTTTTATTCAATCATGCGTTGAAAAGAGAATAGAAAATTCTATCTAATAACTCCAAAATCCAATATTGCAGCCATTTAATTTAAGGGAGTTGATATGAGTACTTCAAAAACAACCACCTTGAATTTTTGTTCGACATGAATTTCAAGCTGGCCTCATCGAAAACAGTGATTTACATACGAAACTTTTTCGCATCCTTTATACCTATGAAGATATTTGATGTGCAAGAAAACGACAGTTTTAAATAATTTCTGAGGGGTTTGACATTTTGCACTTTTTCAACCGGTTTTTGAATCAGCATATAAAACTGCAAAATATATCCCATTCAATCAAAACTCCATCTTCTATAATAAGAAATTTACCCATGCAATCCCATTCGATCTGGGACACACGGTATGTAGGCTGTCGTAACTTGTTTCGGGTATATGCAAGTTTGAGCTTTACAACGAAATATATTTTTACTGAAACAATTATATAATTAAGTGTCTATTTGCTATATAATCTATACATCTATTCAGGCAAAAAATATGTTATACCTCTTAATTAAAATTCAACTTATTCGGATGTCTCCGACCAACAACCGAGTCTTTACGAGTTAGAGAGGAAAGAAAAATTATCGCGCGCTGTTACCGCTGCGCGCCCGGACTATGTCTGACTTATTTTTATAAGTTCGATATATGAAAATGATGAAATTCGGCTAAAAATCATTCAAGATCAGAAATTCTCCCCCGATAATAATCGCTTGAAATTTTCCTGAAATTTATCTTATTTTAACAGATTATTCCCGGAATGATTTCGAGCGAAGAGAAATGAGAAGTGGATAAAATCGATAAGATTCTGAAAATACGATTTCTACGTCATGTACTTAATTTACCTGATATGATCGTGTTGTGGCGACTCGGATCTGTCCCTCGGCCTGCTCATATTAGATGATGCTCCCGATAAGAAAGCCAAATTGTCCTCCAACAATGAAGTTTGTGGATACTGCGAAAAAGTTATCGGCGAGTGCATAAAAATAGTTTCATTTTCGATCGAATAAATGCCAATATTTTAAGCGTCAAGGTCAACGCGGAAGGAGAATTTAATAATAATTTTTTTACCTGAAGATTCCCAGATAATGGATCCCCGTACATTGTTGGACTGTGGTTCATCGTAGGACTTTTCGAAGTCGTCCCCTACATCCATACAAATCACAATTAAATATCTCGTACGTATTCGCAGAAGAAAATCGAATGAATTAAAAGATTACAAAATACACATATTAATTAATTTATATATATATCGTAAAAGTGAAAAAATAGAGAAAAATATTTAGATTCTTTTTCATTTTTTTTTAAAAAGGAAAACACGTTTAAGCAAAAGATTTAAATTCAATACAGACATACCTTGGGGGAAAAGTGTCGCGAATCAATTTGGGAATAATGAACGAGCTTTTTCCTCGGAAAGCCGGGGGTGAGAGGGGGATGAGGTCTTTAAATTTTTAAATTTAAACGTCTCGCCCTCGCGCCCCCTTTCCGAGAGGGTGTTATTTATGTGCAACCCGGCGGCATAATAAGTGACCTCTCCTAATGCATTAGAAATCAAGAAGGGTGAACAGTTATCGTTTCTAAGTTCCTGTGTGCTACGCGCGTATCGTCAACTTATTATTACACCCCGGGTTATATACGTATAAGGTACACATACGTACGTGCAAAAAAATAAATTACATAAATGAGAGAGAGAGATAGGATGCGGTGAATAACGAGATCGTTCCTGTATGATAAGGGTTTACCTTTCCTGAAGTGTAGTAGCCTGCAGATTTGGTGTCTGACCGACCTTTCCCAAGTTTATATAAATTTGAAAAAGATAATTATTAAAGAGGGTCATACAGGAACTCCGACTCTTCGTAAAAAAGCGTTTAATTTGAAAAAATATGAAACGTGCAAAAACATTTAGATGATTTAAAAGAGAGATCGTTAAAAATAGATTTAAAAAATTAAAGATTATTGGATTTGTTCTACTAGTACCTTCATCGTTTCAAAAGATTTAACGTTTCTATACAACCTGCTTCGTGAAGAGACAGACGAACGATGTTAGTGATCAGTTTTTTTCCTTCACTTTCATTCCTTAACATTAAAAATGCATTTTTAGGGGTGTATCTACAACATTTTCGCCCGTCCTCTCGGTAAATGTTGTAGATACCTCTCTCGATTGCTAAACCAAACATTCTTAAGCCGGCTCAACTAATAATTTCCTGTTAACTAAGTTTTATTCTAAAAAAAAATAATAATAATTGCAACGCAGGCGGCTGTATTCGGATTCGCATGCAGGATAAACAGCGAGAGTTGTTGTTTTAGTGTAAATAACAAAAGTGATCCTTTTTTTTTTTGGTGTCTGGCATGTCGAATGTTTTGTATTTTTTTGGTTGCTAAACTTGCTAAATCAAGGGGCGGGGTGGTGTAACTTGCGGGGAGTTATAAACATGCATTTGAAATTATTCAAAAGCACAAGCCGGAGAAACGAGGTGACTTTCATCGATTTCTTTCTTTTTGGTTTGGTAACTATAATCAAAAGGTAAGCTCGGAATTTTACTACGCTCTAAGACATACAATGCCCGTCCAAACCTTAAATTAAAAAAATCTATTAAGGGCTGAGGTAGCACGTATACCTTGTAGTAGCCTGGGCACGCAGCGGTAACAGCGCACAATTACGAAACAAGTTACGACGACAGGACTACTCGCATGCCGCATCGATTCAGTATTGACTAGATAAAGGGATGTCGTAGCTTAGTACGCTGTTACCGCTGTTAGCCCAGACCAATTTTTAGCGTTAAAGGAAATTATCACGTGATACCTCGCCGAGTATCCTACGAAATAAAAATTACGAAAACGGGAGAAATTTTCGCTTTCAACGATTTTTCACAATTCAAATTTTGAAAAAAAAAACGACAATTTTCCCGTCGTATTTTTCTTAATAAAAAAAAACAAACCTTATTAAGCAACGAGGGGGTGGACGGGGGAGGGGGATCGATAAGAGAGGAATCAAAACAAAATGGTGGATGCTCGTCGCTAAAATCGAAATTTTGCGATTTTTTCGCATCCACCACCTCATCTAAGGGGAACTGTGGGGGGATTGATGCGTACTAACTCAAATTATTATTCATTGTTACCGATTGAGAGAAACAATTGTCAATCTTCTTTTAAAGGGGCGCTAAAAAATATGTTTGGTGAATGAAAAAAACATTGTTCGAAACGGGACTGACCCCCTCGCGAACGGATAGTTACAAATTCGAAAAATCCACGAAAATGAAATTCGGGAAATGCACCCCAAAATGCCACCAACTTCCCCTAAACGCATAAATTCTAAAATTTTACAAATAAAAAGAAAAAAATGAGTGTTTGCGAGCTAGATTATTTTGAACTATTAAATTTTCAATGGGAATTATCAAAATAAAAACCTTCTTTTTCTTTCCGTGGTCTTTTTGCCCGTAGAGAGAGAGAGAGAGAGAGAGAGATTCGGAGAAAAAAAACTAAAATTTAAAGACACACCAAAAATAATGAATTAAGGGGAAAAACTCGATTTACCGGAAATTCATAGCGATTTTTCGTGAATGTCCGCGTCGAAATACGACCAAATTCGCTTTGGAATTCCCGCTTGAACTTGGAAAAACATCCCCCATAAAAAATTCGTAAGTTAGAGTCCAAAAATTGATGCCTTATGAGAAAAACTGGATTTTCCGGAAATTCATAACTATTATTTTTCTTCGAGCTAGATTATTTCGAGACATTAAATTTTCAATGGGAATTATAAAAAAAAAAATTTTTCTTTCCGTGGTCTTGTCTTGCCCGTAGAGAGACAGTCGGAGAGAACAAAAATTAATTGAAAAATTATAAAAAAAGGAAATTGATGACTCAAGTGAAAAACTGGATTTTCCGGAAACTCACAGCAATTTATTTTCTTTTCGTGAATGTCCCCATCGAAAAACGACAAAATTCGCTTCAAAATCCCCGATTGAACTTGGAAAAACTTCCTCCATCAAAAAATAAGAGAGTTAGAGTCCAAAAATTTATGACTTAGGGGAAAAACTGGATATTCCGGATTTTCTTTTCGAGCTAGATTATTTTCAAACATTAAATTTTCAATGGGGATTATCGAAACAAAAATCTTCTTTTTCTTTCTGTGGTCTTGTTTTGCCAGTAGAGAGAGAGAGAGAGAGAGAGAGAGAGAGAGAAAGCAAACTTAAATTCAAAGATATACAAAAAGAATCGATGATTTCTTAAGGGGAAAACCCGGATTTTCCGGAAATTCATAACGATTTTTTTCGTAAATGTTCCCGGTTGAACTTGGAAAAACTTCCTCCCTAAAAACAATGAGAGAGTTGAGAGTCCAAAATTTTTGGACTTAGAGTTAGATTATTTTTAAACATTACATTTTCAATGGAAATTATCAAAATAAAAATCTTTTTCTTTCAGTGGTCTTGTTTTGCCCGCAGGGAAGGAGTCGGAGAAAAAATTAAATTTAAAGATATAAAAAAAGATGGTGAATGTCCGTTGCTGGTCTATACCAGTGGTGATCAGGTGACTGTTAATACAACTGAATGTTAAATACTGACTGGCATCTGGGAAACACTGACTATACAACCACTTCTGGATTCAGGCATGGTCTTCCAAAAAGAAATGAAGATAAAACAAAATGGCGGAGCGAGTAGACATTATACGAATCTCGTAATTTTCAAATTTTTCGTTTCAGGAATATCTGATTATACGGCAGTTTTCTTCTCTGAAACCTAATAGAATTATTATTATTATTATTACTATTCGTGAGTCTCGCCGAACTTCGGTTAATTTGGATAGGCCACCAAAAGTGTTGGTTCAGGGCACCAAAGGTTTTAACGGTAACAGTTCGATTGCAATTGTTTCTCTTTCAATTGATAATTGAAGTTCGAAATCTTCAAGCGAAATGATGCCGAGGCGCATCAAGAAGATATGAAATTTACCAAATTGAGACATTAGTCTTCATTTCTGGTCGCTTTTTCTCTTCAAAATCACAAAAAGATCGCAAACTCCAATGGTGTTAAACACGAATTTCTTTTTCTGGTTTCGATGCCTCTCGATTGGGAAAAAGTTTTTTTTTTTGAGAGGGTGGGAAAACGAATTGGTTTGTGTTTGGACTATAGCAAAAAGCAAGCCGAGCAAGAGCGATAGCACACGGCACGGCAAATCGCGACGCGTTCTATTTTTGTGCTTACTGTGCGCAGTGGGGTGGAGTGGGTGATGGGGTTGGGTCATATTTCCGAGGCCTGCCACGTGACAAGTGGCGGCGCTTCACGAATTCAGCATCGTCGACCATCCAGAATGACCCAAAGTCGTCTTCGTAGCGCACAAAACACTTGTGGAGTGAGAGATTGGTGCGTATCGCATTCTATACACCCAGACCCAAGAAAGAGAAAGATCACAATCAAGTGAAGTCAAGGTTAGTAATCGGCGACACCTGGTGCTTATTATACCTTCCCCGGTGTGGTCCTGCAGCAGTGTTTTTTAGTCGCCCAAGCCTGCTGCCTGCCCTGACATGCTGTTACTGAACCGGCCTCACACACTAGCACACCTCACTCAAGCCACACTCCTTTTGTTAATCGGGCATACGCGGTGGATAACTCACATTACATCATCATATTTACGCCAATACATTTCGATCCACCCCGTATACCTCTATCGAATATATACATACATATATATATATATATAAGTATATATAGGTATATATATTTAGATGTATAAAGATATGTAAAAAGATTTTAAAAAGATTTAAAAAGAGATAGGGAAAAAGATTTAAAAATCACAAAACACACAATGTACAAAATTGAAAAAAGTCATTAATGGCGGGCCTTCGTTGGACGTACCCCACGACTGGTTGTGCTAACGGACCGGATGAGCAGCGTTGGGGCCTTCGCTTGTAGAACTCCACCTCGTCCACAGTCCATACGGCCCCTTTAACGTTTTCCACGCGCATGAAACATTTGTGGAGAGACAGGTTGTGTCGCACTGCGTTCTAACAACAAACCAAAACAGCCCCAAATAAACAATGCGAGCTTAGCATAAATCGGCAATCTCCTATTTTGCGACCGGATCGTTATCAAGATTTCGATTCGCTAAAGATCTAACATTTTGAAGACCTTCATGATTATTCCTCGATTACCAAAACATTTTGACATTGATAATTTTGAAAAACTCACCCCTAAAAGATCGTTGTGACTACTTCAATTTTTTTCCCAACATCAGCAGCAAAAACTTCAAGTCAAATTTGATCCCAACATATTTACTTCGAAAGGATCGAAGAAGAATGATGAAGTCTACAAAAATGAATATCACAAAATTGCCGCATCTATACCGCGAACAAATTAATCATAAAAAATAAAATAAAATAAATGAGCATCGAAATTTGCGTTTGTTCTCTCTGATTGTAGATTTTCATCAACCCTTACGAATCAAAAGAAACAAAAAAAGAAATAAAAACGATTCATGCAAGCTGTAAGCTATACGATATAGAAATGATAAAAAATCAGTAATTTATCTCCAACCCTGCGTGGTAATTACCTAAGGAAATTTAACAGTAATATACACTAAATGTAGAGAGATACTTTACCAAAAAAGGGGGCTGATATGCAGGGGCAAACAGCATTATTTACAAATATAAGTTCATGATTAGTAAAATGGTGTCAATTGATATGTTCGTACCTTATTCTTAGTTTTTTTTTACAGTGGTGGCCATGTTAGTTTCTTCTGTTTTTCGAAGAACCATCAAGGGAAAAACGGGATTTCCCCGGACATTCATAACGATTCTTCCGTCGTGAATGTTCCCGTTGAGAAACGACAAAATTCGCTTCAACTTGGACACATTTCCCCATCAAGAAATGAGAGAGCTAAAGTCCGAAAATTGATGATTTAAGTTTCCCTTAAATCATCAATTTTCGGATTTCCCCGGAAATTCATCAACGATTTCTTTTTCGTGAACGTTCCCGCCGAAAAATGACAAAATTCGTGAATGAACTTGGAGAAACTTCTCCCAATCAAAAAATGAGAGAATTGTGGTAGAATCCGAAAATTTATGACTTCAGCGAAAAACTGGATTTCTCCCGGAAATTCATAACAATTTTTTCGCGAATGTCCCCGTCGAACAACGACAAAATTCGCTTTAAAATCTCCGATTGAACTTGGAAAAACTTTCCCCATCAGAAAATGAGACAATTATGGTAGAATCCGAAAATTGATGACTTAAGGGAAAAACTGGATTTGCCAGAAATTCATAACGATTTCTTTTTTTTTTGTGAATATCCCCGCCAAAAAAATGACAAAATTCGCCTCAAAATCCCAGTTGAACCTGGGAGACTTCCCTCATCAAAAAATGAGAAAGTTATAGTCCGAAAATTGATGACTTTCCTGTCAGAACATACGGCATAAATTTGTGAATTTCTGGATGAATCGTCTTGGATATTTGCATTGGGGGGTGTAATGCAGGTTAAGTCTGAATCAATCGATCGCTGGGAAAAATTCAAAACATTCAATTCAAATTGAATGATTTGCACACTATGGGAGTCCCTAGTAAGATGATCACACTATCAAAATTCCTGGAATTCCAGGAGATTGTAAAAATAGTCAGGAACTTAAAAATTATCAACACGCCAAGTTTTACCGGAAATTTCAGGGGAAAAATGGAATTTCCTCAAAATCGATGAATGAAAATCATTCTTTTTCCCTTCGAAAAGGTTGTTTGCGGGAAATAATACATTACAAAAATTTACGCACTTTTTTATACGCGTGAAAATTTTGGGTAGTTTCTTGATCTAAAGATAAGAACAAAATTCTGGTCCACATTTCTGAAATGTAGATTATTTTGACCACCACTGCAAATAGAAATAGCTAAATACCCTAAAATTGTTACTATGGAAATTGTAGTTTTCTTTTATAAAATACAAACCACATTTCCCCTATTTCCTTTTAAAATTTGATATTTGAATAAATTCTGAAAGGTTTTTGGAACACTTCGTTATAGAGATGGGCTAAAATGTTCTCCAAAAACAAGAAAACTACAACTATTTCTTCGATTTCTTTTCAATATTGTTAATCGTGAAAAAATGTTTATCTAGACATGTTTGTTTACGTTTTGTTTGTATTTTATTGTTACTTTTTCATTAGCATATCTTTGACTCATTTTTACCAAAGATTAAGTCGTAAAGCACTATTTTCTGAACTTCGCCTTGTAGCTTTGTTATTATTATTATTATTATTATTATTATTTTATTATTATTATGTCACTATATTAGTTTTATGTTACATATTCCGTTTGTCTTTTGTGTATTTAAAGCTACAATAAAGTCTTTATTATCATTAGTAATAAAGTAATTATTATTATTAAAAATTAGAATAAAATCTAAACATCACTGTACCTTCCACGTCGCCGCGTTTCTTCTGAAATAGCAGAAAGTATTCTGGAACCAGTTGTATATCTCGTTCAGCGTGAGCTGCTTGTCGGGAGATTCGATGATGGACTGCAAAATACGCGGATAGGAGATGAACGTCGGGCTCGACGAGCCGTATCAAATGTATACATTACCTGACGAATTAAAGACGCATACGTAAATGGCGGCCTAACGTCAGCGTTTTTGTAAAACTCCCTGTTTCGCTGAATTTCTGAAAATTCGTTTTCGGAAAGAAAAAAGAAAAAGATAACATACGTGTGGTAATTTCGAAAAGAAAAAGGAAAAATCAGATTATTTCCCCGATCGTTTAAGGTACAGTATCGGACAATAATATCCGGACAAGACACATTATTTTTCTATGCATAAGTACCTTGTTGTACATCCAATCCGGCCCGTTCTAACATGTACGGCAAGCCTGACATTGCAGCGTAAGAGAATATATACCCTATTTTAGAGACGTGTAAGAATCTAATAAATCCAACTTACCACCGGCTAACGAGAGGGCGGATTTGTCGCTGATGCGCCTTCGGATCGGTCCCGCCACGTTGGGGGCCGGCGAATGGAGTACCGGGGAGCGCACCACCGACATCGAAACGGGGGCTGTGGCACGACCGTATTCAAGGGCATCTTCGCTACAGCCGGAGCTGAACCTTCCTTCAAAGGTTCCGGAGAGCCCAGTTGTTTCGAGAGGTGCAGGTGGTGCATCATCGCTTGGAGTCGGTCACGTTCCTTTTGCAATTGGAGTTCGAGCTGGGACACCACTTGCATTTGGACTCGTGCTTGCGCTGTCGATCTATCGTCTAACGTGTGCTCTGTATTCAGGTGCCTGGAATTTGTTTTTTTTTTTTGTTAATCCCTTGGCCAAGACCAAGAACCACCACCATATCACTGCCGCTAGAAGAGCGATAATCCGCCCGACCTAATCATTAGGGTCGAAAGGATTGAGTTGGTGGAAGCACGGACGGACTCCTTATACGATCGAAAATGTAGAGGATTGTTTCTGGTACTCTGCATCCGAGAAAGAGATCGTAGACCAGAGATATTCTTTGTTGTCCTCTCGAAAAAATTTTGATCGCTTTGGGGATGAAAACCACGACGACGATGGGAACAATTGAAGGCATGAGAATGAATAGTAGATAAAAGCATTTTTGCCGATAATGGGTTTTGACCAGTTGTTAACATACCAAAGAGAGCCGCATCGTTTAAAATGAAAACTGTACAAATCCGCTTATTCTATTAACTAACTATATATTAAACTCAAACCGGGCACAAGTAACAACTGAGAGAGTGGCTAAATCCGTATATGTAGAGTTGTTATTCTAAACGTTTGCTTGTGAGAAACGCATGTCGTAAGCCTAAAAAGACTAATTTATTGTTTCGAGTTGTTAGAAATATTAGCGCTGAGCTGCAGAACCACCAGACCAAATCCCCAATTTATGCATTAAGGATTAAACTTATATGATAGTTCTCTACCACAATTAGGTCAATTAAACAAGATTGATTTGAATGATAGTTATATTTCCAGAACGCTTACAAACGTTTTCGGAACACCTTGTAAACGTTCTGGAAATATACCTATCATTCAAACCAGCCTTGTTTAATTGACCTAACTGTGGTAGAGAACTATCATATAAGATAAGTATAAAAAAAAGATATATATATATATATATACATTTAAATTAAGGATTAAATATTAACATTTAGCATTTACTGAGTATTTCATTAAAAATATTAAATTTCCATAAGTTCATCGTGCGTAACTGACATTTTAATAATTATTTGCTCCTACGAAAAATGCCACAGCTGTACAATCATACAATCGCAAGTGCAACGCGCTCGTAATTTCCGAGAAAGTCGTCTCAGCAGCGCAGCTCTTTTGCAAAATACAGATACATTCATAAACGAAGTAAATCGAGGATAGCCGACGGTCTTTGGCACACGGGCGCGAGGACGTCGAGATGAGCTGCATTTTCGGTCAGCAGTGGTCAGTGGGAGTCGGTCGATGTTAATGTACGCATGGCGGGCGTTTAAAATTACAATTACGTGTCAATGTGGTGTAAAATGGATATTGTTTTCAAAGTGAAAACGGTGGTCTAGTATTGTGTGTCAGCCAAGTCGTCACAGTGGACCCTTTGACGCGAAGTATGTGTCCCTGTTTATCCCTTTCGTCTGTCATGAGTAGTTATTTATACTGACGTGGCTGATGGCCTAGATGCCAAGGTCAAAAAATACAAGAAAAATAAACTGAAAACAGAATATATCCAAAATTTGAAACAAAGAAAAAAGTTACAATTGCATACTTGATCATCATAAATGAGTAAAATCTGCGACGATCACCTAATAATGCTATTGTGGTATTGCGTTTTTCTGATGAAGATAGTTTTTCGTCTCTCCTGTAACGTTAAGTTTATGGTCATTATCTACTTTTCATTCTGACCTCTTCAATTGTAGATGTGCAAATTGGTGTAAACTCTATAATGAGGAAAATTGTCGCTGATTATTGATCTAAATGGATTTGGCAACCGAGTACTCCTCCTCTAGTTTTCTCCTCCTGTTCTCCAAATCAGATGGATTCAAAAAGGCACACTAAAGGATAATGGAGAACTTGAAAGTGGTAAAAGGATCGCAGCTACAAGAAGATAAACAATGCGAAGATGACAACTACTCATTAAAATCAGCATTTGGATTCTTTCCCAAATTGGATGTGGTGAAAAGGGCTGTTTTTATTATTTCTTTTTACGTTGCAACGGTTTGGTTTTGAGAGATGAGGGGTCGATCGAAGGAATGTATAAAAAGAACTTGCTAAAATATTCAAACGCGCTTTATAGCGAAGAGAACAATCAGGAAACGGCCATAAAATCATTTACGCCCCAACCACCATTAATTTCGGTTTATATTTAGCCCTTTACGATGCGATTAATATGTAAAAGGAAAGGAGGGATAAAGAAAACTGTCAAATTACAATATTTTGTCGCCGAAGTCGACAAAAGAAAGTCGACCTGGAATAAATTAAAGGCGCCGGCATCGCGGTTTAAAAACTCTAATTACGGCTTGTTTAATTAATATGCAAGGCGTTTGATCGCCTCTGTTGCGGGATTTAAATGTTAATCCGGCGGAGGCGACTTTATTACTTTCCTCCTTATTCTAGACGAACGCGTTCATTCGATAAGAAATGTGTCAGACCTACTTACTTCATGAACGTTTGAAGGTCCTCACATATAACCTCACAGCCCGGCCATTTACATACTCCATGCCCGTACAAGTGGTGTACCCTGTCCGGAGTACTCGTCCTGTCAGTTTTCTCTTCGCTGATTTCGTCTCGACTAGATCGTCCTGGCGTCACTACTCCTAGAAGACCTAACGGTTCTGTTGGACCAAATAATATTCGCACATTTCACATCTTCCTAATATTCAACGACATTTTTCTATTTTTCAAAATTCCAACAAAATTTCGATCGAACTTCAAACCGTCATTTTGAGAAAGAACATTGAATGATTACGTTGTCAAGTACAGTGAAATCCAAAATAACTGTCTGTGCCGTTTCCGTTAAAAAATATAACTTTCTTAAAATGCCGTACTTTTAACTAGAACATAAGGCATTAGGATGTTGAAACACGTGATTCACTAATACCAACAGATAATATATTATAGTTGTTATAATACCATCAGATAATATAGAATTTGTAACAAAAATAACAAAAGTAATAGTCAATGTATATATGCAAAAGAAAAACTAAGCGTACGTCAATGTCAAATAATAATGAAAAATGTCAAAATATTTGATGATATTACGAAAATGTAATCAATTGCTATATTCATTCAGAATTTTGAAAATAACTATAGATATCACCCTCTGTGGGAACCAGTATTTTTCAGACAATTATTTTGGATCTCTCTGTATAAACGTAAATGTTAATGAAATTACCAAAAATGTAGGTGAAACATAGAGCCATCGTGATACTATCATCTATGTACTGTGTTCGAAAAAATCTGAAAATTATGTGTCGGCAAAAAATTATTGTAAATTATGAAGTGAAGTAACGTCATGCGCAATGCGATGAAACTCAATTCCCTATCAACCCGTATATATATACGCAAGCTGCCGACAGTTATAGCGTGGTACTAATAGTATTACGCATCTATCGCACCAACGAAGAGATTATAGTTTGAATTTGAATTTAACGGTCCATAATATTTAATTACGTGAACTGTCAAAACAAGTGAAAGTTATTGCCGAAAAAATAGGCAATTTTTTATTTAATCAAAACTAGTCAACTGTAGTGTGTGTTTTCCCAGTAAACATTTTCTAAATTTCGCGGATAGTTTAAGTTAGTAGTTCCGGTAATAGTGAACATATTCGCTATTGCCGGAACTACCAACTTAAACTGTCCGCGAAATTAAATTTTTTTACTGGGTTATATTTTTCTTTCCAGTTTTGCGCAGAACCCTCAGAGATGTACATAGTTTGAAGACCATTGGGCACGTTTTTGTCAAAATATACTCCAGTAAGTTGTCAAAAAACTGAATAATAACGCTACGCGTCAAACTTTTCCCTTTGTTTTACGTGTCAACCCCGTTCGTCAATTTCTAACCGAACCTAGATCGGACTTGATAAACATTTATCGATTATAATTTATTTCATGACTTGTCAAAATTGTCTTTATCAAGTTTTTGACATCTTTCCCAACTTTGACAGATGTTTCGCGATGGCAATTGGTTTTCCGAATTGTCAAAAATCAGCAAACAAATAATTTGCGAACCACATCAAATTTACCTAAAAAGTTGCATGGTTTTCTTAGATACCTGAACCTAATCTTGATTGAAGTGACCTATCACTTCTATGTTGACAAACTTTAACTTTGCTATTTTCCACAGTATTATTTCCAAATATGATCAACAAAATTCTTGTAGATTTTAAAATATACGTAATTCCAAAATATTATAATTACTTCCACCTTCATGCTTGACGGAATTAAAATTTGTGTCCACGTTCAATTCGTCCTAACTTCATATTTAAAAGACTCTCGTTAGGGGAATTACAGACTTGACATTTCAACTTTTCCCTCTTACATACGTAATTTGTTTCTCAAAATAATGACTCACCATTGACATCTGGAGCAGCAGATTTATTGTTCGTAGGTGGTTGATCACTGTTAACTTCCTTCCATGGGCTGAGAACATCCCTAGACGCTATGCCTGTAAGTAAAATTGACCGAATGGAATCCACAAAACGTTTAATTTCGACGAAAATAGCGGGGCGACAGTTTTCACGTGCGTTTAAAACCGAAGGCAGTTTTCGAAATCGTGTGTGTGTGTGTGTTGAGAGGTTCCAGCAGTCGATCCGGCGGGGACGGGATTCAGGGGGATAACGGGAGGATGGTTGTATAGACGGAAACGGAAAGAGGGGAGAAGGGATGGGCAAGTGCCAATAGTTTTAACCGCACGTGATTGTCGTCCACTGCAGAAAATCGGACGGTTGCCTCTGGAAAATTCATTTTGTCGCTCGCCGGTTGTGACAAAAAGAAACCTTCATCAATACTAGTAATTAATTATTGCAAGTGGCATTGCCCAATTTAAGGGTTCGATAACCAAAACGAGGGTAGTAAAATGGACAGGCGGGATCGGGATCTATACGTACCTTGCTGGAACCACACTTCGATCTAACGTCGGATCTTCGTCCAAACGCAAGTGAATCCTGTCTATTTCCACCATTTTCTTTTCGTGTTATTTAACTTTCGACACTCAATAAATCTATAATAACCCTACTGTAGAATTGGCATGCATGACTTTTAACTTTAAAACGAATTAAAATTCAAACGTTTCCTAGGAGCCTTGAACTCCTTTGATGTGAAAAAAATTACAAAGAAAAAAGGAAGAAGTAAACCGGAGGTGACATATTACGAAAACCTAGAAAAGTTCCATCGATGCCTTCGAATTTACCTGGACCTTGTGCCAACATCAAAGGTTGCATTCCCATGCCCTGATGAACTACGTACTGCCTTTGCATCAGCTGAATCTGCTGTATGAGCTGTTGCTGTTGCAGAGCTAACTGCTGCAACGACCCCGACGCTTTCTTCTTGTCACTACTTTGCAATATGTGAGTTTGTTGGATGAGATTCAATTGCAGTTGCTCCTGCAATTGTTGCATCGTCTGCTCGATCTGTTTCTTCCCCAACTCAGCCAGCTGGTGTTGCTAGAAATTTTCACCATGAAATCCTTACTCACGGACTACTCCACCTTTTCAATTTTGTATACCTGTTGTTGCTGTTGAAACAGCGAGTGATGCTTCATTAGTTGCTGTAGCTGATTGGGGTTTAATACGTGCTGCTGTAATAGCTGCTGCATGTGGTGCAGACCCGGTACCGGTGAAGGCATCATTTGAGGTCCAGTTCCACTAGTCTGAAAAGCAAACATTGACGGCGCGTTGTGGCTTGAACCCCCCGTTCGAATTAATCGCGGTTTACCTGTGAAACTGGTACTGACGTGATGACTGGTTTCTGGGCGTCGGTAGCTGGAGGTGGAGAATGCTCCTGTACCCTCGGTTCCGTGAGAGGGCTCGTGCTGTCGTTACCTTTGACATCTCTCTCTTGGTCCCAAGCTCGCTCCAGTTCCAATTGTTGTTGCTGTTGCTGTTCTTTAAGCACCTTTTCTAGGGAGGCAGCTTGCTGTTGGAAAAAGCAATATTAAAAGGTAAAAAGAAACGAAACAACAAGAAGACGGTTCGAGGTAATTTAGTTCTTATTCTATTACCACTTTAGCTCCGTTCATTTTCGACATCGAAAAAGCCAGTCGATTTTTAATCACGTGATTTTAGAGGTTTTTGAGTATGCCTTTGCAACCAATCGCGCGAAAGACGTTTGTTTTATAGGTCATGTGTTATGTTAGTTTTACTTCAAAACATTTTCAAACTAAAATGAGTTCAGGGCATCTTAATTTGAAGATCATTGGTGTAACTATCTTGGATATACAGCTCCCAGTTGATATACTGGAAACTATTCAACAAGGTAAATAGTAGTTTTGTACATAGTTCTGTACTAGTGACTGTACTATTTCGATGGCTAGGAACATGATGAATAAGAACGAACAAGATATGTAAACGAAAATGTTTCTGAAACATTATGAAACCAATTCTGTAAGAAAAAGTGACATCGTGTCCTTCGATTTATAAGTTTCGTGGGTTCGTTAGACGTACTACATTTCAAGAACGTTTTCGTTCCCACCTTTTTAGTGAAATATCACTCTGTATCTAAAAAGACACAACAGTTGTTTATATTTCGATGGCTAGGAACATGATGAATAAAAACGAACAAGATATGTAAACGAAAATGTTTCTGAAACATTATGAAACCAATTCTGTAAGAAAAAGTGACATCGTATCCTTAGATTGATAAGTTTCGTGGGTTCGTTAGACGCACTACAATCACATTGAAGGGGGAACGAAGTTATCGAAACACATGTCGTTCACCCGGTGTTCGTTATTCGCATCGAAAAACCAAGTCGTTACAAACGGGGTAAATACGGAATTTTCACGCCGAAATCAAAACGGGTATCAATATTTGTAAACAAAGCGCGAACATTCTTACCCCGGGGGTAAAGCCGGACACCCTCGTAATGCGCTTACTCGTGAAATACGTTTGTCAGGTGTCGATAGCCTCGGCATAATTAACTACAAGCGTCTCTTCCGAGCGTCGCACCGTTGCAAAAGATTGTTTTTACCAACACGTACCGTCACTCCCTCTTTCTCGCTCTCTTATTTACCATCGGGAATCAGAACCCTCTCGTTTCTTGGCGACTGTTATGACGCGTATGTCACCCCTAAACGGTCCCGGCCACCGGCGACGGTGCGAAGGGGTTCTGGAAGCCGGATTTGACGAAATTTAAAAAATGTAAATTCAAATTTGATACAAATTCGCGAATTGCGCGGGGACTTGTGCATATTTATTAACCGCTCGGAGTGGATCCGGCAAAATATGTTTATTCAAAAGAGAACACTTTTGTTTGAAAATTTAAATTAAAACGATAGACGTCCTCCTGCGGCCGGGATCCGTAATATTTTTAAAAATATCCTCGACCGGTCGTCGCTCGCACTTCCTATCGTTCTCTCGCTCTTTTTGGGATAAGGAATTTGCATTACCGCTGTTTCCAGCAGGCGAATTTTTGATTTATATTTTTATGTAAAATAACCTCTTGTTATTTTATTTCTTTACCGATTTCTAGTTTAGTTTGGCAATTTTGTATTCCACCTTGGTAACCACCGGCGGTAAATTGTTAAACTTCTATGCGCTTCGATTCAATCCCAACACTTCTTTACTTATCCCGTAGAAATTCATGTAAAATGCCCTCTTACGCCAAGGATCTTTCTATCATTCGTCAAATTTTGGGATTTGCTACTAACTCTCCGAGTTCTAACGTCCTTATAGTAAAGCCAAAGCCTGCAAGGTGTGGATCCATTTCCAATCAGAAACTCTTACCCCAAGAATATCTTCATCGATGGGCTAAAAATGAAATTTCCTCCAGTCTCTCTACTACTGTTTAGATATTGAGATCAGTTGGTAATTCTCCAAGTCCATATAGCGAAGCCAAAGAGGTAAGATGTGGATGCATTTATGCCAAACTGAGCTCCGAAACGTCAGGACAAAATTCCGAAAATTTTGGAAACTATCAGAAACTCTTACCCCAAGAATCTCTTCATCAATGGGCTGAAAATGAACTTGCCTTCAGTCCCCCTACCGCTGTTTAGATATTGAGATCTGTTGGTAATTCTACAAGTTCTAACGCCTTTATAGCGAAATTAAATACTGCAAGGTGTAGATGCATTTCAGCGAAAAGTCGGCAGAATAATCTCAAAATCTTAGAAACTATCAGACTTACCCATTTTTTGATTTTTATTCCGAATTTTCGCGATTTTGGGCATAGATTTTTGCCATAATCAGGATCTCTTTCGCCAAGAATCTCTTCATCAATGGACTGTAAAATCCGGAAATTCCTGAAAATGAATTTGCCTCCAGTCTCTCTACCATTGTGAAGATTTCGAGATCCGTTGGTAGTTCTGCAAGTTCTAACGCCCTTATAGCGAAATTAAATAATGCAAAGTGTGGGTGCATTTAAGCGAAAAGGATTTGTGAAAGGTTTGGACAATAATCCCAAAATCTTAGGAAACATCAGACTTACTTGGTTTCTGATTTCTATTCTGAATTTCCGCGATTTTGGCCATAGATTTTTGCCATAATTAGAATCTTTTACGCCAAGAATCTCTTCATCAATGGATTTTTTTAAATATTTCATCGGGAATGTCGAAAGATGAGGATTTGGGAAATTTAACTAAGACCCAGAAGAGTGGTGGTATTCTTTAAGAATTTCTTTCCAAACTTCCTCATTTCGAAGTTATTAGTATGAAACATTTTTGAGCACCGTCGTTTGATAAATAGATAATATTTGTATTTTGGACGTTTCGGCGGGCGACGAAATTAGCGAGGGAGGGGGTAGAGGATTTCGCGAGGAAAACGATGAATTCATCATCGATGGGGATGGATCATGTCCAAAACGAAACTACGGCGTCCCCCATTGGAGTTTTAGGAGTACCAAAGTTTTTTCGTGCCAATACGAATTTGAAAAATCAACAAACACATAATGGAAGCAATTAAGTCGAAAGCGTTTTCCAATTCCCATTTCCTTATTCCTCGGTTAATTCAAACTTGCGATGTCCGCGTATTTTTGCAATTTGTGTCTGTTGTCTCTTCCCTTATTCTTTCCTCTCTTTTTTTCGCCAAGATTGGGTTTATATAATTCAGTATACCGCTAATTGATATTGAATCATTAATACGAGGAAAACAGTAGACCCTCTGTTCCTCGTCTGTGTTTGTAATCTGGCAGAGAGGCAGGGAAAGCTTATTATATTACGGCAGTCAGGCTGGCTTCATTCATAGACAATACCCCTGAAAGATGGAATAGTTCAGTTTTCGCGGAGAGGGATTGGCGATAGGGGCGGAAGAGGTAGGTGAGATGGCAGACTGTCGGCATACACCCCACCT
The DNA here is from genome assembly GCA_038088585.1 of Chrysina gloriosa. Taxonomy (NCBI): domain Eukaryota; kingdom Metazoa; phylum Arthropoda; class Insecta; order Coleoptera; family Scarabaeidae; genus Chrysina; species Chrysina gloriosa. The sequence continues at coordinate 6,470,035 of CM076096.1, forward strand.
CCGGGCCGAAGTTCGGTAACCGGTTCCCTTTCAATTTCAGTTCTTAATTCGGGGTGATTTAGATATTCGCCGATTGGTAATGTCACTCATTTTTTACCGACCTATCTCTCAATTACCCGTTCACAACAATACAGTGGAAAACTCTTTATACGTTTTATTGTGTTGGCATTACTGACGTCTCTCCAATTATACCTCTCCTTTTATTTTATTTCTCTATGCGCTCGCTTCCATTAGGTTAAATTTATTCGAAACTTTTATTATTCGAGAAATCGACTTTCCTTCGCCTTTTTTCTCCCTTTGCCTTTTACAGATACGGATATACCTCTCTCGGCGCCGTTCAAATATCCCTGGAATTATCTCCATCCCAATGGCATATATCATGCGGAATTAGACAAAGGTATTCCGGCAGATTTATCCGTTTAATGTCTATAACTCGATATCTAAAATTTTGTTTGCGTCTCCAATTTAAACCTTACAAAATCGATACTGCAAGATTGACACTTTTTCCTATCATTAATTTTGCGAATAGGGACGAATTATTTTGACCGATTTCCTAAAATATACCTGTGGAATCTGTAGATTTGGAAATGTTTTTGGAATTTGGCTAAATTTAATTTATAATTTTATACCGCTTTCATGGTGTTCTACATACTACCAGCCCCGATGGATGTGCTTATCTGGAACCTACAAATACTATCAATTTCCATAACTTTATTTGGGCTACACCCAACTGCACTTGGGGCTATCATTTTTCTGGATCTATCGAAAATAAATTCCAAACTTTATTGCTTTATTACTTTGATGTAGTCAGTTTGAAATGTGCATTCCAAATTATTGTGATCCACACCCAAATTCCTGGGGGGTTTACCAAATTCGATTTAAGCAAATATTCACGGATCATTTGATATTTTTATAATATTTGAGATCTTTCGGGGCCTTTTCCCAAAACTATGAAATTATTTTAATACATAGTAGGGGTTGAGTAAACTTTCCTAAACCGAGAGATGTGCTTATCTGGAAGCTACAGAAACTTTCAGTTCCGGTAGTTTTGTTTGGGCCACACCCAACTGCAATTGGGGCTATCATTTTTCTGGATCTATCGAAAATAAATTCCAAACTTTATTGTTTTGAAACTTTGATATAGTCAGCTTGAAACGTGTATTCCAAATTATTGTGATCTACGCCCAAATTCCTCTGAGGTTTAACAAATTCGATTTAAGCAAAGATTCACGAATCATTTGATATTTTTATAATTTCTGAGATTTTTCTAGGCCCTTGCCCAAATCTATGAAATTGTTTTAATACACACTAGGGAACGAGTAAACTTTCGTAAGCCGATGTATGTGCACACTCCCCGCATTATCTAAAAACAGGCGCTGGTTCTTTTCATGACAATAGATACAATTTGCACATTTTTGTTATTATTTTTATTATTCAACTTCCATCCCTCCGTCGCGGCAAATTGCGGGTGCAGGGCGATTCCTTTTATATTTAAAACCGTAAAAATTTCCTGTCTGCTCCTTGAGTTCGTCACGGATATTTACTCAAGTGAATTCTTCTTCGGCGAATTATTCCGATGAAGTTTTTTTTTCTTACTTCACCTCCCCCGTCTTCTAATTTCATTGTTGTTTCACCCTCACTGGATGTTTTATGTTTCTTTTCGAGGTTTTTACTCGGATGCCGGATCCCGCTTCCGGTTGACTATTTTGATTGGGGGCAAATCTAACTGCCTGACGTGTGGCGATATTATAAATTCGGGAAGGTTGACACACGGCGGTAACCCTCGCCTTCCCCATATTCCGCCACCCACTACCCCGCGCGCGCTAACAAATATTTACCGCTACCGCGCCCAAAGAGTTGGTAAGACGCCGCAATGAATGATAAGACGTTAAAATGCATTACCATGATGTCACATGAAATAAAACCCATATACAGAGGCGCATTATGTGAAAAATATGGAAATAATATTGCCCCGGCAAGCAAAACAGCCCTCTGCATATGAAATATGTGATCAGGGGTAAGGAGTTTTTTCCGAGTTTCTCCGCCGAACCGACGCAGTGAATACCAATAGCGTTAGGTGGGCCAAAGTGCAATTTAAAGAGATTTAATGAGGAAATAACAATACGGCCATAACGAAAAGCCCAGGTATTCGCCGTATAAAAATAATATATGTGTATTGTTACGTTATTTCGTGTGATTTATAACGTTCACCTCCCATTTCTTTACAGCTACGTACAAATTATCATAAAGCAATTTCGTTTTGAGGGTTTCTCACTTATAAAAAACCTCTTTTTTATTAAATCCGAAACGATAAGCTCTCGAGATGCTGGACACCAACAAATTTTTTGATAATCCAGGAAGCTTTTTAAGAAACAATATGGGGGAAAAACATAAATACAATAAGACGCAGGTCTGGTCATTCCGGAAACGTCGCTAGGAACCCCTCCAGGGTTGTATATCAATTGACAAATGCGTCGTTTTAAAGTAGATATCGAAGGGGGAAAGACCAATAATTTACGGCAGCCCATTCTCAATAAAGCCCTATGACTGCTGAATTTCACACTTTATGAGGCCGCCGGTATACTTAGCAGTGGTCCTAATTTATGAGAGTCCAGCAAAATCTGTCGAAGCACCATATGTCCGGCCTGCCACCGACAGGCGTCATTTGTAACTTCTCAAAAGCCGAACCCTGTACGTATTGCCGCGGGCTAAACAACGCCCGTATCACCGCTAAATATTAATAACTACGATTACCTTACACTTACGTTTACGAATTCGGAGCGATTTATTAATTTAGAAACCGTTTCGCTAGTTTTTAGCCGAGGGGTCACGCACGCGGTCCAGATTAATTGGGGGTAATTGACCCGGACCTCTTAGTCGGCGGAGAACGTCCAACCCCTTCGATTATTTCTCTTAAGCCACTTCACAGTCCACAATAATAACACGAGCAGCGGGGATTACTGAAGGCGTAATATAATTATTTCGTGGATTTTAACATTTCGGTGCTTTTGGGACACACAAAAGGATTTAGGACATCGGACAAATCATTTATTCCTTTGTTTTGTTTTGGGCAATTTCTATTCAGTATAATAGAATAAAATTCGGGTGACTCTCCATATAAGACCTTGGAGAAGAAGCTGGGACTATCTTATCTGAACGACAGAGTTTGATCAATTACGAAGTAGAAGGCTCCACCATTTTCAAGTCATCTAAAGGAAGCTGACGAACACAGGATATTTCTAACAGGCCTAGAGCTCAATTACAGGAAATCAATTGGTATAAACCACTAACACAAAATAACAACAACGAAAAAAAAAAATTAAAATCTAGTTACACAAAAATACAAGTATAAACTACAGGAATTTATTTTTGATGGACGATATAATTAAATAAAATGCTACAAAAATGAAGGAATTGGAGGTAGGCTACAAAAATTTACAGAATGCGTTTTCGCAGATGATGCAACTATATTTGGTAATGACGAGGAGCTACAGGATTATCGAGAAATCTAGGCATTTTTGTGTTCGTAGGTTTATGGAGGATCATACTAGCATTTGACATAGGCGTACAATCGTCATTCTTTACGTTTTCGCTCCATTATTTTTATCATACATTTAAAGTAACAGGCCTGTACTTTTCAGTACACAGCCGTTTCATCGCATTTCTGGGTAAGATAAGCTAACTAGAATATCACGTGGTGTAAAAATACAAATAATTATTTTAAGTTAAACTTTAAAATGTTTACAAGTGAACAAAGCACATCCATTCTGATGGCGCATTTTCGCGGTACACGAAATGAAGATGGGACTTGGACATACTCACTGCAGCCTTGTATCGACCAATACGCCATAAGAATAGACTTGTGGAACGTTTTGAAAATAAACATTGCATTTGCAAAGGGAAATTTACAGGTAGGCCAACTATATTAAGTGTAAATGTTGTTGATGACATTCAACATCCAATGCAGCAAAGTATTACGAAATCTTTACCCAAGTTATCTGCTCAGGCAGGCCTGATAACGTATTTCATTACTTATTATAAAAGAATTCAATGCTTTCCTATTTTCTAGGTATCTCTTATGGAAGCTGCCAAAAGGGTTTCAAGAGGATTTTGTATATGCATGCATATAAAGTGTCAATGGTACAACAATTATATTCACCTGAGACGTATTCAATTTTGTCAGTGGTTTACTGGCAATTTAAACTATAATGAAGTATTGGACAAAACATTTATGTCAGAAAGGGTACGTGATGAGCCAAAATTATAGAACATGGGGAACAGAAAATCCACATATTTAATCGAAACCAGTTTATACCCGACTCAAATGGCTACATGGGTGGGATTATCAAAACGACGTATTGCGGGGCCTAAATTTTTTGCTGATACATTAACTGCTGAAAGATATCGAAATAATATTTTACATCCATTTATCGAACAGTTGCACGATGGATATTTTCAGCAAGATTAAAGTTATATCGGCCTTGGAGGTAGTGGCAGAACGACAATTGGGATGGTGGGGTCACCAACATAGATTAGATAGTGATAGGCCAGTCAGGAAAATCTGGGAGGCAAGAACTTTCCAAGTATCGGAGACGCAGAGGTAAACCAAAGGAGACACACAAAAATACTGCAAAAGGAGAATTTGAGATGGAGTGAAGCAAAAGTTTTGGCAATGGCGCAAGTTTGTGCACAACATATACAGTGCTATCCCGACACCTCACGATATGAGGGAAAATGATTATATACTAGCTGTTAAGCCTGCCCCTGCCAGGCAAAAAGAAAAAGAAAATATAAGCTAGAATGTTAAAAGATTGAATTTTGCCACGCCTCTTTTTCGTCTTAATTCTTTGCCTAGAGGCCAAAAATCAAAAAACAAGTTAGGATTTGGCCTAGGCGTTTTACTATATGCATACCAATTTTCAGCTTTCTAACCCATCAGAGGGCTTCAAAAAGCTCTGGAAAAAAACAGGAACACACAAATAAGGAAATTATATATATAGATGTGTATATATATAACAGTGACCTCAAGTTGGCGTATTGAAGAACACCGGATGAACTGGAGACTTAGTTATCATATTTAACATACAACTTTCCGATCAAACACATAAGATTTAAGACGATCAATAAAAGGCATCCACAGATAATTCTATCTGCTTCCACATGTCGTTTTCTCCTTCTTTTCTTTCACATCTCCCTGAGATTTGGGCTTGCAACTCTTCTTATTTTCCGAATGGTCATTTCGTAATTAGTAGGAAATATAAGTTCAGGTCTAAACAAACGAGAGCTCAGGTTTGAAATCTCCTCCATTCCCCACACGGTCGATGCGTTTTGGGATATCGGTTTCTTTTATTTTTCATCATTTTTCGATAGTTTGGCCTACGCTTCGTCTATTTTCTGTCGAGATCGTTAGTTCGGGATTAGTGGGATGTTACTTACAACCTCAGAGAGGACGTATTTTTTCTTTTTGACGTTTAATAGACGAGCTTGCTGACGCATTTCTCGAGAAATTTGGGCTATCCAGCATTTGCTTACTACGATGACTGGTCGAAACGTTTGCGGCTTGGATTCGATATCATTATTAGATGATCAACACGCTGCCTGAGAGACGTATTAAATAGTAAAGCTCCCGTTGCTGATGAGGATCATTTCCGAAACTTCGAAGGAAATTGAGAAAACAAAACATTGATAAAGTTTCTGTTTCCTTGTTACAACCATCAACACAACAAACTCCGAAAATTTCATTTAATTTTATCCACTTTAATTATCAACAATTATTTTAAAAAACAAAAACAAAAAAGAAACAATGAGAACGAATTTCCCCAACGATCAGTACTGGGTTTCGATAACGGCGACGGCAATATCATCAGTAAACACCAGGGGGACGGCGTTCTGTATACGAACGAATCTTCTGCCCTCTATCACGCGGTGAATGCAGGCGTGGGAATCCAGGAAATTGGGGCAATGTTTATATGTTGTGTTGTGATGCTATATATAGTATACAACTGTACAAGCAAGCAGCTAGGGTGAGGTCGTGGTTCAGTTCAGCCTCAGTCGTCGAGCGGTAAGCGTCGGCGTTTGAATCCGACGGAACACGCGCGTTTATTTCGAACGCGATTTCCTCTTATCCCCTTTTTTGGGGGAAATAATTATTATTGTAAGTAGTTTATTTTTGTTCATAAAAGAATGTCTCCAGTTGATTTTTAATTTTTCAAATATTTACGTTAAGGGTAGTTTTTGTGTAGGTACGAATTAATTAAATACAAAACTACCCCTTAGCATTATGACCAGTTCAAGACGATATTTTGTATGTGTTTAGAAATTAGCTAGTACCTACGAACAAGACAATTTAGGACTAACTTCATCTTAAACGATTCCAACCGTCACCACATCAATTTGAATAACTCGAAATCCCACGTATTTTGTTAACGGATATCATTACAATCCCCTAGAATTATCACTATGGTTTGAGAAAAGAATGGGTGACGTGTTATCATTAGGGAATGCAAACCGGTCTTTGTCTCTACTGACGTGCAAGGTGTGACATTCAAATTCGGACGTCACGTCATCCACACCGACATAACTAGGAAAGAATTTTGAAATATCAAATTGTCATGATTTAGACCCAAATAACTCCTACTACATCTCATTTTAAATCACTCCAAATACCATACCTACGACCGAATTTTACAACCCCTAGCATCATCATCAACAGAAGGAAATCTTTTGTATCAAACAACAAATTCGCACTTAGAACGAGCTCAAAAGAAATTACTCGTATTCCTGTCATATCAATTTCGGTAACTCCAGCTAGGTATTTCTGCAACTAAGTTGTCATTCACATTGAAAAGATCATGAAACATTTAAGAGTCGGCATTGAAACGTTGGAATTTGTGTAAGAATAAAACTATTATTCTTCCACATAGCTGTTAGAGAATGTTAGTTTTGTTCTAAGTTGCGCACTAATTTCCTAGCCATTCAGAAAATGCAAAGCGTAAGAACGAAGGAAGTCGGAAAGACGTAGCTTTTTTGGTTTTGTAAAAAATCTGGTTTTAAGCTTCAACTTTCAAAACCTTTATAGTTCATAAACTTTTCTTTCAATTTATTTGGACTTCTTTATTAATAGCAACCACCCTCTTTATTTCAAAATTTCCTTCTGGTTACACGTAATTTTTTGTTATATTCCAGGAGTTTCAAACATCACAAATTTTGCTTCCAATGAATCGGTTGTTTCAAAATTTTAACACAAAAATGTTATATTTCAAAGAACTTGAAAATTCGCAAGTGTTTCTTCCAATGAATTGATCCTTCTTTCATTAATATCGACCTTCATTGTCTTAAGGTCCAAAACCAAAATTTCTTGTTACTTATTATTACATTCCAGAAGCTTAAAAAATCACAAACTTTGCGCTTGCGAATTTGCATTCTTGGTTTAAAATTTTCTATTCTAATAAATCTCTAATGTAACAATTTTTAGTTATATGTAGTCTATTAAATGTGTATATATGTGTATATATATACATTTGTTTCGTGACCTATCTACTTAATAGAATATAGATATTAATTCCCCATTTGTTGTGTGATTTACCTGAAAGTGGTAAAGGAGAAGATATTTAAAAGTAATAATCTATGACAAGAGCTTCACACGCAAAAACACTTCATCACGGAAAAATTTAATACTTATTCTTAATTTTTCAGTTATTGGAAGTTTTTCTTCGTTTTCAAGAAAATGGCGGATTATGAAGATTCATAAGCAAATACTGAACACGCGAAATATGATTTTTTAATAATTTCTTCATTCATTTCAAGGTTGGTGCAACTGTTTGCTTCGGATGAAATGGACAACATACATTCATACATAATTAAAATTATTAGTTGCTAAAAGTGTTTTTGTTGTTATCTTGCAGAATTGTTGGCGATATTTTTATGAATAAAATTGAAATTACCTTCGAAATACGTGTTTTATTATCATCAAGTTAAAAATCGTCAACTACTTTCCAGAGGCACAATCTTAATAAAATAAAATCTGGCTAACTCTCCATATAACCGTCTAATTAAGTAAGGTAGGTAAAGTAACTGTGCAAAAGCTTACTAAGTAGGCACAATTTACAATAATCCGTAATTAATACATATATTTATGTGATTTTTTTCATTTATTTGATTTATTTAGAATTATTTCACCTTCTTGCATCTTCAATTCTTCTTGTATCATTAATTCAATTCAATTATTTGTATTTCCTTATTTTCAATTGTCCATTGTAAATTTTTATGTTGGTTCCTGATCTCTAAATAGACATGTCCGTTGATCAGTGTATTTAAATAAATAAATAAATAAACTAATTAATTAATTCTCGAGGGAATACGTAAACTAAGACCGGGATCGTAGAGAATTCAAAAACTTAGTATTAGACTGAAATTGGATATATCCAAGTTTCAACATTTTCTTGCAAATTTACAAAATTCGATCAACATTATCTCGAAGCAATTTCTTCTTACATCACACAACCACTTTCTTATTGAAAGTTAAATATGTATTTAATAACCATCCCAAAGACGTTGTAAAAAAGTATGTAAAAGCCATTTCTTTTACATCTTCCAGTTGTAAATTTTAAATGAGGTTTATACGAAGGAAAACGACAAATATTTAAGTTTTTGTTCCTGAACCTACTTAACGAGGATGAAAATGTTAACATCGCACTTCAAAAACTGGTATTAAATCCGAAAGTATGTACAATCTTTACGGGTCTGTAACAAATATTTAACACTACACATATCTGCAAATCGGTAGTTTAGAGGAGTGGTACAGTAAAGTTGAAGGATTCTAACTTTTCATATTACATTACCCAATTCTAACACCTTCTATTTTATTAGATTTTGACGATTTTCGCGGACTTTCTGAATGTTTGCGGACCACCATTTGGGAGATTTAAAATTCAAACTCTCACAGATTCGTACAAACATGCATAGAATTGACCTATAATTTGCTTAACAAATAACTAATTTGAAAATTTTTTGAGGATAGATGACGGAGAAAATAAACCAGCCTGAAGGATGTGTTTTAGTATTTCAACGAATTGGACTTTCTTTATTTTTGAAAGGGGGATTTTGCTTAAAAATATATTTATGCATGAATCAATCCCCACAGGATTGAAACATCTCACACCATGGATTGTAGAGGTGATAAGTAATTCAATGGAAACCGACGTTAGGGTCGGTCTTTACACCTCCTTGTAAACTAGGTTTTAAGTAAAATATAATCTTTTTTAATAAGTAAAAAGACGGATTTTAGAGTTAACTTAGACTAACTAGATAAATTTATAAGGACGTTTACAAGGAGGTGAAAAGACCGCTCCTTTGAATCGCTGAATCAGGACAAATTTCCGAAACGTTTAATACTACCTGCACACAATAGGCAATAGTATTATACAAAAGAGTGGCCGACCGGAAGAAGGGCCCTTTTAATCAAATTCCGAAGAAAGTGGTCGTACATTCAAGGGTAAGGTGGTGATGTGCTGACGCAGAAAGGACTTTTGTCTTCCAAATTGCGACAATGTCATTAGTCTTAAACATCATCATCTTGGATTACAACGCGGAAGATTTCCTCAACACAATCAATTGCTATTCCAAAACTTGCGTTAACACTAATTGTAAGCCGTACTGCTAATTACTCGTTGCGTTAGTTTATTTACCGTAAAGATTCTTTTATCAACTTCAGGTCCTCCAAACTGAGATTTATACCGATAATTTTATAACGCCTTATTAAGGGACTAATTTCGATGATTTTGATTGAAAATAATGTGTGCTTAATCGCCAAATGTGGAATAAAAACTAATTAAATAATTGGAATTTGAATACTTAATCTTGTGCCTTAATGGAGGAAAGATTGGATTGGATGTTGGTACCTAACCAAATAATCGCTGTAATCTGACAGGAGGAAGTTATTATTATTTTACGGTTATTATCATTGGTGATTTTCATTTCTATTACCGCCACGTATATCAAAAAATTATGGACCTTGTTCCTTGTTCCTTTCAACTTCAAACTCTAAAAGCTACATCAAACTCAGATATTATGCGATTTCTAATCGAGCAGGAAGCAAACTAAAAACGTCGTTGACGTTGTGATTTCTACAATTTGAAGACTGCTGCTTCAATGTCATTTCAAACGTTAAATCCTTTTTGATCTAAATATGTTACTAAGTTTACCAAACTATAACCACCAAAACAAAGAAAGAGCTAGAAAAAGTTGTGAGAAGGCTAGGAAAGGAAGCAGATCGATTTGATCTCCGATTAAACCAGGAAAAAACTAAGTATACAATCCAAAAATAGCAACAGCGGAAAAATCCCAACGAATTAGATGCTTGAGGCATGTGCAAAGGCCGAAGAACCAGAGAATGACTAAAATGGTGTCGTATAGGAAGTCAATCGGGAAAAAGATAGGTAAATAGTCTCCAAGAGGATTTAAAGAAAATAGATATCAATAATGGAAGAGAAAGAGCAATGGATAGAGACAGCTGGAGAAGAATAGTAAGAGAAGCCCTAGAAAAATTGTGAATGAAGTTGTGACTATACAACAGAGATCACGTATTTTATTATAAGTAAAGAAAAATGTAAATAGGTTTAGTGTCGCAATGTATAGTTCATCTATGCCCAAGGCCTACATGGTTTGCAGAGCAATATTCATAATATATATAATTATCACAATTATATCAAGCCTATCTGCATTAGTTCTAATCTTCTTAAAATATCAAATTTTATTTTGATTCCTATCAATTTATCTGGGAAACTTACCCCATTGATATAGTTTTGAGCTACATAACTACTTCTAATCAAACGCTTAATAATAATAATAATAATGGTAATAACCCTAGCAATGGTAATAGCAACATTAGTAACACTTATTTAATCCCAGGTCTTCAAAACAATAATGATAAGAACGATGATAACGTAATAATAATGGTAATAAAAATTTCCTGGACTTACATTTTGAAGTGTTTAAAATTATTAAGTATTTTATTGTTATTATATTATTCTAAAATTTGATAGTTATAGACGCTACTTTTTCCTGCTTCTGTTTTTTGGCGGTAAGATTCGAATAGATCCAAGCTACTTTTGTAATACAAATTAATTTGATGGTATCAGCATTGTTGTTGCGATTAATGGTTAAAAACTGTCCCTAATCTTGTGGAAATAATGTAAATAATATTTCAATATAATTTGGACTAATAAGAAAATTAGAAAAAATTAATCTAAAATGTGTAGGACAAGAATCTGTCATCTTGCAATAGTCAAAACTTATAACAGAAATCTAAATCTCGATGAAATTGTGGGAGTTACGAAAATTTGACGGAAACACTGAAGATGACTCAAAAATCTGTGCCTATCGAAAAGTTAAAATATATAAACAAAGTGAAAAATTCGTGTTGAAATATGTGTTTTACTACTACTAAGTGACCAAATAGGTAAATAAATAGATTCAAAATATTCAAAGTCGAAGTGATATTGCGAGGCAAAAAATTCAAAATATGATAAGGGGTACCTGTGCAAAAGAAGCCAGCATACGTGTTTCGCAGTACTTCATAGGTGCGGGCAGGATAAACACAACACTCACAGCACAACACCTAAACACAACTAAACACATAAATGGTAACAGCGTCTATTAATTATTTCTTTTTCGGTAGAAAGAACAAGAGTTAGTTGTGTTGTTGCGCAAAAAGGGTCATTGAAGTCCCCGAGATGCCGGCGGAGAACGAATCGTAGGCGGGACGCGCGTCTCAGATGCGCCGCTGCAGTTTGTGTTGTTTGTGTGTGTATTTCTATAGCGTCGGTGGTGGCGGCGGCGGCGGCGGCAGCGGCAGCGACGGCGTTAGCGTTATTCCGCGCAACACCCGCCGACGACACCTCCGGGCGAAGGCTCCGCGGCACACGGGGCTACCGGCTTCCAGACGCGTTGCTAGCTACCGAAATGCTATTGCTATCGACGAACATCAAAATTACGAGCTCTTGCCGCTTCTGCTCCTGCAATACCGTCCCTTATACTCCGGCTACCGCTCCCCACGTCACCTTCTCCTACCGCTCTCGCTATAAACTAGCCCCGAAAGTGCATCACAGAACCTCCGCCCATTCTTCATACGGAACATTTAAATATTTTGTATCTTTGCATTGTTCCTTACGAATTTTCAACTAAAAACCTATCGTTAATATCCACCATATCACATAAATTTGAACACCAAGAGCAAACATATCCATTTTAACAGATACGTAAATGGTCATTGTCAATAGGAAATGCCCAAATGATGAAAATCGATTAAAAACAGCCACGTACCTAGTTTCACCTATCAAACAACTAGTTTCCGTGCAAAAGAGGATCATATTTAGCCCTCAATACCAGAATATCACCAATAAGAAACTATGTAAACCAACCGACAGCATTTATTATTCCTTCGTTTTTTTACTCAGAAGACCTCTTGTCCAAATGCCACCAATCAAGAATCAGCAAGGCCAATAGCTAAGAAAAAACGAAGACGAGGCCGAACTGTTCGAGCATCACCTTGCAGCAGTATTCCAGCTTCGTGATACGTTTAAAATGGCCATAATCCCTGAATACCAACCATTTGAGCCATCAAAGTTCTTTGCCCTAATGAAAGTAGCCGAAGAAATTGACAATATCAATAGCCCAAAAGAGGCACCGGGATACAATGAAATCTCTAAACTGGGCAAATATGCGGTATGATGAGTCATATGTCGTTTGTCCAATGTAATATTATATTACAGAGGGCAAAGGACATATGACTCATTATATCACATATTTGGCCAGTCTTGAAATATCTCCGGGACTCCTCAGAAACCTTTCTAAGAAAGTGATCGTCATGGTGGCATTTCTATTTAATGATTGGATTTGGCTCCATTGTGTACCGAACTGCTTTAAGGTAACTTAAATAATAATGATCCAGAAGCCTAATAAACTATCAGAGCAAGTCAAATCATACATACCCATACATATCCTGGAACGTCTCAAATCATTCCAGTTTGGGTTCAGGAATAACCATTCAACAATCGACCAAGTACATTTAGTGACAACAATAATTGAACGGGCGTTCGAAGAAAAAGAAATACTGGACATTTCCCAATCATTCCACCGGGTTTAACATCAAGGCCTTACTTGCAAGATGAGCAAATTGCAAAACAACTCTAAACTGCTTCTAGCCTATATTTCTGACGGCAACTTCAGAGTTTTATACGGAGAAGCCTACTTCAACTTCTGTCCAATTCAAGCAGAAGTAGTGTCCTCGTCCCCTTCTACTGTACCTCCTATTTATTGCCGATATTCCAACAACAAAAGATACGTTATTACGACGGTAGACAGCTCTCAAATCATGTCCTAGACAAGGTTAATCGTTGCACATCGGACTCGAAAATCAAAATGAATGAGTCAGAGTCAGCCCATGTCACATTTACGTTACCCAAAAAAATAGCAACCACAATATCGACTTCAACGAGGAAATCAGCGAAATACCTGCATCTCCATTTGGACGGCAGGCTGGACAGGAAGCACCACGTGAAACAAAAAGTTAGTAATAGTCAAGCTGTGACCATGTTTGGGACTTAATTAACCCTCTATCAGATCCCACTTTTCACTTTGAGCGCGAATTGTAATAATTTTCAAATTTCAATTAAAAATATTAAAAATTGACATGGTTATGATTATCTGAATAAAAAATTGCAACTTTTGTGGCATCTTTTTAATGATTTTCTTTCATCATCTTGCCATTTGTTTTCTTGCAAATAAACTATTCGTCCTTAATCTAAAATGTTTATAGCATGTTCCAAAATTTTTACATCAATATCGGACGGATGGTTTTTTGCAACTGTTACTGAAATGGCTGGGGTCCAGTGGACCCCAGTATGACCATCTACCATAGATTCTATATTGAAGTGTGACCACGGAGGGTTAACAGACGGATTAGAGCTGAAAGAGATACTCCAGGAAAATATGGACCAGCTCATTTAAGCCTCTCTAGAAGAATGGGAAAACTTACCCTAGGAACAAGTTGACAATTTGATTAGAAACATTGCATTAGGATTAAATGTGGCAACACTGACTATTAAAGTGAAAAACAAGCTTTTTACTTGTCTTTAATCAATCATTTAAATTCTTCAACTCTTACATTTTTTGTGGTTTTCGTTAATTTCAAGCATTCGTTATAGAAATATAGGATGATTTCATAGAAGTTCGAGTGTCTGTATGTATAATAATTTAAACAAAATTCAGGAAAATCTCCAAAAACGATGTCCCGAAAATGAGAAAACGCAAAATCTCGCATCTAAAATTTAAATATTAATAATTCTATATAATTCCAAACATCTGCCATCTTACAACGATCACCCCTATCATTTCGAACCCGAGAAAATCATAAAATACGAATAGACACATTTTTCTCGAAAAGCCAACCGGACAATATCAACGATACATCATCTTTTTTCGCGAAGACGAATACGTATACTCGGCAATATCGAAGACGGTCCAACCCTGACAATAAGGGGGTAACATATGCAAGGCGAGAGTTCGAGATTTTCGTAGCATCCGAATCCACCTAGAGACGCAAGGACCATTCTCTAATATTTAGGGAACCGCCGGCCCAACAAATAATCGGCGCAAATGTCAACCGAGAAATAAAAGCAATTTCAGTGATACAATCTTTTCATTTTTCTTTCTTTACGCAGCCACTTCGCACCCAGATCAGATAGGTGAGATGGCAGCGGAGGCGTCGAAACACCCTTATATATATATAAATTCGGGGCGAGGTTCAGATCAGCAGTTTTAACGTCTCTGTGTGTGATAATTTTACTAAACACTTCGAGTCATCAGCGATTTTTTCTCAAAATTTTATCCAATTCTCTCTTTTCACGAACAAATTTTTCCTTTTCAAACACCGCAAAACGCAGATCTTGATAATTACAAAATTCGAATCGTTCTGGAAGCGATACATCTTCAGTACCACCATGCTTTTTCTAATCTTTCCGGGCGTTTTCCTTTGTTTATGCGACCCCGCTATTTGCTCTCGACCATTTTCCGACCCTCGTTCCGTACGGAATATGGGGCAATTCCATTATGATGACCGTTTTAAAACAATTTCTGACCCCCGAGGGAGAATTCCGAACGGGGGACGACGACCGTAACGATATTCTTGAAACTAGCGTTTTTATTATAGATATATGTTGCTAATTTGTCGTATGGAGAGCGTTTTCGTATTACTCGCGTTAAAATTGGGGTGGGATGAGGGTTACGAAATCGGGGTGAACGTCTGAATAGGTTAGTGAGAGAAGCAAGCTGTATAAATAGTTTGAGTTTCCTCAAGAATATCGAAATTGTCCAAACAAGCATATTTGGACAACAATCTGATTCTCACCGAGCGTTTTTCCATTTTACCCCAATGAGGGAGAGAATGCGGACATACTCATCGAAATAGCGACAATAAAAAGCGGTCTTGTTGACTCTGCAATCAGTCAGGACGAGGTCAGCACTAATATTTGACCGCAAACGCACCTTGGAAAGGCTTTGTGACTCTAATGGTGTTTCCCAAATTTGGGTACCAGCCCATCGGGGTAGGACGAATAAGTTGGTGCGGAAGAACAATACCAGTGCCCTCACAAAGCCAAACCAGCTCCAAGGAATTACCACGTCCACTCTAAAAACTAGAGTACGGGAAGCTGTGTGGAAACCAATTCTGCTCAGAGAATGGCAAGTGAAGACAAGGCTCAAGTAATCCAAGATTTTCATAGAAGTGACCTTGAGTTGCACTGAGATCATCAATTTAACTATAAAACTGCAGAGAAGTCAACTCAGGGTCATAATTGGTGTCTACCATACATTAGATGGTCATCATGCAAAAAAATCTTGCTCTCCATTGCTGCTGAGTCTGAGTGCAAAATATGAGTAAGTATGCAGCAGCTTCCATACTTAAGACATATATTTGGAACCTACCCTTCGAGAGATAGATAAGACTCTAGATCTAATGCGTTGATTGGGGTAGGTTAGTAAAATGAGTTATTGAGCCTGGATACTGTCCCTTCGGGCTCTCCCGAAATTTGAAACCTCCTGAAGGACCTGAAAGTTTTTACCCCTGTTCAATATCTTTATTTTTCTTTTTCAAAAAATTATTAGAACGTAACGTCCTTAAGGTTCTTCTCACCGTACATCATTCTGGATATTCTTTATTCAAAACGATATCAATACCATCGAGAGGGAACACCGATTTCTATACTTATAACCAATAAATTCCTTCGCATTCGTATATAAATCTCGGGGAAAAAACACTAGGTCCCTCTTACCCGTAGAATTTATGCGGTTTTGGCAGTATTCAATAACATCTACAACTTACGACTTAGCGCTATATAAGCAATATTCGATAGAATATAGCGGAACCGTGGAATGGGTGGAGAAGGGGCGTTCGAACAAGCGAAGGGATGCGATCCAGCGGGGAAGGGGTGGCTGCCGGCGGCGGAGAGCACGCCCTGTATAAGGTCTGTCGACTACGACAATATGTGTGCCTTATAGTTTTTTCGGCTCCGTTCAAGATATATTTGTATGTTCACGCGTCGCCCAGCGGAAAGGATCACATAACAATCGGAAAAGGATAGCTCTCCTGCGTGTTATAAGTTCTGCGGGGAAATGTCCCTTAGTGGCAGGTGCCTGGCCTGCTATATTTCCAATAACCAATATCCCGTTCAAACTGAAACGACATAAACTTCGTTATTCATCCGAGATGTAGATTTGTTATCATTTGTCTGTACCCTGGTTCGGCGAAAAGGACGACTTTTTAATATTATAACCGATCAATACCGGCTTCTATTTAAAAAATGAGGAAAGAAAAGGTGTGAATATCCGGATTTTAAGGCGGAGGACTCTTTGGAAAGTCTTGTTTCATTATTTCCTTTACACGAAATTGCTTCTGTTTCATTATTGGATACAAAAATTACTCTTTCCCAATCCTCAATCTCATTTCCTCATAACACACCGAAAGAAACCCCTACTTCATAGGATTATACAAGATATTGGAATGTTACCATTAAAAATCAAGTTTTGATGACGTGCTGAGATGCCTATGCCTTAAATCCAAACGTACAATTTCGACAACCAGATTACCATTTTCACTAGAAAAAGCCTGACAAATTAAATACCATCCTAGCCTCTGTATTGATCTAAAATACTCTCGGCCGTCTGGTCTTCATCTTTCCTCCTTCGTTACTATATAAAATAAATAAAATTACCCTTACCATACCTTTCGGAAAAAATCCAGATACGTATTTCGGCAGCTAACTATCCTCGGTGGGAAAACTGGGGAATTCAGTATAACTACTACCACTATTGATACTGAATTCCCCAGTTTTCCACTGAGGATGGCAACTTAATTGCCGAAATACGTATCTGGATTCTTTCCGCAAGGTGTGGTAAGGGTAACTCTAATTTTAAATTTAAAGCTGATTTTGATACCCTATATCGCGACCTGCAATGTATTGACTGGACGCTCTTATCTAATTATAGAGATGTTAATCTTGTTCCCCATGCTGTTTATACAACTCTGTATGAAGCCATCAATTGCTCCGTACCTCAAATCTCCGGCTCCTACTCGTTTTCAGATTATTCACCATGGTTCTTTCTAGAACTGATTTCAGATTTAAAAGTTAAAGAGCATTACAGACATAAATGGAAAGTACCTAAGAACGCTTTCTTCTTGGGCGAATTTAGGCCAATGCGCGCTCTTTGCGAGGAACAGATATCTTGGGCCTATAATTCTTTTGTATACAGAGCAGAAGACTCCATCTAAGACTAAAGAAATTTTTAAATTTATCCGTCCATACTGCCGGGCAAAATGCATCGTTATGACCTTCTGCTTGAGCCTGCCTAAGATATAGTTGAGGGCTTCACTCAACACTTCTCTAATACTTACAAACTTTCGGCGTGAACAGTTTTCAGTAGAATTTTCTCCAATCTTTCTCGCTACACACTACCTCTGAAGAGAAGTTGATTAGTATAATGAGTTCTCTTCCTAACAACTTGACTTACGATGATGATTTTAGTCCCATTTTCTTTGGTACGTGACTCTAGATTTGTATTGGCTGCACTCTCAGCCAGCTTAATGAATTTGTCTATTGCAACTTCTACCATCCTGATATCTGGAAAAGGGCTAGAATTATTCCCATTTTTAAAAAGGGTGACAAATCTTCTCCCAAAAACTATCGTTCAATAGCAATTTTATCTAACTTCGCTAAGATCTATGAAACCATTATTTATAGATGTATTTCTGCTAACACTAACTCTTTAGCCTCTCTGCGTCAACATGGTTCCATGCCTGGCCGGTCTGCTGTATCCAATTTTTTATGTATTGCTCAATTTATCAATGAAAATCTTGATGCTCGTCGGAAGGTTGACGTTATTTACACTGATTTTTCTAGTGCTTTTGACACTGTTGATCATAGATGGCTTCTCCATAAGCTCAAACTGTTTGGTTGTACTTCTACGCTGCTTTCTCTACTAAGTTTCTTTCTGATCAGCAGGCCGAAGTATGTATTTTATAATGGTTACTCCTCCTCTCTTTATACTGCAACGTCCCGAGTACCTCAGGGCTCTAGTCTCGGTCCATTGCTGTTGATCCTTTGGAGTCTCTGAGTTGCTGAGTTGCTCTTGCTTATGCGGACGATCTCAAGCTTTACTCCGCCATCTCTGACATCTTTGACGTGTATGTTTTGCAGCAAAACGTTCATGCTCTAGCTAATTGGTGCGATGATAACAGCCTAAAATTGAACTGCAGCAAGTGTGTTGTTGCTACCTACTCTAAATTCAATATTGCGTTTCCTATTTATGTTTATCAGATCTCTATCGAACGTGTTGAGCGTCGTTTTTTTAAAAAGTGTCTGGTTAAATGTCTGGTTGAGTGTCCTGAACTTTTGGCCAAACGCTTTTGGAAAGCACAAATGGTTCAAACTCTGTCGACTTACATCTTGGGAATGTTTTGTAAATTTGTTTCCTGTTATAACAAAAGAAAATTCTAGACACCAGCTCCGTCAAACAAATTCTTGAAATAACCACAAAAGTCTGGAAAGAAAAAAGGAGATTTTGGATATTACCTTCTCCAATCGAAACTATATACCACTACGATACTTGGGTAAATTTAGGAGGCAAATGCACACTGATGGATAATTTGTCAACTTTTCCTCTTTAATAACAATTCGTTAAGTTTACGGAATGAATTTGTAAAACATTACAAAAAATGTGGGTTGGTGTGGTGAAAATTGAAAAACGAAAAGAGAAGAATAACAGAAGATGGTGGTGGATATTCGTAGTATCAGCGGTAGACGAGAGGGCTAAAGTGTAATTGCTGTGAGAAAAGTGGAGTCATTATCGATTTTAAATACACCGGTGATGGCATTTAAATTATTTTCCATTAAAGTGCGCTGACGTTTCTTTGCAACATCGGCATTCGGTCGACGCTTTTTGCCGTCCTTAACAATTTAGTCGGAGTCGAATAAGTGGCACCCGCTGGGCCATTAGCCGTGAACGTTGTCCATTTGGCAAGGGCCGAGCAACGTCAGCAGTCTATCCGGCTATCCCACCGTGCTGCTATCCTCCTGTCCCATCTCCAACGGCTCTCGCTTGCGGTCTCCGATGTCACCAATGCATCGCCATCGCCCTCATTATCATATCGGCCGCTGGTTTTCGGTTTTCTTCCGTCGCCCCTCGACCCCTCTTGCGCCTCACCCTTGAAATCCCCGGCGCCTCCACCGTCGCTCGCATTGTTTTAAAAGGAGGAAACTAGACCTTTATTGACCAACATCTATTTACACTACAGACGAGAAGTTTTAAGTCGTTAAATAACGGAGAAATTTATATAAGGGGGTTCGGACGCGGAATACACATGAAGAGAGGGTAAGTTTCTAGTGCAAATAAACCGGTAGCTCGGAGTAGACAAAGAAATTGCATCTCCCTGAGGGAGAGGTGTTTACTTCTACGAACGTTTATTTAATTGAAAACGGGTACGAGGATATAAACGGAAGAATTTTCAACGAAATTTCACGAAGATGAAATTTACACCTTCAAATAAATCCCAACTACAAAACCAACAAGAAATTATATCGTAGGAGAATTTGATGGCATGATGCCGCGACTTGATAATTTTCTTTCGATGGAAGCAAGTACATATTATGGACTATCCTTTGTCAGTGCAAAGACCATGAAGGAAATTTTAAAATTCCAGCAGGTAAAATCAAAAGGATATCCTCTTAAATCTAGTATGAATTTATGAAAGGATTCTCTGTTTGGTTTCTCTTCGCATACATACACTTCCGCTTTTCCTAGCAACGAATTACATCCATCTAACATATTATCAGCGTCTAGTTGAAACATTAAAAAGAATTTAATTAAAATATAAAACCTTACCACCAGGTATAGTACGCGGTATTTAATATAGTAACGTTCCAGATTCAGATAGTGTTTGATTGGAATGTTTGGCTTGCATCAGACGCGGCTTTTGTTCTACCGACCGGTTAAATATGGCGAGGAAATTATGGGATGATGGTAGTTGAACTCCTCACCACACAATTGTTTAATAACAAAATTCGGTGACACGTGCTTCACTAGCACGAGGCAAGCACTATCAAAATCATATAAACCGAACTTATTAAAGAAATCTGTGGTGAGGACGTTTTTGTTAAAATGTGGGCGATCAAGGCTCAAAATCGTGATCTAAATCGATTCAATTCAGAAGGTACTTCAGAAAAATATTAACGTATTCGTGTTAATTGAGATGATCCAGTTTGATAAGAACTAATCCGATTTAGAACGTTACAGATGAAGGCCACTTCATACTCTTCAGAATCATTGATGACTAATTTAGCCCGATTTAATACGAATCGTGACATCAACCCATAAGCGATTGAACTGTTTTTGTCAAGTCATTAAGGATTAGGTACCAACATTTTAATTAAGCGCCAAATTGAAATCTGCCATCTTAGGAGACCAAGTCGAATTTCGGTAATGACAAATTCCGGTGTAAAAAAATGAAGATAGCTGATCGTAAAGATTTGCAGCAATGATTTTTCAGGAAGTAGTCATAAATTCTTATGGGTATCCAGATATGGTTGATTTGGGATAAACCTAGCTACCAGTTATCACAATTCAAATCCAGAATCCAGAATTCAGAAAGGTAACGGTTAAAACCTTCACCCAAATACTTTTGCGTCGATTAGTAGCCAATCTAGTCTGATCCAATTCGAAGAAATCACGGTGACTTCAATGGATTTCATACCCAGAATTTTGAAAAGGAGTCAAACTTCCTTAAGACGTTAATTGCCGATGGCTCAACTGTTGAGTCACGATGGCTCCCCATCAAAGGCCGATGACTCAACTGCCGGGTCATGTGTAATTCAATATATTATAAACCAGCGTAGATCCGGTGCATATTACTTCGGCCTCTTTTGTATTGGTTTCGCGGTCGCGTTTGTGATTTTTCTGTGATGGGTGATGAAATACCTGGACCAACTAGGTCTAAAAGAAGGACTATGAAAAAGAGATTTTTAACGTGAACTGAACTAGAACCACTAGTTTATTTGTCTGAAGGTGATGAAGAACGGTTTGTAGGAAGTGAAAGTGAGTACGAGCCGGACGATACTACTGCAGGCGAAGAATATGCTGATGACGTTTCTGCTGTAGATAATAGATATTGATGATGCTTCTTAACTGCTTTCACCTCTATAACACATATTCCACTAAAACAAAGCTTAGTTATTATGACTTTCGACACTGTATCGTTCACAATCTTCTGTCACCCCCTGAGAAGTCGAAAAGGGTATCTAAAGACTAGCCTAAACCTATGCCTGAAAAATATCATTTGGATGATAAAGGACGCCAGATGAGAAAGAGGGGCACGGTTTGCTACAAAAATAAAGTCCGCAAGAATTCTTTGGTCCTGCTTGCCCTAATCAATCAGGACTTTGCATCGGAAATTGTTTTCGGATGCACCACGACAAAAAATATTGTTCCTTTGGTTTCTTTTTGCATTTGTTGATTTCTTCTTTTATTATACCTTTTCTGATCTTGATTTGCTCATAACATTTTGTTCTTGAGTTTAGAATCTTTTTATTAATTTATTCTTTTTACAATGTATTTTAATAATAAATGAAAGTTAGAGAGTGCATTTTATGTTTATTTCTCAATGGAACGGTAATTTCAGGGTTTGGCTCAAGTGTTCAGACTCTTATTGAGGAAACAGACCTCAGAGGCAGCTGACTCACTCCTTGAGTCATAGTAGTTTGACGTATAACGATTTAATCAAAAAATATTAATAATCAATACAGCACTAAGGAATACCTTTTTTACAAGTTTACTTCAAAAAAATGGCGGCCATTCGGCAAGACCCCAAATCTAGTATAGGCAGTTGTGTTGATGATGAATTCTGGGTTGAAATAATATTATGGCTTACCCGAAAGACTTGAACTCAGAGGCTTTTTCAGAATGAATGATGATTTTGGGGAAATCGAGCTGCGGTCTATGGTGTTTCAGAATATTAAAGAAAATGGTCGAAACTTGAATAGGTTTCCCATCCGAAATCTTGAATCAACTTTCTGCCAACAGTTTGCTTTCGAAGCATTTTTATCATAACATATTCTTCATAGACGAAGTGAGAATGGGATAGTAGTGTTAGGAGAACGAATTTTGCTTGAAATATATTTTTAATTTGGACGGGGAAAGATTAAATATTGGCGCGTAAAATTGGATAGTTCTGTATTCTTTTTCCCGTCGGTTAAGCAACATATCGATTGGAATTTAGACGACGAAACGTAGAGGCGGACTTATCGGTTTTATTTTCGGTCGCGCGGTGTTAAAAAACCATTCGACATTTCACGAATGCGAGAATCAAATTTTAATAATACAGACTACAGACGAACGGTACAAGTGCATACGTAAGTAGGGGGTTTGAGCGGGGCGATGGGAGGCGGTCGCGACGGTGGCTGCTGCGGCGGTGGCATGTGAGGGTGAAGGTATATAAACAGTAGTTATGATAAATATGCACGGCGAAAAGCGGGCGGCGGTGGCGGATGGTAACGTAATGTAACGTAACTGCAAAGGCAATGGAGGAATCAGCGCCGAAGCGGTAGTAGCATTATGGTGGAAGACAAATATTTGGTCTCGGTCGCGTTGGGAACCGCCATTGTCATAACATAAGACAATGCGAATGCTGTATCTCATTTTTCATCTGGCCGATCTTTATAATCTGTATTTGCATCAGCTTGTAGCGATCTAATAATAACTCTGGGGAGCGGCGGGCTAGCAGAAGTAGAGCGGGGGCGGAGGGCGCGTAGGGGTAGCGGTGGGCTACCGAGCCTCGTCCATATCGCTTCGAGATACAACGAAATTCTTCAATTAAAACTTATGTTTATTTAGTATTCGTGAAGCGGGCGCAATGAGAAATGTTTAACCGAAATAATAGGAGACAGTGACCGGAAGAGGCGGGGGTGCTGTAGTA
Organism: Chrysina gloriosa; assembly: GCA_038088585.1. Taxonomy (NCBI): domain Eukaryota; kingdom Metazoa; phylum Arthropoda; class Insecta; order Coleoptera; family Scarabaeidae; genus Chrysina; species Chrysina gloriosa. The sequence goes on from CM076096.1 coordinate 6,493,553, forward strand.
TGCTGATATCGTCTGCTTCCCTGACTGCTTGTTCTCGCTGCCGCTTCTGCTCTTCCACCGGTTCCCGCCTCCGGTGCCGCCGCCAGCGTCCTTCTACACGCTCAACCTTCTATTTCTTGTTTACACCACTTTTAAAACCAATATTTAAATGTTTTTCCGCTACGCACCCGTTCAATTTTAATCAATGGATTAAAAGCTAACGAAATACCTCGATAACCCTTTATATTTCCACAATATTCAACGTGACCATCGCGAGGACGACGCAAAACTTAAACAACAAATATTTAACTTTCTGATGAAATAATTTTGATGATTTTGCAAATTTATCCCACGCGTCTTGTATTTCTCATCCATCAAATAAAGTTATTCTAATTTACTTAGTCCAATGGCAGAACCGATATACCTTTCCGTCATAATCTTGAAGTTAATTTTTAATCCCAGGTTGGTTTCCCTCGTCACAAATTAAAGCGAAATTGACTCCCAATAAACTCGACCACAACCTTAACATTCCAATCTCGGATCAATGTTAACCCGTAGTGGTTTCTCCTACTCTAATTTTATCATTTCATTGTTTCTTTTTTGGGGTACAAACAAGAACTTTTGCGAAGCTCTCCGAAACGTACCCAAACTTTTAGACCAAAGTATACAATCAACTTATAACATGAGCTTGTTAAAAAGGTGGTATTAGATGGCAGTAGCGTAGCGCTAGGGGCATGGTTAGAGGTAATTTTCAACTGGTAGTTGATCTCGGCAGTACCGCGAGAGAGTTCAAAGCGACAGTACGTTGCACGTTAAATAACCACGCGAGGATGGGACGCCCAAAAGGTCGATTCATCGCGTGCAATCCAATGTTTCGATTACATCTAGGTCTCATCCATGGTCACGAATCGTCTTTCGAAGTTCGTTGGATACCTCGTAAACATTTTCAAACAATCGGCCGAGATTCGAGCCCGAATGTGTTTTTGCTCCGAATTGAGCAAATGCGGCACTCGTCTTACAGAAGGTATTTCTAAACCTAATTCATTATGTCAAATACGAACTACTCGTTCATAAAAGATGTCCCACGGCTTCCCCGATTTCACCTACTTTTATTCGGTGATCTGCCAAAACCATGTCATGGATCTTTTCCACAATCTCTGGCGTGGTAGCCGTTTTCGTCCTGAACGTCCGTTCGAGATAGTCAGCAACTTTTCCAATTTAGACGTTCAACAACAAATAGATGTAATATCCATGAACTATCCTGAAGTTGCACAAGCTACCGAGTAATTAGAATATCTGACATTTGCAAATCTTACTTCACTGAATGCCGAACGATCATTTTCGAAGTATACGACAGCGTATTCCCAACACGGTCGATGGCTGAATGAATCGATAATGGAAGCGTTGCTGATGTTGCAATTCTACGCAGCTTAGTAAAAGGTAACAATATTATTTTTCAGTAATATTGTATATTACGTACAATTTTTATGCGGTGCGCCACTGGCGGTGTCACCTTTTAACAAACTCTACTTATAACTCAAACGAAACCGATATCAGATTTATCTAGATCTAATAATAGTCGTGAACTACTTAAATATCGTTTTCGACGAAGTGGAAAACATTCTAAACTCGAACCCATTCACTTTTACTAAAAATAGACTCCCAGAAATAGTCGTAGGATCAATTCCGAAGCTTTTGTCCGTTCGGTGATAAACAAATAAACAGGAGAAACGCACGCGGTCGAAAGCCAACAGCGTAAGTTGGCCAGAAAACATCGTTGACGTCTTAATTAAATAGCCAGGAGTGAGGACTGCAAACCGCCACCACCGCGATCGCGATCCGGGGGATGCTTTTTGGCCGATTCGCGCGCCTCTACGACTGTTGAAATCGTTTCGAAAGCCCGAAAGCTCACGCCAACGCTCCGCGGTCCAGAAACGAATCGAATCGAGAATCGTATTGATGGACGCTGCTTATTGACGTTTCCCAGCAGGTATTAATCAGATGAAAATCTCCCAAGTTTTTGCCGGTTCCGATGTCGGGCCTTAACAGCTAACCCTCTTGTTTTATTGGGGTACTTTTTCTTTATCTTTTTCGAAGCTAAAAGCTGTGTTATGGTTAGGCAGAGGTAATCTTAGGAGGTGACGGTTGACGAAGGATGGCAATCAATGCTAACGGTCGACTCTGTTGACCAAACTCTCCTTCGAAACTCTAACTTTCTATCCTTATTCCACCGCTTTTTCCTCCCTATTTCTATATATGCAAGGAAAAGTACAAAAATTCATCCAAGCTTCGTTCGCTTAAATGGAATCGAAATAAAAATGAGAATTTTTACAAATCCCATTAAAGTTTTGATTACACTAAGGTCGAGACGAAAATTTAGAATTCAAAATCAATTCCTACATTCTCCAAAATGTTTACAGGCAAATATTGGACGAAATTGGGACGTATCCAAATTTTAACAGTTCTTCATTTAGATTTCGGCGAAGAATGGTTAAAAGTCAGTTGTGCTACACCTCAAATTAAAGCTTTCAATGTGTAGACTCCAATCAAATAGTTTCTAAACATATGCAGTACATATATGCAGACCATTTAGATCCATAGCCTCGCAATTTGTCTCCAATTCTTTTTATTTTTTGTCTTTTCCTTCCACTTCTGGGTTTTCTTCTTTTTAGGTCTTCCCCAACAGCTTCCATCCAGCGTATTCTAGGTCTTTCCAGTTTCCTTTTACCCTCTCGTACTTCCCATGCTACATTCTGTATGTCTCTTTCTTGTTGCATTCTTCCTAAATACCCAAACCATTGCATTTTTCTTGCCTTGATGGTGTTGCTAACTAGTGCCTCGTTGAACAGTTCATACAATTTTGCGTTTGTCCTTCGTTCCCATCCTAGCTCTGCCTGCTTACCTCCGAAAATTCTTCTCAGAACTTTTCTTTCCCAAATCTCCAGTTTTTGTTTTATTTTGTTAGACATTATCCAAGTTTCACATGAGTAGGTTACAGCGGGTCTTAAAATAGTGCTGTAGATCCTTACTTTTGTTTTCCTTGATACTTCTTTCGATTTCATAATTCTATTTAAACCACCTGCACATCTATTGCTCTTCGCGATCATATATAGTTGTTGGTTATAAAATACTAAGCAAAAGAATTGGAAAAATACTGAAGATGTTTGTGTTTCTTAAAAGATTTGAGCAAGATACAAAAGCTAATACCACCCAATTACTCGGCGAAGTTTTGGCGAAATGGGGTTGAGTTCAAACTCCTTGTCAATGTGGGCGAAAAATTAACGTTGCTAGGAGTAGGTTTTGTTATGCCCAAAAGAGGGAACTTGATGTGTTGATTCGCGGAAAATTTTCAGATACATTTGGGAAAATAACCGTGTGCTAAAATCTTTACAATTTGCCTCTGGCTTTTAGCGAAAATTCTACATATTTAAAAGTGGGCCATATCACACATCAAATTGCAGTTCTGAATGTGCAGATGTCCAGAAAATTGCTCTTGGATAGTTTTGGCTGTTTTTAAATGATATGACCTATGTAAAAGTTGCGACTGTTTTGCATTTTCTTCCCTTTTCTTTCTACTAAACTGTGGTGTTATTGCCATGAGGAAGTTTGCTCAAAAATTTGTGAAAGGTCTCTGGGATTTTTTCCTAAATTAATACATCAATTTGATTCGTATATAGAAATCGACCAATAAACAAAGTTTTGTGCTGAATTCGTACCATAAAACCTCCGAATAATCTCAGTTACATTAACGGAAAAGATTCCTATTTTACGGCGTTCGTCGGAGGAAACTTTACCGAACGAGGCTGGCGGAGTGACCAATACAAAAACAAACGATCTATCTATATTTTTTGAGAGGGTTGTCGGAGCTCCGACTCCGGGGGACTAGGGGAGGCGATAAACGAATTAAGCTTTTGTTTAGCCGACGCGAATTAAAATGGCGGCTTTCTCCAACGTGGTTTATTTCTATAACAAAAAGACAATAAGAGCGTGGACTGACAGCAGTATTTGTTTTACAGATGGATCTCGAAACCCAAACACAAACAAGCCGGGTGGAGTTGGAACGGTTAGGGAAATGTGGCTAATCCAGTTGCTAGAAATAACCGTAACGCCGCTCCTGCTATTCCTGCTGCTGCGCTGAGTCACTCGACGCTCTTCCAACGTCGAAGAGAGAGACGAGGGCTGCGATGTGCTTGGATATTTACCGATAAATAAAATCATTTCGGCTGCGAATCTTCCGATGATAACAAATTACGCTCTCCGTATGACAAGGGCGACTGGCGCGAAAGGGGGATGGGGATCGAAAGAGCAAAACAGGGATGAAATATGTCGGGAATAACAATGTTTGTAGAAAGTTTTTAATTATAACCTCCACTGTGTATGCTTGTTTTTCTAATGGGTGTTTTGTATCAAAATTTTAGCAAAACATTCCAAAAATTTGCTTCGATGTAAGTTACCTTGTTAGATCTAACTTATTTAATATCCGGCGGAAGTATATTTTTTTGCTTTCCCAAGCACTGTCCTCGTATGCAAAATAATAAACCGTTCATCCCTAGCGAAAGGCGATATATTAATAAACATCAAAGGAAAATACTGCACATTTCCACTTAACCTACTTTTAAACATTACATCTATCAAACAACTATTTCCCGCACAAAGATTGACCAGGAATTGGTTTAGAAAACGTGAAGATTACAGCCAAGGAGATACGGGTAAAAATGTTTTGCTTCATCCTCAAAGAAAAGCCGTAAAAATCTAAAGGATCACACGGACTAAATGAAAATATCTGAAGAATCAGTGAATCATCATGGTTGGAAAATTTCATCGAGTGTGGCTTAAAAAGCTGCTAGATTCTTTAACGTTCTTTTCATCGAGAGAATGACATTTTAGTTGTTGAAATACGTATTTAGAATTTTATCTCATTTTTCTTACATTTAAACTAATTGTACAATTCTTCCCGATTTCCAGCCAATATGTTCAAGATAAATTACGATAAAATACGTTGTAAATTCGTCGGGGAAATTTTCGATGACTAAATACATTTTCGGGGTAACACGGAGAGGGTTCGTGGTGGAGGAATCTTTAATATTCGTTCCTTGGTTTTTTCCCTTTAAGAAAAAAAAAGGAAAATCTCTCGTCATTTCTTGTACGATGATGGCTTTTCTCGCTACGAAAAATTCGGCCCGGCTTCGATAATATATTTTCTAAGCATTAAAGTGACACACATGGATCGCTCACGTTGAAACGTTTGCAGCTGTTGGCGGAGGACGTTTCTGTGGGTTTCCATTCTCGATCCTCCTTCCTTTTTCGCGCGACAAGATCGGAAGGTCGGGGAATTTAAATTTTAATAGACGGGCAACATTTTATCTACATCGAAAATCGTTTGCATACGAATTTTTCTTTCATTTTTGTTTGCGATAATTTTGTTTGTTATCGTTTGCTACGTGATTGAGGAAATTTTGGGCAATGGCGAAATGCAAAAGTGGTAGATGGATGTAATGAAGTAATCGGAATTAGGGCGTTGCAGTACAAACAAAATATTTATCAAAATTCAACGACTACCACAAATGGAACGAAGATTGGGTGGGAATCAGAAGACACAAATTAGGCGCCAAGATTTCCCAGAAAATTATTCTCTGTACACTAATCTTTGTTAGTTATCAAATTATAAACCAAGAACGTGGAAAAAACATCGACATTTTTTGTAGTTTCTAGAAGACTAGGTACGAAAGTTATGAAAAAATGTAGTAAGTATATCAAAATACTAACTGATATTTCATCAAAGCATAAACCAGAGGTAAAAGAGAATAATCGAATAGTACAGAAGGAACGAAGGGTCGAAGAAGAGGGAAAGAGAACTCTAGTAGACGGTGAAATAAAATTAAAAGCAAAATAAGATTCCGAGAATATGGATCGCTTTAGCTGCGATGAAGGGCTGCCCGAATGCCGGGGATGAGGTAAAATTTTAAAATCCCTCTGTTTAAAAATCTCCTGCATATTGGTGCAGAGTATTTGCCGTGCGCTGATTGCACATAGATCAGACTATCGCCATGGAAACCCAGGGTGTGTTTTGGCAAAAGAGTGCAGGCGACTGTAAAAGCAATTAAATAGGGTATTGTTTACAAAAGTGTGGCGTATTTGATATGGGAAGTTCCTCCTAAGAGGGACGAAGCGGCTCGTCGGTACCGGGAGCTCGGAGAGGGAGTAGGAGATGGGGGTTACTAGTAGAAAGTGGCGCGAATGCCGAGGCCGGGGACTATTTGCCGGAACACGATATATAAATATTCCTGGAAAATGGGAGTTTGGCTCGTGCATCCATTTATCTAGATAACGGAAATCCAGTGCACGCATTAATAGTCCCCGTATCTGGAACACCATTACATCTCACTTAGAAGAAGCTTCGAGCTACACTATCGGGGAAGCCCTTAAGCTCGCGATCGAATTGTCGTTAGAGCGTTGCTAGTGCCTCTCTTCTTGCCTGTCGCTTGTTTTTCTTTGACGTGAAAACAGAGCGCGTGAATTACATTTACTCGAGTATCGAAACAGTACAATCACCCCTCCTCTTTAAGACCAAAGACCTCGTAATTCATCGCCACCATTTACGTAAGAGAGGAAAATAAATCAAGTGTCTCTACCAGCAAATTCAGCTGGGTTCCTCGTATAAAGCATAAAAGGAAAAAAGTGGAAATTTTTGCTCGAAACAAAATGGAATCCCATTCTCAAATTTATGTCAAAAGGAAATATATTAAACCAGTAGTTGCGAGGGTAACCTGTGTGTCAAGAAGTCGGGGGAATTTTAACTTGGCTCTCGTGAGGCATAAGAGCAAATTTTGCTCAAGACAAAATCGAAATTGATTTCCGAATATAGAGCTCTAAGCCATCACCAAAACAAAACAAAAAACTCGAATTTCCTGTGATCAGCTTGATCTCCAAAGAACTTGGGGGAAGTTGTGATGTCATATGAAGTGGTGGTGATATTTTGACGAATCATCGATCAATAATCCAGGCATATGCAAAATCTTGGCCTTCTTCAAATTGTTCCTCAAAGTCAAATAATCATTACTACGACTCGACGTATACACCTCCTCGATACCCCAACACTTCCGGAGGAGTGAGAAATGAAGAAAAATGACAAAAATTGAGATTTACACAAGGGGGATTTTCAATTCGACAGTAGATTTATTCCAAGAGGTCATAAGTTACCCCAAAATTATATTAGGATAAATCAAAGACCAACTTGAGGGTTGAAAATAGTTAGATCAGATATGAAGTGGTGCTGTTATTTTAACGATTCATCCATCAGGGAAAATCTTGGCCTGAAACTGTCCAAGAATAACAACTTTTGTCGAAACTTCTAGTCGGTTGAAGATACCTCGATACCCCAACACTTTAGGGGACTGGGAAATAAAAAAGGACAAAAAATGAAGATTTCCACAATGGAATTTTCAATTCGACAGTAGATTTGTTCCAAGAGGTCATAAGTTACTCTAAAAATTATATTTGGACAAATCAAAGACCACCTTGAGAGTTGAAGAAAGTTAGATCTGACATGAAGTGGTACTGATATTTTGACGATTCATCCATCACTGAAAGTCTTGGTCTGAAATTGTTCAAGAATAACAACTTTTCTTGAAACTTCTAGTCGGTTGAAGATACCTCGATACCCAACAGTGGGAAATGAAGAAAAATGACACAAGCGAAGATTTCCATAAGGGAATTTTTAAATCGAGAGTAGATTATATTTGGATGTATTAAAGACTAATTTGATGATTGAAAAAAGTTTCTTTGCATTACAGTCTTGAAATTAAAAAATCTAGACTTCCAATACGCAATCTTAAATTGAAGAGAATCGTATTTTACATTTGTATCGGGAAGTGGAATATGTGCAATGGTATTAGGAGAAGGATTTGCATAGAAAATGGAAAAGATATCAGCGATGAGAAACGTTTAAAAGGAGAACGAAATGGGTGGGGGTGACGATCGAAGGGATGACGTGGATATGGTCATTTGTATAGTGGCGGCAGTGCCCGCGTTATCTGCCCCACTTCCCTCCAATCCACCCTCCTCTATCTCCCGCCATCGAATTTCGTTTCGCAATTTTTCGATTTACATACTCGTGAGCCTCCTCTTCGTTAAACGACGAACGAAGGGGGAAAGCTTATTATTATTATTTAGAATTTGCATCAAGAATCAAGTAAATCCTATAATTACGCGCGATACATTTTATAAATGAAACGGCGCCGTCAATAAATTCCCTTCAAACTTTTCTCCCTCAACCCACCCTAAGGCTTTTATCCGTCGTAATCCACTTTGAATGGAAAGTAAGCAAATAATTTCGAACACGTTGCATTTTTGACCCTTTCTGTTTTCCTTCTTTTACTCGGCGAGCGTCCTTATGCCATTCAATTTAGACGGGGCAGGAGAATCGAGGGAAGGAAAAAGAAACGAGGAAAGACGAAGAAGTCATTTTCATATAAGACAACAGAAAGCTACCAGAGGGAAACGTAACAAATGTTTAGAGGAGAGAGGAACCGGATAGGACCTGTCCGTCCGTCCGAAAGGGTAAGATGAAAAAGGATAGGGGAGGGCCGTAAACGGAGAAGAGGCCGGCGAACAAGCAAGCAAGCAAGTAAGCAAGCAAGTTGCGAATGCGGTGTTGACGTTTTGCGATATAGCAGCATGCAAAGACTAAATTGAATTTGGGACTGGCCGTCCTGTTTGGATTCCACGATGGTTGTTTAGTTTGCCGGAACAAAGAAAACAGCCATGTGTTTATTCTGCTTGAAATAGCAAGCCACTCCCCGGCCGGCACTCGGTGGTGGCCGGTGTAAACACCTCAGCGGAACGTAACCAGGCGCTTGGGTGGCGGCGTTACCGCCGTTGCATCGTGTCCTACCCTACCGTAAACTCGACCGCAAACGTCAAACAGTTCTCGCGAATTTCAGTGCCGTCTCCAAAGGATTTCACACCTCTATCCAATTGGCCAATTTAGATATTGATTTGCGTTTAACTAACGAACAGAGAGGTTTGTGGAGGTTCCTCGTGATCAGCTAGAATTTGCGGACACGTTTGGGGCAAAGAAACCCACAATTTCTTCTATTCACACGCTATACTATGAAATTTATGAACCACTGAAAAGACCATCTAACCCAACCTGTTTTTCCAATATCTATAAAGTCCCTATTTGATGGAACAGTCATAAACGTCACTAGATTCTTACTCTAGTCTTCGAAGAAAAGTAAAACAAAATAATTGCTGACAGTTTTAATGCCAAATCAATTCCAGTATGTTCTTGGAACGAGCATTTAATCCAACCTCATTTTCCAACAATTAAAAACTTTATTTTTGATGTAAGTGTCAAAGGTGCATCTTTCACCAAATTCCTGTTCTAGTGCTCGCAGAAACGCAAAGGAAAGTTGCTGATGGCTGAACTTGAAACCAAAATAGATATTATCGATCGCAACAGCATATCTAGACCATCTAGGCTAGTCCTGTTTTCCAAAAACTCTAAGCTCTATATGTGATGGAACTGCATCTTCAACCAAATTGCGACTTGGTCATGGCGCAAAATCAAAATGTATACTATTGGAATAGGAAAGAGATGGAAAGGAACTGGTTGAGGAAAAAGGAGGAGACACTTAAAAAGACCAGGCCAGGTACTATTTAAATCTTCACAAACAATAATCCGCCCCCTATTTTTTGTATTGTTTCATAGACCACCGCAGTAATTTTGACCTTTTAACTTTTCCCAATGCAAAATTAGAAGGCATCGGTGCCAATTTTTTAATTTTCAAATAAAGATGGAGTAGCAACATGCAAATGAACCAAAACTCACGACTGAGCTTTCCTTGCCTTTGTGTTCTCTCCATGGAGGATAACGATTCGTTATCGAAATGCGTGTTTTCCAAAATTTGCTAAAAACTAGAGCGAACTCATCGAAGTTCTTGGTCCAAAATCAATTTTTGCTCGTCCGACTTGTCTACTACTTCAAATTCTTTTGTCGAAAGTTTTTAGGCAGGAGGGGAGTCCAAAATCAAAATTGTTAATGCAATTCATTTCTTCATGTTATCAACAAATTTTCGAACGTGGTCGAAGCACTTGTTTTATGCAAATTTCGACCTCTATATAAAAACGTGGCGTTAATTTCGCAAACTTTCATAACCGAACTTATTTATTGTCCTTAAGCAGTCTCATCTGGTCTTAATAAAAATTGAATTAATAAAGAAACGAGGTGAGTGTCTGGCTGGAAGTTTCTGTTTTTAATTTAAAATCGTCGCGACATCGAAGGGCCGCGAAGAGCGAAGCGAGAGGGATAGCGGGGGTAACTCAACGGGATTCACATTAAATTATATTTAAAAACCGCTCTTTAATTTCGACGGGAAGGTAGGTGCGAAGTCGAACAGAAGGCACCTGGCATTTGTTAAAAGTCGTTAATTAAAGTGAGGTCTCCGTTCGAAAAAACAAAGGATGCGAAATTAGCTTCATTTCTAATTATGGGGCGCAAATATCTTAATTTCTCGCGGAGCCGGCGAACTCGAAAAACTTTATCGAGCGCCATCCATCAAGGCGAGAGGAAAAAGGCCAAAATTATAGTCGGAATGAAGAAAGGTCGCAGTTTCCGCAATCATACACCGCATCTAAACACGAAGTGTCTCATTTTATATTGGAGACATCTGGTCCAAACTCTTTCAATTAAGATGAAAAATCTGAGTGCATTAGTAAACGGGGGTTCGAGACTACGCGCGATGGGGTAAGCGGGTCGAAGGGTGTGGGGAAGAACAGCCGCACCAGGGGCAGCCCGCAGGTCCTGATTAGAAAGGACAAGGTTCTATCCTGGTTCGATCCTACTGCCTTCGTCCCGCACCCGTTCTCCTATTATCCGTCGCGGTCTTTCCAATTTCGAACGTTGGATGTAGATTTTCAATATTTGCTTCATCGTATTTTGATAAGTACCGCAAATAACTTACTTGTTCCACATCTTCAGGTTGGATACCGTCATTAGGAGTGGTGGCAGCCGAAGGACGCTGGGATGTTGATAGATTAATTGCACCATCTCCATCTACGTCTTGATCCATGATGCCATCATCCTGCAACAAGCCGAAGTTGATACACGATATAATTGTGTGTCAATTATGTATAACTTATAACTAACTAGATTTCAACCCCTGTATCATCTTTGCGATGTTTCTATTTGGAGGAAATCCTCTTTCTCGGCCAAAAGATCTCCTAACATGATTTTATCGGTCTCAGGACACTCGTCTATTTAACGATAAACTCCCTTTTAAAGCATTTACAATCCTTGCCCCTAAGCGCCGACTTTTACGGCTGTTAGATTTAGACGTTTTTATATTTACACACTACCCTGCTGATATAACGGCAAAGCGATTATTCCATGCAGTTGACCAGTAGAAGAATTATTTTTGTGGCGATAAGAATAATCTTTTTCTTTACCCCTACGATGTTCGTGTTTGTGATTTAGAATAAAGTCGTTATTAGCCTTACCACACCGATCTGGATATTTCCCGAAATAGTCCGAGAGAAGAATTGAAAAAATTGAATCCACCCCCAGCAAGAATCGATGACAAAAATATCAGACACATTTGAATTGGTTTATATGGACAAGTCCAAATTTCTTAGAACAACAATTGAGGCAAGAGCGATGAATGGAAACAGAATGGGAAGGAGAAGATTCGGATGCACAAAATAATAGATATGATAAGGAGGAAAGAGAGAGAAGAAATATGATTCATCCCATGAGTATGATAAAGTTCGAAGAAAATTAGACTGTGTTATTTGGACTAGCATTAGGAAAAAACCAAATTTGTTCAAAACTGCCTTCTGTATGGATAATTTTGGATTTCTCCCATTTTAGATCTAATTGATTATTCTTTGATTGTATGGTAATAAACAAGTTTTAATATATTAGATGTCGAAACGTTGGATATAGGAATTCAAAATATTCTTTCTGTGGATTTGCAAAATATCGTGTGGACGAACATTTTGACCTACTGGACGCCTTTAGAGAGCATCCAACTTTGGATTTCTTCCTGTCTTATCCATTCCTTGAAATTTGATAGGTGTTAAGAGGAAATCGTTATTCTTTGGGTATCTGGCAGTTTAAATACCATGCTACTTCAAACACGTTACGAAATTGGTGGAAGGAGGAAATAATCCAAACAACGCGAAATTGTCTTGGTACATTCGCCATATAAATATGAAGAAGTTACTGAACTATTTAGGCAATTAATTCTGGAGCTTCTTACTGGATCTAATATCCTTTTGGGCGATCTTACGGTATTAAAAAAGAAAGATAAGTCGACTGTCATTTATAGTCCCGGCATGTAGAAGCAGCAGGACTCGTATATCAAACATCAAAAGGAAAAGGAGATAAGGTGCAGACGCAGGCCGGTAGACCCCAGCGGTCATTTATTCCGTTTAAAGGATAATCTGGATAATAGGTCCGAGTTATCTCGGTTATAGCCTTGGTTTATGCGTGAATCAGTATATTATACTAGGCTAGCGCATTTTATATATATACATACATATACACAGGGCTACTTTAAAAGATTTCTCTGAGAGGACTGGTAGAATAATCCGGTGCGAATCTGGGATGAAATAAATAACTTTTCCGTGCTACAAAGGTGCGATCAAGTTATCGAGGCAGAGACAGTTCTGCAGTAAAGCACCCTCATTTCTCAAAACAGCTACAATAGTGGCTTCAAGTTGATTATCGGAAACTTTTCTCCATTCACACTTGACGTCAAATAAAGTAGATGACCTATCGGGCGGCCAACTAAGCTGTTATTTACAATTTCAAATGGGTGGCGGAGCCGGAGCGGTCAGCGATAGGGTGGAAATTCACTTGGGGTGATACCAAATGCACCTAACGACCTTCTCTACCCCTATGTATCGAATTGTATATACTGTTACTGCGACAGTTAGTCTCTAACTTGCCACCCCATCGTCCACCCATCGTTTCCCCGTGACGTCGCGTTCTCTTCTTTATACCTCGCGTTCGTTCGTTCCTTCGTTTATTCCTCTTGTAACATTGTTTTGTTCGAATGCGTTGCGGGGCGTAAATCATTCGATTTGTCAGCTTCCGTAATAACATTATACACCAACGAGTATTGATTAGGAAAGGGTATGAAGGCATCGCCTCAAGGAAGCAATCTCTTGCCTCCTTCGCGGACTAGACCCATTTGTTTGCCATGAATAATATATATACCCAACTAGTTATTCCTCCGGATTCGTTAACAATCGACGCCGTTCTGTGTGTACGACAAAACGGTTAATTTAAATTTAACCACCACAATTGTGTACTAACCGAGCTATCATTCTCCTTGTTGCCTTTTGTAAACAAATGGCGGGGGATGAACTAATTCATTAGCGCGTCGAAGGGGGATGTAAGTTAAATTTTTAATCGTCACCCCTTTGTCAGAAACAATTTCAGCTTTTAATTATTCAATGTACAGTAAAAAAATTAACAATTCGAATCTATACACCGAACAAGGGTAAATGCTTAAGATTCAATTTCTTCTATCCTTTTTCAGTAGTAATTTAGAACGATAAGTTCGATACGAACAACGAGGCACAACACCCTAACCCATCCTCCCCAAAATTTTCTGCATATACATACATCATTTTTAGAACTCAAATGCAAAAAGGGTTCTGAAATTGTATTAACGACAAAAAAATTACCAACAGCTTTCTCCAATAAATATCCAACAAATTCGATATAAGTACATTCTATCCTTCTTGATGTCCAATCAGAATGTATTTAATCGCAGGAATAATATCCACATCCAAAGATATCCTGGATATCCAAACTAACAACACGATTTTACAAAAATCAACGAATCATCACCGCGGACCACGGAGATGATAAATCAAAAAACACGAATTCCCTTTAAAAATTTAAATTATAAACACGTAGTATTTTGCGGGCAAAATTTCTACCTGTATAAGAATTTTAACCGCAATCGAGATTCGCGCCACGTAAGCAATATTTTTAAAAGAGAGCTAGCGCTATTTTCATGTAAAAAACGTCATAATCATACTATCATCCCTTAATTTAGGCCTTCTCTCCCCTTCGCGCCTCGACTTGGGGCTACGCGGATGCAGAAAGCGGGACGAAATATAAAACCCTCAACCTACATTCGCGCGACCGTCCCCCACGATACAGAAAAATAGACATAATTCGATTTCTCCTTTCTAAATTTGTAAAACTGATACATACCACTCAATTTTCCCGCGTTTCTTGGATCCTTGAAAACATTATGTAAATCAGGATCAATTAGGGTAGGGCTTTCCTCGCCCGGAAATAGGGAGGAAATGGAGGAGAGAAAAGTGGCTTATTATGAAATATATCGATACGAGAATTTAATTTTTTTTTTTAGATTTTATATCGGGGTTCAGGAAAAATTGCATATATTTTTTTATAGCGACGATTATCACTTAATAATGATATCGCATAGTCACCACATAATTGCTTATTACTTAGGTCTGATAAAAGAGTGGATGACGTGTTATCATTAAGAAGTGTAAACTAGGCTTTGTCTCCACTTACGTGCAAGGCGCGACGTTAAAATTCGGAGAAGTAACGTTTACATCACTTAATGATAACACGTCATCCACTCCTTTATCGAACCTTACTTATTACCCTCGGTACATGTGTTTCGGCAGCAACGAACACGTTATTTCCAAACCTGCACCGAATTCGGCAAAATATGGCTTGAAGCTACTGGTCTTATTGCTAGCGAAGCACGAACCCTGGAACAAATTAAGCAATTGCTTGGGGGGATTTTACCAAGAGATATCATTAACACTATATCACATCGGTAAACTCTTCACCAAGCAATTATTTAATTAAATCCGGTAAACACGTTCCTTTTTATGCTGATGGCACGTATCTCTTCTTCGGATAACTTTTCTATTTACTAAGTACTTATGAAAAAGACAAACTACCTCATTCTATAATAAATCAAAAGTAATGACGGGCTCAGGGGACCGTCATCTTTGTTACATGAATTAATTAAATAGTTGTGAAAGCGAGTAGTTCACCGATGTGATATAGCAATGTCAATAATAGAACACCATACTCCTTCTAATCACTATCAAAAGAAGATACCATTGGTGTTGTGAAATTTTTGCTTACGCCTTTCTTCTCGGGCTTTATTTTTTTCTTTGTATAATAAATATATACATAACTCTCAAAGATTTTGTTATCGATAACGACGTGTTTGGGGCAAATTCAAAACGACAAATTTGCTTGTTTTCCGATCAAATCAATATTTCCGCCAGCTTTCTACAAAATCCATAAAAGAAATATCAAAGATAAAATACTATCACCATCTGTCTTCAATTCTTCCACCAACTCCATTGTTAGTTCGATTCAAAATTAAAAGAATTCCCGCCTTCCTCGTATTATTGTTTGTTTTTGAGAAAGATTGATTAGTTTCGCGAGGGTTTCGACGCGAACCACCACCCCCGTGGTTAGATAAAAAAGGTCCAAGAATCGGAAGAGATTAAAGTGAGAAACATAAATTAAAGAAAAAGGCAATGAAAAGATCAGGAGGATCCATTTACATTCATAGTAAGTTTCAATAGGGGTTGCACGCAATTATGGCTGGCAGCCGATGGAGGGGGTGCTAATTATATGCCAGAAGTCAGGAAAGCGCATCGACGACGCCACCGTCTACAATTTGTATCGTGCCTGGCCTCTCTTCTGTTCGAGAAGAAGACAAGAAATTAGAACGCTTTGACACATTTATCGAGTTTTTAGATAAGATCTCGGATATCTATGCAAATGCAAATAAATTGTGCTAGTGCGTTGCGAATAGTGAGGTAGTAGTGGAAGTTGGAGGAAACGACCCCGAAGGAGGAGAAGAAGAGGGAGTTAGGGGAAAAAAAGAGCGAAGGGTGTGATAGGATCTTACATTGAGAGCTTTTCGATCGAAATCGTCATTAGGAAAGGCAAAATTACAAATTAGGGATTTCAAGATCGGATTTTGGGAATTACTGCTCAAGCATTGATTTCTTTCGTATTTTCTTATTAAGACAAGTATAAAAAAATGGTATAAAAATAATTTTTATAAAACGTATATAGCCGTTTTGATAATTACGTAATGCAAAACACGATTCATCTAAGCTCGTAATGGTTGTTATCCTAAGTGGTGCAAAAAGTAAACATAGACTACCTATTACCTTTCTTAATATAATCTATGAGTTATACGTAGTGGATTTGAAAATACTTGATATTGACGAGTTGTTCACGCTTTCTAACGAGGATAACATCTCAAATTGTGGAAATACATGTTTAGTTCCTATAATTTGAGGGTGTGGCTTATTTGGGGAAGCAGAAACTGTCTTCTTTTAGTGGTAATAATCTATGGGGTATGGTCAGGGGTAGATTTAGAGGTGGCTCTCGTTCAATCATGAATACAAACACCTAACCCAAACCTGATGGCTAATCTGGGAGAGCAGAAAGTGCCTTCTTCAAGTGATAATAATGTTGAGGTATGGTCAGGGGTAGATTTATAGGTGACCCTCGTTAGATCATAAATAGAAACATCTAACCCAGTGTTTCTCAACGAGTCTTTCCATGTTGGGAGGGCGGGGGCGATAAGTAACAATTTTGGGGAGCAGAAAACAATTTTCTGGGCGATATAGTAAGTCGTTGTATTAAGAACAATTACATTTTTTATTTGTTACATCGTACAATAATTAAAGAAATAGCATTACTCCTCACTAGTCTATTAAATGCAATACGAAGTGAAAGGGGCGATGATACTACATAATGATATTATTGAAGGGGACGATGATTCGTTAAAGGTCGAGAAACACGGATCTAACCCAAACTTGGTGGCTAATCTGGGAAAGCAGAAGCTGTTTTGTTTTCGTGGTAATAATGTTGGGGTATCGTCAGGGTGTTCAGGAGTAGATTTAGATGTGACTCTCGTTCAATCATAAATCAAAACATCTAACCCAAACTTGGGATCGGGTTCCCAAATACTCTTAGGCTCCCAAACTTAACGGTCTGTTCCTGGGGTTAGCAATATCACCTGAATTTCTTGCATTTGATTCGAACTTTTTGTATTTGCGCAGATTTTATTTGGACGTTGAGTACTTTGTACGAATTTAGCTTAATCATCAATTTCATCTGTGGTTGTTGTTTCAACCACAAACGACTTATGCGGAGAATGGATTCTGCATATAGTACATATTTGATAGGATTGTTGTATATCATCACATTAAGAACCAAGGCTACTACAGTTATTAAAACCACAACATATACAACCAATACAATAGTTTATATCCAATTAGTTGTTGAAACCGGGGATACCCTAACTAACCCAAAATTGCACAATTAGGGAACGTATTGGTTTTTCGTCTGTGGATGTAGATATTTAAGAATTCCAATCTTTCGATTTCATTTCAGACCTGGGGTTAGAATATTTAATTTAGACTTTCCTCAAGAATTTCTTTCAACAATGTCGGAGTGAAATTCAATTACCATATAAGAATCCCGAGAACGAGAGGTCAGAATGTAAAAATGGATATGGATTATTCACTTGAGCAAAAGTAAACTCTTTCCTATTCCGGAAAGCGACCATAGAGTAGTAATGAATATTGATTTTAGTCTGAGACGCACAATCCCGAAATAAAATTACAACAATCGTCTGGTTTTGGGGAAAAAGGCGAAGACAATTGGTATCGAGGAAAAACGGGGTGGGGATTCGTGGAGAGGAGGAGAGGAACAGCCGGTAAGCGAGGGGGTAGAGGAGGGGTCGTCGTTCGTGTATGTCTTTGGGGTCCGCGCGCTTAGGTAATGGCATAAACAGGTGAAGGTAAGTGTAGTTTAGGAAATTTCACATATGGAGTGGAAGTTACGATGCAAGTTTGATTGTTTCGGCATTCGCGAGGCCGGAGAAGTAGAGACATATGGGTATAAGGAAAAGTCAGCATAAATCAAGGCGAGGAGACATAGCATGGCGAGCGAGCTGGTATTTTATTTGTCTTATTGTGCCTTCGCCGAGAGCGGTGCCGACTGCATTGGGCTAACCGGTTAGCCTACCTAGCTGGGACGTCCTTGCTCGAACGCGCGCAGATCTTGCACGTCAAGATGCAAAGGCAGCATCATAGCTCCTTCGGGCTTTTGTTTTGTTATTTTGTAGACAAGAAATAGAATAAAATGTGTAGTGTGCCCGTGGGCCGGACGGATTTTGGCTCGGATTCGTGATTGGGCGTTACGGACGGCTTCTCGTGCCAACCAGGTTACGACTGCGCGATCTTGCACCACGCCCACGTGGCACCGGTAGCGGTCAACTAATGTTCAAGTCCGCTCTCGACCGATTTCTGAAATACACCAAGCACCTACACTTAGACATCTACCTGCCTCCGCCATCCATATCTTCTTTTTCCCGAGCTACAATACACCCCACTCTGATAATCGAACATTCCGGGACTACTCCCAGCGGCATCCGGGAAGCCCGGACTTGTACGGATCAACCGACGTTCAAAGCGCTTGTCCTACGGATTCGCGAAATTCGTGATCTACCGGTTCAAATTACAGCATCGGGAATGAACTACTAATAAATATGTACGAGGATAACAGGAAAAAGTACGAAAATTTACATTTTTCAACCGGTTTCATAAGAATTCCGATATTTCCACAACAGATACGCGCTTGGAATCCTTCCATACTGGACCTCAAAATGTTACGGTTAACTAAATTCTGCAAACCGAGAATGACATCCTACATACATAAACAAGAAAACCTTTTAAATACCTAGCAATTTCATTCATATTAGTTGCTTCTTCATTTCCAGGACTGACACACTTAGAATCCCTTGATTTCCCCCATTTTGTAAAGAATACAATCTTGCTCTAGAGAGGGCACCATCAATTCGATCACAGGCTAATACAAGAAAATTTACTCCAAATAAAACCTCAAAGGCAATATCGGTTGCCTAGATTTGTTTACATCTCACTTCCGATACACAGCAATCATTCTATTATTGTGTTAAAATTTTGAACAGGCTTTGCTTCACGAAGCTGTTGAAGTGAAATAACTGGTAATGAACATAAAAATTAACTTTATCAAGTAACAGATAAAGAACGAAGCTATAAAACTTGTCTAACTCGCTCTTCGAATGCACGTGAAAAAATTAGACCAACAGTACAAATTCTAATTCCTACGCTTTCGAAGTAAGCATGCACAATTTTATCTGATTATGCAGTTTTTTGTCGAATTTCTTTATCTCGAGCTTTCTAAATTTCAATCGAATTCTAGGAACATTAAACCGTCAAAGTATATACTTTAGGGGCTATCTTTTTCACCTTCTTGTAAACTAGATTTTAACTAAAAACGACTTAAATTTTTGTGTCTACTGGACGAAAAGGCGGATTACAAGCGAGTTAGAAGGTAGATAAATTTATGACGGAGTATACAAAGAGGTGAAAAGACCGGCCCTTACTCTTTAATACCCCAAAAGCAATTGCATACAAACATATTATGCAACCAAATATACAAATGCATGCAATTTTATGATTGCAATTAGATAACATCAGCAAGCTTGAAACGCAATAGATTATAAAATTATTAATTTCCTTGGCTGTTCCCATAATTAACATTTTTCACTTCTATCAAAACGCCTGAAATAAGCAAAGTTGGAATGTTTATGATTTAGATCGTATTAAAATACGTAATGTTTAAAGTTATCTCTTATTGAGAAATGCTACTATAAATTATGATGATGACCAAAAATTGTAATCTGATCTATGTGTACTATATTTCTGAATACGCTTGTATTTTTAATATGTTGTATTTGAGATGAATTCTTACGTATATTTGACGTATCTAACACCTACAGAGGTCTAAGGGATAATTAAATTTATTATTATTATTATTATTATTATGTACAGACTTCTCGAGAATAATCGTACACCACGTGACCAGTAAGTTTTAAAATCTGGTGATTTTCGT
Source organism: Chrysina gloriosa (assembly GCA_038088585.1). Lineage (NCBI taxonomy): Eukaryota > Metazoa > Arthropoda > Insecta > Coleoptera > Scarabaeidae > Chrysina > Chrysina gloriosa. Next base: position 6,513,513 of record CM076096.1, read on the forward strand.
TTTCATACGTTTACAGTATTCGACTATTACTAGGATTATATATAGCATTGAACATTGGCGTAGATTGTCATTCTGTAGGTGCTTGCTCTATTGTTTTCTCATCGCATTTCTGTCATCGTAAGTCCAGTATAATATGGTACTGCATAAATTAATTACTTTTAAATTATTTTACTAATGTGTACCTTAATTAAAACTTTATACTACGCCACTGCCTATAATACGTTACGTACAACATTGGTTACTACCAACTGCTGTTATTTGGATTGCATAATTTTATAGTTACGTGGTGTACAGGAATTGTTGGTAGCACTGTATATCCCTAAATCTTATTTCGACCACCAGGTTCGTCATCTTCACCGGAGAAAACCACAAACAAAAATTGTCGCTGGTTTTAATCAAAGTTATACGACTAATTTAGCTCTCATTTTTCTCCACTGATGATGACAACCTAATTGTCGAAATACCCACTTAAAGATGTCCAAATCAGTGTACCAGCGCTAAATTCTATAAACTTTCCTTCCCGTTGGAAACTAAGCGCGCGACGTGGATTGCAATAAAATAATCACAATCCCAAAATTGCAAAATAGATTGCTCAAAATTCCACCTATTTGTTGATAGCAATGATTATTACTAAACTCGACCGCTTACAGATCGTTAGCTTCGTTCTTAGTCATCGGAGATAAGAAGATACGCATACATACACACATTGGTACGTTAAATTGCAGTTTTGTTTGAAACTTATCGACGATAAGCAAATGTGTTTTTCTAGGATTTCGCAGGAGTAGTATTTTAGTTTCATCATCTTCCCATTAGTATCGTTGGTCATGAACTGGAATTTCTTTTATTCAGATAAAAGAGTGGGAAAAAGATTTTATGATCATAATCTTTGTTATAGAATCTGCATTAAGATGTTGAGATTGCCATGTTATTAATATTTGCTACAGATATTGGACCTACAATCTTTGCGTTTCTCAACTCGCTTAAATTAATGATTATCCAAGAATACAGAAAAAGTAATTTTCGTCCAAATAACGAGAGACCAGAAAATCATTGTGGGAATTTAGAAACCAACATCTTGGATTAAGACAGTAATCAAAATATAATGAATAGAAAAATCTACAATTAAGGCATCGATACGAAGAAATTGGGATTGAAAACTTTCTAGTTCTTTTCTATTTTAGAGCCCCTGTATAGTATCTAAACGTTGCTAATTACGACTTGCTTCAAACAATACAAACCAGACTTGTTCCCTAATGAGTATCACAAACTCCGAAGAAATTGGCTGCGCTTAAGGAGATGTTTGCAGTTATGTTTTTGATCCGAATCTATTTAGTTTTCTCCATTTGCTTCGCGTAAAATGTATTAAATACTGGGGTGGACGTGGTGGTGTAAAAACGAAGGAGAATGCTTGTACTAGATAGAATTTGATTGAATTGCAAATCTCTCCTGCCACAAGAAATGTAGCGAAAAGTTATCTTCTGGTCAACTCGTCGCCACATAATTCTTCTAAAATTAATCAACAACTGTGTGGGGTTGATATGTGATCTAATCTCAGCAATTATAATTAATATTATGCATTAGTTGGTATTGAGTAAAGCAAATAATGATAATGAAATGGATGGTCCAAGACCCAAGTAATCAAAATATCTGGTCCATCTCATACGAACAGGATGTTTCCTCAACATTAATCAATGCTAACGCATCAGGAGAAGTAATTCCCGAAATAATAAAGCGCAGGGTTAAAAGTCCGCGTATAATATGGATCGACAACGAAGAAAGATCCTCTCGATTCATTCGCAAACATTAATAATTAAATCTTCATTCATTGGTCGTTTGGTCGATGGCTGTTTCTTTCATCGCGATATAAGGCGGAGATCTTTCTCCTTTTCTTTCTTGTTTTCGACCGGCGCGAGGTTGCGACTTTAACAAAAATACGCCATTGAAATCTCTCGTATAACTATTTCTCAAATAACAAACAACTACTTAGTGATGGATAATCGATTCCGGTCTCTCGAGTAATCATTCATTTCGTCTTTAGGCCAGGGACCTATATAAATTTTGATGCGGAAGACGAAAATAACCTATTTTCCGAGGGTATTTGTTATGAAAAGCAATTTATTTTGTGTGCTCGTTATGAAAGAGCTTATGTCATTTTAAATTAAGATCGACATGCATATTCATCGATTAATTAAATTGGTTGAAATTTTCTACTTGGAATTGTCGCCTTTTATTTTTATTCAAATCATAATCACAGTCTAATCTTATCATTACTAGTCAGGTTGAATTATAATGTGGCTTATCTTCCCTATAAGACCAGAAATTTTTGGTAAATAGGCTGACAGGGCAAAGTTTCAAAATCAATAATTGAGGATTTCATGCTAGCAAACTCCGAAACAAATCACATGTTCCAAATAAACTATTTTCAACGCCGCTGGGGAGTGGCTTTAATGTTTTGAGTTAAGAGTAATTCATGAAACCTTCTGCAAAGCCTTGACTACAAATTGCAAAAAAATCTCAACTTTTAAAGAATTTATCTGAATTGTCGAAAATTTTTGGAATTATTGTAAAACACCTATAATTTTCTTAGATACAGCCCGAAAATGTTTATTAGTCCCCCCAAAACATGTTTTTTTATTATATTTGAACGAAATGAAAGTAAAATGTACGAAGAAATTTGCATTTCTCTACAATGAAATTCGAAACGATGACTGGAGAAGTTTTTGCTCAAATCTTTTTGAGAAATAGGTATATCCCACTGAATATGGACGCCTTATTTGCCAAAATACCCCATTTACAAATCATCATCCTTTCTTGAGAAACTACCGATTTCCTAAATTTTAAGTACTTATAAAAGATTTTTCTAAGAAGGTATACTTACTATAAAAATTTCTTTCAAAAACGTGAAATTCAAAAATCCACTCTGAAATATCATCCATCTGTCTCGAAGATCCAATCCTGTACGAAACGTACTTCGCCATCTTGAATTGAATTTTAATCAAACACATTTCTAAAACGTGAGTTTTTCCATCTCGCAAGAGAACATGAGTGCACGACGAGATGGTCGAGAAAAAAGCAAATAAAGTAAATACCGTATTGATGGGTTTGTTTACATAGCTTAATGCATCTGAAGATGACTAGGTGCATTTAATTCACTATAGGTTCTTCTGCGTAAACAACGATGATGTTACAGTTTTTCAGCGGATCCTTTCGCGTCGGGGCGAAATGAAAATAAGATTGCATTCCTCCCGGACTAATCTACCCGCCTGATCAAGCATAACAATTTTTCGCTTTAACATATTTTCGGTGCGGTTTGAACGAATTTCCCGCGATATCGCCAAGGAAAACATGTTTGTTTCTTTTTCTTCTTTTGGTGTGTACTCGGTTCTTTTTTTTTTTTTCGTTAAGATTAATTATCTAATCTCACCCCTTTTCTTAGTCGGTGAAGGGATGGTCGGTTTACCGGGCATAATTAGGGAAAATCGGATCAAATTAAGGACGAAAAATCGATTGAAAGACGGAATCTGTTTGAACTACGTTAAATTTTTAGTTTCCACCTGGAGTTTGCAATTATTTTTACAGTTGTGATCCATGTTTCTCCAACATATCCCTCAAAAATATACCAAAACAACAAATTGAATGAGATTTCTGTACATTGAAGAACATTCTAAGTCAAAAAATTGTTGAAACTGATCCAAGAAGCATTCAAAAGTGCATGGCCAAAGAAAGTTCAAAGAAATTGTTAATGTCTATTTATTTGCTTCGTTCCTTTTCCTATTTGGACTTCGATTTTGATCCATATAAGTAGATTTGATCAATCAATACTAGGCTAAACGAGGTTTCCAAATATATAGGACTATTTTTGCAAATAAATAATAGAAATATACCTAAATGCTTCAATTTTTGTAGCAATCACAGCACTGCAATGCGGACATAAGTCCAAACTGTTACTGAAGATGATTATGTAGTCTCTAAATGGCATATTTAAACCAAATGAGCCGAATCTATTAATGCTGTCTTGCCGTCTTCGTCAGTTTTCGTATTTAAACCGGAATCCCTAGTATTTATTTCAAACATACCCACTACGATCCGCCAAAGCTAGCTTAAAACCAAGATTTCAATGAGTTCCTTGGTATCAAGTTCGATTTTTGCAATAATCAATACACTTGGCAGCAGAAATTCATCTATTGGTGCGATTTTATCTAAATATCACTAAATCAGAGTGTGCAGAAGAAGATTCTTTCAAACTTTAACCCAAAATCAAAAGAATCTACTCATATCTAAGTACTCACTTCGTTCTCGTGTTTGGACTTGAACCTCCGGTTTTCTTCTCCAAATAAGTTCACCAAGGTTCATCAAAACTGAATTAAGCGATGGAATTAGACCGACTTAAGGAATACGACATCCAATTTTTGTAATTATTGACTAATTGGACTGTGTAAATGAACCCCTTGGTCCGATTCTTGTGTAGATCACTAAGCTACAGTTTGTAGATGTAAATCCAAACTTTTAATCTGAGTGAGATTCATCTAAATGGGGTTAAAACGGCTGATTAGGTCAGATTGCGAAATATCGCGTCAAATATTTGCAATTATCAATGGATTGGACCCTGGGACTAATACCCATTCGTTTTGGCTTTGAATTAAGTCCTACTTGAATTGGGCAAGGAACCTTTATCTTAAGTTGACCTACTTTTAGGCCATCAAAACGTTCTTCAGAAACTTCAGGTAGACTGCTTAAAATTGAAACTTCGCGATATTAATCGAATGAATTATGCCTGTTGTTTGTCGCTGTGATCTCTTTCGATTTACGTGGGATCGTTTTCTGGATACATGTGTTTTCTAGTTCCAAAAATACCCCAATTACTCAAACCATTCAGACAGTATATGATCGGCTCTATAAATATAATAGACGTATTGCCGGATTGTATTGTATATTGTGCGTACAACACATATAGCATAACTGCAACGATGGTTGCGGGATATTATTACAATAACGAATGGATTTTACGGATCTATTGTTTGTTGCACAAATAATAACTCTTTCGCAACAAAAATATATGTGTATGTGTATATATTTAAACAAACATTCATCGCGATAAAACGAGTACCACATAAATGTTTAGTGTTATTTGTTTAAAGAGCGGTTTTGTACCGTATAAAATGATTAGCGGGAATCAAAAGTTGCTTTTTAAAACCGTCCACGGTCCACGGTGACGATTTAAATAATTTCACAACCGTACTGGAGAAGGGGGAGAGGAGGAGGAGGGGAGGGGAGGGGGCCAGCTTGTTTTTCTTTTTCTGTCACTGATTGAAGAAAAATTTTCCTCAAGTACAAATTACCGACGCAAACTTTCCTTAAAACTAATGGACATACGAGGCATGTCTAAAAAATTTTTTCAATGAATTTTGACATTACCGAAGCTACAAACTCGAAGATACGCCTATGATTCCCGCATTTTCCCGGCGACAAATAGAACTTCCAAGATGTTTACATTCGGAGCATCTCTACTATCAATAAACTGTCATATATGTTTCGTTTAAACCCTATTGTTTGTATTTATTGCGTATGCCAAACCTTTTTCAACACTTATATTTTGATCCGATGTGTAAACTTATACAGCGTGCATAAAATACTACAGCGTCTAAAAGAAACGCACAGGATGTAACGGAATTGGAACGTTGAAAGATTTTTTAAGTGGCCTATAGTATTACTAAATAAAGAAATTTTTAATGATTTGTAATACGAGACGTGAGATAAAGGCTGACCAAAAAGTTGCCAATTTTTTTAAAATCAAGCGTGTGGATCGCTGGACTAAAATCAAAATCAAATTTAGTGGAGATTCGGAGATCATTAACCAATTTTCGCGAGTAGATATTTTATTTAAGAATGACCATTTGGTGGCCGAGATGCATATTTGGAGTCTTTGAAAGAAATCGGAGTGGTAACGTTAAGGGCTAATTTATTGATGTACTTGTGCAACCCACACATTTGCAATTGTTTTGACGTTCCTTTGTATAACCGAAATTCTTAGCAAAAATTATCGAAAATTACCGATAAGAAAATTAAAAATTTGTTAAACTATTGGGTTTAAGGTGGCTTTTCTATATCCAATACTTTCGACATTGATTTGATTTTCTTTAAACGTAACGAGCAAGTGCGAACGAGCACGACTTAAGAAAAATCGAAAGGAAAATCGCAACGATCTTCGTGAAGATAAAACAAAGATAGCGATTGTCGGTAAATAGTTAAATCGTCGCGCCTTTTACCGAGTTGATTACGAGGGGGGTTGGGTAGTGGCGGTTAATTCCACTCTATAAAGAGCTTCTTTAGAAAATGCCCGCTTTTTCACGGAAAACTGGGAACAAGACAATAACAGCAATACCCAGTTTATTTAACGTTATTGTTTCAGGGTGTACACCCTGCGAGAAGACACAATGGACCGGCATCGACCTGTGAAATCGCAATCAGATCACAAATTTAAAATGAACAGTCCGGGAAAGTAGAAGGCGATCGCGGTGGCGGCGCTTCGATGGGACGGGGGCGAGGGATGGTTAGGGTGAAAATGGGAGTCGGCGGTGTGACTGGGGTTTCGGCGATTTCTTTAAGCTTTTCCGACTTGGGCCTCTCTAAAAGAGGATTTAAAAGTGATAATTAAAAACTCTTCTTGGCTGTCAGGACGATGCAGTCTTCATTATTTCCAAAAATTAACTTAATCGATAATTGTCATTGTTAAAATTTGATGGTCTTTGACGTTGGATTAATATACGAGGGCCGGATGAAAATAAAACTAAATAGAAAGCCGATTTTTTGCTCTTGGGCGAAGAAAATAAATGTTCCAAATGTTATCGAAAGCTTTCCGATTAAAGGAATTGATTTATTACTGAATTTGTGGAAGTTTTTTAATTACAAACTTACCACGGCGAGATTTAAATCAAATATGACCGCCAACTTCTTCAATTCAATCTTTCCCGACTCCAATTAATTAAGGCTACCGGAGCAAAGGTAATAAAACGCTTACATGTAGTACACGACAGGAACCGTAAGGAAAAGAATAACAAATAAAAGCAAAATCAAAGCATTTCCAACTGTTAAAGAACCAATAAAATTCGCACGCAATTTTTGTTTTCCGCATGACTACGTAAATAGGCAATTTGTATGCGAGCTTTCTTTCATGTTTTGGAAAAATGTGTACACATACAACGGAGTTAATCCAACATTTCTGGACGGCGATGGCTTAAGTTCGCCGTTGAAATTACACACCTCGAGGAAAACTAAAAATATTTTCGCAATCACACTGAGATCAGTGTGTAAACATGTATCTTGATCTCGAGCGATTTCAGATTCCATTTTGTATCTGGGTTTGTTAAAGTAATTTTAGTTCGTTCTAGAAACAAAAAAAAGAACTCGAATTATTTCAAAAAAAAAGGAGAGAATTTTAGAAATCAGAAGATTTTCTTTGCTGGAAAACCGCACGAGAAATCTAGGCGTTTGGTAGGCCGTTAGGAATACAAATCGTTAATAAATTTAATACGCCATAAAATATATCCGACTCGTTGTACTCTGCGATGACAATTTCTAAAATTAGTAAATTTCAATCAAAACTTCTAGAAAACTTGAATGCGTGCCGAAACGCGTATTTACACAAGAAAGGAAGTGAAGTACCAATAATTTATGAACTTCAAACCTTGCTCTTGAGGGAAAGTGCTAACTAAAATTCGGGAATGAAATCTTTTTCATCATTTCCGCAAAGTGTGGTAAGGGTGATTTTATTCATTTCATATTTTTTTCTAATTTATTCAAGTATTCCAATTCATCCAAACCTGAACTAAGAATAACAAGAATATCTGTAAACTCACTTACCATCCCGATCTTGCTCGATTGAGTATTTCGACAACTAAATTATCATCCGCAGTTTTGGAGAAAAAGACATCAAGGGAATAAAAAATATTATGGGTGTGAACTTAATTGTCGAAATACATATGTACCTAAATCGGTGTGGTGACCCGTTCCATTTGACGAAGTCCAACTTTTTGGCGGGAAATGATGATGGTGAAATACTTTTGGCCGCGCGTCGTATATTGGAAACAATATCGAAACGCACACTTACTACTAGATTTTTAAGCAAAGATCGTGGTGGTGGGAAGGAGAGGGATAATCTCGGCGACAATGAGTGCACGCGAGAGCAACGATCGCGCATCGTCTCTCGCCGAGAGTATCGCCTTCCTTCTTGCGCAAATAGATACAGGCCTATAGGAAAATCGTACACATACGCGGGCACACAAATATACACAAGCTCGTGATTATTTCCGCTGGATTTTCAAAGATAAATCATTTATAATACTCACTCAAACAAAAACTGATGTTTGTCTTCGTCTTAACTTAAACATAGTTAGCGGTGAGGAAGAAAAAAATCCGAGACCAAAAAACGGTGAGGAGGAAAAGAGAAATATTGCCGGGCGGTTGAGAGAAAGAAGAGGCGGTATGGATGTGTGTATAGTACTTTGTTAGAAATATTCATGCCACTAAAACGAAAGCCGCCGCTCTGTGATTTAGATAAATACACACAACAAATGTTTGTTAATATTTCTCCGAAACAACATTTCCTTTATTTGCTCAATACTGGTCGGCCGTTCCTAAGTCCCGTAATGCGCAAGTTTTCAAAAAGCCGTCCTGCGTGTGTCGGAGTCTTTTCTCTTTTAAAGAGACAAAAAGAAGAAAAGAGCGAAGTGATCCTCGCAGCATCCATGCGGCGTTCGAACGAGGGAGAGGTCGGACCAGGCGGCTATTGCACATATCACCTGTATGTGAGCGTGAGAGAGAGACGATTTTTTCACGAAACTATGTGTATAATACCACGACCCGTTTTTGTGTATCGAACAACATGCGTGGTCCACATACACGACACAAATAAACACATTTCTAGTTCATTTGTGTTGAGCTGGCCGACAAGGAAAGAGGGACAATGCGTGCGGATCGTGCGTACGAGTGCGGGACAGACATATACCACAGTTCGACTGGATTGCCATGAACAGATAATAAACATCTTTTATCTACACATCATGTTTATTTGTTTATTATAAACTTACGTCATTTGTTTATTCTATATGACAGAATTAGAATTATTGGAAGGTTATATTTTTTTCCTCTCCAACATGTCAAAGCGATCTTACATAAGTCCAACCGCTTGTTGTTATTTAATAAATAAAAATACCAATTCGACGAGCGCCGAGTCTCGCTACTTTTATCGGCTTCGATTGCGAGTTTTCGCGGTAATTACACACGCGTGGAAAGTATGGGGAAAATCGTTTTCGATTGACGCTGGTATAGAATTTCACAACGCAGAAAAAACTTACACATGTCGTAAGGCATGCAACTTTGTTAGAAATAAATTACGCACGGATATCGTCGTCGAATGTTTTTTACGCGAAACGATTTGTTGGTTTTCGTTCAATTAATGAAGCAACAAATAACAGATTAAAATTATTTAAATTAAAAACTTCCTATAATTAGATTATAATAAATAATAAAAGACATTAGCGCTAACTCACTCTAACTAATGGGATATGGGTGAAAAAGAAAATGCCCAAAGCTGTTGGAGGTAATACAAGTCGGTCCGAATACCTTGGACGTTATCGCTCGCCCTCTTTAACCCATGGGATATCGTAACGAAGAAAAAGATCGCAGCTGTTAGAAAGATAAAATTGGCTTAAAGACATTTTTCCGCGAAGAATCAGAGAAAAAGGCATCCTCGTATTGCACAAATTTCATTTAAGGACAACATTTTAAATATAAAAAAGTGATTTCTATATAACCTACGAGGATGCTTTAAAAAATTAGATGTCACAAATATATGGAATCAGAATTGAAAAAAAAATAGTTTCCTAGCTTGCACAAGAACAAGTTGAAGACCTCAAATAGAATAAAGGAGCCCAAGCTGTTGAAGAGATAGAAACCAACAATACCATTTTCCCCACAAATTTAATACCTGCAATTGTATCTATTGATTAGAGGTCGTTGCACAAATCTTTAAAGACATATACGAGGACCATTCAAAAGTTACTACCGCAAGAAGAAACAAACGAGTCCAGTCCTAAATGGCAATTAAAAGCAAGAATCAGACAAAGAAACATCAAATATTTCTAACACATACGAGGAGGACTCCAAAAATTGCTTTCCGGACTTGAACTGTACAAAAGCCATTTCTATATAACCTACGAGGATGCTTTACGGACTTACAAAATTTAAAATATACAAAAGTGATTTCTATGTAACCTACGAGGATGGTTCAAAAATTATATGTCTCAAAGATACGGAATCGGAATTAAGAGAAAATAGTTTCCTAGATTGGAACAGGACAAGTTTAAGACCCCAAATAGATCGGAAGAAGGCGAAGAAATGTAATTTCCAAGACAAAATGTTTAAAACAGGAGAAATTCATTGCGCTTTTGGTTTTGAATCATCAAATAATTGTTTACCAACTAAAATCTACTGGACGCCACGCAAACCAAGAAGAAAAGTTGAGACGGCCAGATCACAGTTTGCGGTGCACTAAGTGCGAGGAATCCCATTTCATTGCATTTATAAGCGCAAAAATGCCTCACTCATTATTAGAAGGAAACCGTTACATGGAAACTCATTCTTTGCTTATTTAAGCTGCATTCTGTTCGGAATAAACATAAATAGCTTCAAATGCGAACGCCTGATTAGATATCACGTGAATTTATCAAGAAATAAATAAAAAAAGAAACCATCATTACAATGTCGACGATATCTGATTTGATTTTTAATACCATCGCGAGTTTTAATAGTTTTTTTAATCGCGTTCTAATGACATGACGTTGCAAATCAATTTTGGGAAATATCTGTAAATTCACAGTATTTCGTTGTTTATGATAAAATTGTGATTCAATAGGGTAAATTAGTATCCAGAGGAAGGTGTTTCGATTCGATTTACGGGACAAAATTGTAGGTTGTTGCAATTCTTTGGATCTATCGGGAAAATTGAGGAGGATTCGAGGATTTAAATCTGAGATGTTGAAGATGTGACAGTTTTGAATCTTACAGCAATGAGATAAAAATTTCCGCTTGTTTGTGAAGTCATATCTAAAATTGAGAATGATTATTAAAGTCGGAAACAATTGCGCAATTGGAATCTGAAATTACTTTCCCTCCGTAACTCTGGAATTTCGGAAAGGAAATACGAAAAAAATCCAAAACGTAACGATTTCTGAAGAATTATTCGCCATTAATTCTAGGGTTTTTCGTGTTTAAATAAATATGAATGCGTAGCACGAACTAACAGTCTGTTTTGATAGAGAAATGATCGTCAATATTGGATGAAACCCATCAGCGTCGTTGTAAAATTATCTTTCGAGCATTGATATTATTTGAAATCAGTGTTATTGTTTATTTGTTTGCTTTGATTACGGAATACGTAAATCATTTTGCAATAAACTCACTCCATATCGATAATGTAGTAAGCAATAATAAAAAAGCGTATTGTAAAGTTCGTAGACTAGTGGCGATCGAAAAATAAGCCGATCAGGAATTAGATTTGGTTTGTCGCGTTTCGATGGGATTTAAGTTGGATTATGTTGAAAATGCGCGAACATTTTCGAAATATGGAGTCATAAAACAATCGTTTCAGTGCACTGAACACTTAACACCTATTTTTAAATACCTTCAAAATGTACGCGTTGGTTTTATCGGTGTTAATTCTTTTGTCACCCGAAATTTATTGCTTTTGATAATTCGGTTCAGTTTTCTTTCCTCGATGGCGACGTTTCCCTATTTAGAAATTACACACGTTACAAAAACCAGGGCTCTTACCTTTGCGGTACAAATCGACGCCGTTCCGTTTAGCATTTGCATCGTGAAAATTGTCTCGCAAATTTTCCATTAAATCCAAACAATTCGTTCGTTTCGGCCTCTATATATAACCTGAATTTTCGATATCGAACTGCGGCGATACGCATCAAAAGCCATCGAAGCAAATTATTTTAATAAACAGCCAACAGAAGTTCAAACCACATAAAAGTCAGACAATGCACACGTGGGCACTAAAGATACACATTTATTGTTTATTAAATGATATTACATGCAACAAAAATTATATTTATGTTTACACAATTAAATCCAACGTACAATAAAACCTACTACAATTGATAAGGAGCATTGATAGCAATGTGAAAAAGAACAAAATCAGCGTTAAGAATACATTGTATTTTACCGGGAAAAAATGCGGGAGATTAATATCGCTTCGAAGTGAAGCGATAATTTAGAGAAGGCAATGAAAATGAAGCAATTTTCCGAGATGAAACGATCGGAGTCAATAGAGATGGTAAACATAGTTGATAACAACAATAGCAGATTATCATTCTGGATTTTGTAAATACCAAAAACAAATAAATAGCTATGGCGTCTAAAACAATTTGGAAAAATATTATCAAGGATGAAGCAGCTTTCTGTATTGTGTTGTGTTTCAAGCAATTTGTTTAACGATTAACGATTCTCTAACGATTTTTAACTTTCGAGATTTAAAATGAAGATAAATTGTAGAATGACTGTCCGAAGAAGTTCATCCTGCGCTTCCCATAAGAGTCGTAACGAAAGAATGCTAATCTTCAAATATGAGGATATCTCAAAGTTGAAACTAGTAACTAAACCTGGAGAAAAATTATACAGCAAGCTATTATTAAAAACCGATTATTTCCAAAAATTTTAGCCAAAGGTAATTATTAATTTTATTACATTCACAAATTGTAGGTATGTGTAGTAGCTTATCTAGTAAGCTTCTGCACAGTTACTTGGTAGCTGTCCATTAACGTACCTAATTCCATTAAGTCGTTATGTGGAGAGTCATTCAGATTTTCTTTTAATAATTTTAGCTAAAGATATTTCCTAATTCCTTATATTGAATTTCTAACAAAAAATCGGTAAGGTGTTGAAAACCTTTCGATCGTGACTGTACCTTGTGTACGCGTGTGTCGAATTGATAAAGATGTGCTTTAAATAATTACAGGCATCCATTACACTTATTTTTATTTAGGTATTTAGTTAATGTATGCACACGAATAATGGAAATGGGAATAAAGTATTTTTTCATGTATTTATGAATTATCAAACAAAGATTATTTTTTATCGCTATTTATTTTCTATTTACTTGTTTACTTTGCGTTGTAATACAATGATGTGTATTCCTTTCAAAAGCAAACACATTCTAATAGTTTACCGTGTATTTACGCTATATAAAACCGAGCACGATATATAATAATTCATAACGGTTCGAAAATAATGCGGAATATTATTGAGGCCCATTCGGAAGGCAATTGAACAATTATATACGTGGTGTTACATTGGTTGAAAATTCAGATCGCGTAGAACCCAGTACGAACCATCTTTTATTGCATTAACGCCTGTTAACTTACTACTTATAATTTAATTTGCGCTTAGTTGACATCTTTATTTAAATAAAAACAACACTTGGACTCGATTTTTTTCCAATATGCCGCACGTACAAATCATCGACTATTTTTAACCGTCATTTTTCAATTTAACAGTTTTTAAACATCCATTCCTTTTTGACAATTATTTTGTAAATGTATATGTATTTAATATAAAGTGTAATAAATAGTACATAGTGACATGTAAACTAACAAACTCCCAACCGATTCCAATTTTCAACAATTCCATCAGTTTTGCCCATATTTTCTTAAAAATTGAGGTTTGAGGAATCAGACTTTTTGAAAGCAGAATTCTTTCCTAACACGAAGGACATCCCTTAAATTTTTATCTTAACGTTTATCAACGATTTAAGCTTCGCAATTTCCACTTCTGAAAGGATACTCTACGATGGTAGATTCCTGAACTATGTACGCGTCAACCACTGGTATTATTGTTTTAAATTCAAACATTTATCGTTCGTATCAATCTATCACTACATGACACCTACATAGTTTATCAACATTTTATTATTAGAAATTCCATATATACAGGGTGAACAAAGTTCTTTTTCTTAGACATCTGAAAATTTCATCTAACTTCGTTTCCAAACATTTCTGCATGCTTGCTTAAAAATTCGGGTTTGAATAAATAGATTCCAACCTCCTCTCAATTACAACAGCGGTTGTAAATCTGAAACAATCAGGAACTACCTGCCATTAACATATTCCAACATCGTTTTAATCGTTATGAAGGACTCGCTTTCGATTCCTTCAGAAACGTGGTATCTTTAACAAAAGAAATTTCGGTGGTATCTCTGTTTGGGGCAGATGTTAATTCGTCGCCAATCCGTAAGGTATACTAGGAATTCTGCTAAGAATTTTGAAAAATTGGGATAAACGGTGCTTTGAATATTTTTCCTTTTAAACCTAACAAATTCCACTCAACAATCTATTACTTAATTTAAACGACATATTTGCACTCGTACTCGTCAAAATGACTCATTAAAATCTGAAATAGTCGAATAGTCACTTAAGGTGAATGCCGTAGAAATTGTTACAGCGCAGGGTTTTTTTAAAAATATATAATCTTATCCCAAGGAAACCTCTGTGTATGTACTTTCACAATTGATGCAAACATCAAAGTTATCAATGTAGAAAGATAAAGATCCTGATAACAGAGTAAACACATTCTAGGCCAGGAACTACATATCATGCGTACGTACGTATATGTAGGTATGAAGGAGAAATAGGAAAAAATAAATATGATAATTGGTCGTGGTTGTATCGATGCTATCGGCGCTGAAGGCATGAATGACTTTGGAATATTCAATGACTTTAAAATTTTCTGTATATTTAAGGTAATTAGGACATATTTCCTAGAATCTAAAAAATTGAAATATGGCGTTTTAGGAAGTGACTTTTGCTGGATTTCATCGTCCTCAATAACATCTCCATTGATTTTGAAACAAACTTTTCCTGTAAGAATCGATCACCATCCTCGCCTGAAATATGCAAAAATTAAAGTAAAACGTCGTAAACAAGAATAGTTTTGCGCGCATCCTTCGGCGCGGTTTACGTTTTCGTTAGTCCACCCCGTCTGCGCCCCTTGTTTGTTGTTTACACCGTAATCGTATCATAATAAGTTCGACGTTCGGGATATAAGAGAGGACATGCTTTGTTTGTGCCGGATTTTAAAGGCGGAGGAGGTTAGGGGGCGGCGCGCGTTATTACCCTTGCCTTCGTCTTTCGACTCTTAAAATCGTCTCAAGGAGGGTGAAAGGAAAGTGACCACAAACACTTAAAAGACCGATCGATAGTGCTTTATTACGCCGAGGGAAACGAAGTTGTAAATTTTTCAGAAAACGGCAATAATTGAGGAATGATCGTATGGAGGAAGTAATTTTTGATGTTTGGAAATTGTTGTTAAGTTTTGGAATACATAGAAAAAATTAAATCTTCACGTTGTAAGGAACTTGATCACAATTGGGGAAATTGGAATGCTGGAAAAATCTGTGCATCAATTGAAATAATGGGATTTTCGTGTCGGAATTCTTTTAAAAAATCAATTGTCGATTAGAATAGCTGCAGATAAGGCAAACCCCAAAAACTAGAAAACAGAACTAGAGTGGAGCGAAGCAAAATATTGCAAACAAAACTGGGAACCTCAACTAGGAATCGTAAAAGGTGGAAGATGTGGATAAAGGCACAAAACCTAACACTCTGAAGGGGGCGTCCTTATTTATTTTCACTGTACACTTAGAATCACAAAAATGATCCCTCAAGCCGAGGTACATCTTCGTTTTCAATAAGATACTAAATCCCATAGTTAACATCGGCTAACATCATCTTCAAGGTTGTATTTATAGTTTAGAATACGATACTTTCCGATTCAAACGCACTGTGTATTTTGAGCAGCAATTATACAATTTTTAATGTATCGTTTCATTTATTGCTTGGCTATTAATAGTTTTGTTATTAAAAGTTTTGTGTTTTTATTGCTATTTTCTACAATTAAATACGCGATGTGACGGTCTTATAAACAATAATCGTTGCTAACAATAGATAAAGATTACATGTACATTTTATAAAATGTATTTTAGAAGAATCTAATCTCGAATTGGAACGAGAACCTCGAAATGAGGTATTATCTGTCAAATTATGATCAAATTAAAGCATAAAATATGAAAAGTGTCACCCAATTGACGAAAGATTCCTTGATGATCTCTTTGACCTCAAAATGTGTGCCTAATTGTTGACGGAACGTAAACTATGATTTGCAAACAAATTTGTCGGTGCCAGCTCCATATCATAGTGAAGTTTGACTGGCTTGTAAGACTAAAATTAGAGGGAATTCTGAAGAATTGGTATGGATAAGTTCCTCATTTTCATTAAAATATGTTGGAAAATGCCATCTAATTGACGAGGAGTTCGTTGATCGTCTACCTCAAGATTTGTGCCTAAAATTTCTCTTGGGATGGGAAAAGATTAGCTTGTATAACAAAATTTCGAAGGAAATTTCAAATATTTCTATAAATAACTTCATTCATTACTGAAATTTCTTTGGAAAGTCCCATGTAATTATCGAAAGATTTGTTCTTCATCCGTTACCTCGAGGCATGGGCCAAGATTGGTTTGTATAACCAAATTTGGAAGGAAATTTCAAGATATCTTTTATAGGTAACTTCGTTGTTTATCGATCAAAAGTTATTATTGAAAGATTTGTTCTTCATCTCTTATCTAGAGGGATGGGTCAAGATTGGTTTGTATAACCAAATTTGGAAGGAAATTTCAAATATTTCTATAAGTAACTTCATTGTTTATCGATATTTGTTTGGAGAGTGCCATGTAATTATCGAAAGATTTGTTCTTCATCTCTTATCTCAAGGAATGGGACAAGATTGGTTTGTATAACCAAATTTGAAAGGAAATTTCAAGGTATCTTTTATAGGTAACTTTGAGGTTTATCGATCAAAAGTTATTATTGAAAGATTTGTTCTTCATCTCTTATCTAAAGGGATGGATCAAGATTGGTTTGTATAACCAAATTTGGAAAGAAATCTCAAATATTTCTATAGGTAACTTCGTTGTTTATCGATATTTCTTTGGAGAGTGCCATGTAATTATCAAAAGATTTGCTCATCATGTCTTACCTCGAGATTTCTTGAAGAAACGTGAGTTTCTACGATTTAGAAAATCTTTTATAAACGCTAGTTCCACATTTCATGCTAAACAATACGGTAATATAAGTAACCTACATTCTCCAATCATGTCAAGCAATAAATATCGTTTTACTGTGACAAATCATGCTTGTACAATCAATCTCCCAATCATCATCTACAGCCATATGTTTCAAAAAAATTCTTAGTATCGACGCAAAAGTATTGACAAAAAAACACACATACTTAGCGTGTTTATATTTTGTTTCCCTGGCAAAACGTGCTTTTCTACAATTACATTAGAAATTGTGATTAAGCTGACGAACCAGCGCTTTTATGATGTGGTCGAGCGAAGTAAGTCCAGCACTGTAACATTTGCTCTAAACATACAATAATATGCCGTATCATCGCTTTTCGAAACAAGGTCAATACCTATCATTGTTTATACCTTCTTCGAAGTTAAACGCACCGATTTAAGGATTTGCCTCTATAGACGAACGGTACGGAGCGGATTTGCTTATTTGTGTTTGCTGAAAATTCTTGCCAGAGGGTGGGGTGCTTCTACGTAATTTTATGACTTTAGTAAATACTCTGTGTACATGTAAAATATGTTTGTTTTAGATTAGTGCTTAAAAAATTAAAATAAATAAACTTGGCGGGTCTGTTTAGAAAAATACTACAAAATAGCTTTGGAGCATTAAAGAAACAAGCCCGACGCAGATATCTATTGCGAGGCGCTATTTTAAAAGGTCTCAATTGTGACGAAATAGCAATACATTTTAAGCTTCATACAGGAAATTTCCCCAGTATGATTTGAGATTTCGTATTTATGCCAATAAAAATATACAAGGTGTGTCTTCATCTCCACGACTGCTTCGATTCTACGGTCTAATTTGGGGCATGTGTTTCGCTGGCTACGAAGCCAGCATCTCACCTCCATAATTCCTCATAGCAAATTATATCATCAATTCGGTTTCGTGTTACTTATTGTCATTCGTGAAGAAAATTTTCTATCGGAAATATCGCATCAAGTCTTAAATTGTGCTTTCTCGATTTTATTTCTGTTTGTGATCTATTCTGATGTGTGCTGTGCGTACATAAATATGATCGATGTTTACCTTGGTCGAAAATCGTTTACCTCATCGTAAGAACGAACGTATTCAATTTTTTTTTGTACAAAGGTTTATAAAAAAGTTCTGGATTACGTCCAATTGTATTATATTAAATTAAAAATATATTTATATACAAACAAAATACCTAGCTTGGTGCAAATACCTCCAAGGTTAAAATATCCCGATACATTGCCGTATAATTGAACAGCAAACAGTCTTCTGCTGGGACGGGATAGTGTGGAGGGAAAAAATAGAACTAGCGCGACATTAGTGAAAAGGAGAAATCGGTTAGGAAACACAGGGGGATAGATAAAAGCCAAGGCTAACGCGGTCTTAAATTAAACTAAGTGAATTATAAAAGATATTACTGAAAGTAACCGAAATTGTTACGTTTGTTTATTAAAATTCGCATTGCGTTAACGATTCCATTAATATCGTTACTATTTACGCTATTAATAAATAAATAATTCTGTTTATGTAATATTTAAAGAAGGATTATTATTGAAATCACATGTACGCGTGCATATGGACGTATATAAAAATTCTAAAATTAAAGGCGAACTTTCGACATATACATATGTATGTATGTTTGCCTGTTTATTGACGTGTAGTTTCGATTATAAAACAAAATACAATTAATTATGTAACACCAACAATACTATATTATAATAAAGCCAAAATTTTTGCTATTTCTAACGAAAATTTGGAGCAGCCAAAAAATAGCTAAAGTTTCCTCCCAGACAAATTACAAAATATGTGTATACGAAGGTTAATCCTTCTTTCTTTCGTATTTTTGACTTTGGAAAAACAAGTTAGGTACTTAACCTTCCTATACTCACGCATACGGTCTATGAGACCGACTTATATGGTATACTATACGTCTTTCATTTTGACGTGAGTATAGGAAGGTTAACTACGTCCATACTCTACTCGATTCCTCCCATTTGTACTAGTATTTAGTCTAGTTCAGAATTGAAATCAAAATGCCATTAGGGCCAGTCCAAAAATAGTTAAAATTTACCCCCAAGAAGTTTCATGTTATTACTTTTTAAAGATCCTCGCTAAATAGCAACATTTCCCCTAACAAGTTTTCGTGTGCAAATGCTGATATTTGGGGGATTTCTACGCAAAGCAATTTACTTCTATTTTATCGAATTTTGCATGACAAAGACGGGATTGTATATAAAGGGAATAGTACCTAATGGATGAATTTCCGATCGAAATATAATAAAGTCAAATCTGAGGTAGCAGATACTTTTCGGTTGCAACTGTACCTTGCTTACTCGCCTCGAATTGATAAAGATATACTTTGAATAATTGCACGCATCCATTATGCTTATTTTTAGTTAATATATGCATACAAATAGTGGAAATGGAATGAAGTGTCTGTTCATGTAAAGCGTTTCGTTGTTATTTCGAGTTTAGACACAAAAACTAGTTAGAAAAACATCTAATATGGAGGAATCTAACCGCAACGGGTAGGGAGTATTTTACGTTTACTATTACGACGAAGTATTCATATGAATAACAGCTCTGAATTTCATTGAATTTATTTGATTCTGAAGATATTAGGCTTATTATTTATACATTAATTCAGCTTTATCACACCGATTTTTGGGGAAACTCCAAATACGTATTTCGACGATCAACTGGTAGTCCTCAGTGGAGAGCACCGATGAGGGGAAATCGTTCGTGAAATTACTGACACAAGTTCTTCTCTTTCAAAACCTTTCTGGTTCGTTTGGAATCAAGATTCAATCTCCACTACGTGGATGTTGCCTCATTGAAGGAAAGCCCAGGGACTGTAGTCATTCAAACAATTCATTCTACCAAGCTTTTGCATTTTCAGTCGAAATTAAAAATTTGAAACTTAATCGAACGTAATCTGGTGTAACTAGGAAGAGGCTGGATGTTTTAAACGAATTTATTTCTCGATCGAGTTTATTGTAAACATTCTTACAGCGTCTAATATTATACGCGAAGTTAATAGATGCGAGAATTTTATCCAAGTCATTTAGCGAAAAATGAAATTGTTATGATCGACAGCACGAGCGGATGGAAAAATAAAATAGAACGCATTATTATTATTATTGGTGTAAAGAAGGTAATTTATAGGATATTCTGAAAGAAAAGAGATTTGGGTGTATCGAAACCAGAAAATGTATTAAAAATAAATAAATACACAAATAACTTTCAATATACATACTTTAAATTTAGAATATTAGCCAGGCAAAAATTTTAATATTGCGAGAGAGCTTGCGTACGTAGAAAAAACGACGGTTTCCGCCGATAAAAGAGCGAAAACGAAGCAAAATCGCGCTTATCGCCGTATTGCAAAATATTTTCAGATCGAACCTGTCTTTTTCTAATGTTTGTTGAATTTTTATTATTTATATTGGCGGGTGGTATTTATTTACATCGACTAAAGCCTGCCATAATTTCATAAATGTCTGCGTGATATATAAGCCATTACATCAAAACACCTTCCAAAACGCTTATTTATATTTGTATACAAATCCATCGAAAAGTAACGGCACGAAACCACGAGAAGAAAAGGGGATTTCCAGTTTTGTATACAAAAATAAATCTTGGTCATTAGAATCAAATTTACCTTAGAAAATTTTTAATAATAACTTTCAACAGCAAATATTCGACGACGATTCTAAAAGTGTTCACACAGATACAAACGAATCTTTAATTCAAGCATATAAAGTGTCTATGAAACAAATGGCAAATCCAACATACACCCGAACTAACCATATACATATTTAAATAAAACGTATCATCTGATTGGCACCAAACAAATCAAAATATTACCAGAAATATTGGTTATGTTTGAATTCATTATTACTCAATGCATCATAACAACCTTATTTGAAGGAAATTTCTTTGTTCTGCCTACTTTTTGAATTAAAGGCAAGCTATATTTTATTTCAATATACCTTTAAAATCAAGCATATGCATGAAGCATTGATGGTGATAGTAATCATACCGCTATGTTTAAGTAAACAATTTCGATACATTTATTTCAATACAACTAAGAATTTGCAATTTAATCTTTGATTCAAAAAAATAATTATCATCCTTATTTCGTTATAAATGAATACATACTTTATATTCAAGCAAAGTATTCTTAAAGGAAGACGATTTGAAGAAGATTTGATTTAAAATTATATATTCAAATAAATGTATATATTTCTTTTAAGAAAAGATTTCCATGTGTGCATTATGTAACAAATTTTTGAAAATTACGTTGAAAGCTAAACTCGAAAACAACTTGGAATAACTCAAAAACAACACCGGTGACTCAGATTTCCAAAGAAAAAAAAAAATCGAAATTTTTTCCATATGTGGGAGAAGATGGGGGACGGGGGGGAAACCGCTCTAAGGAAAATATTACCCATTTATATTTGTGCAAAATCTCGAAAAACGAGATATTGAAATATAAAGATAAGTTCTTAATTGTTTGGAAAGCATTAAAAGTCAGCGTACTCCCCGTTTCAAAAATTAACCTCGCCCCAATACATTTGAGAAGTTTAAGATTTAAGTAGCGATAAAATGCAAAAGCGTTGTGGTCATTGAGTTCTACCTTTTAATACGAAGTAAAAATATTTTCCCATTTGAAATACTTGATACAACATTGAAGTAACAAACAGGATTATTATTCTCGTCATTTGCCTATATTATTCATATTCCTTCTTATGTCTTCTATGAGAAGCATTCACAAAGGTGTACTTTTTAAAACAACTTATCTAAACCATAGCGATTCTTGTTAGAAATGCCTTTTTACTTGTGGAGTGACAAGCAGTGGGCCAAATTACGTTAGAACTGTGATACATGTGTCATAAGACAAGGGTCATTTTCATACATATCACATATATATGAATGTTAGATTAATAATTACTTACTGTACCTTATCTTATTAAAATTTTGCTAAATTACGCAACAACATTGTTCCAATAAATATCGGATTATTTTGTTACGAAGATGCTGATACGATATGAAAAATACATACACCCATATAACCGATTTATACCCAAGACTATTTGTTATTCGCTTATGCACTGGTATTATTTCTTTAATTGAACAACAATAACATCGCATTTATATAAAATTGTTTTCAAAAGATAGTTCGAGATAAATATCGGATTATTTTGTCACGTAGTTGCTGATTTGTTCATATTCAATACTGACAATGAAATTTCTACTGTACATTGTCAGTAATCACTTGAGAAACTCATTATAAACCTGACGAAGAGAATGGAACCAACTTTCCAAGCTGCAGGAACTCGAACGAAACCAGAAGAAACAGAGTTGCACAACGCCTTGAACGATATTTTTCGGAAGTTCGGAGTTCCCAATTTCAATTGTCTTCAGAACCACACGAGTAGCGGCTATTGAATCACCATGCCAACATTGAGCTAATTAATGTTTGGGAAGACGAAGATTGTGTTCTTCAAGAAGGGGGTAGCGTCCGTAGGTGTGGAGATTTCGAGCTGTAGAGCATTGGAGAAGTGGAAGAACAAAAATCGGAACACTTCAAAGTGAAGTTGAATAAAATTACGCTTACCACACATTTCGAGAGTAATTCCAGATACGTATTTCGGCAACTAGGTTGCTATCCTCGGTGGAAAACTAGGGGAATTAAGTATCACCAGCGATATCCGGAAAATGCCTAAAACGAACACCACGTATCGAGCACTGCTAAATGAACATCACACACTAAACGCCTGCGCGAAACACATCAAAACAATATTGACACATCGGTTTTCCACTGAGGGTGGGAACTTAGCTGTCGAAATACGTATTTGGAATTCTTTCCGAAAGGTGTGGTAAAGTTAATTTTATTTATCTCTTGATATCTTTTTAACCACAGTCTCCTTATTCTTATTTGATACATTTAAGAAGATAAAATCCAGAGTTGCATAGATGGGAAGAACGCGTTAATAGAGGGAGATAACTAATATATACTACAAAAGTAAGATAGATATCCCAGAATATGTACTTACGCCATTCAAAGATGCACTTACACAAGGAAATAGAGTGCATGACATGTTCGACGTTGGGCTCTACAGGCGAAAGGCGAAATTTGACATATAAGTCAGTGGTTGCCGGTGTTTCCCCTTTTTCAGCTGACTTGTTTGGTGTAAAACCGATTAATCGGGAATCAATCACATGCGCACTTTACAGCGAATAAAAAGTAAACTAGGTATTAGGTAACTTTGAGTAACATTGAGATCGATTTTTCCTATGTTAATGATAAAGAGAAGAAAATTTTGGTAATGGCGTAAAACGTTAATAGAAAGCGACTCTAGAAGCATAACCTGGATGTATACTCAATAATAAAGCTTCCGTTACAAGGAGACATAGCGTACACATAATCCCAACCGATAGAAAAATAAAAATATACTTGAAACAAATGGCATTTGCTTTGTACACATTGTATTAACAATAACATCCTGTTTGAAATTAATGTATACATTTCCTATATTATTTATAGAAAAATTAACATTTTATTAATCAAATATTTCACGGCGAAACAACTATTCCGATATTGATGTTGCGATATGCTGGATTTGTTTATATGCGTGCACACTGAAAAGCTAAACAGTTTCTATTTTCTAAATAAGTAGACAGGAAATATAAAACAACTATTAGGGTGTTCATAAACTCTTGAACTTTCTTACTTCAAACCTATATATTAATGATCTAGGATGGGGATATGTGATTTTAACTTAACTGTTTGTTTATGTTCGTTTCAAGCTATATGACGTTTCCGAATTGATTTCGTGTTGTCAAACGGTGGTATAAAACCGCTATAAACACGAGGGAAACATTCTGCTATTTTAATTTTAATCTCTCGATACCTTAGAGTAAAAATAAATAATTAAAATCGTTACAGAGTCCTGCGTTACGTAAAGTTATGTATTTCCGAGCATTATGTGGAGTAGTTGTTTTATTTATTCGCGCACGATGGTTTTTATCAGATTGTCTTCCAATTTTCAACGGCGAAAAGTTTTTGCCTTTGTATATTCTTTCCCGGCTTCCCCTCCGACAGTTGAAAAACAAGACATCTCTATAAATACACCCGTCTCCCAAATTTTCTTAAAACAAAAAAATCAAAAATCACTTACACTGTATCTGGATTGCCTCAGTGGCGGTGGCCAGGGTGACGTAGCCGCTGAAAAGTGGTTCTTGCTCCACCCGACTGCACTTTCGAAGGGGTTATCTCCTATGTGGCCCTGAAACGAAATAAAAGATGCCATTATCACATCATGCGGACGCGCAGGAAATGAAAATTCCCCAAAAGGAGACAAAGTGCATGCAGTTTATGAACTTTTTCGTTTTATTCAGGTGACATAAACTCGCCGGTTGCCGATTCCGAAAGTCGCGCCCGCCCGCAAGAAACACGCGAAAAGGAAGGGTGAGCTCTCGGAGGTTGGGGCGACGAAAACGTCGGTGCTACGGGAAAAAAAGCTTCGTCGGTGGGAGAGACATTCATCAACAAAGGAACCGGAATATTTAACGAAGTCGAAATGAAGAAAATTTGCAAGAGTGTACAGTCTACGCGAGGAAGAACCGGGTTATTTCTGGATGGGGATGAGGGCTAAAACAATTTCTCAACCCCGAATGAAACTGAGACTCCAAAATGAATTTATATATAATTTTTTTTTGTTTTTGTAAAAAGAAACAAAGTCCTCAATTTCATCAGCCTTCAAAAAATAAAAATAGTAAAAACTAGTTTCGGGAGCCAAAATCTTAAGAAAATAAAATCTGGATGGCTCTCCATACAAGGATCTAATTAAATTAAGTACGTTGAAGGGCACCTACCAAGTAACTGTGCAAAAATTTAGTAAGTAAGCAGAATTTGCACATGCTAATAATGCGTGAGGGGGAATTAAGCTTTGTTCATCGCAGACCGCAATTAATTTCGTCCTTTAAAGTCTTCAAAGCCAATCCGTAATTTTTAGTAGGTACAGTACAACTAAACAGACTTACATTTATCGACACACCACATAATAATAATAATATTAGTAACAATAAGAACAGTAATAAAAGTAACGATAATGACCAGGGGCAACAATTATAAATTTCCCTTTTGAAAGCAGTAATTTTCGGATTAGTAGAAAACCTGATTGCAAATCCAGAATCCACAACTTTTACTTTAAACCCTAATTTGTCTGAATTTCATTAAACTCAAAAATCATCATCATCATCATCATCCCCCAAACAACGTCGTATACGGTTTCCCCATTTTAAGGCAATCTAGAAAGGCGAAAGTGCACAGAATTTATACAGAACATTGCGCTTAGCTGAAGACGATATTGTAATTCCGTTTCTCGCTTATTTCGAGCTACAAAACGGCAATATCTTTCCCGAGATAGTTCCGGCGTAACCTCGGAGGGGTCAGGTCAGGGATATTGTTCAAATTAGTAGAAGTAGCCCTACAAAAAGAGAAAAAGGAAACGGCAGGCTGCCTTTCGTTCTAGTCCAGGAAGTGATTTCCGCTTATGCGAACTCGTTAATTGGAAAATACTCCTAATAAGTTAATATGAACTACCCCGTACCGATAGAATAAGGTTACCTTCCTCGGAAATATCTGTTTGTAAAATGCTCAAATCGATAAATATAGAGCCATACCTTTGATATTACAAAACGCACACCTGCATGGCGATATAAACAATTTTCTATGTAACGATCGTAAACTGAGTCAACCAGTGTAATGCAAATTAGCAACACGGATAAGTTGCAATTGTAAGATTGTAGTAATACACGTTTTTCGGCAGCATACGTGCTGCAATAATTAATAATAATTATTAATGAAGATCGAAAATCACGAAGACATACAAGACCCTTGACCCAGAATAGAGATTTCAATCATTTTCGCCTCACCGTAGGAACATACAGAGTTAAAGAGGAAGCAAGAAACTATGAAGATCTCAAAATTATTCAGAGGGAAATAAGTTTGTTTTGGCATAAACATCGTACAAAGTCCTATTGTTAAGGCATTAATGCCCAGCAAAAATTTTCAAAATCAAATTGTCCTTGCATATCCGCGGAAAATACTAGTAAAATTGAAACAATTCAAACAAAATTACCACCATTACCATATTTTTCTGATACTCTAAGGAGGGATGTTCAAACCTTAAACGGACCAAACAGAATTCCTTTAAGCAACTGTTCCTTAAAACCCAAACGATGATGAATCGGAGATGCTGGCACAATTTTCAGAAGAAAGTTGAGAACTTTTCGGAACAACTGGAAAATGCTTTTCAGAATTTCTTGTGGTCATATATCATAAGATAATAGGGAGATGCTAATAGCTTAATAGGTGTCATAACTTGAATATGTATATATGTAATATAATTGTGAAAACAAATACGTTGAATTTTTCTGGCTATAATTTGCTATGTGAGAAGGGAGCATAATTTTCTAGGTGTAAACAGAAGAAATTTTTTTTTAGTAAACCTTAATTATTTACGATTTTAGTCCCTTGTTTGATCTAAACAAACCCCTAATTCGAAACAAACTCTGATATTCAGAACAACCTCATTCCAGACACAAAAAATGCCGCGCTCAATAATTATCTTAATAAACCCCATTTCCTTTCGTGCATCGTCAAAAGTAAAAGCCAATCGCCCGTTTTTAATCAAATTTCATCCCCGTCTGTACGTTTCGTTTTTTCCTTTTGCGTGAGACAAAAAAGCCGCCCAGGAAAAGTATCGTTCATCCATTTGTTAAAATTGTTTCGTTGTAGCGGAACTTCCCATTTATTTCAGGACTGCATCACATCTCATTACGCTCCTTGCTGACGCTTGCAATGATCTTTCTGCATTGACGGAAGTTCACCCCCGGCCTGAAATCCCTCCTCGCCTCCCTCGCTCTTAATCAGCGCCGCTTGCTTCACCAGATGCCACGGCGCGGCTTAAAACATTTTTTCCCGTTTGTTCCCCGGCGGCCGGTGGTGGTTAGGGTGGAAGAAATTAGGAAGAGATTTGGAAGTGACCACAGGAATGGCCCGGATATCGTCGAATACCTAACAGCACCAAGGTCATAGATCGAGAACGCCCTAGTCGGGGAAAAAAAGGAAAAAGCAAAGATCCCGATAGTCCGCCAGTCCGTCGGTGTACTCGCTTTTTCTGTTCTCTCGATAATGTATTTGGGGATAGTGGGGGGACGGGAATTTGGGGTTGGTGCAATAATTTCCGATTGCTTTATAACTTCTTGATTTAGATCTTGCATGGACGGTACGTTTTTTCTCCTGTAAAAGATCGTAGACGAAACTGAAACGACTTCGGAAAGATATTTTCCAGGATTTGCAGTTATATGGAAAAAACGAAGTAGTGAATAAATTACAAGAATTTCAGTTTGACAGCGGCGGAAATTTCCCAGTATCTTTTGAAAGGTGTTAAAGAAGCTAATTATGTCAATGAATGAAGACGTACATACGAAAATAATAATGATTATTAAAATCAATTTTTTCTGCATGTCCACAATAAATTTCAGTTTTAAGGAAATTAGCTATTGATATTCGAAATTTTTGGTCGATTTTCTATCAACTGTGAAAATTAAAACCCAAAGCTAAAGAACGGAAGTTCAATAGCAAATTAACGCAAAATCAGGGTGTTTCTAACAGCATCGGAGTAAACTAGGGCTTCGGCTTCAAAATTTGTTCTCCTCTATCTCCTACCAGCGACTACAGGTATTATTTTCCACGAGCTTAAAGCTCTCGTATTCGATTCCGTAGAATATTCGTACGTTCGCACCGTAAAATGCGAACAATGGGTGCGTATTTGAAATGTTGTAAGACTTTATTGTCGCTATAACATTAGAAATCGATCATCCTCCCCCAATTTCCATAATATGCAGATATTTTACGTTTGCACATTGTATATTTCGCGCCAAGCCGAAACTATTCGACTTTTATATTGCTGCCGTTTTCCCGAAAATTTATTGCTTATTTTTATTCATTCCGAAAGAGTGTTGAAGTACAAAACAAGTAAATAAAAGTCGTGGCGTGATGTATGGTTTTAGAAACAGCACCATATACGCGATGCCGAACCGTACAGGCGGGAATTTTATTTATTTTCTTTTAAAGCGAAAAGAAAAGGGATTTCTGTTGAGATTTCTTGGCTTCGCGGCACAGAAATAATCATTTATTTGACAACAATACTGACTCATTATGGGTATAAAGTTACAATTGAATCGTTTGTGAAAACACTTTTAAAATGCGGATGTAATAGAAGTGTGGATAAGTCGTGTGGAATGTACAACGTGTGGAAACAGATTTTTTTAAAGGCGACATATGACAAATGAAAATACAAGGCGTAAACGAGTTGTATGTAGTAACTTTTAATATGTTTTTCATCACTTTTGCAAAATTTAGCACGAGACATTTCTTTTTTCAATTTCAAGTCGAACGCGAAAAACGAAAGCTCAATTTAAAAACCATTTGTTTATTTGAGAGAATTAGAAACAGAGATGCTGTTTGGCAAAGTATTCAATTATTTAAATACTTCAATTGAAGTCTGGCCCTGAAAAATTAAAAAACTTACCCGAAGGCATCTGTTTTGTATTTAGAATTCGAAACAATATCCTACTTGGCAACTTAACGTTAAGAAATTGAAGAAAACGTTATTTATTTATTTTCCCTTTTGTTTAGTGATTTTCATTCAAGTTTACCAAGAAATTGCTGATTTAACTGAAAAATATTTAAGGGGATAATATCCTGTTTTAGAAGGTACAAAAATGTAAGTAAACACTTTCAAATACGAAGACTTAAAAAAAAACAAGCCAAAGAGCATGGAATTAGAAAAATTAGAAAGGATGAACTCTGAACAAAGATATATTGAAATAAAAGATAACTGACGGTTAGTTCCCTTTCGTTTTACACAAACTGCCGAAAATGTGATTTTGGTTCCTTTTTGAAATAAGGGATTACAATATGCGCTTTGTTTTATACAAAATTGCGGTAAGGATGAGTTTTTCAATTTTTTAATTTGTGGTTGTCGCCTTAGTTATAGAAATGTTCCAGGAATTTTCGAAACAAAAAAGCACCTTATCCTTTATTATAATATATCTTTTCGACTTCAGCAAAAACTAGCAAAATTATAAGAATGTGTTATCATCGATAATCTCTGACTGCACAATTGTAGAAGACCATGTTACCATACTCTGACAAGTAAGTTATCACCCTCAGAAGAAAAAAAAAGGGGATTCACCCGTTTCATACGAAAACGTTCGTGTAATGAAACGTGTGCATTTTTTTCCTTAAACTTGGAGCCACAACGCTTGGATTATTTTATTTTAGTAATCTGCACTTATCAAAACCTCCAAGCACTATTTTTTCAGTTCTTTTTTGACTAGCAATTACCAGCAAAATAATTTTGTTATCTCCTAGAATAGGATATATCAATTACTTGAGGTAATAATCTAACAACTAAGTTCGAAACAAAGCAACATTTGTGATCTACACCATTTTGAACGTGGATTTCGACTTTTTAGATTTCACCTTCGATCTTGTGATTTCCTAAATTAAGGAAATCACAATTACTTGAGCAAGAATATAGCAATAAAATTGGAAACAAAGCAACATTTGTGATCTACACCATTTTGGATGTCGATTTCGACTTTTTAGATTTTAGCTTCCATCTTGTGATTTCCTAAATTAGGGAAATCAAAATTACTTGAGGTAAGAATATAGCAATAAAATTGGAAACAAAGCAACATTTGTGATCTACACCATTTCGAACGTCAATTTCGACTTTTTAGATTTTAGCTTGGATCTTGCGATTTCCTAAAATAGGAAATCGCGGTTGCTTGAGGTAACAATATAACAATAAAGTTTAAAGCAAAGCAACATTTTGAACGTCGATTTCGCCTTTTTAGATTTTAGCTTCGATCTTCTGAAATTCTAAAATGGGAAATTATGAATATAACACTAAAATTCAAAACAAAGCAAAATTTATAATTGACATCATCTGGAATGTCGATTTTGATTTTAACGAGATGATCTTGAACAGCATCTAAAATAGGAATCATTTAAATTTGGACAGGAAACGAGAGTAAAATTACCACTATTTGGAGGATAACTTCCCGATTCCTGTTCCAATTTTGGTAAAAACCGCGTTTCTTTTCAAAATTTGTGATCTATAGAATTTTAGACATTGATTTCGATTTTGGCAAGAAGACTTTTTAAACACACTTTTTCAAATGGAATGCGGTAAGAAACTTTAAGCTTTTCTTCACGCATAATTTAGTGTTATCTCAGTTTTGGGGAAAATAACGAAATGGTGCTCCTCTTAGGGATTTTTCAATTATTTTAAAAATGAAATCGTATTAGTTCTACAGTTTACGTGTTTAGTACTTCGTCAGACGATTTTTAGAACACTTTTACGGCCTTTTAAATAAACATTTTGAAGGAAATCATTCTCTTTTTCCAACTGGTCTCTTAAATCTGCGCAATAAATCACGAATTTCGCGCACATTAAAGAGATTGATTTGTACTTACAGTTATGGAAAACAGGTTCGCGTTAAACGAGGAAGACGAAATGATTTTTGGCGGGATTTTCTTGATCTTAATCAATTTCTCTTATCCATACTCTCCTGGTAGATGCACATTGTGATTGTCGCCTTATCCGAGTTAGTAATGAGAGCGATCAAAAGAATGAATATTTCTATAGTGTGATTTATACTGTAAGCAGTTGCTAACGCCAGATGCAAGTATATTTACTTAAATACATGGGCAGGGTGGAGAGACTCCAACTGACGATTGCTATAGCTCGTTTAGATAAATATTTCACATTTAGGTGTATTCTTCGGCAGATAATCGAAGTGCATCGGTGTCCGGCGTTTAAAAATGTCACTAAATCCACCGTCGTTCGATTGACATTTCCACTAAATCGGTTGGCATTTCCTGAACTTAACGAAACAAGTAAATAATACGCGATTTTAGCGCGAGTATCCTTCGAATTTCCTGGCGATCGACGCGATATTATCGTACCGTCCGCGACGATATACAGGAGGACACACAAATATTCTAAAATAATAATCGTATATTTACCTAAATCGAGCGAAAACGTAGCCGTCGCATTTCGCCTCGCCGGATGTAATATTCAAATTCGAAATTTTACCGCACAAAACAATTACGTAAGCGGAGGCTGCTGCGATTGGTAGAGCGGATCGCGAAGCGGGAAGTTCAAAAGTGAGGTTATGAAGTAATGGAATTTATATCGCGCCGACGTGTAGGCGCATCGAGCTAGGAACATACTGAGTTAAGCACACGATCGTGCCGCACATTATGTTGTTTACTGTTTACATGTCTACCCGCCTCACCCGTATGAGAGATGTTGTTTACTCAGTTATATTTAGAGTTTAGAGAAATGCAAAGGCAAACCAACTACACCTGCCTCGGCTGGAGATCCCACAGGGACGGACTAAACGCACATTTTCATTCGGCCGCCCGGTCGGGACGCAAAAGAACGTTTCGGGCATTTAAAAACGGACCCTTCTCACGCCGAATGCGGGCTACGATTTCGCCTAATAAAAAATGTATCGCGATAGGAATTATTGACGTTTTTTGCGCTTTTATTTGTTTATTACGCGTTACACAAGTACGTCAACTTTATTTTACGTTTTCGTCGATCGAGATTTATTTCTGCGATTGATCTGAGCGACCAGAAATTTCTCGCTAATTTTTCTCTACAACGAAAATGAATTTACATTTTCATATTTAACATTTATCTTTTTTACCTGCGTTCTTTTCCTATCAAAGGAAGGAAAGTTATGCTTATTTTGCAATTTTGGTTGTCAATTCCATATTTGAAAGGGATCTCAGAGGTCAGATTTCGAAATGTTGCTTTATCTTTAATGCAAAACGAAAACAAATTCTTCTTGATGATTCTTCATATAACGACCTAATTAAATTAGCTACGTTAATGGGAAGCTACCAAGTAACTGTGCAAAAGCTTACTAAGTAACTGCAATTTGCATACGCCAATAATCCGTGAGGGGAATTAAGCTTTGGCAATTGCACACTTATATTCGCCCCCCTCCCTCGCCCCTCGCCACGTGAATTAGATACTTACTATAAACACGGTGAAAATTTTGCAGACACAGTCCGTATTAAGGAAGGAATTACATCGTAACCAAGTCATACTTAACTAATGAAGAAAATATTTTATTTTTTGAACGATACCAATTAGAATAAATAAAGCGTTTTCCATTAAGAGCCATCATTTTGAATTTGGGGCTATTTTTCAAGTGTGAAATTAGCAACAACCATTCTTTGACATTTTAGTGGTAAAAACTATACGGCTAACGAAAATGAAACGATGTACGCTCAAACAACGCACTGAAATGCTGAAAACTTACTATAAGCACGGTGAAAATTTTCGAGAAACAGTCCGTACAGTTCGCACTGCTTTCGGATGTAATAAGGCACCTGCTCGCTCAACCATCGTGGATTTAATAAAAAATTCGAACCTCCAAGTTGGTGATGTGAAGACTCCAACTCGTTCGGCAAGGACAATTGAAAACAAAACCACTGTAGCTGCAAATATGGGGGGGGAAATTCTGGTTTATTCACTCCAAGACGTTCACAAGAATTAAGCATATCACCAACCAGTTTGCATCGTATTTTACACAAAGATCTTGGTCTAAAGGCTTGCAGAGCCCAGCTAACACAGAAAGTCCGCCGACCATGAACAACGCCGTACTTTCGTTAACTGGAAATTCGTGTTAGAAGAAAACGACCCCAATTTTTCCAAGAGAAATTATTCTGAACGACGAGGCCCATTTCTAGATTGATGCAAACAAAATTGTCGCATTTGGGGATCCGAAAATTCTAGAGAAAAAGTGGCAAAATCACTCCAACTCCACTATCCAAAACGACTAACAATTTGGTGCGGTTTCTGGGCTGGTGGCCTCATTGGTGCTTATTTTGTTTTCTTTTTGAAAACCACACTGGAACGACCGTTGCAGTAACTGAAATTATCGAACGACGTCGACCGACTTTCTTTTGACCTGAAGTTGATGCTTTGGGCATGGACGACCGTTACTTTCAACAGTACGGGGCTATATGCCAGACAGCTAGTGAGGCAATCACGTTATTGCATTCAAAATTTACAGAAGCTGTGATGAAATGAACACTTCAACTGGCCGCCAAGATCATGCGATTTGAGTCCATTAGACTACTTTCTGTGGGGTTACGTGAAAAATAACAAATAGAAACAGTTTTATTCTCCACAAACTTTGATCGGAGACGAGAATCTGCAACTGTAATTGATAAATCTGAAGATTGAAGATTTTCGACATATTACCAAATCTATTTCAAACAAGAACGTGATATTACTTACCACCACATTCATGTGAGGCGTCGATTAAATGTGGTTATTGATGTGACAAGAAATATGCAAGTTGTACAGTTGCTATCCAAAAATTACAACCACAAATCGAAGAAGGGTGTGTTGGATCGGGTAAAAAGTCTGATGTGATGGAGAATAAGTAAATTGTTAGTCACTATTATTCGGGCCAGTTCTACGCAAAGTTTTTTCCAAGTTGGCACGAATTATCTTATCTTTGCAAAATAGTGATCTGCACAAATCTGATTTTATTGATTTTGATTTTCACAAAAAAGATAATTTTTTAAAGAACTGAATGTAAAAAAGACACCATTTTTAGTCTTATTGGAAAATGAAGGAAAAGATTCAGCATTTTGAATGTTTCCTACAGGAATAAAAAGAATTTTTGCGATTTTGACTTTTTTACATAAATTAAGGTTTTCGTGTTGCGCTGGACGAATGATTTTATCAATGGATGCGATATTTACATTGTTTTGGATTTGGTACCAAACGGCGAGTAGGAACCTTAAGAGATTTGCTTGATTGTTTCTAGTATCAGATTATGGCTTCAGCAAAAAATATTTTTGTCAAAACAATCGGCTTTTATTCAGCGATTCCACAGGTTCACTTAGAAACTTAAACTTTACAATTTCAACTTTATTTTATAGAGAAACTGTGTACCATCATATTTCACAAATAGAACTTTCAAAAGTTCTCTAGTGTACACCGATATCTAGAAGCTTAATCTTACAAGAATACATTCCAGTATTTCAAAAAAGACCCGCCTGATGGATGTATTGTATTTCTTCGAGCAGAAAATAACAAAATATCAAGGTAATATAAACTACACAACAAAGATATGCTCCAACAATAAACAAAGATTAATTTAGCGTGTGGCAACTGTAGAAATCAAAGGTTTACCCATACGCTGTTGGATACAGACGTGGAGGCTGCGTAAGAGAATAGAATTGTTATCGAATTAAATAATTTATTCACACATCTAAAATAAATTCTTTCGAGTATAAAAAAATTCAAACCAAAGGAAATTGGGACCATCTAAACACAGAGCTTTAAGTCCCATTGTGAGAGATTTAAAGGTATATGAATTGTTTACTTTTTCCCGATTTTTTATACCTGGATTCTCGTTCCTCCTCGTTTTCTGTTTAGATATCTTTCGTTGGGGGCACCCTCTTTCTTATACGCGCACGTATTTCGTAAATTTTACACAATGAGACGTGGAGTATATGTAAAAATATTAGAGATCAAATGTTGAATTTCGCGGTTTTAGATGTTGTACGTATCTAAATAATTGATAGTTTTGTATTCGCCGGTTTCGAACTCGCTCGATCGATATAAACATGCACGAATAAGGTTATTTATCTATTTATTTGTTTGTGTGTTTATTTACATTTCGGGAAATTTATTTATTTATCTATTTATTCCGCAATGCAATTCCCCCAAGGCTAAAGTTTGAAGAACGTATAAACGAAATTCAGGCCGTATAGCGCTTTTAAACAAGTTTCCATTATTTTTTTAAGTATAGCACGATCTCAGTTTTTTCAGATAAAATTAATTTATTGAAAACGATAATAAAAGCTTATACGAAGGCAATAAGAGAAGTTCTACGTAAAAGCCAACACAAAATTCGAAGCATCGTCCAATTAACAAATCTGAAAAACGTGTCTGAAGACATGTTAGTTGCAATTTATTTAACATCTTAATTTCTGAATTCTTCGCGGGCAGTAGCGTCCCCACCCTTTCAGATTTAGACATTTAAAAACGAGTTTCTTCACCTCTAAATTTGGGATTATTCGATTTTTGTTAAAAAAGAAACTAATTTTCCCTCAATATTACAACGATTACATCCAAAAACACAAACAGGACTATCGAGGATAACAAAAATTAATGTCTCGAAGAAAATGATATTTCGGCATTTTCTTTGACAATATCCGGGCGGCCCTGTCGGGTTTTTATTCATAAGGTGTCTCTTTTATTAGGAAAGCTTTCGCAGACTGTTACACAGTCGACTGCACTCACATCAGTATCAAGGGCCTCATAATGCAGGCTTTTCTCAGATACACCCTTATAATAAGTTTGCACCTTTGTGGCGCTAGGGGTCGCACTCGAATCGCGAGGCAGTTAATATGAATACTGATTTCTTCCTCCCTAGGGATTTCGCATCGATAAAGGTTTTATCACTTTCTGTATTTCATTCTTTCCAACTTTAATTCTAGAAACCTATCGAATTGAATTTTTTTAACTGCGACCCGCCGTTCCGTTAGAAATTTCCTCTTCTAAATATTTAGACAGCCACCCCGATAAAATTCCTATCGGGGATCGATACACGTCGATATAAGCAGCACGTGTGGGCTAAAGTTAAACACGTGCTTCTTGCCACTTTCACTTAGAAGGGTAGTTAACGCGTACTTATCCGATGAAAACCAGCAATGTTTATGTAAAATACCCCATTATTCCTGTACCTGTTGTGTCGGGAAGGGGGGCAAATAGTTTAAATCGTCCAAAAAGAGCTGCACCTGTTTAAAATATGTTCCGTACTTTTTGTTTACGCGTCAAAAGATGGGGTTGAAATATATACAGTGCTTTTTTTGTCGCTGGATCCACACTCACTCCAGATGACGACTTCTTTGTTGGCGCTCTTGTTTACGACGTACAACCCGGGTATTGTTAAAATATCACCTTAGATGAAAGGGGGTGGATTTTCATAAAAACATTTTTGTAGACGATGCTTTTTAACAAGAAAAATCCCTAAATATACAGGCAATGAGTAGGTACAATATGCACTTTTGACTAAGCTATGATCATTACATTAGAAGGATGATTTTCTATCAACTTGCTGAGCGTTTTTGCGAGGTGACAGCTAAAAGATCTGAATAAATTTTTAAACACAGAAGTAACTTATTTAAAAGCGATTGCGCACCATTTCGGACGATGAATTTCACTTTACCGTCACCTGCTAACACTCGTCCCCCACAAAATACCATTTTCTGCGCCTCAATATCACGGATACACTAAAACTTGTCCCCGAATCTTGAAAATTTCTAATTTTCTTAAACCAAGAGGTACGAAATCCATCACGAACACGATAGTTTACTTCCCCGTCGAGAACTTATGCGCCGACGAAACTCCAGATTATAACTGCCCTCAAAATATATATTTTTCGATTCGTTCCGTTTTTGTTACACGTTTCTTTGCAATGCGATGCAATCGATATGAGACAAAAACTCATCGCTAGGGTAACGCAACGTTGGTGTGAAAAGATCTTGAATCTTATTCGTGGCACGATTTTATAGAATTGTATATAATTGTACATTGAGTAAATTTTTCAGATTCGACGATTATCCAAATTTTCACCAACAATGAGACACGAAATTTTATTGGAATTTTCATCGTAATCAAAACTGGACGATAAAGTAGAAAACAAATTGATGAAAGGGTGACGAGAAGATGAGGAGCTAAAAGGGAGGTTTCGAATGTTTGATAAAAATCCGGCTAAAAAATAAGGTTTAATAAAAGAGTGGATGACGTATTATCATTAAGTAGTGTAAACCGGTCTGTGTCTCCACTTACGTGCAAGGCGCGACATTAAAATTCGGGGAAGTAAGGGCGTCAGTCCGGTTTATACTACTTAATGATAACACGTCATCCGCCCTTTTATCAAATCTTTCTATTAAAGCTTCCTGTTCTACTGTTTCTAGCTCACAGGTTTAGATATAATAAGGAAACCGAAATCCTCTTTAATGTGTAGTTCTACGACACAAATGGTTGCTGATTTCCATTAAAAAAATTTGTATATTCATTTAAGATGGTAACAATAGATTCAGTGTAAAAATTGTTAATTTGTAACGTAAGCAATTTGCTACGGAAAATTCGGACTCGAGTATATGGAAAATGTAAAATCAACACTACATCAGTTTTCCAATACATATAAGTTTCTTGCCTCTCGCTGTATACACACGTTTACCCATATTACTAATTTTAAAACAGTTAGCTCGACCCTTCTTAATATTTAAATTTAGAAAATAATATTTTTCCGACGCCTTTCCTAATGGCACAACCGACAAGTAAACAAACGGAGTACAAAGGCGATTACTTAGGTAAAGAATAGGAGGAATTGTCGGAATTTAAAGAAATCAATTTCAATAATACTTGTTTAATAAACAAATCGGTACAGTTGCCCGGCTGATTTAGCATTGTTTAATATAGAAATATTTTCTTGTGGATTTGTTTAAAATAAACCCACGTATATATAACGGTGGATGTACATACATACCGGTGTGTGCGTAATGAAAGTGTCAAAAATAATGCCAAATAATTATAGCGGAGCAGTGTATTTATCGGCCATGCTCGGAAAACTAAATTCCTTGTATTTGGTAATGATGATTTTGGGACCGTTTTCTAAGAAAATAAAACTAATCAAATGTAGTGATTGTACGAATATTAAGGATGCTACAGTAGTGTGCGTTAGGACCTCTACTATTCATCTTTTTCCGATTTTAAGCGTGTAATGATGAAATGATCGATAAGACGACAAGATGACAGCGACAATCGATAAGAAATAGCTAAGGGTACTGCAATAGCGTACCTTAGGACCTACGTCCTATACTATTACGCTTTTTTCCCAATTTAACTGCGTGCAATGATATTGGGAGTAAAACTACTACTATACGTCGTCTTTCCTTGATAAATATCTAAAGATGAACTGATAATTAAGTAGTAGGTTGATCAAGAAGTAAGCAAATGCGTTAAAGAATGCAATTTGCTTTTCTAAACATGCTTTCTACCCGGTGATAAGTTGTAAACAACATATTTCCATAGTAATCTATAATTATGTACATAATAGTAGCGACGAGCGCTGGTATAGTTTTTCCATTTTCTAATGAATATTCTCATATTTATCTACACAAAAACCAATTAATGGAAAAATAACATATGTAAATACATACATTTTATGTCTACTCTCTGAAATATTAAAAAACAATATTCGTATATTGCGGGTGATGCAATATTTACGCTTTTATTTATATTTCCGTTTTTTTCCTCCGATAAAACTAGCAAACATACATATCCAAAAATATATAAAAACGCTCCCATTTTGACTAGGAAAAATTACAATGAAATCGTTTATAAATTGTATTATTCCATAAATTTGGAATGAAGTCGTAATCTGATAAAATCGAACAATCAAAGCGCAGTACCTTTTAGAAACTGTGATGAGGTCAATATTATGTGTGATTTACCACGAGAATTTCTAATCGAGCCTAAATCTGTCAAT
Organism: Chrysina gloriosa; assembly: GCA_038088585.1. Taxonomy (NCBI): domain Eukaryota; kingdom Metazoa; phylum Arthropoda; class Insecta; order Coleoptera; family Scarabaeidae; genus Chrysina; species Chrysina gloriosa. The sequence goes on from CM076096.1 coordinate 6,552,357, forward strand.
AGTTTTCTTTGGAAAGCACGGGACCTATACAACCTCAAACAGCCTAGTTGCGTGTAAAGCCATAAAACTAGGCATCTGGTCATCATTACTGAAGACAAGGACGCTACTGGTCCTAAAAATCTGTCAGCGTCCACTCAGCACTAACATTTGATTGCAAACGAATCGTGGAAGCATCGTGAGTCTAATAGGGTTTAATTAATTTGGGTATCAGTCCATCGAGCCAGGACGTATACGCTGGATCAGAAGAACAACAACAATGCCCTCACAAAGACTAAACCAATTCTTCGAATTACCACCTCCACAGTAGAGGGTACAAAAAGAAAGAGTGGTCTAGGAACCAATTCTGCTCCGAATGGCAAATGATGACAAGGCTCAAGCAATCCAGAATCTTCATAGAAGTACCCTCAAGTTGCAATGAGACCATCAACTTTATAAAAGAGAAGTCAACTCAGGGTCATATTTGGTATCTCTATCGTACATTAGAGGGCCAACTATCATCTGCAAAGAAAATCAGGCTCTTCAATGCTGCTGAGCCTGAGCGCAGAATATAAGCATGTAAAGTACACAGCTTTCGTACTTGAGAGACACATATTTGGAACCAACGGATGTGAGCCGAATTTGGCCAGATGTGGTCCCCTACATCCTTTCAGGGATAGATAGGACTCCCGATCTAATCCATTGATTGTGGTAGATTAGTACAGTGCCAGCTCATCGAGGCAGTAAATATAAGAGAACAGATGAGTTATCTCGAGAGGGCAGTAGCATGGCTCCCAAAGAGCCTGAACCTGTTTCAGAAATTCTTACATCCACTGTAACGATGAGGAAACTGATCTGAAGGCTAATTTAGGTCTGAATGGCAATAGCAGATGTTACTTAAACAGTCTGAGATCTTCACAGAAATTTCTCAGACCAAATAAAAGTCAATTAAGGACCATAATTGGTGCTATTACCGGATATTGAATACTCAACTATGATCCACTTAAATTCAGACTTACCAATGAACCTGTTGGGTATGGATTCTGCAGCGAAGTATTGTAGATGGAACCACTGAGTCTGCGAAGTTCTAGTTAACAGCAAGTTTCTGTACTTAGGAGGCAGATATTTGGAAGATATGGACTTAAGGATTTTTGGGCTGATCCGTCAAATGTGTAGGTGAGTATAATGGCCTCTAAAGAGCTCGCGTGCTGCCTTATGGGGTTCTCCCTTCAAAAAACTGAAGGGTACAATGTAGGATTAAATGAGAGGAAACTGCTAATACCTCAGCACGGGGTGAATGTATAACAAGCTTCTTTCGATATATTCTTGTGGAATGGCAAGAAATAGATCTCTCAGTAACTTTTTCATTTTCAACGTAATAAACTTCCCCATTAATTATGCTTGAAGCTTGCAATCCGTAATCTTCAGTAGACCACAGATATCGTCTTATTTCCATACAGGAAAGAGATGACGTACTCATCTTGGAAGTTTATGAACATTTTAGGTGAATATATAATTCCGTCCAATAGCGAAGTATCGACTGGAAGCTTAGAATTTCGCCGGATGATCGCGAGTCAATAAGAAGAGACGAAGAAATTCCAATAACTGGGCCAGAGAAAGAGAGAAGGATCATCGAACGTCATTTGGAAAAGGTAGCAGTATATAAAGTAGCCAAGTTAAAATGGTGCGGGTAGAATCAAAAGAGTGCCAACCCTAGCGTATTTTAGCATTCCCCTCGCAATCGGTCCGTCTCTTTTCGACCGAGACGACGTCGCGAGAGGCTCTCGCTCGCGAAGAAACCGACGAGCTCGGATATTATTTCTTATTTCAAGTCACATTCGTGTAAGTAGGTGGCACAAATTAGGTTCTCCTCGGCGACTTTTGCATCTCCTCGGCCTCGCCGGTGTGACATGCAACGATAGCTTTTATTGACAAATTCGGCGTTACGCGGGGAATACCCGATTCCGTATGCGGCCGGCGTCTTTTGACGTCGGAGAACCACAGCGAAAAATACTTCGAATCAAAAAGTTGACAAACAGAGTCCGAATCTGATGAACGCATTCATGTGATATGACAAGCAGAAGAGGCCGGGCGTTCGCTTTTTCTTTTCGCATTATCCCCGACGGACCTCGAGGAGGAAGACCACTGCCCAATGACGTGTTGACACTTAAAATAAACTCTCGAGCCGCCTTTCTGTCCCCCTATGCATTACCTTTTTGTCCTCTTTGGTGTAACGTTGTTATATTTACCGTTCCAATGCATACATCAATATCTGACAATAAATTGCATTTGTAATTCGGCACTAAATTATGTACATATGTAATTGTTAATTCACCTGGGACACATGTTTCGTCACCAACTAAACTGGCATCCTCAAACCGTATCTGAACGAATAGAAATAAATAAACTAGTCATTCTTTTGGAAAAAGGAATATAGACACTTTGTATGACAGTCCAGAATCACGAATCACTGCAACGTGATGATTTGATTAAGTTTAGCTAAATTTGAACCACTTTAAATCCAAGGTTCTGGATTTCAGCAAGTTTTCACAACCAGTTTTAATTGGCGTTAATTCGATTGATACTAAACTAACTTGTAAGATAACTATAGTTGCACTTAATTTCTTTGGAATGTACTGATTTGATGCTGCGTATCCTGTTTTTAATCCCGGCTTTATTTTCTAAATCCTGTTCACAGCATCATGAGCAAAAATAAGTATAATTACCACTACCTAATATTAGTCGACATAGATACGTTAGATTTAGAATAAATAAAAGTAATTGCTAGCCAATAACTTTGATTCAAACCAGATATAGGTAGCCTGATATACAAATGATATGATGTGTTTTAAAACATAAATAGAATTCGAATATGCCGGCTATAATGGTAAACAAACAGAATCAATGATATTATTTTTTGTTTTTAACTGGTAAGTTGTGAATGTCGAAAATAGAGCGTTACGGTCCGATGTTTAAATTATTAAAAATACCCGAAACTCTATTAGTTTGTTTAGATTTTGGTTTTCAGAATGATACACGCTCAACAATCCGATAGAATAATGTAATCCGATGAAATAAATCAGGTTTTGTATTTGACGCAAATAGGCGCTTAGAGGATTTTTGTTGCCTGTTTAGATTTCTCTTAGAGAAATCATTCACACCTTATTTCTCTCTCCTTCACGTACGTACGTATCCATAACCTAACGCTTCATGTTCTTCATTCGCAACTACAGGATAAATTTGGTGAAAAAGTTTTGTAAACTTCGAAGGGTCTTGAATGAATTTCCAATAAAGCGTTCAGAAATAAATTGGAAATTGTCTGGTCAGTTTGGATCAAATCCAAATAAGTATGTACACTACCGGCCATAAGTGTCTGGCCACCTGCGTAATTGGAGATTATTGAAATAAGTGATAGTTCACGTGCGTACATAATAAGCCTGGTTGCAATTACGATATCTAAAATGACCCTTTTGCGGTCTAGGCACGTTCAGGTAGACGGATTAGATAAAGACCGGATTCTCGGTAATGTTTATTACGACCGTCATCAAATATTAGAAAGATTGGACGAGTTGTGCCTCCGTTAGGACAGATGAGTTCAACGATTTTTTTTTTTGGATTCCACATAACAAAAAATCCTGAACTTAAATTGGTGCAACAAAACACTTATAAAATTACAAAAAAGTCTCAAGGAAGGAGGCTTCGTTATTGTTTTCAGAGCTGAATTCATACGCGTTGTTTCCGGTTAATATCAAAGGCGAAAGTCGAAACTTTAGTTTAGGAATTTAGTGTAAAACCAGATTTGATATTGCCATTTCCAAAAAGACCGCTACGTCCTGCGGGATTAAAATTTAGACTTTGAGAGAAAAAAGGGAAATAATTTACAATCATCTCGAGTCAAAGTACGAAACCGAACTAGTTTAACTTTAATTTGGGGCGAATTAAACTGAAATCGAGCCCGTTACACGTGTTGGTTGTAGGAAGATCGGGCCTTAAAGGGGGTAAAGGGGGACGAAGTTGGCCGGGGCATGTTGGACCGGTGTTTGCCAAGAAACAGTATGACAAGTCAGCAAACTTAAAGCTAACTTGACTTTAACAACAGCCAAGTGGTTAGTTAGCAATGTAAAAGTACAAATACAAGGGCACAAAGTCCCTAAAGCCGAAATCGTAAGGTACATATACACACATTGTTCTAAGGAGCTGGAAGAGACCTGCACCGTTTATGCCTTCACCGCTCGGTTTCCTGCGAAGGGAGCGAGATGGAACGAGGGCGCGTAATACGATTTTCCGTGCCGGCACGTATATTCGAACACAAGTTTTCCTAAGTTTTGGACTCGTGTGAGTAAACGTCTTTCAATATACATGCCTGTAATTTAGACGATGGCTATAACCCGCTCATTTAAAGGGAAAGATCGTAGGAGTTGCGACTTGATTGTTCCCTCAGGTCGAAGCTAATTGTCTAGTAACAGCAAGAATCCTCCGGTTCTGATAGGTGTAAGCATAAACCCCAAACGAGAGGCATACATCAGCGCCCTCCTTTTCAACCTCGTCCCCCGGTGAAATGTGCTAAAATAGCAAAATTGGCTGTCGTTTAGATTTAGTTTACAAAATATGGATTTCGTTTAAAAGGAAACCCGTCTTCCCGTCTCCTAGCCGAAGTCCCCGGACTCTACACGCAAATGACATGGCTATTATTCCGGCATAGGAGATTGGCGAAGCCTGGAGCTTCAAGCCCGCGCTACGCACCCAGCATTCTGCTCGTAAATTTTAATGTTCCTCCTCTTCTCCCAAGATTCCGCAGAAGTTATCACAATAATTTTAGAGGACCATAACGTTTAATTAGAACTTCAAACAACACGATACCCGCGTATATTTTAATGGAAATTGTTTTTTAAACATAACACTTCGTTTTATGCCTCCTTCTCGGCTTGTCGAACCCATCTGCTGTTTGTTTCGAATCGATTTCTACATTTTATATTTCATAAATACCGTTTTATAATAATTACGCTCCGCGAATATCTCGAACCGATTTTTTCGTACCTACGATTTGCTTTTCGAAATAGATCTACATGAGTCGTACTTAACGGACGATGTGTAAAGAGTATTCGAATAAACAAACAACCAAAGGAATTATGTTTTTCATAGTATTTGCTTTCAAAAGGTGAAAAGCTATTTAAATAAACAGCAGTAAAAATTCCACAAATATGTGAAAATAAATAATTTCTTAATTAAACGCGATTTCGCGAGCTTGGGCGGAGGATTCGGTTAATGAGGTTTGAGTATTTAAAACGATAAATCCTTATAATCACAAGCAAAAAAATGTTTCAGATTTATACAATATTTTGGAAACAACATATATAATGTACGAAACAAATATTCACTGGAATGAATAATTAAAGTCATAATTACAGCAGTTACCTAATTTTGTAATTAGGTATTGGGTAATTCTAGCGTATAAAACAACTACACCCCATACAGATGCAACACCGGTCATTTGCATGGGTAGTAGTTGTTTTACAGACGGGAATTCCTCAATACCTAGCTATAAAATTATCATTGGAAGTACGATGAAATCCATGTACCCATGTGTGTTTCAACCCGGGTTGCAATTACCAAAAATTTGAAAGCGGAGTCAAGAAGAACCCAGAAAGTGGAAACCAAAAGAATTACAACCTAACCAAATCATACTTAACGAATGAAGAAAATATTTTGTTTTTTGAACGACACCAATTAGAGTATATAGAGGATTTTCTATTAATAGCCGCCATTTTAAATTTTGCGCTATTTTTTATGTATGAAATTAGCAGCTCATAGTAGTAGAAACTATACGGTTAACAAAAATGTGTGCACTAAAACAAGGCATTGAAAAAAGAGAAAATTTACTACGAACACGGTGAAAATTTTGCAGAAACAGTCCCTAGAGTTCGCAATGCTTTCGAACGTAATAAGACATCTGCTCGCTCAACCATCGTGGATTTAATCAAACAATTCGAACGCCTTGGACAAGTTAGTGATGTCAAAACTCAAACTCGTGTTCGTTCAAGAAAGACCATTGAAAACAGCTGTAGCTGCAAGTGTGGCAAAAAGCCCCTAGTTTATTTGCACTCCGTTGGAATTGGACATATCACAAATCAGTTTGCATGGTATTTTAGACAAAAATCTTGGTCTAAAGACCTACAAAGTCGAGCTATCACAAAACTCAAAGCCAGCAAACCATGAGCAACGCCATACGTTCGTTAACTAGGTCTTAGGAATGCTAGGAGACGATCCCAATTGTTTCAAAAAATCATTCTGAGAGACCTTGATGGATATGTTAACAACCAAAATTGTCGCATTTGGGGCTCTGAAAACTTTAGAAAATAGTGGAAAAATCACTCTATCCAAAACGACTGACAATTTGGTGCAGTTTTTGGGCCTGTGGCAAATCAAGTGGGACCAACGAGAAGATTGCTGAAGTACAAAGATATCGGAAGGAGTTACGGTCAAAGAAATGGTTGTCATCTTCACCAAAATACGTATTTCGAATATGTATATTGGTATAATTGCCTCAGTGAGAAAACGTGAAGAACCAAGTTGTTTAAAACATGGAAGAGAATCTTTTGGTAAAATTTTCTTAGTTGCACAAAGGAATTATTTCCTGCTGATTTTGCTTTGCTTCGGCAAGAGGGTTAATTTCCTTAAAAGAATCGATCTTTGTTGGAGATTATTTACAGTAAAGAAAATGATGGAAATAACTTATTAAAAAGTTAGCATTTAATTAGTTCGGAAGGCATCCCCGGAAATATATGAGTGACAGATTCTCTCGCGTTAAACCGTAGATGGCCTTTGGTTAGTGTTTAGGCTTCCTTCTCCTCCCGTTAATTCCCTTCATTTTCGACTATAGAAACTTTGGTGTGAGACATCATCGGCGAAGCGTGTCATTATAAAAACACCAAAGAACATTAAAGCGCGTCGGAAACTTTCGGCGATGGTTACTTCATTAGGGTTGGGCGAGCTTAATCGCCGTTCCACCATCCGCCTCGAGGTTAGACGTTATATTCCCTCCGCCGTAGCAATAACAATCTACAGAAAGATTACAATAAGAACTTTAGGCTAAAAATGCAATGCAACGCTAGAACTCCCGGATTACCGTCCTCTTCTTCTTCTTCCACTCCGGGCTTTGATAATTTTAGTTGCCGCCATATAAACCGTGATCGTTCCTTCTCCAAACGCGTCCCTTCCGTTTCACCCCACTCTTCAGCGTAAAAAGAAAGGAAAAAGGGAATAATAAAACGCCGATGTTCGATTTTTCGCGCGTGGGGTCAGTGGGACCCTCGCTCATTATTAATACGTGGCGGCGGCGACAAAAAAAAGGAAAATAGAAAACAAAACAAAGCTATAAAACTAAATCTGATGTTATTAAGGATTCGAACTTTACCGTATTTCACGGTACCCTTCTTTATTTACTTTCGAACTTTCCCCGATCGTTAGAATAAACGACTGCGCTATCGCAATTTCAGAATTCCGTTACAATTTTGTACCGCTTTTCTTTTGTTTAGTACTAGTTTCCTTAGAAATCATTAAAGCTCTTGGTACAAAATTTCGACGATATTATCCAAAAATTTTTACTTGTATGATATTTAAAATATTTTGTCCCCATTCATTCCACTAAATTAAATTACAAGCAATTTGTAAGTTTGAAATAATTAGTACAGTATCACTACAATATTGTTTCGCCATCATCAAGTGGATAAATACTAAAGATTAACAACAGTTAAACCAACGTACACTACCAGCCATAAGTATTTATCCACCTGCATGATTGGAGATTATTCAAATAAACGATATTTTATGAAAATACTTCTATTATAAAATTGTAAAAACGAGATAGATTATTAAGATGTGTGTACCTAGTGAGCTGATTGAAATTAAGATGTCGGAAATGACACTTTTGCGGTCTAGCCACGTTCAGGTAGACGGATTAGATAAAAATCTGTTTCTCTCTCCTTCTTATTTATTACGACCGTCATAAAATAAGATAATAGGCGACACACGCATTTCAATATAATGAAAAATTTAGTTTGCATTCAGCTCTCGTATTGCAAGCAGTGAGTAGTAAAGAGTGTGTGCAATAGTTTAAAATAGCGACTAACGTTAAAGTTCGAAAATCTTGGATTTTTAGTTATTTCTGTCCCTAAAGCAGAATTTTGAATCCTATTAGGTTTTAGTGTGGTATTTTATAACAACAAAAAAAGGAAAATAGTTGTGATGCTGGAGAAATGTTGAGTCCTATGAGATTTTGATGCCGAATTAGAGAAGTACCTCTAAATACTTACAAATAAGAATTCCCCAGTATCCACTGAGGATAGCAACCTAGTTGCCGAAATACTTATCTGGATTTTTTCCGAAAGGTGTGATAAGGGTAATTTTATTTATTTTATATATCTAAATACTTGTGTGGCGTTTTGCAAAAACTTAGCTTTGGCAAACCCAAAGTGTTTGAAATGTGCAATATTTTGTTCTGATTCAATTTAGTTGGATTTTCCCTTTCACTTTTGTATACGATACTGTTGAATATTCATCTTCGTTTTATATCCACTCTATTTAAAGCAAACTACAAAATGAGAAAGACATTAAAAGAAAATATTCCATTCATCATTTTAACTAAGTCTTCTGTTAGATCTCTTTCGGATTCGTTAATGTGATCGTTAACTATTTGAATCGTATTTTAGATTTGGAGCATCTCGTCAGCAACAGCTACTTACAAATTCTGGCATCCTAATAATTTGCTATCCATCCACTGATCCCAACCGTGCACATCGTCGTTGTATTTTCGCGTTGGGAAGTCGCAATTTCGAACGGGCACATAACTTTTATCGCTCTTCTATCTTGGACGGAACGATACTAAACAACAAATCGCTGATAATGGCGAATATCGAATCCCCGATACCGATTGTACATGCTACATAAAGTACGATGCACGTATGTCACAAAGTGAATTGCTTTAGAACTGGCGCATAACTTGAACGAAAATTGCTCACAAATAATATATCAATTACTAAGTTGACGTGAATGGAGCGTGTCAGGTGAATAACGTGCGCGTTAATCATTGAATTTTGCCTGGAAGATATCGATTGTTATTGTTGTTTCGATTTTTTTTCGTGTCCGAACGATAAACGAGCACTTTCACTTTTACTAGTTTTTCCAAATTATCGAATTGGGGAACTTAAACACGCGGACGGTCGATAACTATTCGGGATCAAAGCCGATCGCGATCGAAATTGATGTTAGCGAGAGATCGAGATGACGATGAAAGAAAATTCGGGAATGGCAACCGCGAATTATTTTTCGGCCAAGGGATGTAAGTGCGAGTTTTTGTACGATGTATAATGAAATAATGTTTGTCCACGACTACTGTATTTCCTTACATACACAGTAAAGCGAGGAATGGGGTAAATAAATCAATACTGTAGTATATTTGTACTAAAGCAAGAAGACCGAAGGGTGAAGAGGGTTGCATGCATGTTGTTTACAGGGGAAGAAAAACAAACAAAAAATGTTAGCTAGCTGTGTGCTGAAGCGGGTGCAACAACAAGCTACGCGTTACGTTACCATTTCTATTTCACGCGATAACTTCGCCTGCATGTCTTCGTTTATACGGATCCCTCATTACCTGCTTGGTACTTCAAAAAGTTTTATTTGTAAGGAACAAAATTATTCGCTCGTATTAAAATTTTTATACATAGAGGCACACTTTCGAAATGAACGCTAAGGCCGTATAATACGTATATACACACACAGTATATATTTCGTCCAATTTCTTTTTTGTAATACTACGTTCTGGTATACGTAGTGGTGTTCGCTTTCTAATTTTTTATTTAGAACCTCACCAACCTACCAGCAGCAACATCTAATCTGTAATAAGCAACTCACACATTATCTAAATCACAAACAAAAATATTCGAGGACAGGATCTTCTTCCCCGTTTTCCTCCTTAGAATAACGCTAATCGTTAATCATCAACAGTGAGATTTTAAGTCTATTGCAAAGCCCAAATTTTGAAAGTGAAACCCCATAATACCTCAGATTAATGTCCAATGACATCTCCCTACATTTTAAGATTTCTTTAATACAATAAAATCTGGATGACTCTCCATATAACGACATAATAAATTAGGTACGTTAATGGAAGTAACTGTGCAAAAGCTTACTACGTAAGCACAATTTGCATACGCCAATAATCCGTGAGGGGAATTAAGCTTTGCCAATCGTAGACCGCAACTGCAGATGTTGAATTGAATGCTGGTTTCGACCTATCTGCTTCATAAGCTTTAGCCATTTTCCTTGCCACAAAGTGTCGTTGTAATTTCTCTCGGATTCTTTGGAATAAAATTATTGAACTTTTTAACAAATTTTCCATCTAAGGAACCTGCAATAAAATTCTCACGTCATTGATTTAGAGACAACTCCATTTTCGTAAAATACCATCCCACAACGTACGTCCCTAACCCTAAAGTTCATTCTCTTTTGCTCCCTCACCCCAAAGTTCTTTTGTCTTTTTGATGATACAACTTTTCGTGCAATACTCCCCAAAACTTCCGAATTCTTTCAGTCGTCTCTGGAACAATATTTCTTATCTCATGACATTCTTTCCCAGAAAGACTGGGCTTACTTTACCTCTTATGACTTCTCAAAGTCAAAATATGTATTGTGGCAACTAATATGTCAGTTCGTTCCACAAGCATTTTTCTCCTTTAGCTCCCTAGCCCTAAAATTATTTTGTCTTTTTGACGATACCACCTTTAATGCTCCCCAAAACTTCACAATTCCTCCAATCGATTCTGGAATAATATTGTTTATCTCTAGACAATTTTTCTCCGAAAAATTGGGCCTATTCTACTTCTTATGACTCCGCAAAGTCAAAATATGTATTATGGCAACTAAGTCGTCAGTTCGTTCCTCAAAACATTCTTCTTCTATTGCTCCGTAACCTTAAAGTGGTTTTGTTTCTTTGATGATACTTTCGTGCAATACTCCCCAAAACTTCACAATTCTTTCAGTCGCTTCTGGAACAATATTTCCCAGAAAAACTGGGCTTATTTTACCTCTTATGCCTTCTCAAAGTCAAAATATGTATTGTGGCAACTAAGTCGTCAGTTCGTTCCTCAAGCATTCTTATTCGTTTGCTCCCTAACCCTAAAATTGTTTTGTTTCTTGATGATATTTTCGTGCAATACCCTCTAACACTTTACAATTCTTTCAATCATTTCTGGAACAATATTCCTTATCTCTTAACATTTTTCCCAGAAAAACTGGGCTTATTCTATCTCGCATGACTCCTCAAAGTCAGAATATGTATTTCAGGAACTGAGTTGTCAGTCCATTCCTTGAACATTCTTCATCTTTTTGTGTTCGAAAGGAATATTAAAATTCTTGTGAACTCCCTCAGATTACAAATAATTTATCTTTTTTCTAAGCGTGTATTTCGTCAACTATGTTTTCAGTTTCAATTGTAAACTTCTTACTATTCCGCCAGGAGAGCTGTCCATGCAAGATCAACTTTGAAATAAATTCCTAATTACATTGAAACGTCTCAAAAGAGGGATATGTAGATGCAAAATTATGGTTTTGTTTCAACTTAGTGCCTGGAAGAGTTTAATCATTCTTGAACAAATACCTCAATACTTACGATTTGCTTCGATTTATAACTTTGTCTTTCAGCGTAGGATTTCATGGTGTTATAAAGATTACAATCCACGTCTCCCACCGGTTTAAAACTTGAACAAAATTGTATAAAAATTTGAGACAATGTTAACAAAGGAAACAATGCATGTACGCTGTTAAAAAAGGCAACGTACAGTAATAAAGGCCTAAAGCTACATAGGAAACCGAATCTTCATACATGCACATACACAAGAAACTGTAGCGAAGCTAATTCATAACTGAATTTACAGCTAGTTAACAGACTTCAACGCGTTAGTAACTCGATACGTTCGAATAGCGTCGGGGAACGAAATCGAAACGAAAAAGAAAACAGAAAACAGCACAACCCACCCCTAAACTAAACGAGCGCATTTTCGTTTCGTGTATTGTATTTCAAATACAAAATATTCCCTTGGAGAGAGCCTTTTCTAAAATTTCAACACGAAACGAGACAGGAACAGCGAAAGATGTTGGAGAGGTCGGTGTTTATATTAGATTATGAGGATTTGTATCGACCCGACGCACATGTGATGTCATAGGACACAACAAAACAACTACCTGTTGATTCCGGGCCGTATACAATAATTTAATTCCTTTTTTATCCGTGCTTCATCCTAATTTTATCGGACAAATACGCGCAATATATACGACCGCCTGGCTCGTCCGTCAGTTATTGTTTCTCCACCGCTGCACCCCCTCCCCGTATCAGTGTTAAACGCCCGGGGTATTTTTTTTTCGGTATTTATGTGATACGTTTTCTCCGTTCTATTCTCTTTCTTTTCGCTCGGTATTGCTTTATGTAGTTTAGCTGTTTTCCAATATTATTTATTTGTTTTCCTTCTAGTTCTTAGTTATTTATGAGATGCATACTATAAAATTGCAATAAAAAGCTGGGATATGAGCGCTCACAAGGCGATTTATTCCTATTATGTATCTATTGGGATCTATCCAATGAAGGAATTGATTGGACGAATTATTTTGTTTTGAAGAGAAATTAGGTCCCATCAGAAGAAGAAATATGGTCGAAGTTCTGTAATTACGAACTTGTTTCTTCCTTTTAGCCGTAGATTCGGCAAAAATAAGCGACAGAAGACGAAAATCGCACTTCTCTGAACTCCTCACCCGACAATGAAGGAAAGAAAACGTAAATTATGATTTTGTTAGTTAATGTATCTCAGATTTTAGAGATGATAGACAAGTTATTTTCATATATAAAACAAATACCATTACCCTTATAACATCTTTCGGAAATAATTCTAGATACGTATTTTGGCAACTGAGTTGCCATCTCAACGGAAAACTGGGGGAATTAAGTATCACCAGCAATTTCCGGCTAACACCCAAGACGAAGAGCACGCAACTCTAAAGCATTGCGCAATGAACATCACACACTGAACGTCCGCGCGAAACACACCACAACATTATTGACTCACTTGATGATTATTGTGTTCAGTGTTCGTCCTGGGCGTTAGCCGAATATCGCTGGTGATAGTTAATTCTCCCAGTTTTCCACTGAGGATGGCAACTTAGTTGCTGAAACACGTATCTGCAATTATTTTCGAAATGTGTGGTAAGGGTAAATGTATTTCTCTTATATGGATATTATTTTAACCACAGTCTCCTTATTATTATTTGAAGCTATCTTCAGATAAGATATCTAGTACCATGAAGCTGTAAAATTGTATTTACAAAGCGGGATGAAAACGAAACTTAAAGAAGGTCTCCGAGTTAAATTCGCATCAAAATACGACAAAATTTGTTTCAGCGCTTCAACGTTTCAGTGTTTACGTAACTGAAATAGAGCATTTATTAAAAAAAATCAATAAAACAATAACGATAAATATATACATTTCAATTGACCAAATTTATGATAAACAATTCTTTTAGAATCTACAGTATTAATAGCTTAAGACATTTGAAGGAGAGCTATCAAGGTTATGCATGTAAGCGTATGATTGATTTTATGTGTGTGTAATTCGGACTTAATATACACTATTTTATGCAGGATGGATGAAATAAACATATGGGCTGTTTACAAACTCGCTGCTAAATATACGCTTTAGTTTATATTGTCCCCCATTTGTAAACACGCAACTGGCTCAATTCTATATAGCTTTGCGAGTGCACGCATTAATCATGAAATTTTTCGCGGAACATTCTTTCACTTATTGCCCCTTCTATCGTCTCCTCCCAATCTTCGACCTGGCGGCTCCCCGATGCCTCTGCCTCCTTCCTTCCCCTGCTTTAATAGTACACAGAAGGTACTAAATTAAAAATACATGCAATAGCATTTCTCATTTTCACTCCAAACTGCCACACTTCTCGATACAAAATTAATTTTCCAATTAGACTCATTTGTTATTTCCTTTTTGCCGGAGCCCGAACGCTCGCTTATTAAACTTTCAATTAAAAATTTATTCGACAAACTAATCAATCTTTATTTTCACGAAATTAAGCTTCGGAACCTTCGTGTATATAAGGTCAAATTTGATGTATTAGACGCCATATTTTTTACTTTGTTTTATATAAACAGACATTTTTCGAGAAAGTATAAACTAGGGATAGATCTGTGTTCAACCTATTTCTGATACGATACGCAATACAGATATATTTAACACCCATGTAAAAAATTACTTCCTTACAGCTTAGGAATCGATAAAGTAACAATTTAACATTTCTCATTTGTAGAAATCCGGAACGAAAATTTCTAATTTGGGGAAATTCTTTAACTCCTGAAATGTGTCGAAACTATTCTGGATTTGAAATACCACAAAAATTAAAAAAGACCCTAAATCCACTTTTTTTTCTTTTCATTAATTTTTCGACCGTCCATATCTGGATATTACAAGAATTCAATATCTCACCTAAAATTTCCGCAAGATCCGGAAGCAAAGCATAGCTGATCGATGGAAATGAGAGAAGCAGGGAAATAAAGTAATTGCGCTACGTTTTATATTCTCCAAAATGATTCCGTTTTTTGCAAGCATCTGTGTGTTGTTTGGGAAACTGTTTTATTGAAAGACTGTTGAAATTTAAATTAAGCCGACCAAGCGTAATATTTGCTTTATAGAAAAACTTTCTCGTTCTTTCCTTTTTTCCTCTCCTTCTTATCTGTTTGCCGATAATCTCCCCGAATGCCATCGCGAAGGGAAAATAAAAGTAAAACAAGGAGAAAAAAGAGGAAACTTATAATTAGGAAAAATCTACGCGACTTTTTGAATATGTATTAAAAGAATATACACGAGAGTTAAATTTACACTTACGTAATTGTATGTAGTAGGCAACCAAAATATCAAAGGTCGATTTACAGGTATGTTTAAAATTATCCGACCGTTTCCTTGAATATCTAAGATAATAGTTTATATCATTCTACACCCTAGAAAACTAGCGTTAGATAAATCTCCCTTTAAAGCGAGTCTGTTTTATCTTATTATTGTAAGGAAATCGATTATAAATACGAAACGATCGTTTCTTTTAAGACAGATCTAAGGTGAGGCATAAAAAATAACGTTTAAACTTTCGAAAAATCACAAACAATATGTCAACCACACCTTCGTTTATAAAAAGCACCAATGGTATAACACCGGCACTAAATCCCAATGCAATGCGTTTCTCAACTGTGGCATAAATAAAAAAAAAAAGTATGTTAAAAATGCGTCACGGTCTCTCACGGTAAAGTTTAGCTTAGTAAAAGCCAATGGGAAAACACTTCTAATCGAATAGACTCGCCAATAGAACGAAGTTTATAATTAAAGGAAATGGTGTATTTAAAAGTGGAAACCTATCGAAAGCAGAAACGTCTAAAGCCGCTGATTGATTTGATTAAATAAAATAAATATTTATAACCAGGGCGGTTAGCTTGAGTGGAAAAACGTGCTTTTTTGAGATAATAAATTTTTGACTAAGCGTAATATTAAATGTTATTCCGATCGATAGTTTTACCGGCATTTTTCCTCTTCTTCTTTTAGGTGGTTTATTTAGGTTTCTCGATAAGTAATCGTAAGTTTCCTAAACGTAGAAGATGACACAGCCACCCTCCGTTTAAAAAGTACTACTATAAATTCTGACTTGATGGCTGAAGTTTCTTAAACACGTTAGGAGAGACATATAAAAGAAAAATAGTGCCATTTAGATTTATATTAGTGGTACTTAATTATTTTAGTTAGGCTAAAAATATTTTTTATTTTCAAGAATTTGGGAAGCAAGTAGCACTTACGAAGTTAATTTATATCGTTTATAATGTAATTAATAAAAATAACATTCTGAGTAACACTTTCGATTTTTTATTGTGCCATCGATGTAAACTTCTGACTTCAATGATTATAGCCATTCTGGTAGCATCCAGCTACGTATAACATGGTAAAAATACGTATACTGTCGATCTTCTCGATTTTATTTTATCAAATATAGGAGAAATTTATGATTTTCGCTGGTAAAATATGTTTACTTAGTAAAACTTAGTAGGTACGGGAGGAAACTAAAAACGGACGTGGATACGAAATTTGTTTTGCATCTCAAATTACACATTACCTCCTAGCTTAGTAAATAGCAAAAAGGAGCCACAGAGATTGAAATTATGATCAAGTTACACATCTTCGGAAGTGCGTAGAATTAAAGGAATTCCATCTCCAATAAATGACCTACACAGAGGTTCGTTTGATAGACAACTCTCAAAGGAAGTTGTGCAATGGCTGCACTGCAGACTATATTGCATATGCCAATAATTGTGATGGAGGGAATTGTGCTTCATTAATCGTATACTGCAACCGTAGACTAGTTTCGCCCTTATTAGGACTCTTCAGTACGGTATAGTATTCTACGATTAACGAAGTAATTCCTCGCAGCAAGGTGTTACAAGAGTTCACCGTATTCAAAGATTTCACCAAACTAGGATTCCCTTGGAGAGTTGCAATAATTAAGGTAAAAATTTATATCGGTCAGATTTACTTGGAAACCTACAATAAATTTCGCGGTTGATACGTTTCAGAAATTATTAATTAGTATAATTTTGGGCCATTCAAATGAAGGATTTAAAGTAACATCGGAATTAAAATTCTAATTTTAAAATAAAGCGTTTGGGTTTCCTCGAGGCGACGCGTTCGTTTTGGCGGGGATCCTCCGGGCGCTCGGAGGCAATAAAACATTGATAAAACTAAAATAAATCAAAATTTTCGCAAACACAACCGACGAATCGGAAGCGAAGGCGAAGAATACGGCGAGGATATCGCCGTATTTGGCCCGAGGTATTATTATTTTATAAGTAACTGCCTCTTAAATTTATATCTAAGAGTGCGGCGTGTAAAGTCAAACCCGAAGGGCGGCCCGAGCATTTGGAGCATTGCCGCTAATTTCTATGCAGAGTCCGTCTTGTTCACCGGCCCAACGAATGGGGTGGAACAAGCTATATTTCGCGGAGGAGGACGGGCCCTTCTCGTCTCCTTTTCTCCTTATGCGGAAGGTGCTTTTGCGTCTTTTAACGCCCGGATAATGCTCTCCAAATCTGCGTATATTCACCATTAATATTGTACGATTTTGAATTAATTTATATCTATTTTTATGATTTAATTCTATTTATCCTAATCGTATTTGCATAAATTGCGATCATCCAAGTTTAAACTTCCTAAAAAATTTTCAATTTTCTTGCGTGAAGGTCATGTAGGAACCAATATAATTGGAGGAATAAAATATTTCGGTAAATATCTATTGGCCTTTGTGGAGAACACACACAAATATGACGGATGTTCTATTACTTTCATATTTTTCAGACAAAAACTTTTGGTGATCGTGTATGATTGTTTTACCGCATAAGTGATATTATTGTTCCCTTCAATTATATAACAGCAGCAATGTTTTTGTCGCTAACAGCCCTAGGAGGATGCTCTGCTCCTTTTGATGCTGAACAGAATTCCTTTCACTTTCAAATTCCTTATACCATCGGTAAATTGTAGCCAAGGAAGGTGCTTGTTCACTAAAAATTGAATCTAAACTCTCCTTTGCACTCATAAGCGCTTAAACTTCTTTCAAAATGATAGTAAATTATGATTCGAAAGTGCTCTCTGGTTAATTCCATTTTATTTTACTTTTAAAAAATAAGTAACTGAGTTATAACGAACGAAACTCCAACAGCTACGCGTCAAATGACAGATAAAAAGTTGCTCTAAATTAACACCGTGTGATTGTTTTTCACAGTCTACTAGATTTTCTTATTCTGAATAAATTCAGCTTATTTATCCCTCGTATAGAGGGGAAGTTCAAAAATATAATACAGATTTTTCCTGTTAAATGGTGCATCGAGTTGTACTTTACAATTTTAATCTATAACTCTTAAAAATGAATTCTTGCAACTTACCATCGAAGCTCGTATTGTTTATCTTTTTATATTTACTTTCTTACTTACTTCTTTATATTTACATTCCTTTAAGCGAAAGTGACCATCTTACTTAACGATTCCGCCCGCCCCTCGCTTGTTTACTTTTGCCGGTTATTTCTTCGAAACAATTAAGATCTCGCATATACTGAACGTCGACTCGCCAGAAAACTCGTGGGAAATAGCTGTTGGTCAAGATTGATTCAACGTCGCAAGAGACGGCGGTGTATACCGTATGTACGTAAGTTCCGAGGGTAGTATCGCCCCGTGAAGGGGAACGAAGCGCGGGGTAACGGACGGCGAAGGGACAGTGCAACGCGCGTATGGGGCAGGGGGAGTTGTTCTTTCGAGCACTATTTTATCGCGAGCGATGACGCAGCCGATCTCCGAATTGTATGCTGAACGTATCACTTTTCCCAGCACTTATTTACATGGTTCCGATCAATAGCTAATGTAAACATGCAGAGAGAGGCTGGCCGTAGGCGACACTTCAGGATACCGCTAAACTAGCGCCGCGATCCTCTACTAATTACATTTAGTATGCTTCGGCCGTTTTGAATGGACAGTCAGAATGTTGTTTACAACCGCTGGCCAAAAAAGGGGGTTTCCCTGCATTCGAAATGTGATACCTTTTTCATGTTTCTACATTAGATTCATGACAGAATTTAAACGAGTCTTAGACTTCGTAGATGATAGCAGGTTAGTACTATCGCACTATCAAAACAGAAGAAAACTTAGGACAATATCCTGACTTCCACGAGCACAGCAAAATTTAAGGGTTAAGTTCTAAGTCATGCAGGAAAAGTTTCAGGGTGGTGTAGCAACAATCAGACTGAAAATAAAGACAAATAGGACAAGCCTATTTACACCCACGGTGTAAATAGGCTACATCTAAACCGAGTATGGAAAAATCAAGACGTAACTATGAAAAGAGCGTGCAAAACAAAGTAAATCTGGAGGATGGTGATGACATAGTTCCTTTGGAGCGGAATCAAAGGAAATCCTGGGGGAAGAAAAGAGGAGAGCGTCCAATGCCTGGTATAATGACGAATGTAAAGACCTTGCGCAAAGAAGAAACATCGGGAGAGAAGAGGACAGAAAAGAATACACAAAATCAGAAGTATAAGAGTCAATCTAACTTTGTGTTCAAAAAGGTAATAATGTCCTACGCAGGTTCATCAAACGTTTAAGGACGAAGAATTACTGCTCTTGTTGAGCAGGGAATCGCACAAAGGCAAATTACAACAACGGTGGTCGTTTCACCAAATCCTAGATGAAGGAAATTATACTTGCATTAGGACTTAGCCTAGTCCAAATCTTAGTGTTGCATCCAATTTCTTCAAAACGATCTTGAATTAAATATATTCGCTATTGCTTGTTCCACTATTTGGAAGTTGTGAGATCAAATTATTAACAAAAGTATTCGTCAATTACTTCGCCTCGAATATCACCGATTTGATTTTTTTCAAAATACGTTTAGCTTGTTCCCATTTTTTGCAGCAGATCGATAATTTAAAAATATGATTTTGCATTTGACACGCTTCAAAGTGACGGTCGCAAATTTTCATGCGGGGCCTGCATGTTTGTACAGCGAACCCTTTTTTGATTATCCCACCCCTCCTAACAACGTGACTCACTATGTATATTTGCATCTTTGTTTCTGTTTATAGCTGATGTTTTTAGTTACATGTTTACTTTCCACTACTGGAAGTACAGTTAGACAAAAGAACACGCTCGTGGCATACATCACTTATTTCGTTCGTTCCTCGTCGGCTTTTCCGTAATATTGCACGTTCGAATTTCGCACGTAATGTTTATAAATAGAGATTAAATATTTTATTTTGTGCAAGTAACGATCTTAATATAATCATGCTTTTTAACGTGCCTCGCAACAAACAAAGAACGGGTTCGCCGTGTTTGTTTTTGAATACTATGAATAAATAACGACATGTTAACGATCGGTTTACGTTAGAATTTGCTAAAGCGAATCGTGGGATGGAAATACATTGTTTTGTCATCGCGAAAGTACTTTGTATTCACGAAACGATACGTCGATGATGGCGTTTTTTTGTTTCTTTTTTTTTTCTCACACTCGTATTAATCTTAAATGACATCTATTCAATTTACCCCTCGACATACATAAATTGAAGACACAAAGAAATTTTAGGTCTTATGATTATAACTATATTACGTTCTCCCATTTCAATCCGTAGATGTTCAACACAAAAGATCAGTTTGTCTCTTAACAAAATCAAAAAGCATCGTTAAGTAAAAGCAAAAATGAGGTTTCTAAGGAAGCTAGATGACAAAATGAAAATGGATAAAGAGATAGTACAATCAGAGGAAACTTGGAAATAGACCCCAAACAAAACAGAATAGAAGAAGGTCAGCTGAGGTGATCGGGGCACGTAATCAGAATTGGAACAGATAAGAGGAAGTGCGTGAACCGGCCAATAGAGGAAACATATACTGGAAGGAGATTAGGCGGCAGGTACAGGATAGAAACGCATGGAGAGAAGCATGGAAAAAGATCCCGGTCAACTGAGAATTGGAAGAGATATGAGAAGCTGGGTGAAACGGCCGAATCAGGAAACGTAAGGTGGAAGGAGATTAGGAGCCAGGTACAGGATAGAAACTCATGGCGAGAACCATGGAAAAGAATCCCGAATTAAAAACTCAACTCCAACATACCCGATGGGGGATAGTCCAAGTACAACTACGATCCTTCTCAACTTTTTTGGGTCAGAATATCGCACAAAATCAATTATGGAAATACACCATGATCCATAATCATTAGATCTGTAAATATTTCTTCGAATTTATCCTTGAAAATATGAAATTGTAGATGCATAACAATACGGAGAAAAAAACTAATAAAAATCTGAACACAAGCAAATGGCGTATGGGAACATATGTTGAAATAGCTTACGAATATAGAAAGGGGGGTAGTAAAGGTTTAGTGGAAGAGCAAAGAACCTTGTTGCGGCGATGTCTGAGGGTTGTAGAGAAAATGTGGCAAAACGAGGAATCTTTGCAGTAGTTTGTAATTTGCTTGTAATTGTAGGTAAGTATAATTGCTCCAGATAATAAACGTAACGGTTTATTTCGTAACGACTCTCGGGAAAGCCGTCCTCGTCTCGCCCGATTCTTTCCCTACTGTTTCTTTCCCTTTCCTGCAGCGAAACGGCAATTTCTGAATGAGAATTTAAAGCCAAACTTTATTATATATTATATTGTTAGTATCAGCGGCGATAATCTGGAAGTACGTGAGAGGAGACGTAGGCTACGTGGCGCGTGCATCATACGGGTTCGCGTGGGGTGGCTGCTACCGCCGTTCAGTAAAGGTGGCGACCGCCCTTCTATGTCGCGAGCCGTGCGTGTGAAGAATTAATAGTAGGGAGTATCGAGGGAGTAAATATGATGACGGTTTATGTGCGAAAACTTTACCCAAACGATTTTTTTATTTTCCTTTTTTTCTTCGCGTTTCCTCCACCTTTTCTACGACTTTTTACTTTTATATGTCTTTCCTAATGTGTTTAAAAAAGTTTTTAAACGTCTCGATAGTCTAAACAGAACAGTAAGTTTGAATTTATTGACAGAGGGGTTGGAATGCTATTTGCAACGCTTCGTATTGAAAATGTACTGGAGAAGGAGGGGTGTGCCTAAAGAGAACTTTTGTGGAAGAAAAAGAAACAATTTGTTACGTACAATTAAAGTTTTAAGGCCAGGTATAATCTATACAATGTTCAGTAGAAACGGAAATAGATGATGACAGCATCCACGACGAAACAAATACTAACCGTTTGGGAGGTACAGAAGGCCCTTCAAGTTGGAAGCCGTTCCTCCCAAATTTCCTATTTTCATATCCATAATGTCTCAGACAATATTTAATTGGCTCTATGATTCTACTCAAAGAAAGAAACGATGAAATTTGTAGAACAATAAACCACAAACCAATACTAGGAACGACCAGAGCGAAGCAATTAACCTGGTTAACGGGCATGTGGTAAGGATGAACACAGACAAACTAGCAAAGAAAATATTTGATATGAAGGGATCTAGAAAATAGAACAAAAGAAAGACCTAGAAGGAAATGGATGGACCAGACCAAAGAAGGAATAAGGAAAAATCACAGACGACCTAAAAGACTATCAAAAGTCAGGATAGGGTGGAAGAACCGGGACTCTAATCCAACGCTTAAAAGGACACTAAGGATCTGACACACACGATTCTACTGGATTCAGCATAATTTCTAGTGTTCTGTACTACTAGGACGAGGAAAACAAGAATTGATCTGAAATTAGCCAATGACAAGTAAAAACTCACTGAAGATATAATGTAAGATGCCAATCCGCAGAAAACACTGAAGCCAAATGCTTTAGGGAGAGTGTTAATTGAAACCAAAGACAAAAACGGATGTCTGATCAGCAATTCTCAGTCTTAAAATTTTGATCCACACCAGGACAATAAACATTAAAGCTACTGGAAGGTATATTTTTTCTGTATTCATGGACAAACATAACTAAAATCGCAACTTATAATAAAAGGATTCCTTTCGCTCCGTTGGAAGTTACAACCCCAACAGTTCCCAGCAATAGTAGCAACAATCATAAGGACAAATTTTTGTGAAATTTTAAAAATCATCTTTGAAAAATGAAAAACAAAGAGATTAGCAGCGAATCATAACTGTACACACCCCCTCATTTTCTCCAAACTCTATCAACCCCTTTCCGTAACTTAAACAAATTTCAAAAATTAATTACGCAATCCTTCCCTTGTTTGTAAACACGTCTTCCCCAATAGTCTCCTTAATTAAAAAAATTACCTTCGCCTCTTCTCGGCCCTGATAAGAAAAATGAATTTTCAATAAATAAATCGACGCTGTAAATGATATAGGAAAAAAGAGCAAAATCCAGTATCCACTAAAAGAATATTTCTGCAGCCATAATTCAGAGGGTTTTATCTTCGTCATAAATAAACGCCCTTATAATTAAAAGTTTTTCGCGCTTATAAAAAGACGGGACATTGTCCCTGGATCGGGGCGCTTGGCGCTTCCATACCCGGAATGACTTTCCCCTGACTTGTCTTTTTTCCTAACCAACGATAATTATAATCGGAGTACCTATACATTAATAACCATACAACGCTCTCCAAGGGGATATGTAAACATTTAAGTTTCAACCCGGTTTGAAAACGATTTATTAAAATCTATTTACTTTATTAAAATAAGGTAAATAAGACCATTTATATTCCAAATACGACAAAGACGATTCCCGAGAGATCCACAGCGAGATCTGAACAACACCAAGGACCAAAACAAACTGGATTCTACTCGAAACCCAAACAAGTGTGCCGGTGTTATCTTTCAATTTTCCCCGATTTTAAATTCCTTTGCGGCGAAACTAATCTGGAATCGTTATTTAGATATAATGTCCTCAAAATAGCTGCAATATACTTTCTCCCTTATTTATCCGAAATACACCGAAACCGACACAGCAGCGGCGACGTATTAGCGCTGTCAGAGACCAGGGATAGGGGTGAGCGAATTGGGGTGAAAAATCCCAAAAGAATCGCTAAAATCTCGTGAAATCTGTATTCATCGGCGAGCTGATGCCACTTCAGAGACCGTAACAAACACCCCGGCCCTTGTAAATACACGGCTCGTAATTTTCCCGTCGATGTTTAGGCTACTACATCCACCGAAATAAGTGCGTGTCGATTTATCTCTTAAAGGCGTTACTTTCACACGGTTTACTGCGACCGAGGAATTAACAGAGATTTATAACTAAAAGTTGATGTTTATGGAAGATTTCTTCGGAAAATAGGACGAAAATCGAGGATTGGATTCGGTTGTAACTTACAAGGGAAGATCCCGAACCCGGAAATTCAAAAAATTATGAAACTTTGGGAACATGTAGATCATAGTATGTACTACGCGATTTTCTTCTGCGGAAAAACACCATGAGTGGGTGAAAATTTTCTTCTTCTAACGCTTCTAACGCTTCTTCCCTTGTGAGCACATATACCTTATCTACAAATTCTAGGGAATGTGGTCTGTGCGGTTGCAAAAATTCTAGAGTTGTATAAGTTTCCAGTGAAACGATGTTTATCTTTGAGCATCGATTTCGTTGGTATTTACAAGGGGGCCCATTATTATTATTATTATTATTGGCAAATTCGAAGTATACCATCAGTAAACAAATTACATTTGTAATACTTATGACAACCATTTTCAACACTATAGGTCTGCTATATAACCAACCAATAACTATTATTAATTTCAAGTTTGATGAGTTATATATACCACTTGCTTATCTCCTGCAGCCTATTTTCTTTACAGAACCATGTTTACTACTTACTGGTCTAATGTAGCTTCCTTCGATAACCTACAAATTTTAGATAAGAAACATGTGCATCGGCAGAATGCAAATTTTTCCATTTCTAAACATTTTTCACTCACTCAAGTGTTATCTTCATGGGAATCGCAACTAAACACTTTTTTCTGATGGTTCTGATTCCCGACACTTTACTTCGAAAATTTTGAATGCATCTCCATTTCGCTAAACTAATCAGAAACTTTTCTCGACCCTCAACTAAAGAATCAATTCGAGTTTATTGAATTTTCACCAACTCTTGTGAAAATACCATCCCAAAAACTAGGATTAAAACGTTCAAACCCATCCTCCCCTCTGTATGAGGAGGGAAGATCGTTAGTAAAAATCGCGAATAATCCGATAGGCCGAAAACGGGTTAAGCAATTAATCAGTAAATTATTTTAATTCGAGCATGAACCGCAACAGGAATCTGTATTGTTTGTTTGTGGGGCAAAGATAAGTCGCTCTGGTCACTCGCTATCGCTTTACACTCCATTTAACCAGCGACAATGATTCGGTCATGGAACAATACATATACGATGCACGCAAGTGACCATCGGAACTGCCCGTAGAACCGCTCTGTGGGGGCAGATCGACGCCTTATCGTCAACCAAGAAGTCATTATTCGTATGACAAAGGACGGCGGCGCCATTTCTCACTTTAACATTGACAAGATGCGGATATTTCGGGGAAAGCCCGGACGTTGCTTTGTAAGCGAATTTGCGCACCGCTTGTGCACTTTGGGAAAATTAAATTTGTGCAGGAGACAAAAATATAATTCTGTCCATCAATTATAACAATTTAGGATATAAGAAAATAAATAATACATTTGATTCAAGTCTGTATCCAGGGAAATATCGATTTGGTTTTCTTAAATAGAGACCAAACCTATTCTGATTTCAACGTTACTTTGGCTAAAATCGATTAAAAGACAAAAATAAGTAAATGTTAACATCTCTTCCAGAAACAATAAACTGTTTTCGAGTGCCAAAATCTTAATAAAATAAACTGTGGATGACTCTCCATATAACGACCGAATCAATTTGTCAATTCTCAAAGCTTAATTCCCGTCACGGATTATTGACATTTGCAAATTGTGCTTACTTAGTAAGCTTTTGCACAATTACTTGGTAGCTTCCTATTAACGTACTTAATTTGGTTAGGTCGTTTTCTGGAAAATCATCCAGCGCTTATTGTCTTGCAGAAATTTCTAAGGCCACCCTTCACACATCGATAGGATGAAAAGTAACTTTTCAGACTTTGTTAGTACTAAAAAAGACTTCAACTAAAACGCATCCAATGAACTAAATGGGATACATAAATTCCCGGGGCGCGAAATGAAATAAAGGAAATTCCATCTCCCAGAAGAGATCTAGACAACGGATTATAATTTTGTTACATTTCCACAACGAAAGCGTAGCGCCCGCCTCGTTCCAATGCATAACCTCATCTCATTATTTTGTGCAGTTCATCACTGTGACAATTCACCTGTGCTTGGGGAAGTCAACACGCTGTCGTTATCCCTGGAGTTATGTCTTGCTTCATACGTGCGAATTGCCGTTCGGGTGAATAGCCGCTTTTTACGGGCGAAATAAGAAAAGTAAATTAAAATTAAACACATTTTTACCCTTTCGTCGTCATCGTAAAGAAAACAAAGAGAGCATTTTTTTAAAAGCTCCCCAAGATGAGTGTATGGGGGGTAATTTCAGGTTTTAATTGCTTGGTATTAAAGTAATTATTCAAGAGATTATTTGATCTGCTGCTGATGAACGTTTTATACCTTTGATGATTTTCTTCGTTGTAGATTTCAGTTTGATATCATGATTCATCAATGGAAGCAGTTCCTATTTTATCAAAACTTTCGCTGTTTCTCCATTGTGCAAGATTCATAATAATTCTTATGATGCTACTTCTGATTACATATTTATTGTAAAATCCTGAGTTTGTATAATAACTGCCCAGAAAAATCAGTTCGTTTGTGTTTAACATATTTGCTTGCAAGAAGTAAATAAGTTGTCACTACTACCAAGGTAAAGTTTCGAAAATTTTGCTAGTGTTTTCGCATCATCCCCAATTACTTTTGAAGGCGTAGAGCCCTTCTCTGAGTGGGATCAATCAAAAATGCGAGAAATGCCCCAACAGTTTTGGATTTATAGGACAAGACGGTTTAAATGGTGCTTCTGGCTACAAGTGCATGTTAGGAAATGAAATTTCTGTGCATTGTAGATGTCTAGAAACAGTTTGTTCTAATGATTCCTAACCTAATCCTAACCCTTATACCCCTTCGGTTGTCGGGTTCGAGCTTCTCTCCATGCTTTTCTAACCTGTTTCCTATCCCTTTCTAGCTTACGTTTTTTCTTTTGGCCACTTCACGCTCTCTATCCATCCAGCTCTTTCCAGCTCTTCCCCTCTGTTTTCTGTTGATTGCTTTGGCTTCAAACACTCTTCTCGCCCTAGCCACCTTAGGTGACTTTTTTCTATTCTGTCTTGCATGGGTTCTATTGCCAAGTTTCCTTTGATGGTACTATTTCTCACTTTATCCATTTTAATTTTGTCATCGATTCTTCTTAGAAACCTCATTTCCGTACTTTGTATCTAATTATTGCGGGCGAAATTTATTATCTGCCATTTATGAAAAACAACTTTTAATCCAGGTCACAATTACGATTTCCGATCTAAGAAGTCGTCCCCTGTATGTATAATTGCAACCTAAATACTGATGATGCAGCGAAACGTTCAGGAAGTATTTGAATTTAGAATGAAAATGATTTAGAAATAAACATTTTTATTATCCCCTTTCAGGAAATGAATCAGTTAAAACAATAAAATTTCATTTCAAGTCATAACGCGAAAGAAAAAAGTAAATTCTTTCCGAATTTTACAGCCGAATTCCACAATAAACCATTTTAATTTCATCTCATGCCGCTTCTAATATTGGCCGGGATAAATATCCTGTTTAAGTGAAAACAAAACATGTCAGTTTATTAATGGAGCGAAAATTAAGTCCTATCCTCCGGTCAGTTGCGTATAATTTCGCCCGATCTGCCGCCTTCTCGGGCCGGCCGGGTAGGCTGGCGTAGGCCGGAAGCTGGACATCATGCGTGTCCCGTTTCCCGTATGTCGTCCTGCTACGTGTGTATCCCGGAGAACGTACGAACGAACGGTAGGGGCTTCGCCGTAATAGATTCGGGGCCTGAAGCGTTAAAAATGGTTCGCTGTTAACAAGCCTATCTACATGGCATATATTAACAGCCCGACCGGCGCGGATGTTATCAAAACAGGCTTGCGATTCATTAATTACTTGCGCTTTTCGACGAAATGAACGTACCACGTTCTCTCGATACCATTTTGACAGGTCTTTTTACATATAAAAAGCCTATTTGTTCGCCTTGATATTTTAATATTTCCTCGGAAATAAAGCGGAATTTGTGCCTGTAAAGGTACGTGACGGAAATCTCTGCTTGAGAGCAAGAAGCCATTTCATGTATGCCAAGTTGTGGTTTGCCAAAAGTAGAAGGGGTTGACTATCTTCCAAACATATATGCTCCACGGGTGACCTCCCAGCATACAACGTTCGAGAGCTGTAGGGGTGGACAGTCCACCCGTCATCTTCTTCTACTGCCAAATGTAGGAAATCTCTACAACTTACTGAACTCTGAAGTTGTCCAAAAATTGTAGAGGCCAGTACATATATGTACGTATCCCAAAATCGAAATCCAGAAGGTAATGTTGTTATCCCAGAAAAGTACTGATTTGAACACGAAATGGGTGGGTATCAGACAATGGCATTTTTCTTTCATTCACCTTTAGGATATGATGATTCCAAATAGATGAGGCTGTGAGTTTGTAAATCATCATGGTTATTTTAACTTTTGAAGCTGCTGCCCCAAATAATTCCACAAACCTACATCCGTACCTATGCATCAGGTAATTCATCCACGAAATGCATCTTCTTCCTTGGCTTCTTTCACCTTCTCTCTTATCTGCAGTAATGTATATTTGTCCCCTCTCATTACAGGTCCCAGGTATTGCAGTTTTCTTATTCTTATACTATGTAACAACTCTTTCTCTTTCTCTTACAGCCCACTAAAAACTTAGAGATTATCTGGAAAGTTAAAAACCGGGAAGGTCAGAACTTGAAGAAGACTTAGAAATCAAATGCAAGGTGTGCTGTCCAAGATGACAAGAAAAAAAGGTTTTGAACCTAATGCCTAATTATGGAAGAAAATTGGAAAAACTAAAGGATCAAATTAGTAGCTCTTGGGCGAAAATTGTAAGGCAACTTATTTTAATCTCACGGAATCGATTCAATTATCGATTCCGTCTGTTTCCAATATGCGATATGATTTTGTTTGACGCAAGCTTATTTCTCGTTGCAAATGTAACCTTTACAACATTCTATTTTTACTCAAATACATGAATATATTATGCGTGCGTAATTCTAAAATTGATTATAAACAAAATAAACGCGTTACATTGATATGCATTTATACTATTGAAATAGTTGAAATCTTAGACACGTGTGGTAAGAACGAGTGATTATTCCGTATTGACAATCATTAATTATCCGACATAAACGTAGTTGTTTTCATTTACATAATAAATAACGTTGGTAAACAAGATACGGTGGATTCGAGATTTTTGGAACGTTTACGTAAAATCGGTTGCAGAAATAGTTCATATTTGCTACAAGCTACAAAGTACCTTAAGGCTATAAGGTACTTTCTTTCAAGATCGCTTTTTAGTTTGGTTCAAAGACTATTTTTAAAGCTGTACATCTTAGTTTTATCTTGATTTTCACCACGTGCAATCTATAGAATAATAAACGTTCATTCTAACAATACGTTTCCAAACAAATAAATTAAACACAACACGACACGTTTAAGGTTAAAAATTCCAACTTTCTAACCGAGTTTGATACATTGTTAGAACAAATCGTCCCATCAGTATCCCGTAGGGTGAAGTTCTATTACAAAGATCGACGCTTGTTAGTGCCGGTTCCCGGAAGGGCTAAAATCGCGCGCAACGGACGCTTTGTTACTTTTGAATCGATCAAATACGATCATTACAGTAACACACAACTGTAACTGGTCATAAAATCGACTGGGATCTCATCTTTATCCGCGGCAATATAAGTTGGAAACTTTTGCGTTAAGAAACGCTATTGCTGCAGAAGTCGAAGATCGCGAAGTACAAATAGCTCGTGAAGTATTGACATCGTGATTGTTTTGTTCCGTTCTACGTATATAGAACGAAGAAGTTTGGGGAGACGTGGAAAGGAAACGTGAAAATACGTATGGGGGATACAGCGCCGTTAGAAAGTTTCGGATTTAGATCGAGAGTAAAAGGTTGAGGATTATTTATTTATACGAATCAGTAAAGTTTTGTTAGATGTTTCACTCATAGTTTTCGCACTGGGCTACTTTGGATTTGGTTTTCGAGGTTTGGATGGATTTCATTCATAAAAATTTAGGTCAAACTTAGATATCTTTTAAACGGAATGAACCAAGTAAAATTGTCCCATAAGTTCAGAATTGGGGACGGCCAAAATCTTAAGGGTAAAGGACCAGGAAATTACGGAAAGAATATTCCGTAAACTCTACTTTTGGATTCGAGTAGCTTATATTCAGGAGAAGTTTAATTTTTTTCGAATAGATCAGAAAAGCAGTACCAATCTCAGATGATTTCAAAATAGTTTAAAAATTGAGGGCCGAGAATCTTCAATCGGCGAAGCAAAATCGAATCGAATGCACGATAAGCAATACGATGGGTTTGTTTAGAGATATTCAAATTCTTGCTTCCTTTGGGAATGACATACAACCATAAGTTAAAGAATTACATTATTAGCACTATTCAGAACTCTTCACAGGAAAGGAAGGAAGCAACATACATATATAGTTTCTGGGCGAACTAAATTGAAAGTGGTAACCTAGATATTTGGACCTGCCCTAATTGATGTGGCAAGGGTAAGAACCATTTAATGTGATCCCCATATATCGTGCACGTTAATTTTTCTTGTAATTCTGACATGTCTTTCCGATAATTGGAGTAAAACATTGGCCAAACAAAGGCACGTCGTCGTTCTCTATCCACAGTCGACTATGATTAATATCGTTCGAGCTTACTACATATTGCGTACTCTCGTGCATACATCACGAAGTTAAAGTCAATATGAAACTTTCTCGCGAAGGGTATTTTTATTATTTCAGGGATCCGTTCTCGCGTCGACGGGCATCGTATTCATTTATCTAGATTTTGACTATATCGGCAAGGCGGATAGGACGCATCAGCGTAGTGTCAACACATAACGGTTCCCCATACGTTCCTGTAATGTTGTCACATTTGTACCCACTCACGGTGGATTCTAAGCGCACGCTAGCGTGTAGGGATTTACTTGTAAAGCACGTCTACTTCCAATCGTCCTGGCCGCCTAATACACCCCGAGGGTCCTTTTATGACGTCACAGGAGACATCTTTGCCCTTTACTTTATTTCTCTTATCAAGTGCGGATCTGCATGATATTGATATTCTAACGTCGGAAGGTGTGTATTGCGACGGTACTAACAGAAAATCGGCCTTGCTCTTCGTTCGGATAAAGAGGCGGATCTTCTAGGGGATTTCCCCGAATAAACGCGTTTTCCGCGTGTAAGTGCCGTGCGGATATTACAATAACAATTCAGGAAAGCGGGGAATAAATAACCCCGACAGGAATATAGGCGCTTCCAATATCGAAGCGATGCAGGAAGGAAACAACAGCTACTAATAAATAACTAATCCTCCGACTGTGGGGATCGAACTCTTAACGACTGCTGGACGCTTCCTGTTATATCTAATAGCTTTAGTCTTCGGACTACCCAAAGTACAACCCTCGATATCAAATATCCCCACACAGCATTCACAGCAAAGAAACCCTCTTTAAAACGAAAACTTTCTGGGTAATTTCGGTAAACTCCTCACCATACAATTGTTTAATAATTAAATTTGGGGACACATGTTTCGCTAGCACGAGGCAAGCATTATCAAAACCGTATAAAACCTGTCACCTGACACAGCTCTTTCAGCAATTCCAGACTCAAACCATTTCGAATAGAATTCATGCAAGATATGTTGATCGGATCTTGCTTCGAAATTGTCAATACAACGCAACACCAAATTCACCAAGCCACCACCATAAAAGGAATAAATTGCCCTTTTTAAGTTGGAGACATATACACCTACAAGCAAGAAATCTACAAAGGAAATTCTAGGAAAGAATGTCTACCTAAATGATCGAAGAGAGACTTCCAAGAAATTTCTTACAAGCAAGAAATCTACAAGGGAAATTCTAGGAAACAATTTCTAAATTCTGGAAAAAAGAATTCTAAGAAATTTCTTGCAAGCAAGAAATGTACAAAGGAAATTGTAGGAAAGAATTTCTGAATGGTCGAAGAAAGAATTCCAAGAAATTTCTTGCAAGCAAGAAATCGACACGCACTTATAAGAAAGGATTTACAAAATTTCTATTAAGTGAAAATAAAGCAGAAGAATTCTAGGGAATAATAATGGAAAGGGTGTGTTTCAAACAAATTTACAAGAATTTTTGAAACTGAAAATTTCTTAAAAACAATGTCCTCAAAAAATGGTTTGTACAGAGCCAAAATTTTGTTAGCACATTTCCGTAAGTAATTCCAGGAATGCCACCACCACTTTAGTTTAGGGCTAAAGGAAATATGATGAGAATCGAGTAATTCGTACGGGCACCGGGTTGAAGTCGAAACGGGTGCCGGAGCAGCCAGACATTAGCCTCGATAATTAAGGTGAAACTATTAAATATTCATCTACATCTGCGAACTTAACAAACTTGAAAATGCAAGACGTGGCTGCAGGGATTGGATATCTATATTCAACGAGGCTGATTCCCTCTGTTCGTCGTCGTGCCGAGGAGGCTAGGAGGCTACCGCACGTCTTACACTTCTAAGTAATTAATAATAAGCTTCACCCGCCCCCGAAACACAGACGAAACTGGAAAAAATCGCGCCGCTTCCCATTTCTCATCAATTCGAAATTAAGATACAAATAAGCTCGGGATGTTTTTATGTCGATGGAACCGTTCTAATTGAGTTATTCATAACTCCCCAGTAAATTACCGTGATGGGGATTCACCGATTGGATCCCTGGTAATTATCAACGTTTCTGAATTTAAATTTTTTGTTTTAAATTGATTACTGAAATTTTAGGTAATATTCTGTAATCCACAATTTAAAAGGCTATTAGTTGATTGGAAGCTGGACTAGCTGTCTTGCTCATGTTTGTTAAAATTTCAGACCGTAACTTTGCAAGTTTGAAATCGCTTTTACGGGATAAGGTCAAGGTTGATCATCCTCAACCACAACATTAATCGATAGTCACCAGAAGAAAGCAAGGCATAAAATTACTGAAATATATTTCGGGAAAGGTACTATTAGTCCAAACCTTGTAAAAAATCCAAAAGACAAGCGATTGGTTGTATTGGCATTAAAAATGATGTGTACGTTCTAATTGTAAGACGCAACATATCAATCATCGTGCTTTCCGTGTGCACCTGTTTGAAACGATTTTGTGATCATCCGACGTAACGGTACAAGAAATTTAGGTTGGACGTTAGCCATCTACAAACATGTTTGTTTATCGAACTTAATATAAAGTTGATGCTGTAATGAGACACCTGTATATGTTAATATACAGGGTAAACAAAACGAATTTACTGTAATAATAAATTTTACGCTACCGTCGTGATTAATGCACAATAGGTTTTTCTCCTCCTGCCCATATTTCTATTGACAATAGAATATTTTATCGGATGCCTACGCGCGAGTTTTTTAACTAGTGTCATTATTATATTTATTCTTCATCACGTATATTATTTGTTCCCTTTATTGACGGACATCGTTACGTCTTTCTCGCGCGTATTAATTCGTGCCATTTGTCACTGTTTACTTTTTTAACAGATGGCGGATAACCGTACATCGGTTTAATATACTCTTTAAACACAAGTATAACGTTTTAAAATTAATAACATGATTTTGCAAAACCAATAGTATCTCGATTCGAATGCAATTCATGAAATTTTAAAAGGTTATTTGCCATATGTCGGGAACGCCGGTGCCGGTGTTACAACGAACGCTACACGGATAAATTTAAATGTCCCTTAATCGAATTAAAATTCATTTACGACGTACAAAATGGAACTGACATTTGTTTGTGTTTATTCAACGAATTAGCCCTAATTAATCGAAATTAATAATGCTTAAATTCGCTTTAAAAGGCGCAGCGTTTCACATCCGAAATTTTATTCGAATTAACAACCGTTATTATTCTTTGCATACATTCAAACGTAAAATCAAATTTAAGAAACACAGCTCAAAATGTTCGGGGAAGTAATTATTAAGATGACTGTACAAATTCAAACATTCCAGCAAATCAGTCAAAGCTTTGGAAGCTCAGAAACACTTGAAAAACCGTATCCAAAATCTTAACTCTCCAAGAAAGTCGGCATCAATTCTAAATTTAAAGTATAAATCAAAGAAAATCTTAATTGTTCAGAAAAAAGAATAAAATGTTCTAGGAATTTCCTATTCAAGGATTTCAAAAAGGAAGTATGTACGAGGCGTTATTGTTTTAGTAAAGCAGGTTTTGCTTGTGCATACTGACAATAAGTGAAACGAATTTGGAGCAACAGTGTGCGATCAGCTTTTGTTTCAGATTTGGACACAGTGCAAGGGAACCTTTTACAAAACAGAAGGAAAGACAATGTGTTGTCAAAGGCCCAGGTGGTTCGGTGGTATAAGGCACTTACAGAAAAATTGAAGATCATCCGGAAACCAAGCGCCAGAGTATAGAATGGCATATTCCAAGCTCCCCAAGGCCAAAAGATGCAAGAATGAGCAACTCAAAGATCAAAAGCGTGCTGACTTGTGTTTTTGATAGCCAAGGAATCGTTCCCAAAGAGAGCCTCCACGCCTTCGCCTTTGAGGGATTAGTCAACAAGACTTCGAAAAAGACGGTACTTTCTTTTGGCCAGTAAGAACATTCCTGTGGCTCGTCAACTTTCTTACTCCGTCGACTTGAGTCCTTGTGACTTCCTCCTTTGCCCGAGATTGAAATAGCACCTCAAGGAACGGCGTTTTGGGACACTGGACAACATTCAAAGAGTTGTAACTGACCAGTTGAAGGCTATCTCGATGTCCGAGTTCCAGCACTGCGATCAGAAGTGGAAGGACCGTCTCCAGTGCTGTGTGGCTTTCCAAGGGCAGTTACTTTTAATGGAACAATGTTGAATTGTACTGTTCCAACAGGAAAATAAATATTCGAAAGCAAGATATAATTGATACAATGGATGAAGAAGATTATTCCAGGACATTAGTGTAAATAATTAAAGAAAGAAATATTTTGGAAAAATATAAGAACTATCCAGGAGGATACAAAGGAGAATTTCAAATTGAAAGTCCCCAAAAAAGGGGACATTTGCGAAGTGTCCTAAAAAATTCAAATTTTTAAAAAGGGGGATTCGTGAATATTTTCGAACAAAAACGTTTTTGTTAAAACTTCGAGTGTTGGCCAAAATTTCCCACCAGGATATCCGATCTGAAAATCGCTCTATACATACACGAAAAAGCTTCGATGACGTTACTACATCAAAATTCGTCATGTTATCCGCACATATTTTTCCCGAAGCGAACGACGAGAGGATAGGTGGGAAAACGGGACGAAAAAGTTCAAGGATGAGGCTTTGTTGAAAGTGCGTGTCGCCGGCATCAGATACATCAATGCGTGGGATGTTAGTTGTTTGTGAAAATCGTCGAGAGCACCGGGAGATTAAATTAAAGTAACAAATCGCGAGCCGAGGCAGGGGTTTCACGGGCATAAACATGTAACTTGAAATTAACGTGCTTGTTATATGTCTTGAAACTCGTCTCAGTCGACTGAGCAAACAAGAACAAATGCAAATGAGGCAGAGAGTATTCGCAGTAGTGATTAACCCCGAAGCGGCGAGGTATATCTCGTCTTTCCGCTTCGAGAGGAAGATTGGAGCTTGCTGAAGGTCTATCTGGAGGGAAGCGCCGGGACGCTCTTCTCGCTATTTTTGCCCGTTTTAAAGTTTTAAGTACGCAACCAAATAAACACCTTAGTGCTCCCGTTTGCGTCGTTATAATTTATTTTAACAAGTTAATCTCACCGCAAAGGCGCCGTTAAGTTTAATATTTCAAACCCTCAAAGGGTTCTGATAATATCTCGACGTTTCTTTATTTTTATTTACCCAAATCGCTCGGCAATTTGCATAAAGTAACTCCAGGTAAATTTTATGAACGTTAAGCGAGATACAATCGGATTTACGATTGTAATCCCTTAGGAAATTATTTAACCCCTTTTTGTAGGGCTGGCTCTAATTCACACTAATTCACGTCCAGCGCATTCACTATGATTTCAGACCATTTTCTACCTGTTTTATAGAAAATCATATATAAAAGATATAAAATTACCCTTACCACACCTTCCGGAAAAAATTCCATATACTTATTTAGGCAACTAAGATGCCATCCTCAGAGGAAAACTGGGAGAATTGAGTATCATCTGAATCCACCTGAAATTATTTCCGAATGGTGTGGTAAGGGTAATTTTATTTTAACCACAGTCTCCTTGTTCTTATTTGCATAGAAAACGATAATGATTGCAAGGACTGCATTGTATTTACTGACACTATATCACATCGGTAAACTCCTCACCATACGAATCCAAAATACATACTTAGTGATTAAGAAATACAAATCATACATACAAAGAATGTGTTGCGAAGAAGTTGATTGCAGGCCTTAAAATATTTTTCAAAAAACCAAGCATAATTTCATCACATGATGCAACGAACCGCCTTGTCTGAATAGTTACAAAGTATTTTCATAACCCATCCGGTTAACGGGGAGGACCTACCCCCGTCCGTTAAAGGTTTTGCAACTATTTCCTGCCTCATATATCGTACGTCGTTTATTATGGGATCCCGGTCCCGGGGATATTGGTATCTATCTATGAGGTGACATCAAGGTATTCGTAATATATTCCGAAGTTGGTCTTAAGACGCTCCATTCCGGCGAAGTACCCGCCAACTAATGTCTTTCTGACCAAACTACATAAATAATCTGCAAAGGGCAATTAAGATAAAGACGTGTTTAATATTTCAATGTGCTTATAGGAACAGATATTAGGGGTGGCGGCGCAGGCACCCGCGGACCGAATATATCGAGGCGGAGGTGTTAAGACTATTGTAAATCCCCTCTACTTTAATTAATTCCGACTGTTCCCTTATTGCCGGTACACAAGTCTATATAAATTGCTCGGCTCGCCCTGTCGCGATTGGAACTAGGTAGATAGTAATAAGGGTGTTTGTTTTTACACCGTCAAAAACAATCTACCCTCTCGACGATAAACACATTTAGCGGCTTTAGGGGTTCGGTCTGAGTCGTACTGAACTATTCCGATTATAATAATCCACATAAAAGTTAAATCAACCGGAGTTTCTAAATTTAAGTTCCATAAAAATTGCTTAATAGAAGATATACAAATATAAGATTCTGGAACACGGATATGATAGGGGCGTCGGGAATGAGATTTCTAAGAACCATCAGAGGTAACTTGGAAATAGAGCCAAAACCAAACAGAATATAAAAGAAGGTGACTCGAGGTGGTTGGGACACGTAATGAGAATAGAAAGAGATAGGATGGTGAGAAGAGTGTTTGAAGCTGAACCAATCAAAGGAAAACAGAGGGGAAGACCTAGATAGAGCTGGACGGAAGAAGTGTGTGTAGCCGCCGAAAAAACAAACAAAAACTGGAAGGAGATTAGGTGGCAGGTACAGGATAGGGACATGGACAGACGCATGGAAAAGAACTGCAACTTAGAAACTCCGAGAAGAGTAGATGACAAAATGAAAACTGATAAAATGAGAAATAGTATCATCAAAGGAAACTTGGAAATAGTGCCCAAACAAGACAGAATAGAAGAAGGCCAGCTGAGGTAGCTGAGGCACCTAATGAGAATGGGAAGAAATATGCTGGTGAGAAGAATATTTGAAGCCAAACCAATCAACAGATGACAGAGAGGAAGACCTAGAAAGAGCTGGATACATGAAGTACGTGAAGTGGCCGAAAGAGAAAACATAAACTGGAAGGTCATTAGGAGGCATGGAGAGAAGCATGGAAAAGGATCCCGACTCAACTCCGACATACTTGAAAGGGTATATGGACTAGGATTAGGATAGGAGGATAAATTGCTAAATTAAATAAAAATAACACAGCCCCTACAAACACACGAATCTTGGCTGAACACGCACTAATTTAGTGGCTATGTGAAGTAGACGGTGCCAGTCATGCTGTATGCGTGGTGTGATGACGACTTCGTTGTCGAAATACGTATAAGGATATTTTTCCAAACTATGTCTACTCAAAGTCATTTTATTTTAAATTATCAACTAGAAATATGTCAACTATAAAAAGCACCGTCGATGTAATAAACGATATGCAACGTTTTTCCTTTTATTAAAAAGAAAGTGCGATGCTCCTGAAGGAATTTTACAGCAAAGCTCGCACCTCGACACCCTCGTTGTATCCGAAATTGGTTTCCGCGTATAACAGCTTTATTTCTAAAATAACACGACACATTCTAGCCGGTAATGGCGCGAAATGAAGCGAAGTTTAGCAGGAAATATCGACGAAACTGCGACGAGTACGGATAATTTATAAAAGCAATAAAACGGCGGTCCAGTCATGAAATTATAAAATTCCCAAAATGTCTAAAAAGTAACGGGACTGCGCTCGTGCGGAGCCGAAAGTGAAAAAAAGAAGGAAAAAGCTAAACCCGCTAAAAAAGGGACTAGCCAACGTCAATATTTTATGTAGACTATAGATTTGAAGGATCGGACCTAGTGGAATTGAAACATTCAATTTCGAACGGTGCCCGGAATACGGCAGCAAACTTTGTTTTTATTATATTGAAATCCGGGAGGTTTTCTCCGAAGATTGTTTATTTTTTCCTGTGTCAATTTTGAAATTTAGATAACCGCGCGTCGAATCGGCACATATTTTCTTCTAACGGTCACGAAAATTAAAATGAAATCGATCGAGTACAAGAAATTCGTCAGAGATTTTGCAATAAATGTTATGGTGATGAACAACACCAAGTCTGACTGAATTTAAAAACCTAGTCCCGTCAAATATATTTATTAAAATAGGAGTAATTACAGCACAATTACAGGAAGCATTATTCACCTGTCGATAATATGCTATTTAGTGGCGGCGCCATTTCAATGAAAGCACCTGCTTACATTACAGAATACCCGAATACTGACTGAATGCCTGATTATTATTTCGACTTTTAAAAATCTTGTACCTCTCAAATAAACGTCTACGAGAAACATAGTACCGTAATGTAAAAGTGTAGGGGGCAAAATTTTATGAAAATTTAGCAAAAACGTTTCGCGTGTATTACCATTGTTACCATATTAATAAATTTACCATTTTCACAGTTACATACAGTTTGCCTATTTTATGTTTTTACTTACGTCATTGTTTTGTCGTACGAGTAAAGACAATCTATTCTGTTCTTGTCTCAGATACACAGATTGATGACGTAGGTAAAAGCTCTAAGTAGACAAAGTGTATAAATATATATGAGACACATACTTAGGATGGAGTGGGAAGAAACGCGGACCGAGAGATGATAGAGATATGGGAAAGAGAGCTACTGAAAAAATATATGGCGGAAAACAAATGGGAGGAAGATTTGAAAGAAGAACTAATAAGGAGGTAATGAAACGTGAACCCAAATATCACGGCTGTGGCGAAAGTCCAGAAAATTAGTTGATGGGACCATGTCTGGAAAGTGGAAAAACAAAGAATCCCAAGAACTATAGGCGGAAAAAAGAAAAAACGAAGACCAAAGAAAAGGTGGAAAAGCGAAGTGGAAGTCCTCCTCTAAACTGGACTAAATATTACCAACTGAAAAATAAAATCAGAGGATAGAAAGAAATTGGACAAAGATAGTTAGCCAAGCCACGGGGCTATAAGGCCTATATAGCTATATTATATAACACATACTTAGGGTGGGGTGGAAAACATCCCCAAATTCCTATTTTCAATAAATAGCGCGATTTAGCAAATTTCCATAATCCAAAAGATCTAACGCGAGAATTATGCAACCAAGATTTCGCCTTGTTTACCACAGACACCTACACCATAAAATATAGATTAAGATATCTCGTGTATAGTCGAGAGCCTAAAGGGGCACAATTTCGCGGATTTTCGCCCGGAATCATATCGCATTTACATAACGGCGGCCACACGCTCGGCCGAAATTAATTCGAAATTTCCATAACAAAAAAATGAAAGAAAAAGAAAACGGAACCCCCATCTTCCACAACCATTATAATATGTTTAACAAGACATAACAACAGTTTATAATTCCCTATCCACCCCGTCCATTTTACGAAACATATCCGTCCTGCTTTATTATTTCAATAAACTCCGCACGGAAAGAGAGAAACTTTTGCACATTTTTTTAAAGGACTTTCTTAAAAGGCGGGCAAAATACAGTTTTATAAATTTAAATTACGCTGCCGCCCCTATACGACGACGGCAAGGACGACTTACATCCGTCGCTTGTGCCCGCTAACGCTCGCTTTGCGCTAACAGATTTTAATAATGTTGAATAAACATGCATTTAAATCGAGTTAATTTGCTGCCTCTCGCATACCGGTCTTGTTTGTTTAATTGTACACTTTTTTAATGGATCTTATAAAATATAACATGAGATAGTAAAACCGAAAATTTTTGTATTTAATCCGTAGGGCGATATTATTAAAAGATATAATATGTATGTGAAAAACTCGAATCAACGAAATAATTATCTGGCTAGTTCCATCTAACAAACAACTATTTCCCGTTCAATATCAAGTTTCAATAAAATAAAATCTGGATGGCCCTCCATATAACGACCTAATTAAAATTACCCTCACGGATGATTGCCATATGCAAATTGTGCTCACTTAGTAAGCTTTTGCACAATTACTTCGTAGCTGGCCATTAGTTGTGCCGAATTTAATTAGGTCGTTATATGGAGACTCATGCAGATTTTATTTTGCTCAGATTTTGGCTCTCGTAACTAGTGTACTATTTTTACAGTCCACTGTGGTACTAGGGCAACTATCTATAAGGCCGCTTCCCTTCATTCTCACTCGAGCATACCCCGTTACTGATTCACCTCAGGTTTTATAGTCGTCTCTGTCAATAAGGCCACACGCTAACTCAATGAA
The DNA here is from genome assembly GCA_038088585.1 of Chrysina gloriosa. Taxonomy (NCBI): domain Eukaryota; kingdom Metazoa; phylum Arthropoda; class Insecta; order Coleoptera; family Scarabaeidae; genus Chrysina; species Chrysina gloriosa. The sequence goes on from CM076096.1 coordinate 6,593,069, forward strand.
ATAGCGTATAATCTCGCTGCTTCAAATTCAATTTAGTGCGAAGTGAATTTCGACGGCGTGAACGCGCGTCAGTAGTGGAGGTTACCGAGTTCTCCTCACCGCACATAGCCGGCCCTATTATCAGAGCGAGCTGTAAGTTTTAGCTAAGTTTCAGTCGTAGCAGGCAATAACTTTGGGCTAGTTTTGATCTACCGCGATGAACCATTGACCTAAAAGGAACAATTTACTGAATATAGAAAAATTATGATCGCACCATGATTTATTTGGATCAAAGTAACAAATCGAAATCATCATTTTCCATGGAAAATGTTGACACATTCAGATCGCCTCCAAAAACGTCATTTCCCCCAAAATACGCCGTCAAAATTTGCATTAAAAATACACATATAACAAAATATCAGTCACGACCATTGAGAAATCTTCTTCTTTGTCATCAGATGCCCTTGCAGGAGTCGGATTGGGATTCCGGTTCTTCCCTTGTCCGTTTTTTCCGCCCTATCCTGTTTTGCTGCTAGTCTTTCTAGGTCTTCTAGGGCTTTTCCTTAAGAAATCTATGACACTACAAATATTTTCTCTTCAAACCGCACAGAGAACGAGCCAATTAATATTAATGATCCATCTATGTTATAGTAGTAGATTGTTGTTAATCGTTCAGAATGTGCATAATTACGTTCGGATTGCGCCATGAAATTCAAATTGGCCTCTTCTCTAGAAGTCAACAGTTGTTGCTCGTACGTTTATAGAGATGACCATCTCTTACTTAGACGATAAGATCATCGATTTTACGATTTAATTCAAATGTTTCCGACGATATTCTTTTACGTCTCCAATTTAGGTTAGAATTCTGAAATGAAAGTTGAATATCTCCAGCTATTTCGGAAGTTTAGTAATTTTTCCGTTGTTGTGTTGTTTCTCTAGTTGAAATGACTTGTAAAGCTTGTAAAATGAAATTTCATGGATTACAATCAGTAACCATTTTCTGGAATACATCGTAATGACACAAGAATATTTCCGTTTTAATTTGGTTGCTGAGGACCGAAACTTATTTTATTGCCAATAGGATGAATGAAATTTTCGAATGCCCAAAATTAGAAGGGTGCAATCCTCAAATTTTTCCAACGAAATTGCTTTAACGACCCGAGGGAAATTTTCACATCGGTTGGCCCCTATCAACGTAATTCCAAATAATTAAAAATAATTAATAAATAAAAATAATGACCCCCTTACCCTACTCCTACCCCATTCTCGACTTAAATAAAAGCCATCATAACGCTTTCTCTAATTGCTCGGGTCGAGATTGCGGTCCGAAATTCAGATAAGAGACGGATCCTAAACGTTCCTGTCATAAACCCCTTTAATCGTTCCAGAAGAGTTCAATTCCGCGTGAAATTGCAACTAATGCACGATGAAGCTTTTAATTCTGCATAGGCGCAAATCTGATATTCGCTCTGATGTTGCGCGAACTTTTCAAAAGCGGTGGGATTCCCAACAAACATCGCCGCCCGCAAACGGCACCGGCGTAAACACCGATACAAAACAGTTGTTGATGGAATCAGGGACGAGTAAGTTGCGAGCTCGTGACTTCGAAAGCTTCGAACTTCGTCAGCTCGAATTCCGAGGGTTTTGCGAGTAAGTTTGGTGGCTATTGAGGTGGTTAAGTACATGTTTAAGGATAATAAAATAAATGTTTTGATTGCTTTTTCAATGTTTTATGTATGTATATATTTATATAATTTGAAACAGAAATAAAAGAACAGCTTCTTTTGCCAGGTTTACTAAGAGGTTTACTTGTAGAATGTTAGAAATCTGTCCTGAATTTTAATATGGATATGAAGAAGTTTACATCAAAATGTCAAGCTAATGATCCTTCTGGAGACCGAACAGCAACGCGGTCAACCATGTGATACGAAAGAAAAGAACTAACAGCGTATATATTTTTTAAATACACACGACCAGGAAGCATAGCATGCAAAAATATCATTAATAATCGATTTTCATTAGCAGTATACATACCTCAACATTGTCAGGATACACCAAAAGCTCTCGCCGAACCTTGTTCAAAAAGCTAGACGAAAAGAGATAAACAAGCAAGCCATCTACCTAAGTCAAATATACAAGTAACTAATCCCGAAAATGTTGAGTCGAATCAAGCATGAATAAGTCAAAAGCTTTCTCTCTAGAATTGTCATAAAAAATAGTTTGCTTTTCTTGAACAAAGACGGTATTTCCTCCAAGCACGAATCTAAATGTAATCAATATGTAGCTTCAAAATGTTTCCACGATCACAAAGCTTAACGTCCGTATACCATTTCCTTAAAGGAAAATAGAATGAAATTGAAGATAGTCTTGCTGATGAAAGCTTTGTGAATCAATTAGACAAATCGACATATGTAACTTAATGACTATAGTTCGGCAAGACCGTACAGGATAAGTCATTCTACTTGCTGCTAAATGCACGTTGGAAATCCGACGTACAAAGATCAATACGTAATAGGCACTTAAGAACCACAAGAATGAGGCATCACCTACGCTCTCGCCGAATCTCTTCAAAAAAAAAAAGATAAACACTTTAAAAATTCGAGAATGACCAGGGAAAGGTGAAAATTGGAATAGGCAAGCTAGACCAAAAGAGATAAACAAGCAAGCCATCTACGTAAGTTAGATATGTATACAAATAACGAATCCCAAAAAAAAAAAAAAGATTTTCAAGCATAAATCAGTTAAGAAATTGTAGAGATAGTACAATTCCATATCAATGCGTGTGAGAAGAAAACAAACTTAAAGGTGTCACATCGATCGCGATAACAATTGCAACTACAAAGTTCGTAAGTACAAGAACAACTTGTACTTACGATTAGTCTTAAAATGTTAGGCATTTGACAAGAAATTCATATTTTTAGGCGAGGCAAACCGCGATTTTCCTAGCTTCAACTTTTAATTCAGTAACATACCTGCTATTTAAGATTAACACAGTTACAATAATTAATTGTTTCTAAACTAGAGCAAATTTAAATAGGACAGACAACTGGACTTGTATATTTGGTTGCATATATGTATGTTAAACGTGAATATATATCACAATGTATCAGATGTGCATGTAAACAACTCAATTGAAAACACTACGAAACAGATTATTGGATTTTGTTATTGTTATGAAACTATTATCTACTATTAAAACTCGAGGAACATTAATTGTAATACGAAAACAACAAAAAACAAATCTTCGACCTATTCCAGACTTACTACCTTCAATTGAGTAAGATTTCCGGTAAGAAACTTGATAATTTTCCTCTTTAATAGATTATTCACGGTAATTATTATTATAGTTATTATTATTATCATTATTATCGCTGCCGTCGATGAAACAGATCTTCGTTTCTATAATTATAGACTTACTACTTCCCATTTACGCGGCATTTCCGGTAAAAATTTAGGTAATTTTCTTCGAAAAACGAAAACAATAAAACGCAAATCTTCGACCTATTTCAGACTTGCTACCTTCACGTGAGTAGGATTTCCCGTAAAAAACTTGATAACTTTCTTCTTCTTTATTAGATAATTCATGGTAATTATTATTATATTTATTATTATAGTTATTACGATCATTATTATCGTTGCCGTCGATGAAACAGATCTTCGTTTCTATAATTACAGACTTACTACTTCCTATTTACGCGGCATTTCCGTTAAGAATTTAGGTACTGTTCTTCGTAGTGTATTGTTATTATTGTTATTACCATCATTTCACCTTGGCTTTTACAATCCCCAAGTTACTACTCTCGTTTAAACCGGATTTGGGATAAGACCGATGGCACCTTCTTTGTCTTCGATTAGATAATTTATTATTATTATCTTATCAAGTAAATCTTTGTTTCTAAAATTATAGAATTATTGGATTTAAATAAAATTTAACTGTATTTTCTGTTAACTAGTTTATTACCATTAGCATGGTTCTGATCATTAAACTGGGCAAATATGCGGTATGATGTCCGTTTCACACTGTACTCTGACTTCTCATACCGCATATTAGCCCAGTTTAATGATTATTATTCTGGGCATACTGCCCACATTTGAACGGAATTTCCGAAAAGAAACGAAGTGACTACTGTTTTTCTTCTTTGAAAATCTATTGTTATTATCATTGTTGTTGTTGGTATTGTTATCGTTATTGTTATTATCATTACAATCTTGATTTTAGGATCATCTAGATGTAGCTATGAATAAAAAGCATTTTTTAGCCGGCTTACAAAGATTGCAAATGCAAACGAGATGGATGAATTTCTAGATGAATTTTGAATAATTCTTACAAGAAAAGAGGCAAGTCGTCCTCGATGCATCCAATAATACCGTAATTAAGTTGGGATAGATGCGACTGCTTGTAGAAATTCCAGAAAAAGGAGAAGGCTTTAGAGAAACGGCTATAGTCAAATGATAAATAAGAACGGAAACGCTGAACGCGGGAGGACGAAGGGCATGAGACCGAGAACGAGAACAAGTACGAGTGCGAGCAGGAGTACGGACACGGCATAAAGAAGGAAACAGTGGTGGGGTCCGCGAAGCGCGACGGAGACGCGTCCGTGGGCGGTAGGAGGAGCTCGCGATAGAGCCAAGACGAGATCCTCCTTGGAGGTCGGCCCCAACGACCTCCCCTCGCCGCCCGCGCGTCCATTAAAAACTAAAATAATCGGGCTCCGATATTACCTGCACGGGCCTCCAGCGTGGCTCCAGCATGCCGAGTCCCTGCGAGGAGTCGGTGCAAGAAGTGCGACGGGCGGCGGTAATAGCGGCGCTTAAATTGGCGGCCGTCGCTGTCGGAGTCCGGAGTCCGGAGTCGGACGGCGTGGGGCAGCACGTGTATCGCCACGGATTACAGAGTAGACAGTACACGGCGATACCGTGGCTGATGTTAGACTGTGGACGCCCCTAGTAAGCTCGCGTTGTCTCGCTTAGTCGGTGGCGGTGGCGGTGGCGGCGGCGCACTCAATACTAACGGCCGACGGCACAACACATGCCAATCATCGGCAATGCACAATAAAGGATTCGCCATCAGGCGAGTTCGGTTGCTGTTCCGCTGGTCCCGTAAATGAAATGGGAAGAGTACATAAGCAGCTCCCCGTTTCGATGCCGATGCCGATGCCGATGCCGATCTACTTGTTTACTCGCGTTCTACTGATCAATACCGTTGTTTGCTATCAGCCAGAAACATACATACGCTTAGTCCGTCCGTAGGACTTATCGAGTACCGAGTACCGCCTGAGAAAAGTAAACATCACCGCAGCATCATTCGAATCGTCATCCTCGTCGACAACACCGAACTCGCGCCGCCAAAACAAAATCGAAACGCTCCTACGAATTACCGCTTCTGCATTTCGACACATCGCCAATACACTTCACTATCCCCACTTCCACCCTCAAGATCTATATCAATTAAGAGAGAAAGAACTTTATTCCTCCGAATAACTTTTGCAAACACCAGCCATAATCCCTAAGTTATCACACCAAAGACCTTAATCCCAAGCGGTGTTCTCACTCTGACACTGTTCAGTGATGACCATTCAGCAAAACGAAAGAAAAACTATAATCCATCTTCAAACTAAAACGAAAACTGTAGAAAAGCTTTTGTTATTACTCGAGCACCACTTCCCCAAACAAATTTCAATGTGAGAACATCAGTATGAAGCTCACCAGATTAAAACAAAATCCTTTTTAAAAAGCACTTGGCCAAGAAGTCATCTTGTCTTGTCTTGTCTTGTCAATTGGAGAGATTCTAGAAAAGCATGGGCAAACGAAACGTCTCTAATGCTTGATAATTCTCCATTTCTGATTTCACTTTCTATCCACCGGAAAGAGGAGACGTTGTATATTCACATTAACAACTTGCTAAGGGATTTTAACGACCCGTATTTGAAACAACCTTTAGCATTGTTACTCTTGACTCCCTAGAAACTTGTGAATTTCGACACACCACCAATACACTCCAATATCCCCACGTCCATCCTCGAGATCTATATCAATTAAGAGAGAAAGAACTTTATTCCTCCAAATAACTTTTTGCAAACACCAGCCATAATCCCTGAGGTGTCAAACCAAGGCCCTGATTCCCAAGTGGTGGCTCCACCCTCACACTGTTCCATGTTGATTGACCATTCACCAAAACGAAACAAAAACTATAATCCATCTCCAAAACAAAAATAAAAACTATACAAAAGATTTTGCTATCACTCAAGTACCACTTGCCTTCCACCAAAGCTCAATGATCTGTCTAGATACACCAAGCAGTTCAATAATTTAGACAGAACTGGATAGATAAAGATGTTTCCACGTTCCCTACAGCAGGTCCCACAAACAGGATTTCCTACTAATCTCAATGATATCTGTTGTTAAGATGTGACACCAAGTCCATCAGACAGAATCACTCCACCCGCGGTTTCGGTATAATTCTGCAACAAGCTCGCCATATTCACGTTCTAGGTCTGGATACCACAAGGATGACAAGCCAACAAATCAAAAACTCTTAAAAATCTTTTTCCGGGATGCTTTGGAAAGGACTTAGAAGCCAATCCAATTTCATTCGAATCTTATCCAAATACAGAAGTGACCCAAAAATTGCGTCCGCGATGATTCTCCAATATCACATAAATTCTTACAAATTTTCTTCAGTCCCATAATTTTCTTGAGTAGGGAACAAATTTCAATGTTAGCACATCAAAAGCTCACTAGATTTAAACAAAGTACGCTTTAAAATGCATTTGGCCAAGAAGTTATCGTTCTATTAGAGAGATTCTAAGGAAGCATAGACAAACGAAACGACTCTAATGCTTGACATTTCTCTATTTCTGATTCTACTTTCTATCCACCGGAAAGAGGAGATGTTGTATATTCACATTAACCATTTGCTAGGGGATTTTAACGACCCGTATTTGAAACAACCTTTAGCATCTCCACCGCTGACTCTCGAAAACATCGTGTTATTATCGCCAAAGAATAATTTACACCCAAAATTAATAAAGTGAGTAAAGGATTGTAGAGGTTAGTACCCATCTTAGTTAGTGCGTTTACGCATTACAGAAATGCATTCTTAAGCAGGAAACCTTGATAGTCACTGAAGAAACGGGCTATAATAGATAATTTTGACCCTCTAAATTTCTTTTGATCTTGCCACCAGTCAAGGGAAAGCTGTCTATCCAAAATTTATTCGGGATAATGAGTGGTAAAAGATTTTAACGATTTTATCGCGACTATAATGCCATACACACCATCTCTCGAATGGAAGGGTGGTTTTCTATAAATCGAAAAATTTCGAAATCTGTGATAGTACTAAAAACTCTAGTGACCTATATTCAAACGACAAAGGGGGAAAGTCCCTCCCCAAAAAAACAATTTTTGAAATTTATTTAGTAATCTGCATACACACCTATGTCGATACTATCGCGTACATTAGACACAAACTAAAGGGAATAATTCATCGAATTAAAGTAAAAACCTTTATCAAACTAGATCTTGCTTACTCGGACTTTTACCGAATCGATTCTTATATGTAAATTTGCTTTCAACCCGGATTATTACATTATTAACGTGAAGAAAGGAAGGAAATCGGAAGGAAGGCATAAGAAAAAGGAGAAATATTAAAAGAATAGATTTGAAGGAATTTAAAGTTGGGAAAGTGTGGACATAGGGGCGGGAGATGTAAGGGAGGAAGTCGCAGCGAGAGTACGTCTTGCGGAAATAAGAAAGATAGCGGTGGTTTGTATTGTCGGCCGGGCGAAGGAAGTATAATTAATCGGGAGTGTCCCGTCGCGAGTGCAGGAAAGAATAATCGGACATGCCAGGAACAGTGGGAGAGGGAGATGGGTGAATAGTAGTGTCTGGTTTCTTTCAAGTGACTGGAATACATAATCCATATTTTTCTCAATGCCAATAAAAATTCCTGATATTATAGCATAAAAATGCAATTTTTGTAGAAATTCGACCGAGGAGTGGTGTACTATGGGTATAGGTACTAAGGCGCCTTGTATTATTCAAAATAAAATGAATGGACAATAATCATTAAAACAGCTCAATGCACCCACCCTCCTTGATGCTTAATGGTATAAAAGGATAAAATAACAAGAAGGAAAAGAAAAACGTATACGAGAAAAATCCTTGAAACATCAAAGGAGTAAGGCGAGATGATGGTGCTCATGGTGATCTATGTAATAATAATAAATAGCTCTAGAGGCCTAGGAGGCCCATGGCTGGGTTGGTGATTCTCCATTCTCGCCTATCATTAGTTCTTTTCTTCCAGTTTCCGATCCCCAATTTCGCTATATCTTCCTCCACTTGTTTTTCCATTTAATGGTGATCTATATACGAATAGAAAACAAAATATGTTTCTGGAAGATTTACTTCCAAAAATGAATTTTTGACCGCTAAAACCGAAGCGAGTTAAGTGTTTTTAAGGAGTGGACTTCAACAGAGAATTCCTCACTCCAAAAGGATTTGATTTGAGATAGAGGAATTAGAGGAAACAATTCAAGTGAGAAACGTCGAATACTCAGGGTGTGAAATGAAGAAATGATGAAGATGATCATCCATATTCAGACACACAAAACCCACGAAATTGTACCCAAGACTCATAGGTTTGTACCCCTAAAATTTTGTGAAATATACCCAATTTCAAATCGGTGACCCAAACTTTAATCCTAAATCTTCAGTACGATGGGGTTTAATTCACATGGGGGAAAATTTACAGTGGAAATCTTCTGGGAAGTGAGTTTGCTTTACCATCCGATGTAATTTCTTATTTCTACTGTATTTAGTGTACATAATGTTGGCGAAAATTCTCGAAGGTGATGAAGAAGACAAAAAGTTCAATCGAATTAATCTCGAAACTCGCTAGTGTAAAGGGGAAAGAAATTACCACGTGTTGAGGTTGTTAAAATTACATGTCCAAACCTACAAAAGACTGTTATTGACGATCAAGATTCGAGGGAATCTAACACTCTTACAGGATGGATATCAAAAGAGAAACCCAAATTTGAGACGCCCTTCCGATAACAAGTAGGCGAAAGCTTTTGGGGAAGAGGAAGAAGACATGTAGCACAACTTCGTAACGACAAAATTGCGTCGATAATAATGATGATCGATACATATAATTACACTCTCAAATCTACATATCAGAAATTTATGGTGGGAATCTATTTTTGAAGAGGGTTGAAGACTCAAACTTTTCTGAAGAAATCTCAGTTGATCAGATATTTCTGCGTATTAATTATAGTAAAAATGCTATTATCGTCTTCATTTGTTCTAGATGCACCCCATACATACCAATTCATCCCTCGTTCTTCCATTGTTTCCCAATTTCTCCAATATTTATACTACAACCTAAGGTGTTATTCGCGCAGTTTATATTACGTGTACAGAGTTATTAATATAAAGACCCCGAAACAAGGCGCGGGGTGGTTGTCGCCTGACCCTTGACTTCGAAACAGAGACATAAGTAAGGTTAATCTACTTAGGGGTTAATTGAACCTTTCCCAAGCAGACGATATGGTCGTGGAAAGGACGGAAATCACTCGGAGCCAGAACCGAAAAGCTAGGAGAGAACCCGACCACCTCAGCCTCGCCTCGTATTAAACAATCGCCCTGCAACTCGGTCTTGTTTGCTAAACACTCCCTGTTAAGACAGAATAATAAACTTTACTCGGGCGAAAACTTATTTAGTATGCAGTTTCATTAAAAAACTTCCCGATCCCCTCAATATTTGCACGAAATTTTGAATTTTATCCCTTCGAATCAAATGTTTTTCTTTTATAATTGATGTATTAGGTTTTTAGGGGTGAGTTATTTTCCTGTGAAATTTGAAAATTTCGTCGAATGTGGGATATCATTTTAAATTGTTTAATTGTTTCACAAAAGTCGTGCAGTATTTAAATTCCAGAAAAAAATGCTTTTTTCTTGGGTTTGTTAGAATTTGGGAATATGATCAGGATGTATAAAAAAATTTTCCTTCATAATTCGGTTTTAATGGTGAGCAACAACTAAAATAACCGAAAATGTAATTATAAATACTTTTGTAATAAATTTTTACAACCCCTAATTAGTTGACCAATGCCATTCCAAATCTACCATCCACTTCGTACAATAACCAGGTAGCACAGAAATAGTACTGTTTAAGACAATCATTCAAACATTCAAGCACATATGCATCTTAACTGAGACCTTAATTATGAATGCGGGATTCATGAAAAGTTAATAAAAGACAGAGTAAGCTCTCGGAGAGAATTGTCAGGCTGGTTGACTTAGCACAGTTGCTTCGCTAGGGTAAATCAGATCGTAGATTCATCCCCGGGAGTTTTACCTCAGACGGTTTGTCGGTAACGGCGTACAAGTCTCCAGAATCGGTTTATTTGAAAAAGAAACCAAGTGACACGTTCGAGACCGCCGCGGTTTTCGCTTTGCGATTTTTTCTTTCGGTGAATAAACAAGCAGTTATGATATTGATATCGATATTACTTTTCCCTCCCCGTTTTTATTACCGGCTTGCATATAAAGTTTAAAATATTGAGGGTTGAAATTTTTTTTAGGAGGAAAGTATATGAGGAGAAGAAAATATTTCAGGATAGACTGAAAGTTTACGATTTGCAATGCAAATTTTGAAAAGTTGCGATTAATGTGCAGTTGTATTTAATATTCTAGTTCCTAGACAAATGTAGGAGTAATTTTTATATCTTACCCCAGTGAGTTTTTCACCATGCTTTGCGGTGTTTTCCGATTTTCCTGGCAACTATAGCGTGGAATTGAATCCCATAGGAATCAAGATTGGTATGCGATTTTGGCTATTTTTGGTGATTTCTTTTATAGGAAGCTCTACTCGATCGCATTAGAACTATAAACAAAGTAGTGCAAACGATTTCCAATTCGGTCCAAAATGAAAATTCCGATTTTTAACGGAATTATGATCATTCGACGAAAAATTCATGTTCGAATTTCGAAGTTATTTTGCGCGTCAAAATATACATAATGAGGCCGGTAATTACGTAGAATATATCGGTTCGGGCATGCAATGCATAGGTTTCGAGAAAACGCCATTCGAACTTCGGGCAAAAGGCGTAAAATAGACCGAATATAAGGGTGAATATAGGGTGAATATAGGGCGAAACCGGGCTCTTCGTGCCTAAACTATCAACGACAGAAAGCCAATCCGTGAGTGATTCTGAATCAGAAACAACAAGCTCCTTCGAAAGGTGTAGGAGGGAATGTCATAGCTTGAAAAAGTCATTAATGGGGTGCAGTTTAGCGATTTTTGCGTTTTTCGCCGTTTCTTGCGATTTCCTCGGTAACCGTTTGAAATAATCTAAGCAAATCATATACCGTTGAATTCGGCTCGTCAAGACGCGTTCATTGATGTACGATTGGCTTCCCAAGTCCCATAGCAGCGAAAGTGCGTATGCAATTTTAGCAATTCTCAGTGATTTTTGTGGTTTTTGCTTTTTCTCGGAAATTCTTTCAAATAATCTAAACAAATCATATACCGTTGGAACCAGCGCGTCAAGACGCGTCGATGGATGTCCGATTGAACTTCGTAGGTCTCATAGGAGCGAAAATGGGTATGCGATTTTAGCGATCTTTTGCATTTTCTCGTCAACCGTTTGAAATAATCTAAACAAATCATACACCGAGTTCAGTCTCGCTAGGATTAATGTAGTCGAGGAGCTGATTAAAATGAATTAATGCACAGGTCGCTGCGACTCACTGTTCCGGAGTTAGGGTATTGTAAAATTTGTATCTAAAATTTCAGTCATTTCGGTTGATCAATAGGCAAAATATAGAAAATGCCTAATCCATGAAGTAATCGTCATAATTTACATCAAATAACCTTCTCACATCCTAAACCCACTAGTGTCGGATCGTAAGAGCAAAAACAAGTTCCGATTGAACGAAGTCGGAGAAGAAAAATGGGAACACGTAAGCGAAAAATTAACGTGTACATAACTACCTTCCCCGAGTTACTGTTTAAATGAGAATGATTGCGGGGAAATTATACACAAGGGTGCCATTGCATAACAGCAAGACGCGTGAGTGCGACTTAGGCGAGCCGGGAAAAGCTCGAAGCTCGATTAAAGAACTTCGCTACGCAACGACCCAGCGCGCCTCATTCAAGCTTGACTTCGGTCTTTTACTGTCACCTGGAACCCCACCTAGGGCGCGAAAATCACGTTTACGCCGCACACATAGAAAGAAACAGCGCAAAACGTACATCCGACCGTTTGCCTCAATTAAACATAAATAGGTTCGGTTATTCCCCTGAATATGCTCCGGTTAGCGAAAAGTAAATGCGATTTTCACAGTGGCGTAACGTATGAAAGGTTATAAAGGGGGATGAAATCTTGATTTCTCTTCATTATTATTAATCAAATTTATAATATTTGTTTCTTGATCTGATCTTTATCGCGTATAGTTTTTGTTAGTCGAATTTACGCTTTAAAATTACTGGTATTGTTGCTAGCGAAAGACATGTCCCTTTTTAATTCATGTTTGCATTTGAATATATTAAATTAAATATAGTAGGTTTTGAAACTTTGGAATATTCGACTTATCTTCGTTATATTTATTAAAAAATTCCTTTAATTAATAAATTACCCCAAAAAATGCGAAAAGGCCACCCCTATCTCACGAAATAAGGAAGAAACGAGTGACAGTAACGACCTTCCGACCATCAAGGTGATTTAGGAGAATGTATATGGAGAAACAGCAGAGATGAGAAAGTGGATAGAAGTAGAAGCAGTAGCAGAAGCGCCGTAGAAAGAGAAAAATGGTAAACGGTTTTCGGACACGACACCCCCAATATGTATGGGCTCTTTTAAAAAGTAAAGTTAATGCCGTTTAGGGTGGGTCGCCTCTTCTATGCAAAGCTCGCGCCCCACGCTTTTTCTCCCGAAATAAGCGCATTGTGCTGCCAAACTTTGAAATAGATGGGCAGCATTTAAAGGTAGTTATAAAATATATATTACCGCGCCATATATAAAACAAATGGTCTCCTGCTGGATAAAAGAATTGAAGATATGAGGATGTGCAACGGCCAGTAGTCGGGCCTCGCAAGATATACGACCGGACAGGTAGCGAAAACGCCGGGCCGCTTTAGATCCCCGCCCTGCTCTTCGTTGCTGACTAAAGGATATTCATTGCAGGACGAAAGGCGTGCTAAGGGGTGAATGACAAATAAAGTAAACTAGTTAAGCTTGCGTTTATACTACAGGGCTAGTTACTGTGAGGGTTGATAGCTGCGCTCCTTTCTATGAATTCTTAGTATTTTTAGGTAAGTATTTTCATCTGAGGAAAGGGGAGGGATCGGGAAACTTCCGGGAGGTACATGAATTATTCTGAGTGTAAAACATGCAGATATTAATTATTTAATCAATTATTTTTATAATTAGAAAACTACTTTCACCAGTCGCGCTTATACCGCTCGTCAGTGCGACTTTGTGAGAAGTAGTTTACATTTCCAAATAAGGACTATATGTACTAGTACGTATGATGTTTGTGCACATCAGAATTCGATTAAAAATTCCTCTGATGTGTACTTAAACGCGCAGTTTGCAGCTATTTACTTTTACTAAAGCTACTTCTCACAAAGTCGCACTGACGAGCGGTATAACCGCAAATCGCGTCTGCGAATTTTGAAGAGTAGTTTTCTAATTACACATTTTCCCACGGTAGGTTAGTCGAAAGGCGCGGCTGTAGCTACTGCAGGAGCCTATGCCAACTGAGTTGTCCACTCCTATAGAAGTAAATAGTTGCAAAAATGCGCATTTAAGTACATATTGGGGGAATTTCTTAATTGAATTCTCATATGTACAAACATCAATTATTTTCTGAAAATATCCTGAAAGATTTTCAATGAAAAGTCGTACAAAACGAAACGATTACTATCGACTTTTAGGTTTCGTCGCAATTATCCTAGTTAGCATATGGGATAAGTACCTGATATTCGATCGAAACAATTTTCCTCGGATAATTCAATTATGAAACCAAATTAAACAAAGCGGTAAAGTTAAAGGGAAGATTTCTAAAACCGCCGACTTCATTGTACGTGTCGACAAACTGGCATTAAAGGATAGCAGGGAAAATACGCCAGAATAAGCAGGGACAATGCAAAATGTATACGAGTTATATATACGTTCCGGGGCTTTTGGCCAGTAATCAGTTGCAATGGCTATGATACGGACGTCTTTTGAGTACCCGCATTGCCCAGAGCGAAACAGCGGATGACAAGAACTGACACCATCAAGGAGAAGCCCGCGTCTACACAAATCCTCAGGAGACAATGATGGGACATATATCGTTTATACGCCTTTCACAGGCGGAATTTTTATTACTGCCTTTGCTAGCATCAATCCCTAATCACGCTCGTTCCGGGCGAGAAACTTCGCAAGGAGAGAAACGCGGATGGTTCAAGATTGAAAGCAAAAAAAGGAATGCACAGAGAAATCCCTTCGAAAATCGCTTTTGAACGGAAACTATCAACATTTACGTTGTTTTTAGAGCCTCTAAAGCACACTCTAAGCTTTTGTTGAAGATTTGTTACATTCAGATAAAACACTTTTTTAATTTCACGCGAAAGATTCCTTTTACCCTGTGTTAATTTACAAACAAATTATTTACCTCACCTAACCATTTTAGGAATCAAATTTGTATTTCCCAACTGAACTTAAAATGATTTACTCAATCATCACTTCCTCAAGGAATGCGTCTAAATAAATATCGTGGAAAATCAATCAGAATCAAGAGATGGCGGTTGATCTTCTAATACTGAGACTATCATGGACGTCAGCAATTTAACAGGAGATCCAGAAAACAAACCATGGATACATATCCAAATGGAAATTAAGCTTCAACGAGTTGACATATAAATTCTGGCCGTTTTCCTAGTGTTAAGAAACCTCTGGGAATCGTACAAGCGACAGAAGATTCTAGGAAAAAGCATACATTTTGGAGAGTTTGACACATCCAATTACTACACAAATTTGTTATTCTTCCCTTCGCTAGTGTTACTGGCTTTATTTTCCTTCACGTATCCTATAGTTGCGCCCAAAATACTGTGGCCGATGCTGGTGCTTGGGAGGGATGAAGAACAATTAACTATGAAGATAGACACAACCAAAAGCTGGAGCAAGTACCGACGTCATTATACATGTCAATGGTAACATAGAAGATGAAATTAACGATGTACCAGACCCTGAATAGAGCATTCATTGATAAAAAAGGGGTCAGCACAAATACAAAGATGCGGGTGTACAAAACTGTTTTTAGGTCAATATTAACTCATGGTAGTGAGAGCTGAGTCCTAAACAAATCAATGGAAAGTAGACTAAATGCAATGAAAATGAAATACTTGAGGAAAGCTAAAGCGATTAGTGGGAGGGATAAAATCAGAAACAGCACAGTAAGAGAAGAATTGAAGGTGGAGCCAATCTTGGATGTTCTGGAACAGAATAAACTTAAATGGTTCGGCCACATGTGTAGAATGGGAGAAAAAGCAGGTCAAACGAGTATGGTTGGCAAGGGCACAAAACAGAAGAGGCCGAGGAAGACCAAGAGAGCAGTGGAATGATGTGGTGGGTGAAATATTCAAGAAAAGGAAAATCGCGTGGAGAGAAGCATTGATTAAAGCCAGAAATAAAAGAATGGGCAAAATTCGTACACGGAGCAGTTGAATGAAATGTAAATTGCGTACCTTGCACCGAAATGTAGAAAGGTAGGTATATATGAGTTACTACCACCAAAGCTCGATCGAATAGAGACCTGGACTTCGGGGTGGCGATTTCATAACAATTTTGTTTCTGTGCTCCTGTTGTCTTTTACTATTAACTGCTTGCAACACCAAAGCTGAATGCAAACTAAATTTTTCATTATATTGAAATGCGTGTGTCGTCTATTATCATATTTTATGACGGTCGTAATAAACATTTCCTAGAAACCGGTCCTTATCTAATCCGTCTACCTGAACGTGCCTAGACCGCAAAGTGTGCGGCAAGGGTATTTTAATTTCTGTTATGTATTATTCTTGTTTGGTATCAATCATTGGTACTGATTTAGAGAATGTCTAAAAATAAACATCTTTTGAATATCGGAGACATCTTTCCCCTGAAACTCTTTGGTAAATGTCGATAATTATTTAGAATGAACATAAATACATACCTCCTTAACGAGAAACACGAACCAGAAGAAATTAAGGAACGTCGATGGATGCGACATTAGGGAAACGGTTTACGTGAGCGCAAGCGAGCGCGGCGTTTTATCTGTCGATGAGGGGCTAATCCACCCTAACCCCTTTGATATCCTAAGAAGCGTCATCTTGTTTAGGGACTAGTAAAGTTTCAAGTGTAACCTATATTAATTCCTGTTTCCTGCTATTATGCCGTCAGATGAACGCACTAAAACGGAGATAACTATACATGGCCGTAATTGAGCGCCGTGACAAGCCCGCCGCCGTCAAATATTTATTAGACGAAGTGGAGGTTTTGCAATTCGCAACAAATCTTACTCTTACGTCAGGTGTCAACTTAATTCGCGAATTACAATCTAATATTAAATGCCATCCCAGGCAACCCTTTATTTACGATCTTTGTTAGAAATGAATGAAATTAATTGGAGAACAGCGGTAATATAGTTTCTGGTAACTCGAAGATCGCTGTCTTGAGATATCAAAACCACGAACGGTTAATGTTCGTCTCTCACGAATATCTCGTCCATTTTATATTTAATATAATGGAGCACCCTATACGTGTGGTTTATAGAAGACATCAGAACTATTGAGATCATACTTACTTCGTACTAGGGTCCAAAGGAACTCACGATGATCTCCTTGGACATTTAAAGATTCCATGAAACATTTGCAAAACAAGTAATGTAGTTTAAAAAATAATTTGACAGCCACAAGAACAAAAAATAAAGCAGCATTTCGACAACTCGTACATATGAGTCTTCGTTAATTTGCACAGCAAATTGTAAATATAAATAACAATATATCATAAATTTCCCCCAGAGACTACGCACAAAGTTCTAAAATACATTCCGGTAATTCCCCTGTTTATCGTATTATCAATGTTATTTTTATTACTTTCTGAATAGATATTCTGCTGAATAGACCCTAAGTGAGTAATATGTGCGAAGTACAGCCGAAGGGCATCGACTGCTGCTACTCCCACAAAGAAAACAAGCGCAGCTCGTTAAAGCAACGACCTTATTGATGACGGTAAGAATCGTTCGACCAGAGTCCTATTTCGATTGCGAATTTCGTCTGGACCGGAGGGATGATCCGATCGCAAAACTAAATACTTTCCCGTCGCACTGTACAGGCAGAAACAGTACCTTTTATAAATTTCCGCGATAACGACGAATCAATCTTCGTACTACCGATTAACGTTTTTTCTTCAAGACCATAGCGATGGAAAATATCAGATAAGAGGACCGAAAGGAGGTATAGGGAGGGTGTACGTGTGTGCGGTTTCGCAGACAGTGCGGGGTTGTTTACAACTTGCCGGAGGCGGCCGCAAGCTATTGTCTGCCCATGAGGGGCGATCCTAAGCTTTATCAAAAACTCCGAATGCTCTCTGCTGACGTTCGCAGACTAGGTATACTAATTTTATTGGCGATGAAAAGGCAACGCACATTAACAGACCCTAATTCCGTATTTTTGCTCCTCTCTCGCTTGTCCTGCCGTTTATCGGAGACATGTGTATGTTTAGTACTTTCGCCGGTTTTATTGCCTGATCGAGCAGAATAAATGAGCGCCGATGACAGGGAGAAAACGAATTTGACAAATTTATTTATTAAGCAATTAAAGCGAGTGGTATTACCGAATTGAAGAATTCGTTTCTAATTAAGGTCAGACAAGAATGTTTAGAAGAAAGCCAAAAGTTTGTCGCAGTTTTATATTGAAACCATCCCCCAAAAAATCGTAAATTTTAACCACGTGGGGAGTGAAGACGTGATTATTTCGATCGCTAGATTCGCATTGATTTCAATTTTTCATTGATAAACTCCATTCATCAAAAAGAAATAAAGAAAGGGTATAAAATAAAGAAATTGAAGATGGACTCACCATTATGAGCAGCATTAGAAGAATCCAATCACCATCCAACTGCAGAAGGAAATTAAAATGTGGTATTAACCGATTTACAACCTCGTTTACAATTAAAACTTACCTTTTTCTAGCAGAATCCTCATCCTCAAACTGCTGCCAATTTCCGAGAAAGCACTAAATCAATTCCTGTAAAGAAATGAACATTATACATTAAAATAAAAAGTTTTTTTATATTATATACAAGGTGTAAATTAAGTTATGACTTTAATTTCAGGGGATGATTCCTTGTCATATTTTATAGGAAAAACTTCGTATAAGCATCTGTTCTAACTTGCTTCGTTTTCGAGAAACAGGGTCATCAATTAATTTACACCTTCTATATATATTATAGTTTATAATTTGTAATTCCTTCCTTTGTTATTTCAACAAGCGTTAGCTAATTAACGCACTTGATCCGCGATCATTTTAATTAAATTGATTCCTATATTATCTAGACTAGACCTCATGTTTCCTGAGGTATGAAAAAACATTGATGAGGGAAGTAAACTTACCGAACACAAAAATGATATCCTCCTAGAACAATCAAGGGTACATAAGGTACCGTATTGCAGAAAGAGTATCTGTAACGATATAGACATCTAAGTGCTACAATCTAACGAAGTGATGACAGAATTTTAGTTTGCCATGTGACTTTAAGGAAAATTAACTCACCTAATAAAAGCAGGATATAACTCTTCGTCAAACGTCCAGTATTTGTTAGATGCGCTGCTGCTTGTTCTTTTCAATTTTTACTTTTCCGCAAACAGTTAAAATCGTGCAGCAGTACAAATAAATTTCCAGGCTATGCATTTTTACCAGAAAATACACGATTTGGATTAAAATTTATTTCATTGCTTCCAGAAAGTTTGTTGATACAACAACCCTAACCACCTCGTCACCCCGTTATTTACCACAACGCCATAAATAACCTGGGAAAATATGCGGTATGATGAGTCATCTGTCCTTTGTCCTCTGTAATATATTACATTGTGGAAAGGACAGATGACTCATCATACCACATACTTGCCCAGTCTACCCATAAATAATATTGCGATGCAATAAACATAGGTCTAGAATTTAGTTCAACAATTTTTATATTTATGATGGAACGTAATAAATTGATTAATAATTCGCAATACCGTTTGTTTTAACTTATTTCTAACGAAAAATATAAGCTCGACTCACACTATACCTTACGTTTGCGTTCCGTACCCATAGGAACATTTTATGTGGAGTCAAACATATTTTTACGGATACTAAACGAAATAGACATGTAAAGTATAGTGTGAATCGAGCTTCCCAGATTAAATTCATACGGAAGTTAAGACCGTTAAAACCCTTACGAATTTTATCATACATTTTTGACAATGCAAAAGAAATATGGGAATTAGGACCGTTAGGACCCTTACAAATTTTATCATATATTTTTGACAATGTAAAAAAATATAGAACTTACGACCGTTAAGACCCTTACGAATTTTATCATTCATTTTTGACAATGCACAAAAATTCTAAAACGACTTACCCTTTTGCGACCGAAACAACCAAATCTATTTCTGCAAAACAGGTAACGACATATATTAGCTAATTTTGAATTCCTCTCATTCAGAATAAGTAATGAACATCAGTTGTTCAAAGGATATTAAAAGTGAAACCAGTCTCACCTTGCTTCGGCCGAATGTTCACCATCCAACTGCTTCCAAAAAGCTTACCAGTCACAATAATGATAATCATTTTAAAGCATCCAAGATTCATAAACTACAGCGTCCACAGAAAGTATATCTGTAACCATATGGACACTCTAAGCGATATAATCTAACGAATTCATGACGAGATCTTTCCCTCGTTATCAAGAATTTTTAAAGTAAAAGCGATATTAATTCACCCAATATGAGTAGGATATTTTCTTAAAACGTCCAGCCTTAGTACCCGAAAAATTAATAGAAAAGCATCTGCAACGATAAAAATAATATCATATAATAATAAATCTTAGAATCTGAAGAAGTGACGGAGAAAATGTAGGGATCTTATGCGAAGTTAACTCACCTAACAAAAGCATTATATCTTCCCCCAAAATGTTCAGCAAACATAGGGTTTAGTATCCAGAGTGAAAGGTAACACAGCATCTGCAACAATTTAATTTGAATTCCGAAAGGACTACAATATAGCGAATTGGTGGAGAAGATCAACAGAAATATTTAAAAGAAAGCCAGTAAATTAGCGATTATTTTACAATTTAATCACCCAACGATGTTAGGTCTTCATGTTTTTACTGTTGGCATTTCTGACCAGCCGAAAAAATCAGAAATTTCTAACTTAGCCGCAATTTTGTGCAAATTACGAGAACAGTTTTTTCCACCCCACTAGGGTGTAATTCTATTTTACCTTTACGCCTTAGTGTTCTGATCTTTCAATTTGCTTGTCGTCCAATTACATTGGCTGACAAAAAATATATATATTTTTTTTGTAACATACAGCTGTATAGCATTATAGTCGAAAGAACCTATCCAAATAGGAAAATGGTCAACAAAAAGTTGTAACACGCAAGGTTTTCTTGTTACATTAGACAAACCATAAGTAGAACTGTACCATGTAATATTTATTGAAAAAACTTCACAAGTTTTTAACCCTGTATATCTGTATATATCAAAATGGATCGTGGTTTGTTCGGATGCTTAAAACTAGAAAACGACTAGACCAAATTGGATACCTTCTGCGGGTTTGTTCGCAATTGCTACGCGAAGGTTTCGGAAAAAAGAAGTCGAAAAAAATGTTGGGCAAAACGAAGTTTGCCGGGTCACCTAGTCTACTATATTTATAATTTCTATTAAGTTGACATCTAAGCAAAAAGCAAACATCAAAACATTTATTTGGAACACACTAATTCTATTTTTCCTTTTACATGGGATAACATCTTCTCTCTTCAAAAACCAACAGTAATCACCCATCATGGTTGGATCCCATGGTCCTTAGTACCGAATTTCCATTGTCCTTATATCTTGATGAAATTTTTTACCCTGTTCGTCGCTGACAGAGCCCAAATTCTTAGGAAATGGGGAAACTTAATGTTTCATTATATTGGGCAACCAAGCGATTTGTATGAGTCTAAAAGTTTATTAACTAGTTTTTCGTAATTGGCATCCATATCCTTTCCTAAAAATCACCTCACTAAACTTACAAATGAGATCAAAGCTCTGAGTTCTTGCGCAGTCAGCTTTTCTATAGAATTAAAATCGTCCAGCAATTTTCTAATTTGTGGTCCAATAAAAATGCCTTCGTTTAACTTGGCGTCACTTAACTTGGGAAAGACTTGCCCTAGGTATTCCGTTTTAAAATGCACCGCTTTTAAATGATCCCTCATAAAATTTGCTGCGAGCCCATATAAAAGGGGCCAATAAGCCCATTGAAAACTGGACGTATTAGGGCTTTATGGATATTTTTATTATTATTTGAAAGGCATTATCAGTGTGAAAATGATGGGCTGAACTGTGTAACAAAAATCGTGTCGGCCAGTGTTATTCATCCTTTTACATTCTGACATATCGCCTTCGATGCTAATTTCAATTTTATCACAACGATTTCCAGGATTTAATTTTGGTATAGCACATTGGTGGGAATCTGGTCTGGATCTGGTAAGTATATTTTGCACTAAAAGGAACAAAACTTATACGAAAAGATTTAGTACAGAGGACGATAGTCTTATTAAGATTTCCATAATGGACTCGTATGATTTATTTACGAAACGGTGTATTATAAATTTGTTAGTTAAATGAGTTGCGAGTTATTTACGTGTTTAAAATTTTTGAACGGATCCCTTCGAAAGCCGCGAAAAGAAATGGAAGTTGGAAGTCAAAGTCACTGGGGCAGGAATATCGTTCGGGTGCGTCCGTCTCCCTCTGGATGCGAATTCATCCCCTTCTCGGTTTCGTATATAGGATTCGCGTATATAGCGATTGTAATTTAAGAATTAGTACCTTTTCCCGCTTCCTCTCGCTTATTTTATCTTCCGGGGCATCTTCTCGCGTTTTTCGCGAAACTATTCAGATACCCACTGAAGCTTATAAAGCCCTGTAAAAAGCGTCGCGTAGCTCCTTATTCTGATTTAATGAGTTTAATGTCATTATCCCGCAATGATTTTCGCCGTTAGGTCCCCGTCGGCGGCGTTCGAAGAGCATTCGAACTCGTTGAGGTGGAAGCGAATGCAGGCAGACGGTGAAATTCGCGTAGAATAGTAATGTTGCCGGTGCACGACCGACGAAGGCAAATATCCAGCTGGATGCTTGGATTCGTGACGGACCTGCATCCACCGCTTCTTCCTCCTTGATTGAACGGATGGCTCTGATAAACTGCTGCAGCTCACCGCCTCCCGTCTGCCCAATGATACTCGCGAGATTTTATTTAAATCGGAGGGCTTTGCTTGAGACACCTCTCACTACATTCGGTGGGCCCCCATTTATACGTTTCCACCTTCAGGCATTATTTATCGCAAGCCGAATTAAGCTCATGCTTTATTCGGATCATTATGGTAAGAGCATCAAGCCTTAATCTCTTCATTTTCAGTACTTTGTTGTATATATTTCCAATGAAATACGGATTTATTGACGACGTTGGAATAAAACCATAAGATCTAGGAGATATCTTCCACCTCAAAACATCACGATCTCATCCTAAAGTTTGGTAGTTGTCGATTTTCTTCCTGTTTTCAGTGATGCCAACCGAGAAGATTAGATATTTACGCGACTCATTTATAAAAATAGATCTACATACTTCCAGTTGAGGAAAAAGCTGATGAGTCCCAACTAGATCGAAACTAGTCCACGGTCGTCTATTATATATAAATTCTAGCATCTTATTTTCCTTAACCTTCCTATACTCACGTCAAAATGAAAGACGTATACTATACTATATAAGTCGGTCTCACAGACCGTATGCGTGAGTATAGGAAGGTTAAAATCCCTTGAAGTTCTCCACAACCAGATCGTCATTTTTTTAAGGAAATAGTTCTCCGATTAGATACATACAATTGTATATCCAGACGTAGTCAATACGGCAAAGTTACAAGTAACAATTTTTTCACTATACTTACATCTGTAATATATACGTTTCGATAAAATATATATATATATATCGTGTATCACGTCCTATTAAAAATCTCAACATCATCCTCCTTACGATTGATATTTCGATGTCGAAATTATGAAGAGGTAATATAGGAGGAAAGTGCGACAAGGTCTGGGAAGGAGAAAGCTTGTGTATCGCGGCTATTACTAAGTTTGAGTATCGAGAAATCGAGTGGCGAAGTGGGTAAGTGGTTTTGGCTGTAGGTCTCCCGTTTCCATTTGTATGGAGTGACCGCTGGAAATACCCCGGAAGCACGGCCAATGATCCATGAATCCCGAAGCTCACTTTCTTTTAAACGTGCCGCGTCTGAAACCGGTCTGGACTTCGTCCCTTCCTGTGCATTAAGCGAGGTATCGGAACGAGTTATTTTTTTTTAATGGCGGTTAAAAATACGAAATTAAACGGTTTCTCCCTTTTTGAAGTTTACTGATAATTAAGAGCGAATGATTTTAATAATAAATGTTGCGATAGAAAAATAAATAGGAAATACTTTGTACTAAATCTTCGAGAAAACTCGCAATCAAAGTATGATCAGTTGATGATGAGACTAAAATAGGACGAAACTAGTGCACGGTGAACGTTTGCTGCGACTTTCGAGAATGATTGTCCACCACGTGACCACTAATTTTTTAAATCTGGGGTTTCTTATGTTCATAGGTTTACGGTATCTGCATATAACTAGGATGATACGAGCATTTGACATAGGCGTACAATCGTTATTCACAATTTTTGCTGTCATTCTTTACGTTTTCGCTCCATTATTTTTATCATACGTTTAAAGTAACAGAACGCAGTCGTTTTATCGCACTTCTGTGTAAGGGAAGCTAAGTAGAATATCATATAGCACAAAATAAAAATAATTATTTTGGGTTAAACTTTAAAACAAGACGTACTCATTCTGATGGCGCATTTTCGAAGCAGTCCTCGAAGTGAAGATGAGACTTGGACATACTCACTGCGCTCTTGTATTGAGCAATACGTGGAAAGATTTCCAAATGAAAATATTTCATATGAAACATTTTCTCGCCACAAGAATGGATATGCAGAATAACGGAATATTACGTCATTGGGATGGTTTTACGACAAATTTTAATGACGTAATGGTTATTATATCGAACAGACTATTCAATTTAATTTTTTCTTGCAAATGCACGGCGGTGCTATTGTAACTTATTTCGTAATTGTACGCTGTTACCACTGTTTGCCCAGACTAGTAATGAATCTAGACTAGAACGAAACTGGTTTGTGATAGATACAGGCCACTTCTTGCTTATAAACCTGTCAATCCTAAAGGATAGCTTCATACAACAGCCAGCCAGAAACTTGCTATATAAGCACGATTGTTTGATGACGAGTCCAGAATGAGATGAAACTAGTACCACGGTTATCGTCTGTGCCGAGTAAATCATAATCCATTAATTTATTTATAAAACTAGGAACAATAATGATTGGTTTCGTACGAAAGCTGCGCATGACGAGTCCTAAATAGGACGAAACTAGTCCACGGTTACAGTCCGCTGTGAGTATGGAAAATATGTGAGTCGCATCATCCAAACGCGTTCAATCCCCCGAATTACAGAAAAAGTCCTTATCGCTTCCGGCGCGCTTAACAGTAATTATAAATCAGAAAGAAAGGAAATAACAATAATCGCAATCAGTAACTCCAATCGGAAGCGTGCTCCTTCCTTAGATTTAGGAATTTTAATGATAAAATTTGAAAAGTAATAAATTTATAATAATTAACCTACACCCCGTACATTGCAACAATACAGATAGTAGTTATTACCTTCGACTGAGGATAAAGAAGAGGCGGTAAAGGATTGCTGGATTGCATTACTGGAAAAAGAACGTTGCCATGTATTAGAAGGAATTTCAGGATAATTTTGATTCTAACTAGACGAGTGAGGAGAGAACCGACACACCCGACTTTTGGTACGTTTTCATGTTTCCCAGGATCAGGAAGAAATGGAGAGAGATTCATCACTTGAGGCTTCGGAGGAAAAGAAATAAACACCGAAAGATACAGCAAATGTTAAGAAACGCAACGATAACCAAAAGAAGAACAGAATGGCGCATAAACGTCTATCAAAATTGGGGAACTTACACACCAATTGATTGTCAAAGCTGAAATTTTCAAACTACTTTAAAAATACTTATGGTAATCGCATAAATACATTCTTAATCAACTAATTGTGGTTTAAAGTCATTCAGTGCTTTTCATTGTTCTGAGAGATAAAGAATTCTCTTCGACAGAACGTGAATGAAGCAGTAGAAATTTCGCTGACTGCATTAATGAGGAATTAATATGAAAGATGGGAGTTAAATGTGAATCGGATTTTGATAAATTGAATTTAATATTTGTAAAATTCGTGCGCTGCAGGCCCGCCTCCGTCGAGGACCGTTTACGGGGTAGTGGCGCAGCAGGCTGGGATATATCCAATTGCTTCCAAACAGCTACCCTAATTAACACAATGTAATTAAATCAATTAAAGCCGCAACGTCCGCGCGTAGCTGCTGGAATTTATTTAAAGTCCCCTTCTCCCCGACAAGACATCGCCTATTATTAACCCTTCCTTTAGCAATGAAGATGTCTCCCCGTCTATGCGGATTTCGACTACTACACCTATATCATCTATTAGCGCTCGGCGGGTGGATTTTACGATAAATCATAGAGTATTTGGACGTCGTTCCCGATGTTGTACCAAATAAATGCTCGAGCACAGCCTTTAAGCATCGCAAATGCGCTAATAGCATTTACATAGGATAAACAAAGCCCACTATTAATCTTATGTACTCGTCACGAGAGCTTTCGCTTTAAAAGCTCAGACACAGAACGAAAACGGATAAAACGAAATATTTATACAGGGAGCTTGTCGTCTCCGTATACCTAGGATCTTCTTCGATAAATATCTCTCTCTTCAGATTACTAATAAACAAGTAGCCTGCACATCTCGCACCAATTTCCTTCATTCGTGAAGGGTTCCAACACCTGTTACAATTGTTAATGACGTTTCGTGGCGTACAACGTAATGATTGCTTAGATATCTGCTATTAAATTTCTCGCCTTGATTACTAAACTTGTAAATTGAACGTGGTCGTACGCTTGTGACGGATTGTAAGTTAACGAGCTCAAAATTGAAAACACGAAACGCATCCGAAATATGTTGAAATAAGATTTGTAGAGAAACAGCACAAAATCTAAACTACTTACTATACTTCCAAGTTTAAATTAAAACCAAAAACTATTTCTTTAAAAAATTAAGGAAACATTGCGCAGTAAAATCTTCCAAAAAAGCAGAGATAATTGCACTTTACACCAATTTTATACAGGGTGGAGCATAATGGAGTCCCACATTTACGAGGTGAATTTTAAAAAACGGTACAATAATATGAAGAAAACTTTCTATTTATTGAACATACATGTAATAAAGTTTTCTGATTAGCTTTTAAAATTTAGTCACAAACACAAATTAGGTCTTTTAAAAAATACTTGGCGAACGTAATTGTTTTCCTTTAACGCTGATGTATCTTTCTCGATCCGTAAATTTCAATTATAATCCTGCAGTAGTTCAAACGTAAAACGATTCTAGTTAAAATTTACGGACGTATATTGTTTGTGTGATGTCGTGATATGTGTTCTCGCTATATTTTATGCGCTTGTGTCTGGAGGCCGTAATATATATAATGTATTAAGGGGAAAATCCGATTTTAGTTAGGTCTGTCCCTTGACGTGATACGATGCAGATTATTGCAAATTTATTTCGTGAGGTGGCTGAGGTTGAGGTATGGCACGTCGCCAGAATACCAATGCGAGCAGTAGAAAGCTCGAGGTTGGGAACTTCCTCCTATTCTTTTACCCCAGATCTCTGACATCGAGACAGTTTATGCATTTACAGCATTGAATCTCGAAACAGCACATTGTATGTTAAAAAAACAATTAAATATATATGTACATACACATATATCGATATAGGTATATATATATATAGGGGTAAAAGTAATAGAAACTTTATCCCTGCATCCCATCCCCCTATTTCGTTTTGGGGAATTTCGAACAGCAATAATTTTTGTCAAATCTCTTCCGTCGGTTTTCGCGAGGTGAAATGAAACTCTCAAATTGTTTTGATGTATTCGGTAAGCCTATTGTGTCGTTTCGTCGCCCGGCATCGTTTGCGTAACGTCATTTTCGGTTGCCCTGACTGATTTATCGTTTGATTGTGACCTATTACTGCTTCCCCTCCTTTTGTATCGGCTTATTTCCTGCTTCAACTTATCTTTAAATAATAAAATATAATTTGCCCATCATTCTCGAGCAAAATCAAATGAATAATTTGAACACTATCAACTTGCGTAATTTTGTTAAGTGATGTATTGGGAAAGTTTACCTATGATATGAAATTTAAGAATTGTCAAACATCATTTATTAGGCAGCATTGGCATTTTACTCTTCGAGACACAAAGAATTTGTGAGCAGAACGTGTATAATCGTCCTAAAACTAACACGAGAAAGATCAGAATTTTTGACATAAATCCGATTGGTTTTCAAGCTACAACAATTCAAATTTTACATACAAATCGATAGGTACTTTTAAAATCCGTCAATGTTCCTCTTTACCGTTCGCGGTAATTAAAATTCGGTGTCAGAAGTATCAAAAACGTAAAACGTTTCAAACGGCCGTCACAAAATTCGATTCAATTAAATCCTTTGGCGGAAAATTTCGAAAAACTATTTTAATTAAATATTTCCAGACGCGACGGGAGTTCGTTCGTCCTACTATAAATATCAAGAATATATTAAATCTTGGACTGTCCCTGTCAATTGGGGCGGCCCGGATAACAAGGCGTTCGGTTAGGTAAATGAAGATTGTGGAAGAAGGCCCGTGGGCCGCCTCTAGCTTGTATGTGTCGGTCCCTTTCGTAATAAATCGAGTCAGATTTGCCTCCACACTACTTTATAATGAATAGTACTACGTCACCCTCCTCCCCAGCAACCTCTTCTCGCTTTTCCCCGTTTAACCAAAAGACGAACACCAGGAGGACGACGCCAACAATTAAAATTATTTCACTGATGATGATTGAAAAAATCGTAATCGTAAAATCCCTATAGACTGTTGTATTCAATAATCAATTGTGGATCATCAATGTTATGCAAGCGTTATCTATACACTTTTATTTGTAGAGAGCCATACAAGTAAAAATCTAGAGGTGTTAAATCCGGTGATCTTGCAGGCAATCTTTCATAACTAATAACAAGATCATAAAATTGTCATAGGTATTCCAATGTATCGAATGCAGTATGAGCTGTTGCTCCATCTTGCTGAAAATATCCTTCCATCAAGTCATTATCGTGCAACTATTCGATAAATTGGTGTAAAATATTATTCCGATATCATTCAACAGTTACTGTATCATTAAAAAATATAGGCCCCACAATACGTCGTCTTGATAATGCCACCAATACACCAATTTTAATAGGGTGTAAACTGGTTTCAATTAAAGAAGTAGGTGGATTTTCCGTTCCCCATGTTCTATAATTTTGGATATTCACGTAGCATGATAAATGGAACCATGCCTCGTATGACATAAATGTTTTGTCCAATACCTCGTTATTGTTTAAAATTTCGCTAAACCAGTGACAAAATTGAATACGTGCTTGAATACGTCTCTCGTGGATATAATTGTTGTACCACTCATACTTTGTATAGCCGCATATGCAAAATCCTCTGCAAAGCCTTTTGGCAGCTTCCATAAAAGATACCTACAAAATAAGGAAACGTTGAATTCTTTTATAAGAAGTAATGAAATACGTTATCACACCTGCCTGAGCAGATAACTTGGGCAGAGATTTCGTAGGACTTTGCTCAATTCGATGTTGAATATCATCAACAACATCTACACTTAATACAATTGATTTACAGGTAGATTTCGCTTTGCATATGCAATGTTTATTTTCCAAACGATCCACAAATGTTTCATATGTAATATTTTTAATTGGAAACCTTTCCACGTATCGCTCAATACAAGACTGCAGTGAGTATGTACAAGTACCATCTTCATTTCGAGTACCGCTTCGAAAATGCGCCATCAAAACGAATACGACTTGTTCACTTGTAACCATTTTAAAGTATATCCTAAAATAATTATTTTTATTTCATACTATATGATATTCTACCTACCTTACCCTACGCAGAAATGCGATGAAACGGCTGTGTACTGAAAAGTACAGTTGTTACTTTAAATGTATGATAAAAATAATGGAACGAGAACGTAAAGAATGAGAGCAAAAATTGTGAATAACGATTGTACGCCTATGTCAAATGCTAGTATGATCCTAATGATAGGCAATGGTCACGTGGTGTACAATCATTCTCGATAAGTCTGTATTTCAAACGAAACAAAACAATCATCCGAAAAGCTCAATTTAAAATCTAGAATAAGATGTCCAAATTAAAATGGGGCGTGGGTAAAGGTTTACACATAATTCGATTTGTACCTGCTTTGATGACGAACCCGTCGAAGAAAATATTGGAATAGTAGCGTCGGTGCTCCCCGTGATGAAAATTTAATCCAATTAATTCCTAAAATATATATTCGGGGTAAGATTAAAGCGAAGGTTTAAGTAGACGGACATATTGATACTATGTAACAGGGCCCCGAGACAAGAATACTTATTAGTGGCATAAAATAAGCTACTTAGTCGACGAACGAACGCATAACATTGTGCTTATTTCCATTATCGGAAGCTTACTGGACACACGTCGAATCCAGGGACCACCGGTTACTAGAGCAACAGCCCGAGTGGTAATAATAATCACCTTGAACGGAAGTCGCGTAATAAAAGTCAAAGACGGCCCCGCCATCGCAATTTGTCCTACGCTCAACCGGAACGGAAGTTTGCCCTTTTATAAGATTATAAATGAGGTAATATCCTCTGCATTTTGGGCTGCATGTTTTAATCTCCCGACAATAATTAAAAACAGCGCCCATTTTGTCTTCGCTCCGGTTTCCTTGCTGCCCCGCGGGATCCCCGTGATAGGAGCTTAGGTGTTGGCTTTACTCCGGAAACAAGACGCCATCAATTTGCGTCTCCTTCACACCGTCACGACGCCGCCGTAATAATATTAAGATTTAGTCCGTTTTCTTAATAATTTAACGCCGTCTGTATCATACGATTATTAATCATTTTCGTTATTTATTATGTTTCTTACTGTTCCGAAACTATTCTATATGCATACGACAACTTGCGCCAAATGTAAGGACCATTTCCAAGTGGGCTCAGTGATAAATGTCCGATTACCTTAATTCTCGCTACTCTCAAAAGAACGAAGGGTTAAAGCAGCAACCGTCACCTCCTTAGTTTATGATTCATGACTTGCATACTTTAGAAAAGAAATGTAATTCTGGAAAAAAGTTGCTGGATGAGTGATGATCAATAAATATTAGTAAGCTTCCTCCTAATTATCTCAGTTTGATTTACCGTGTCCTCTCAAAATCTGTAGTTCACAATTTAAACATTTCCTCCATGTTTTTAATTTCCTTCGAATTGCTGTTTCAATTTGATTCACTTTATCTTCTTGGATTCTTCCGGGCGCCGTTATTTCGAGTTCAACTACAAATACTTCTCTTCAGATTATTTTCGTCTCGATCTTTTGCAACCACCAGCCATAACGTAAACCGCAAGAAAACATTTAAGGACAATTTCTAGTGAAAAGGATCCTCGAGCCGAGGACATAAACCAATAAAAGAGCACAATACGGGCACCCCTAACAACGCGGGGTTGAAGAACAATGCGTCGCAGTAAATAAAATTAAGAAATATAGAAATACATTCAACAAAAGGAAATATGTATTTAAAGGCAATTAATTACGGAGGGAGGAGGCAATTGAATTCACCAAGTGGAAGCGACTACGCTATTGTCGGTCAAAAAATAGAGACCGTTATCGCTTCCTCTTTGTTTCCTCTTTTCGCTATTCTTTTTTTCCTTCTCCACCCGGTTGAAATAAAAGGGGCGCGATTTTCATAAAACCGCTTTTCCAATTCGGGGAGAGGTGGTTCTAATTAAATTACTATACGAGCGTCGCGTGTGTAAATATTATTGGCTTTAGTGTCTAAAACATATAACGAATGACTAACAGTCAAAGTACCTACCCTCAAGTTTTTGAAGAACCCTCGTATTTGGAGGTAAAGTGCGAATGGACGAAGTTCGATAAGTGCCACCGTGCAAAATTAACGTGCGACCATTTCTCTGGCAGCTTTCTACGTCTCTTTCACACGTCGCTGCCGAAACCACCCCTTTCGTTTTGATAGAGGCATTTATTTCTTTTTATAATCCCTTGCACCTTTTTTATGTATTATGTTTTGATTTATTACTCTAATATCACCTTATATTCCTATTAGTAAGTGTTATCATTATTATTATAAACATTAAATCTAAATATAAATGACCATCATAAATTAAGTAGAAACCACAAATTCCTAAATAATAAATGTTATGTTATTTTTTAAACGAATTTTATCTGTTGGATAATTAAATTACTTTTATTATCTTTAATCGTTTGAAAATGTACAAGAAATTGCTAAAACAGAATCTTGAAAGCATCATAAGAACTGATAAGATACCATCTTCCATAAGAAAAATAACATGTCTCCTTGGGCCCAATTTCTTCCTTCTGACTAGTATAGACGATCATAAAGATAAAGGAAAAACAATATTTTTAAACATAATTGTTATAAAAATAACAATAGTCATTCGGTACGGTATACTTGAAGATGCTGCTCTCGTTTCCAGCGAAACGTGTGTGTGGGATGAACTAACAATTGCGTAGTGGGAAGTGGTCAAGACTATTAATTAGTAACAAAACGGCAGTAATTACAGCAGTACCACATAATCTTTCCACCCTTAAAATTAAGAAATAAATTCTAGTACGTAAATACATTTTTGTATTTTCCCTAATATTTTGGTACAAATACTATACACTAGTCCCTCTAGTCATCGACAGAAAAAGCAGCAGCAGAGGATGCCCTAGCATTGTAGCACACTGCGTAGCAATAATTATGGAGCTCCTGCCATAGGCCTCATATAGAAAACGTTAAAATCTAATTAAATTTGACAGAAACCTTTAACTATTAAGTTATAGATGATTAGAATTTGGTAAATTATAGTCAAGGTCAAATTCATTCTCTACCGAAGAGGGCCAGAGAATTCGCTAGGATATCCCAGAAAGGGAAACTGCCTTATCAAAACTAGCTGCATAAAACCATCTAGGGAAGGAATTCCTATATCCAACGATAAAGCCGATTACTTGCTGATAAGCAAGTAAATTAGAACGAACTAAATATCGTATCTGCGAGGCTTAAAAATCCCATCGTTGTACTAATCATCATCGCAAGGTGTCACCCTCAAAGAACTAAAAATGATATCCAGATATCCAAATACCCAAATACTGGAAAAATGAGGTACACTAATGGCGATTGGTCCTCACATTCACCACGCAATTGTTTAATAAATTCGGTAACACGTGTTTCGCTAGCACAAGGCAAGCATTATCAAAACCGTATAAACCGAGCTCCATTTATACGATTTTCATGCTTGCCTCGTAATAGTAAAACAAGTATCACCGAATTTATTATTTATGTCTACCATGTTTCGCCTCTATTCCAAATTCTCCTATCTCAAATTCTTCGGTGTTTCACTTTTATTCTATTAAATATTAGCTAGGAAATCGCTGTGGAAATTCCTTAAATTTGGAACTCTCCATAATATTGATATCAATTTAATCGTTTATTTGTCGTATCAGGAAATCATCAGATTTATTTAAATATCGATGTTCTGTCCCAAAAATTCTAGGTTGGCGATAAAACTGACGCCTGGGGATTGTAGCAGGTACTTACCCGTCACAAACAAAACAGAAACAAAATTATAAGCAAAATGTACACATATTGTGATTTGTTCGGGATGTGTTTCTGGTAATAATTTTAGGGACGCTAGCTTAATTCTTTATTGATTAATTCTTGACAAGTTTCTACATCACAATCCAACGCCTAACACTAACGAGCCAATCACACACCACTCTCTCCCTAATTTTACCACTTTCATTCATTCGAAATTCCTGTTATATCCCGCTCCTTAAACTTATTCTCTTACATATTAAAAACTCAAGATCTATTCCCCGAGGTTGTTTCATCATACGTCCTGGCGAGTTGTCGGTTTACCTACAATTTTAGCCACGGAATCTGTTTCCAAACGTGTGTCAGAATTTGTAGTGTCCATCACTGTAGTTTTCTTCTGCTTTATTTGATGTACCATGTGAGGGCAGAAAATACCTTCCTGTACCAAGTTAACGCATTTGTTTATACCTACGTAACTATAGTGGACGCGCAAAAACCTTGTGTTGCATCAAGTCGACCAGCTTATAACTGGGAATTTGACAATATTCTCTCTTCAACTGCATTAGTGTGATCTTTAGGATCTTAGAAGATCCCCAATTTACCGTCAAGTTTCCTTACAAGTAGGAATGTCTGCCCGGTCGGAAGGACCCTTTACTCCCTCAATTATATTCATCTTTACTAATTCATCCGAGCTCTCTCTTAAAATATTTCATAATGGTAATGTAACTCTACACTTGCTTAGTAAGTAATGAGTAATGATTACATATACATATATAATGGAAATGTAAATTTCTTAGCAGGATGAATAACGGGTGTGAACTAAGTTATATGGTAAGGCATATTTCTAATACATCCAATTCCCTAAAACACATCTGAAACTTGCCGATATCTGGTTCAGAACTGGGATTTCATCCTACAATTTAGATCACACGCTGATTGTAGCCCTAATATGCGTTCATTTGCTGAAGTAACGATCAGAAAATTCGATACAAGATTTTCCTTTCTTTTTGTATAGCAAGTTAATTTTTTCAAGGATTTTAAGGGTCCCCCAGTATACAATTTTAATTTAACGTTACTGTATTTTATTTCAGAGATAATTATCCCTAATTTCTTAATATATAATGGTAAGATATTAGCCATAAGAACTTCACATAACTTTGTCTATTATTTTACATCACTATTAAGATTCATCTCTATACCCATAAATAAATGATTATTATATACCTGATTAATTACATCTAAGCTCGTATCTGGTTCTATCTGGTGAATTTTCATGTTCTTATTACATGCAGCCACAGCATGTTTTTACATGCAACTAAAAATTACATGGCATCTTCTATGCTCGACATCTATAACAAATTGTTAAATGGATTAATGCGTCCTCTGCCTGTGCAAAGAAAAATTGTAGCATTCGTTATTTATATTTTTGTTCGCAAGAAAGTGTTCCTCAAATTGCCCGCCAATTTACCTGCATTGTTTCATCGGCATATGGAATTGCAAGTTCTATAAATACGAAAATTTTCGTTTCCTATGTAATGAAGCAGCTGAGCACATTTTGTGGCTCAATCTTTTATAATTATTTCATTGCCTACAAGAGAATTTTCAAAACGTAAACGCCATATTTTCTAAATCTCGGCTATTTTACCGGTCATGCACAGGGAAGCAATTCCTCGATTAACTTGCCTTTTTCCATCGAAACTGGCTGCGCCATATATTCCGACCTATTCGGGATGTATTTCTTGTAATAATTTAAGGGAAGCTACGAATAAATAATTAAATTATTCACTAATTCTTTAAAAGCTTCTACATTGTAACAATTACGAGTCAAACCCAGCCAAAGCACGCCAACTGGCCAACACGATATGACGCCAACCTGAAGCTAGCCGTAAACGCTCCACCTTAACTTCTACTCCTAGTGTTGCCAACCTCATGCAATCAAGAACCTTATGTTATAAGTTGTCTGGGTAAACATCGTTAACAGCATACAATTACGAAATAAGTTACGACAGTAACACTGACTCCCCACCCTAGTCAATACGCTGTATGCAAGTAGTCACTTATTTCGTAATTGCCACTATTTACCTAGACTATTTATAATGTATTTTAACAGTGTCAGTCCAGTTTATACCACTTAATGACTTATCATTAGAGTCTGTTAAAAAGGTGGATGACGTGTTATCATTAGTGTAAAGCTATCTTTGTCTCCACTTATATGCAAGGCGCAACATTAAAATTCGGAGAACACACACTGGTTTCACAACTAATAAAGTTATTTGTATAAGTACAGAATAAAGTTTTATTTTATAATGAGCATTTGACTTGTTTTTGTAATATCTTGATGGTGAGTAAACACTTAATGCCCGGTAATGTAGCCATACAAAAAGATATTCTACATTGCTGCTTAAAAACTTAGAAGGATTGAATGTGGTTGGAAATCCTGGCCACATTGAGGGCAAAGCACATGTCTAGAATATTGACAAAAATTAAATATGTGCTGATATTTTTATCGAACGCACTTCTTTTTCTGCTGGACGGTTGGTTCTTATGGGCTGTTTCATATTTGAATTTCATTATTTAGTACCACCTATCAAAGAGGCACTCAGCATACTTGAGGTGATGGATAAAAACGGAATATACAAAGGCTTCAACCGTCCAGATTTCTGTTACACCACCGCCTACGAATTGGGAGAAAATCAATAACGGGGCATCCTATTCATAATATAATCATCCCTCGCACCCTTTACCCTCGACTTTCTTAGTTTTCAAATAAAATTTTCTTCAATGTGAAATATTGTTTAATTACTAATTGAAAATGAAAGATATCGTTTAGGACGAATGTAACACAAAATTTTGTTGCCAGAATCTTAATGTTTGTCCAAATAATCGAATTAGAAACAAATGATTTCAAATTTCCCTCACGAAATTTAATCCAGCACCAGTTTCACCCGTAGATGTCGCAGTCATCCGTCCGAATTATACCATTGAGTTGTTAAGTCTTAATTACAAACTTCATCTATGCATCTAACTTTACTATTTACAAGAAACTAAACAATTTTTTTCGCAGAATGGAGGCTTCTTATTGTTTATGTGGCCAGCCGTACGATCCGAGTATATTTATGATCCAATGTGATATGTGTAAAGATTGGTTTCATGGAAGGTGAGCATCCCGAGTAGCGGTCCCTTCGATATCACCCCATAACCTAAACTCACTTCCCCAAACCGAAGCCCCCTTTTGTCTCTCAGCACCGTACTTCTAAATCATTCGTTTCCAGCTGCTGTAACTTCCAAGAGCATCTAGCTATTGAAATAGATAAATATCATTGCCCCAGGTGCACCGCTATTTTTGGCCCTTCAATATGTAAGTGAACACCGATCTTTTGCACGGTCCTCAAGCGCTTACGCACCTATTTAATTTTTTTAGT
The DNA here is from genome assembly GCA_038088585.1 of Chrysina gloriosa. NCBI lineage: Eukaryota > Metazoa > Arthropoda > Insecta > Coleoptera > Scarabaeidae > Chrysina > Chrysina gloriosa. Next base: position 6,629,606 of record CM076096.1, read on the forward strand.
CAAACCGTATCTCAATTGGCATCGGCACGATTTCTGGGATGGAAACGCCAATGAGAAACCTGTCCAGACAGGTACGAGCATATTTATTAGGGAATTACGCGCGAGGCACTTCGCCAGCGAAGGAGAAGTCGTTTTACACATGCGAGGTCAGCAGCTAACCGATACGCTCCTAGAACAGAAGGGATTTGACAGTCCTATTGTGATCGATGGGAAAGACGGACTCGACATGACGATTCCCCCAGATAATTTCAGTCTGTACGACGTGGAAGCGTATGTCGGTGGGGATCACGAGATGGACGTCATCGACGTGACTCGACAGACGGATATCAAGATGAAATTGGGAGATTTCGTCGCATATTTTAATAGCTTAAGTCGCAGTAGGGTATTCAATGTAGTTAGTTTGGAATTTTCGAATACAGGGTACGTACCAAACTTGCGAGATCGTCATTGTCATTATTAGGGACCAGCAGATTTAGGTTCAGAACTGAAAAACGACTCCCGCATCTCCAGTAAAATCATTCATTTACAAAAGCTGAATTACTTGCAGATATAATTAAGAATCTCAATCTTCCTTAGTAAACAAGTCTTACGGTTTTAAAATTTTGTTTCTATGGGCCTAAATGTGTCGGTTTCTAATTATTAGAAGTAAATCTAATTGGAATTACAGGTTGGGACGTTTGGTCGAAGCGCCGCTGGTTGCCCGGAAATTAGACTGGGCGAACACGGTGTGGCCTCCACGATTATCCTATACAGAAACCTCAAGTACAAAAATACTGTTTAATGAGCGTTAAGGATTCGTATACCGATTTTCACGTCGATTTCGGCGGTACTAGTGTATGGTATCACGTTTTACGCGGGGAGAAAATATTTTATTTCATTAAGCCCACCCCCGCGAATTTAACGTTGTATCAGCAGTGGATGACGTCCAGTAATCAAAGCGAAACGTTCTTTGGCGATCAGGTAAGTAAATATGCGCAGCACGAACCGCAGGATAATTTATAATACTAATTTAGGTCGATCAATGCTATAAGTCAACGTTGAGACAAGGCCAAACGATGTTGATCCCCACCGGCTGGATTCACGCAGTTCTAACTCCAATAGACTCTCTAGTTTTCGGAGGAAATTTCCTACATAGTCTTAACATCCCGATGCAATTACAGTAAGTCACAAAACTATTCGAGCCACCCAAGTAATAATTATACTTTACATTACAGGGTGTATGAAATCGAGAAAAAATCAAAACGACTGAGAAATTCCTATATCCATTTTTCGAAAGCATCCACTGGTTTGCAGCTGAAAGACTTCTCGAACAAATTACCCAGTTAAATATCGAAGGGCATAGATGCCCGAACAATCTCTTGATTGGTTTGAAATCATTGGTAACCACCCTGAAACATTGGAATACGGAAAAGGATGTAGGTACCCCGATATTTCAAGACACCGTTTTTTAAAAAAATTCTTTAAAGTATAACACGAGCACCAGAGACCAAATACCTCTTACTACAAACCCGTCGAAGTTGTTAAAAGATATTTCCAAAGAAATCCGCCATGCGGAGCGATACATCAATTCTTTGAATCCACCCAAGCCGGAAAGGGAGTCGAAACGGAAACGTAAAAAGCCGGTCAACAAAGATTTTGTCGATTTCTCTTTGAATGCCAAGAATGATGTAAGTTGAAACTATCTTTCCATTTCCGGTAAAAATCCGAAGATTTCCTTTGAGTTTAAACGATTGTAAAGGCACATTTGCTGATAAGTTTCGGAACACGGGTTACTATTACCAACGAATATTATCATTTATGTTATATCGCCGTGAATTTACTGATTTCGATAATTTTTAATTTTCTGTGTTATTTCAGTTCTTATTAGACCCTCCAGATTACCAACCTCGAATAAAACTAACGTTGCCAAAGCCATCAACGTTCTCTTGCGATCCGGGACTACCCAAGCAAGAAACGATAAGTGTGGATTTAGATCAGAGCTGGTCTCCGAATTTGCTATTGCGTCCAGAACAAACGACAGCCGTACACAGAGGTGGAACCGTTTTAAAATTTAAGCTAGGGTAAACATGCTTTAAACTTACGATTTCCGCTTAATTCGTATCGCGTTTTATGCAGGACCAAAGATATACTTCCAATGGATCATTCCACTTCTACTAGTATCCCTGTTAGCAGTAACATAATTTTGCCAAATATGAATAAGTCAGTATACGACTTCAACGATGACAGTGACCGGGAGGACGATTGCTTCAACTTGAGGATAGATGAAAGTCCGAAGAAAAGTGAGGAATCGTCGAATCTGAAAGCACAATCGCCGATTTTAATTTATTGTTGATTTGCAGCTAGTTGGTGTGTCAAAAATAAGAAAATCAGGACCGACTCCCACATCCTAGTCGATGGCGACCAGCCTAAAAATGGGATCGAATCTCTCCTGAAAGCATCGGCGTTAACCAACAAATTTATGGAGTAAGTCAAACTCCTCATTGATGACGGTATTCAACCAGTTTCGCTGCCAACAATCAAATACATTATAACGCCAAAATGGCGTCCAAACACCGCACCGAAATTGGCTGAATACAATCATCTTCCCCACTTCAGAATACAACAATTTAGCGATAGTACCGGAAGGACGTCCCCCTCCACCCAGGAAGCTATCGCCGGAATGTTATCGATAGGACAAACCTTCATAGATCCAACCCAAAGCACGATTCGCCAAAGGAAATACCGCGCCTTGTCCAACCCCTTGTCCGAAGAGGATGACATCAATAACGTGCATCAGGATGAGGATTACAGTAAGCTTCCACTCCCTCTAACTTGATTAACCCAATATTCATAAATAATTCCATCTCCACAGTATACCCATCGCTAGATAATTCGGACGATGAAGATATCCACATCTTCAAACCCCGAGGACGATCGAAAATCGACGAAGCATGGAACCCGAAGGCAAGGGTGGGTCCGTTGTTGCCCAAGATGAATCGCCCCGCCAGAGAGGGTACGAAGAAACAGGCTGTCGAAAAAGTCCTCGAAGCTGCCGCCGCTAAAAGAGCCGGAGAAAGCCCCGAAAAGGTACTTAACTGATTCTTAACGAAAATTTTCGCGTATGAGAGAATTTCATTGAATCCCTAACGACAGGCTAGAAGGAGTTATTTTATTTGTCTAAAATTTCCTAATGCTTTTCTTTTTTACAGAGCCACCCCAAACCTTTTAAAACTCTCCAGACGACTAAAAGCATCCCCATATCATCACCGAACCTCCCTCCTGATTTAATTCAAGGAATAATAGGCAAGGTGACTGTTTTACTTATAATTTGAATGTATTATATTCAGGAAGAATAAGTTGTCCGGGCAAACAGCGGTAACAGCGTACAATTACGAAATAAGTTACGACATCCTACATATATACAGAACTACTCGCATATAGCATCGATTGGCGATGTCATCGTAACTTACTTCGCAATTGTACGCTGTTACCGCTGTTTTCCTAGACCAATAAGTTAATTTAACACGTTAATTACCATACGACGCGCCGGTCGTCGTATAATCCATGTAGAAAAATACGGTTGGCGTTTAAAGTGTTAAATTTTCATAAGAAACAAATGAAAAAGGAAACAATTATTCTAAACCAAAACAAATATGGACCTCATCTATCACCAATTAGTACATTCGTATTCGGATTTCTTTGGTTCGGGCACGCGCAAAGCTAGCAAGACCTATGGGTATTTGGCTTTCCATTAAATTGCAATGAAAGGGGTCACCTTTCCTATTGATTGCGACAGTTATAATTTTTATATATTGAAAATTTTCCAGTTAAAAATATGATCACCTTTTCCTATTGGCTATAGAGTTTTATTAATTTATTGACCATCGTCCGTTTTCCTATCGTTTATGACAATTATTACCTTTTTAAGTACATTTTTATAGGTTTTTTATTGACAACTTTTAAGAATCAGAAATCCCAATTCATTTCTGAGAAAATGTGTTTTATAGCCCGCTTTGAAATAGTCCTATTTTCCTCTTTTTTGTTAATATTTACACGTTCTCCTCCTAATTTGAGAAGGATGGATAGTCTTAAAACATCACCTTATTTTTTCAGAGCCCAAAGAGACAGTACAGACGCAAGAAGGTCAAGCCGAAGCCTGCCGATAAGACAGTTGTCCCCGGATCATCGAGTATAGCCAGCACTTCGACGAGCGGTTAGTATTATATAAAAGTTTTCATCAAAAAATAATGAAATTTAATCCTAACGAATCTGAATGTATGGGCTTTTAAGCTCGATTGAAACGCATTTTTTCGTATATCGTAATGATGGCGTGATTATCAATATTAAAAATTATAGTGAATCGTCCAGTTTAAATTTTTTCATTGAAACGTGACGGGTTTGGCCGATTTATAATTTAACCGCGATGAAATAGTCCGCGTCATGTTACTGCGCATTCACCACCGCGCATCTTAATTTCTACCGGAACGCAGATTATTTTCAAAAATATATTTTTTCTGTGTAGTATCGACACCGAAACCACGAAAGGGAATGAAGACTGCGAAACAACGTCTCGGCAAAATTTTAAAGATACACAAAATGATTCACTGATTAATAATTACTAAACCTTAGCGTAATTCACACTTATTCACTTAACAGTATTTTAGTTGTGTTCTTTGTTGATTTCTTTTATATATACAGATTATATATTGATAGGTTACACAGGTTATAAATGTTATTGTTATTTTTTGAGTTACATATCAAAGAGCGCTTCATCACACGACTAATATCATCCCGATTCATCACGTTACTCATTTTTTCCGTGTCTTTTTAAGATTGTGTTGTTTGTTATTTTAGGTGAACTAATTTTTATATATTCGCATATATGTAAATTAACAACAGTCATTTGGTTAATTTTAGTTAATGCAATTAACACTTGATTGTATATATAGGTAATTTTTGAAACTAAGACGGTGTTAAATGTAGATTTTCGAATTTTTTTTTACCCCCGCCGTCCTGGCGCGGGTAAAAATCGTACGGAGATTTTAAAATATTTTCAATGGATTAATCGATTTGTCAAAGATGTCATTCACTGCCCGTTCGATGTTAGTTAGTGGGGCTTAAATATTACTGGTTGTCACACTAAGTGTAAAAAAAAATGTTTCATCTTAATGCTGTTGTGTCCGACTGAATATTGTAAAAACCTCGTCGTATAGTCGTGAGCCCTATTTTTAAAACAACTATTTCCCGCTATGACATTAAAAAATACATATATATATATATTTTTATATACAGGCTGTTCTAATTAATTGTAGAATTCGCTCCGAATAAGAACGTTACAAGTTCTTACTCCGAACGAACACTACTGGAATATATACTCGATGTAAATTTTAGATTTATAGGGATGCTAGCCCTGTAAACTAATTATTCGTAAATCCCATCACCCCATGCATGTCCTTGTCGGGGTTTTCAGAAAGTACAAATATTAACATGAAAAAAAAATTATATTCTGTCATGGTGTTTTTATGTCATTGAATGTACTATATGTAATATCCATCTAAAACAAAAATTCAACATATATGTATGTAGTGCCATAACAAAAATGTCACCCTTAGCGTTAGTGTATTTAAGCGATTTATGGTGTCCATTTTGAATTTATCACCGATGTGTACGTTGAGAAGCGAACAGGTTGTATATAAAAAAATCCAAACATTCCGTTCCGCCCCTATGCTTTCATTTATTTATCGAGATAGAAGCTGGTATTTCTGTGATTTTTGCGAAATAAAATTTTGCTCTTTATATCTAAATATACCGGATGTTTTGAGGGTGGTGGTAAGTCTCTCAAAGATTATTTTAATTTGATATCATCCATACTATCGCCTTGTCTTGCGAAACACTTTATATAATTATTATTGCACTACATTATACAGGTGATTCTGAAGGTGTGATAAATACTTGTGCATCTAAATTTTAATAGATGTAAAAATTTTTAACTTTATATCGTTCATATTACAATTTCTATTCACCCTTAAAACACTCCGTATGTGGATTATATCATCAGATGATCCCCCGCCCATTTATTTGGTATGTATCGGGATAAATCGTAATATATTTTCCACGCGTACCAATTTCACTATTTATTTATCCCCTAACAAATCAAGTTCTCTTATATTTTGAATGTACAACGAAATTTGTAACGTTACGCATGCCTTACTGTAAAACTTCTTCAACCCTTACCGATAAGTTATAGAGATCTGTGATTATCTTTAAAAGAGAAAATTGTGTTCAGTTCGCGTTAGTTTAAGTTATTTTTTTTTATTACTGTGCCCGTCGTGTTAGGAATGGTACATACTTAATTTTCGTTTTTAACCTAATATAACTGAATTTGATTTGTGTTTGTTTTTTTTTTTTTTTTTTTGAGCAACACCTCCGAAATATTTCGGCGATATCGTTGTGCTAAATGGAGAAACTTAAGTGTTTAGTAAAAAAAAAAGAAAGAAAAAACAAATACACGTTTTTGATGTATAATTGTTCATTATTCATAATTGTAAAAATTGTAAAATCACAAATGTAGGTTTATATAAGAATAAAGTATTATAACTTTTTTACTGATCTTCAGCGTTTTAGTCGCAACGAAACTAAGTGAATTGCACGACAAAGTTTATTCATAACGTAAGTAATAATGAAACATGATCGAGAATAACACCAAGGGGGTAACAAAGAAACGACAACAACAGGTAAGTCATGTTACACGTCTCTCTTGCTTTTTAATATTTCTTGCTTGTATGCTAACGAAATGATTTGAATTAAATCTGAAGTGGTAGACATGATTGAAATTCATTTTCTGGCCTTTAATGAAATATAAAATAATATATAAAAAAAAAACAGCAAAAGTTACAGACGTAATTAATTAAGAATAGCACCATAATTAATTAAATCTTAACAACTTAATATAAAATAATTGACAAAAAATACTTATTTCAGTTCAATTCTAACTGTGCCCTTGTGTCTTTCTTTGGACGTCGGATCTGAATTTAACTTAAAACTGACATTTTTAAAGTAACAAAATCTCAAAAACGTCCGAAAATAACACAAATTTGACAACTTCCACAACAACTTTAATACAAAATCAAACTCATTTACAAAAAAAGAAAGAAAGAGGGTCATATAAAATGATTCACCCCGTATAAATAATTTTTGGTCCCAACAATGAATGCAATAAGCCGTGTAACGAGTGAAATTGATAGAAGAATAATTTAGTTATTTTGTAGCACGACGACTCCGCGAGTCTCGACGACGATAGTCCCTACCAAAAGGTCATATACAGTGCGTTTGTATCTGGAAATAAACATTCCAAAGCACATAGGGAACACCAGAGCACCTAACAATATATTCTTGACGACGGCACGACAGAATGCCACCTTTAAATTAGGACGCGAAGCGGGATACAAATATAGATAACGATGATGCTGGTCGACCTCCACGACGTTGCTTATACAAACTACCCTTAAACCTAACAGGAATTTCCCGAGGGTCGCCGGTTCACCATGATACAACCAATATGTCTGAAATAAATATTTTTTACATGTATCATCATGAGTATGAATCGAGTTACCTCATATAAACAAGCGGTTGCCCTATAAACTATCTCTAACACAGCCAGTCCGGTAGACATTTCCATTGCTTTCTGTGGGTCATCTAACAATGTTAGAAACTCATCCCTAACACCAACGGCAAACCTTAAACCTAACAGTTACTTCCTTATTTTTTTAGAAAAGGAATACTCACTCTAAATTGTGAAAAATAATAAAGGTTAAGTACAGTTTGAAGCCGAAAAGTATAGCGAAATCGACACCTTCTGCAAGCAATCGTTTCCATAAAGGCGGTATGGCATACAAAGTGTATCCGAGTTGTCTATAAACTAATTTATTTATGAATATGTTTCATTAGGGCGCTATTAGGTTGTATTACCGCTTTCTTGCAGGGGCCCTTGTATATTTAATTCCCGTTCAAACGCTTGCTGGTGGACAGTCTGAATGGTGCGAGCATTGTCTAACCACGCTCTCAGATCGTCGAAATACTGATTTAATTCGGCTAAACTTAACGTAGCACCATTCGAACTTGGCTCTTGCATTTTCTTAAATCTATATACAAATTAATTGGTAAAATTTAATACTTAGCAACTACTTTAACCTAAACTAAGTGACAAATGACAGCATTCTGCAAAACGAAATGCAAATATCACATTTGAAGCCGACCAACTTAACAAAAATAAGACACCATGGCCGATTCTCAAAGTGGCCAACCATTTTGATTTTGAAAAAATCAATTTTTTTATTTATGGCTGAATAACGATCTAAAAGAGGGATATCGACTAGGAATCAACTAGAACAAAAAGGAACATGCGGCCTATTAGTTCTTGCGTTGGTCCCAACAGTTGTGTCAATAATCGCCAAAAACCGCCAAAAATCGCCAAAATCGTTCCTCCTTATTGGATTTTCGAGATTTATTCTTGCACTACTCGAAAAGGCGCATTTTTCCGATTCAGAATCAGCTCTACAGAGCAACTTTTCATTTTCACCAGTCTGGAATAGCTGCTACTATGAGCATTCAGTCTTTCTTTTTAAAGAATTCTAAACAAACAATTATGCAAATATGTCCATAAAGGCACATAACCGCAGGCAATGCGGATGTTTTCACACGAAAAACAAACAAGAGACTATTTACACATTTTATTCTTAATTTACTTATAATATTTTATGTATACTTGAAGAAACAAGAGATTCAAGAAATTATTTACAAAATCTAAGAGTAAGTTTCCTATACAATACGAAAACTAAAAAGAAACAAAATGATAATAGCGTAGTAACAATAAGAATTACAAAAATAAAAATAAATTACTACTATTCTTTGGGAAACGGTTGCTACAGTACTATTCGATAAGCATTTTAAACAGTCTTGCGAGGATATCAATATTGAGAATTGGGGGAATGTTGGGGCACGTTATGGTGGTAGGAACTGGAGGTGGTTGTCGGTAATAACTGCGTCGGTGGAGATTGCCTTACATCGGATCCGTTAGGTCTGCTGTTGTAAGCGTTAGCAGCCCCACCCTTGGGAGGGTAATTGCTCGATGACGAATAAGTACTATTGCCGTTAGCGTTGTTCCTGTTCGTTGAGGAACCGTGATAGGAACCGTAGCTGGAATCATCGGATTGAGCGGACAATCCTCGTCTTTGGGTTCCTACCATGCCATACATAGATTCCGGCCTATTCGTCGATCTTACATTTTTTTGACTTCCTTCATAAGTTTCAGAGTTAGCAGCGGGATTCCTCGATGAATAATCGACCCTGTCGCTAGCAGTGGTACTGTAATTTTCTGATCGGGAAGCCGTTCCTGGAGTTACTCCTCTAACACCATACATGTTCTCGGATCTTTGTTGCATTTGATTCTGCATATTTTGATTCTGAACGTGATTTTGCTGATTGGTCTGATTTAATCTCATTGGATATAGTGACTGGGTTGGTACCAAAGGTCCAGGTCTCGGGAGGATATCGCGATTTACACCCGAATTGGATTTAGTATAAACCGATTGAGATCGATTCAAATTTGCTCTCGTCAAGGGTGGGGATTTGCAATACAAAGACTTGGTTCCCCCATAAAGAGACTCAACTCGTTCCAATTTGGTCGGTGGTGTCGAATATAAGCTGGTTGAAGTGACGCTGGGGCAATAACCACTTGGAACATTAGTTGTTGCTCCCCCACTGGGTCTATAAGTATTATAAGTCGATCCGTGGAATTTCGGTCCCGCTGGCTTGTCCAAATCATCATACGTATCTTCATCGGAATGTATACTAGAGGAATCTCCATCACCGGAATCTTTGGACCTCTTATGTCTTCTAGGATTTAGTATGTATTCGTATATTAACCCTGAAGCTGCGCCTCCAATTAGAGGACCTAACCAGTACACCCAATGGTTGTCCCACCTACTTAAGACGAAGGATGGTCCCAAAGAACGTGCTGGATTCAAGTAGGGCATCTAAATAAATAGAAAAAATTGTATTATCTTATGGGAAATGAAAAGTGATTGGGGAGGCTTACGGAAACGAAGGTGCAAGCTGAATAGGCTGCACCAATTGTGATATTGCCGGTGCTCGTCCATTTCCTGTAGCTGTCCATGGACACGAAATATGTTAGGACTACTACGAAGGTCAGAATAAATTCGACCCCGAATCTTTCCCAGGCTGCTACGGTGCTGGAATGGGCTATAGCCGCGGCTAAATTTGCTTTGTGTCCTGGTAGGGACACCCTGGAAAAGAAACTTTCGTTTTTTTGATAGCGAGTAAATTAGTAGTTCAGATTCCTGTCTGATGGTAGCATAAAAAATGTAATAACTTTTGCGATAAAAAAGAATCTGCTACACTTCTTGATTTTTCCATGTTTATCTTCGATTTCTTTCGGTATAAAAAATTGCGATTGATGCAGTTAATTTTAGTTATATATTTATAGTGATATGCTACGCTTTGCAAATATGTACTATATCTGAATCTAAGCGCGATGTGTTGCTTTTTAAATTGATAATAATAAACGAACAATTGCTTTAATACTTGACCCCCTTTATTGGCCGGGTCGTCCTTTTGAATTAACGAAGTAGTCGCGTTGATCCATGTTCCCTAGGGTGTCCTATGAGTAAACTACGCGCCATAACCACGGTCACTAGACAATAAGAGAGAGAAAAAATGGACTTGTTTTGCGCACATGTACCCGATTATCTTAACAGTTTACCACCTGCCATCTCCGCAAACGAGTTTTGGTTTTATTCCTGACTTCAGCAGCACGAGATAAAAAAGAGAGATCTGCCGAAATGACTCGATATACCTCCGTTATTTTCTGTGGTGCATGAAAACGCGTTCAATCTAGCCCAATATCAAAGGAATTCATATCCTTGGAATTACGACGTCTAGCTTCCAGGGTTTCAATATAGAAACCTTCAGGATTATTGGAGTGTTTTTGTTAGCGATACAATTCTGGGGAGGACTATGGATTAAACTTTTCCCCGAGGCCGATATTAAATTCGATATCGGATATTACTACCACCGCCAAAGAGGACGTAATTCTTGGGATCTTTAGTTTCAGTCAAGGACAAGGTTGCAAAGGCGCTTTATAAAAATATATTCGGATCTTATATATCCACGGATGATAACAGCAATAGGAGAAAAACAGGGAAGACAGCTGCAGCTGCATCTTCAGTCACGTTCACGTACGCGTACAAACCAAGTTTTGTCTTCTATGAACGTCGAGAGCCTATACTAGCAGCATCTGCTTTTCACATTGACGTCGCATACAAATTAAACACCAGTCTGTCGTCGTCTTCGTCCGACGGGTTTATTTTGTTACTCATTAAAAAAATATTTAAGATAAAGGCAAGGCGGTCTTAACTTCGAAGAAACGGGCCTGGTAAATGTGCTGGTAAAACTGCCGATTCCGTTATGTAATACGATCAACAATTACAATATTACATGCAATGGGTATGAGTATACACTTTGGAGCTAATGAAAAAAGAAATTCAGGAATAAATGACTGGGGATGTTAAGAAAATTAACACCCTTTCAAGGAAACAAAATATTAATAAGCAACAATTCCAAATTCGGGTGAAAAGTACGAAATTCCGTAGTAAAAGTTTAGATCAGAAAATTACTTTTCTATTTTCATCCAGCCTTTAGATAATCCAAGCATAATGCATGTAATAAGGTCAAGGAATATCTCAAAATATTCGAAAAAGAGAATTAACAGAACAATAATAAGTAGTCTGGGCAAACAGCAGTAATTACGACAGCCTGCATATTACACAGAACTACTCGCATACAGCATCGATTCAGTTCCTAAAGAGGGAATCGGCGATGCTGTCGTAACTTATTTCGCAATTACACGCTGTTACCACTGTTTGCTCAGACTAGTGATAAGACCAGTGGAAAATGAATCAAAAGATCGAGCTGCGTTTGAGATTTTTTAAAGAAAATTCCCGAGAAGAATATATATCAGGAAAGACGTGGGAGGAAAACAAACGAAGAACTGGTTTGGCGAGAGCTCAGAGAATGAGATGGCTGGGGCATGTCAGAATGAAGGGGGAAAGGGTGGCGTAGCAGGTGTTGACGAGGGAAATATCAGGGAGAAGGAAAAGAGGAAGACTTGGGAATCAAATGGCTGCAGACCGTGGAGAGATAAGTGACTGGAGAAGGACAACAACGGATAAACAAAAATGCAAGAGAATTTGTAACTAACCCATGGGATTTCTTGGCTCGCAGTGCTGAATATATATATATACATATATAATACATCCAACCTCCATGAGAAGCATACGGATTTGAGGGCAAATGTTTAAGAATAAAATCGATAAGACAAACAAAATTCTAAAAAATTGAATCAAAATCAAAATGAAGTAAATAGGATGAAGATCAATTTCCTTGCAAATCCAGAATCTTGGAACCAAAACCAGAACTCAAAAACCTCCATGAGGAGCATACGAATTTGAGGGTAACAATTTACAATTTCTTAATTTTCAATCCAAACGTTCAAGCATGAAATCGATAAGAAAAATAGAATTCCAAAAAATTAAATTGAAACCAACATGGAGTAAGTATGATGAAGATCAAATTCCTTGGAGATTCAGAATTTTGGATCCAAAACCAGAACTCCAACATTTTTTGGATAGCAAACGTAATAGAGACAACAAAAGGACGAAAAGAAGAAGAAAATCTCAAGTCAAATGCAAATAAACGTATCGATAATGAAACCTTTTAAATTTCTTTTGTAAATCGCACATACACACGTCACCAACGGGGATAAATTACCAGGGATGTAAGTTATACTTTAAATTCGCTAATTCACCACCAAGGGGCGTAGATTGGCCATCAAACAAGTGGATTTTAATGATTGGGGTGGCCGCACAATAGGTTTTCGAAGGGCTGTTTAAGTGAAACGGATATCTTAATTTCATTACGATATTAATTTTTTCATTTCATCTCCTGAGACATCCCTCGAAAACTGTAGTTTCTAAAACCGATTTTTATAAAAAGGATGCAAGAGAACGTTTAGGTATTATCTCGGGCGATAAGCACGCAAGAACAAGGGCGATAAGATTTAACTTTGAGCCTGATGTGTACGTCGAGGGTTAATGTTTCCCACCCCCAAATGGGAATTGTCACTTGTAAGGTTAAACAGTGTATATGGAGCGTAAATTATATCCTATTGTAAAGTGTATTTAGTCGATGGTGAAATCTTCGTGGGATCAAAACTTTGAGGCTTTACCACGTGCGTTTTTTTTGCTAATTTAATCGATTTTTTGTTTACAAGGGTCTATCCTGATAGCCCTGGCTTGGATAACTTCTATACTGGACTTTCTAAGAACATTAATCGAACAAAACGACGTACTAGGTGATGTGAGATGTTTACTTTATTAATGCAAACACTGAATAATCGTATTTGTACAGAATCAAAACGTGTTTGCTGTAATAAACCTTTGATAACGTGGCGAATATGAGAGATATCGATAAGGATTATAAACATAGACGTATATACACGTCTTATTGTATTACAACCGTATCGTATTTATTTTAAATCGTATGTGCGTCTAGGCAAGAAGCGACTACGTACAACATACAAATGTGCGGTGGAAGGATGCAAGGGTTAGGCCAAGTATTTAATTCTTTCATGCAAGACGACTTACGAAACATCTGCCTAGCAATGATGGAATTGAGTGTCTAATTAGACAGCGGCGTACTATTGAAAGTTTCCAGTTAAAGGTTTTATAAACGTGCACAAATAACGGAACAAGAATAAGGTGATGGAGGAATATAAATTATACACTATAGGATGTGGCTATCAAAATAATCATATCACATCCCAATGGCACAGATTTCAGATAATCACAATGAAAATAGTAAACTATTTTCTGGAGCCAAAATCTTAATAACATGAAATCTGGATGGTTCTCCACATAATGACCTAATTAAATTAGTTACGTTAATGGGCAGCTACCAAGTAATGGTGCAAAAGCTTACTAAGCTTAACTATACGAAAATTGTGCTTACTTATACCTTGTTTCAGAAATAGAGAGACGAATTTCTGAACACAGCACTTTTATAGTAAATTCTGATTGGTCGAAAGCAACACCAAATTACACTGCACCAATCCTACTATAATCGCATCGTGTACGTAATTCTGTCAAATGTATTGACATTTGTTTATTACCGCTAGTTATTGTGGTGTTTATTATATTTTTCTGTTTTTTTCTGCCTCTTTCGACGTATCGCTTTAATTTGCCGCGCAAATTTTGTTCCAGGTTTTATAGTGTGTAATTTGGGCTTGGGGTTCGTTCGGACATGTGTTTCTCTGTTTCTGAAAGAAGGTATAGTAAGCTTTTGCGCAGTTACTTGGTAGTTGCCCATTAACGGACCTAATTTCATTAGGTCATTATATAGGGAATCATCCAGACTTTATTAATATTAATCTTGACAGAAGTAAACTTCCACTACTTGGATTACTTCGAGATTGTAAGAGATGCTGCTTTCACATGTATGCAGGGCCGGTGCTGGAGGCGGGCAATCCGAGCCCCTGCCTGGAGCAGCAACCTTAGAAGGCGGCAAATGGGCTCTAAAATTAACTAGTTTATGGAGAAAATGATTAAAACTTTGTTATAAAGGGGCGGCATTTTACTTTTTGCCCGAGGCGGCGAAACTGCTAGCGCCGGTCCTGCATGTATGTATAGTTTACGAAAAATCAAGAAAGTAACAACATAAATTCTCTGTCATCCTCGCTATTGTGTGGCGGCAACAAAGTCAACATTAAAAATATTATTTCCTTTAAAAAATCTGGAGCATCTGGATAACATATTGAATATCTTTACAGCCTGTATTTACAAAAGAATTCAACAGCATATCCTGAAAGTGGCATGCAACACTTTTTATATAGTCGGTGGCTTGCAAAAAGAATATAAAATATACTAAAAATAAACCGAAAAAGGGAGCCAAGCAGCTGCACATTTAAGGTCTATATCCTGTGAAATTTGCCTCACCAGCACGAAGCAACGGTACACGTCAGACGAAGAAAGATGCCGGGGACCAGTAACCGAATAAGAAACGATGTCGCACTCTAGATAGTGGTAGGTGAAGGCTGACAGAAAGAAATATCAAACAAGTGGTGGCCTAAGCCAGGTGGTTGAGTCGGACACACGTGCGCCTCAGACTAAACCCGCCAACAAATAAGAGATTTCTTTTAATAGACCTCATAGAACAACCGTAGCACTTCCACATCGTCCGTTTCCTTTCCTCGAGGTTATCTCGAGGAAGGGAAGCCGCTAAAAGATCAGTAATCGACGTCGAATAAATATTATCCTATTATTATTTCCCACGAGCTTTTTAGAATTAGATTATTATACACAGAGATGGGCACTTCGGTTCTAACACTTCTTCTTGTAAACACCACCATTTGGAGCACATGTTTAACATATTATTTCTTCGCTTCTTGTTATTCGTTTTTATGATGCTTTATGCCTCAAAAGGATGCTGTATTATTTAACATGTGGAGCAACTTAAGAAGGGAGGCTAGGTTACGTTCTCTGTTTAAATTTTAAATACGAGATTCGTGTCGGATTAAACCGAATTTATATACGAGGGAAGTGAAATAGAGCAGGTCATAATCTTATTTCCAAAAGTACCAAATTCAGCATCGAGATACGCAATTTCTCTAATACAAACAAAAAAGTTCCAAACATCCACATTTTAGAAGTACATTACAAGTAAATTACTAGAGGAACATTTTGGAAACTTCAGGGATAAAACAATCTTGTCCTCATTCGCTCATTCGATAATTCTTTCCAGAATTGTATCCCAAAATCCATATTTTTTCCTTTTAGAATTACTTCGCCCATGAATTTCTGGATTCTCGTTTTCTATTCGTACAGCATATGATCAAAAAACCAGTATGTAAATAGAACACGCGACTAGGAAAAAGATAACAGAAGGATACTACTAAACCAAAACGTATACACCGACGACCACAGTAAAAAATGAATAAAAGGAGATCCCACGAGGTTTAGGAACAAGTGCACGGAGCCGGGGTTAGTTGAGGAAAAGCCCCTACGCGAAGGGTCAACAATGATCACGCCGTTGTATATCGAATTATCGTATATTGTCACACTTCATATAGTTGGGGATGTAAAGTATGAAAGGGTTCCATGATAGTTTATACGGAAAGTCGATAGGAAAAAATGGTTTCAGACGACGATGCCTCGTTGCGTTAGGTGTCCACCTTAAGGTTGTAATGTACTTTCTTTCAAGATCGGTTAAACTTCAAATGTTTTTATTGGTTCCAAAACTATTTTGAAAATTGTATATCTGACCTTTAAAAGTAGTGTGTGTAACGATAAAATACTAGTTTTTTACAATGTTACAGCTTTAACTTTTTGTCAATAATAAGTGAAGAACCAGTAAGTTTCCAGGCTCGAAATGTTGCATAGCGTGTATTCGTTACGATAGCTACGACTTCTCGGCGAACTTTTTTGTAAATTCCTTTTTGTTGTTGAATTTAACCTCAATTAAGGAATAGCAACATGGCCAAGGGCTTACCGTTATCTTTAGACTTCAAGAAAGTGACGATAACAAAGCAATTTACAAAAATGCCCTTCGACAAGTTTTAACTACGGTATCGAATATGTGGTGTTCAAAATTTCAAGCCTAGAAACCTGTCGGTTCTTCACTTATTGAAAAAGATTAGACCTGCCTGAGCTCTTAAAATTGTAAACAATTAGTATATTTTCGTTATACATACATCTTTTAGAGCAAAAATGTAGAGCTTTCGAAATAGTTTTCGAATCGGCCAAAAAACTTAACTTCTTGAAAACAAGTACCTTACAGCCTTAAAGTTGGTACTAAAGCATTTATTGAAAGTTTTCCTGTTTTGTGAGATTTTGGAACGGATTTTTTTGCAAAGTCTGAAGATTACGTTGGAATTCCGTCCCTCAAGGTGGATGTTGCAAAATACGAATTTCTTTAACATTTATATCAAATATCTTTTTCAGGTTTTCTCAAATTTTATATAACAAATAGCACATCTTTCAATTTCATTCAAATTGTTTACTTTTATCGATATCTGTATGTATTACCCTTAGCTTCAGGAAATCACATATGCTATACGTGAAATACCATTCGATTATCTGGCAGTATATAACACATGTCCGCTGTAAAGGACGTAATCAGGAAAGATCGGATTCAAGTGAAGAACAGCTGCATCTCCGTAAACATTGGAGCACAAACCAAATGGTCAGGTAAGCTAAATTGGAGTTCAGGTAAAAATTCTGAATCTCTCCTTTGTATAACGAAATAAACGAGTAGCGATGGCAGACGCACGATCCAAATAATTGTGAAACTGTGTTTAGTCCTTTCTTACGTTAGACTCGGAATAAATATGTATATATATACATAAGTTACTTATATACATATGTACGTACATACATAATAAACACATACCATACGACCTATACGTGTGCATATCGTTAGTCGATTTCCTCTTAAAATTTCAGATAGCCACAACAACCAACTACTGGTTCGTGAACCGGGTTATAAATTAAAGAGAAGAGGACGGCGTTACGGGGAAAAAGGAGATAATACGACAGGTGATAAGTAAAGTCTCGTGTATTCAAAAGAGCCTCGAATATTTTCGTGTTAAATTAATTAGGTGCATGAAGAGGGCTGAAATTGAGATGAAATGGGAATTAGTAAGATGTTTTTTTTTTGTTGTTGGGGAAAATTGAACTTTCGACAGTAAGACTAAACGAGTTCATTATTTTGACAAAAGTTGTTAATGCCTAAAAAGGATTTACACGGACTTTTCAAATTAAAATAATTAGGTTATATCGTAGAAAGCAGAAAAATTAAACAAAAAACGAGGACATAAAAGTTCAAATTTGGACGCCTATTAATAAAAGTAATAAATAAACATTTACACTTTCGATGTAGATTTCGACATTTCACCTACTTTTCGTTTACAACGTAATAAGTCTCCTTCTATTTTTACTTTGGACTTTAGATGCACCCGCTTACAAGAAAGACATTGTTCACTCACTGGAAAGCCTGTTTTCAGGTTGACCACACATTATGTAACGAATGAACACATTGCTATGGTGATTATGCGGCGAAAATTAATTTGGCTGACGACCAACACTTCAGAAAATAGATATTTTATTTTATAATTTTCTAAATAATGAATGCGAGGAAAAAGACGACATAATGATTTGATAAAACTTGTATAATTTTTGGAAAAATGTTTAAAATAATTTGGAATCTGGGATTTCTTAACGATATCACAATTGCTCAAACAGAGACAAAAATGAAATGTTAATGCAGAACACAAATTTCTAATTTCTTCAATATTAAAAATGTAATTTTCAATCCTCTGCTGATCAATTTGGTCAAATTATCATCACCTACCGGTGCAAAGCAGCGGTCAATCATTAGGAATTTTGTGTTTTTGGGGAACATTCGTTAGAATTATGCTAATTGTAGGCAGAGGGCTTAAATCACGTGGTTAGATCAGATTCCAGTTTGTGGTTCTGATGATATCAAAGGGTAATCTTCAAAAAACAACAAAAAGTCACCAAAGCCACATTGATGATTCGAAAACTTTACCGAAATGGGCTTCTAGTAAATTTGGTGAAATTATCATCACCTACCGGTGCAAACCAGCTGTTGATCATTTGGAATTTTGTGAGTGTTTGGGGAACATTCGTTAGAATTATACTAATTGTAGGCAGAGGGCTTAAATCAAGTGGTTAGATCAGATTCCAGTTTGTGGTTCTGATGATATCAAACGATAATCTTGAAAAAATAATAAGTGACGAAAGTCGCATTGATAACCCGCAAAAACCTTATTCTTAGGAGAATTTCGGCGATTAGTGGCGTTTTAATGATTCGAGATGGTTTGTTCATCAAGAGCGCTTTGGCGGCCAGAGGAATTTGGTTAAGCAGAAGCATTTGGTGATGACTAGTACCCGGTATTTTCATTATTTATATTCAGCAAATTTGATACTATCGGGAGCTACCTTGTTCGTTCAGGAATATGAACCACTTTTCCAAAAATTAAAAAATTAAGTCTACTTACCCATACAGGAACGCTGCTCCAGCAATTGCCCCACCACACTGAGCGATAATGAACAAAATAGTCCTTAATACTGAAATTCCTTTAGTGAGACCTTTTGCTATGGTCACGGCTGGGTTGATATGGGCACCTACCAAATAAAAAACACATTTTCTCCCCGCATTCAAAAATGTAAGCCTTCCCATTCTTACCTGAAATATGCCCAAAACATTGGGTCAGAGTTGTCATCGAAAATCCAGCAGCCAAAGACGTGGTTATCAGGATCAAGGCGAACGACGGACTCGGTCCTGATCCCGCAGCAGCCCCGCAAACCACGAAAACGTAAACGAAAGAGGCTAAACATTCACAAATGACGGACCGCCAGAATTCCAAGGTGCGAATTTCGATCTGCATTGGAATCTTGGTCAAATTTGCGTTCCCATTCGAAGACTCGCCGCGTAGTGACTCTAATTTTTCGAATAACGTCACCAAATGCACTTCTAAAGTTTGATTGTCAATTTGCAAATTTACACTTTCCTCGCCCATTTTAGTTTAGAATTTATTTAGACGAAATTAACGAGATGTATCATCATTATTGCACTTGTATATCGATAGATGTACGTCCGCGTTTTCGAATTGTTCGGACACCCCCTCACATAGATCATCACTTTACGATTGCTACATGGAGTGTAAAGTAAAGGGACCACTTTTGACCCGCGCCAAGCACATGGAAGTCCCCCACTCTGAAAAAGCTGCGCCTACATAAATGTATCGTTGGCGCGTTCAATCAAAATCTCCTGATATTTTGTTATTAAAATTGATCAATTTTTATTAAATAAACAGCATGTATACAAACGCCGTACGACGCAACATATATTTTAATTGAGAAAATTAATTTAGCAAATACGACGTAGATAAATGTTGATTTCCGACAGCTTTTTTCAGAAAATTGATAATAAATGTTTAAATTAAGTATACAGGATGTGCCGCATAAGATAATTTACGCAATTTAAGGAGAATCATATCAATTTAACGCGTCAGTTGTTTTAACTCTGAAGAATTTCTGGGTAAAGAGAGGTCAAAGTAATTAGTAAAATATATATTTGTTTATTTCTTAAATTTATCTTAATTTTTTATCCATGACAGAAGTTGAGGATAATCTTAAAGACTGATACCTCATATCAGATTGTTTATAAGTTAAAGAACTTACATTTTATTTAAATAGGATTTTCAGGATTCGAGAAAATTGATTGGAAAGTTCAAACGGCGTGCCTCCATCAAAACCAAGTAAAATTTTGAAGGTTCTAATTTGGGATATCAATTAGAATGACTTGTAAGTCAGATTTCCAAAATCATTAAGAAAAATCAATCAGAAATTGATTTTAAAAGCAGAAAGGATATTATTCTTATTAAAGGTGCAAGATCGAAAATTATTCAAATCATTTGACTTGCTTTAAAGAAAGGCCTTTGGAAACTAAAGGATCTGACTGGAGATTGTTTACGAAATCTAACAAGAAAATCTTGGCCAAACAAGGATTTCTTCAAAAATCAATCAGTAGGGATTGATTACAAAGTCAAAAAGAGTTATATTGTTGCCTAAGCAATAATTTGTAATTTTTAAAGGTACATATGTTAAAAAAATACAATTTAGGAAATTTGTGTATATGGACTTTATTATTAACCAAATAATTCGTCCAAAATCTTTTATCTTGGTGAGTTGGATCCTTCATGAATTCTAAGTTTTCAGTATTCCCGAAAATTCTAAAGGAGTATCCTTACTTTAGTTTACTTCCTTAATCTTAAGTCCTTTTATCTTTGGATGTCAGGCTGGTGGAGTTGAATTTTGTCTTCATTGTTCTGTCTTAGGCTAAGCTTCGTACTTTGCTCCGTACTATGCCCGTTCCCTCCGTTTTTTCTAACCATCTTGTTCTTGGTCTCTCTCTCCCGCTACCCCATAATGTCTCCCCCTCCCCCTCTCCAGTATTACCACTTTCACTTCTTTTCTTTTCTCTTTCTATACTTCGTAACCATCAACTCTTCTTATAGTTAGATATGTTCCCCTATTTGTCTTTGTTTGTATTCTACTTTCCTTCGTATTTTATCTGTCCACGATTCGTTTCTTTTTGGTCACAGTTCTTCTTCGTTGTAGTGCGAGATCTTCCCAGTTCCTACCAAAATCGTATGTTGTTTCTTCCAAGCAATCGTTGTAAAATCTAACCTAACTGGATAACGTTTTTTCAGAGCTTAATAAGCAAATTGTTTTTGCTCCATCTGTTTGGAATTTGTTTTGGCCAAAACATCCTGAGGAATATTGAAGTCCTTCCATACAATTTCATATCATCCGTTCATAGGGGACATGCCACCATATTGAAATGGCCCCAAAAATAAAAAAGAAAAACATACATCAACTCTCGTATTCTACATCTATTAGTCGGATTATTACCGACATCAATTATAATTACTCCTAATCAGAAGAAAAGGGACGCCAGATATATTTTTTCGATAACACGCTTTCTAGCAGCCAGTGCTTGTGAAAGCCCCCAATTATTCGAATGCCTGGGTGCGTGCAGCTCGCAACCTAACAAGTCATATATTCTACGTATGTATGTACGACATAATGAATCACTGTATTAATCATTATATTAGGTTGAATACCCGGTTAAAACTACATACATTCCGGCCAGACAAAGGCCAGAATTTAAATTCGTGAAACGCGAACGCCAAGCAGCTATTTCTCGTGAGTTTTTGGCTTAACGATCAGGGCCAAAAACGTTATAATTATCGGTTAATTGGTGAATACTGCCCTCCCACGCCTCGTTTCTTTTGTAACACGCGAATTAAATTAATCTAAGGCACATCCAGTCGAGAAGATAGCGGCGTTGCGATAAACAGGTGAATTCGGTTATCAGATCCACGATAAGGACGGTAGGTGAAAACGCGCTGATAAAACGTTAATTAACTTTAAATGATAGAATGTAGTGAATTATTTCGTTGGAAATTTAAGTTCGAATTCGAATCGAATAGAAAGTGTTTGTATTAAGCAGCTTACTCAGGTAATACCACCACACCTGTGACGTCATATTACTCACCGAAACAGGTAAACTAACTACAATGGCGAAGTGGCAACAACAAACGCTTACGATCGAAGCGGGACTGTTTTTTTATTTAGTGTGGTTTATAATTTGTGTTAAATGCCAAAATTACGGCGAGGAATTCTATAGGCCAAGCTACGACTATAACAGTTTCAATTCCCATAACGTCCCAAATCCTGGCGATAGAGACTATAGGACTTATGTTTATAACAACAGACGTTATGGGCAGTACCAGCCCAATGGTTACGATGGGCGCTATCCAGGTGATCCAAATCGCGTTGGACAGGACGTTAGATTTCGTTATGATCAGGTAAGTTTAGAATGTTTTTGAAGTTCCAACGAGATGTCCTCATTTGTCGTATTTAAAAAATTATTAGAGTCCATTTAAATAATGTACTGTTACAAATTATGCTTTCCTCAAAGTTACGAAGTTCGAAATACAAATCTGTTCAGAGAAACGACTTCGATCTTTCTGGCACACCTCGACGAAAAGATGAAAAACTTTTATTTAATCGCTTGTCTCTTCTATCGAACTAATAAAGTTCTAGAATCTCGCAAAACTATAGGATCAAATGGAAATTTCAAAGAATCACAAGATAGAACAGAAAATATTTGGAGTTCTTTCAAAATTTTCGGCGAATTTTGAAGCGCAAAAAGTTTAACGTCCCTTAATTGGCTTCCGCGTAATTAGTAGTAACTATTTTCGAGAGCAAAAGGGTACTAACCCAGCATGATATGCACATCCCAATAATCATTAGGTCTTTATATGGAGACTCACCCAGAATTTATTTTAGTCGGTAATTTTTAGTATTATTTGAAATCATCAAAGTTCTGCTAATATGCGCTAATCAGTATTTCACAGCACAAATTCAGAGGTCCGTCCTCGTTCTTATTATTACAAACGTATGTCGAAATTAATATCTGATCAAAATGGAAGGGGATAAAAAATAAAAAATGACATATTACAGCAAGGACGCGAACAGCCAATTCTTCCCGGAATCCTCGCTGGTTGGAGAGAGGACCTACAAGGGAAACAAAGAGCAGACAGCTTAACCAAAGACCGTGATGTATTCGTCAAAACAACTCATGGCCAAGTACAAGGATTTAAAGTATATTTATACGACAATCCCGATCCGAAGTCCCTATATAGGCCAGGATCGGAGTTTATTGAAAGGGAGCAAGGATCCACCACCGTCTTCTTAGGAATCCCATACGCTCAACCGCCGATAAACGAAGGGAGATTCAGAGTAAATCAGTTTTGTAGATATGTACGAATTCGATTTTCTAATAGTTTTAATCGTAGCCACCGAGATGGCATAAGGGCTGGCAGAATATTCAGGCGGTAGACTTCGGACCGGCTTGCCCACAACCAGTTGTGTATACTGGTGATACCAAAGGGATAAGAGATATGCACGAAGATTGCCTTTATTTGAATATTTACACACCAATGGTAATTTAGACCATAATGGGATTAGTAGGGAGGAAAGTCAAAAATATTCTTTTAGGTCGGCGGTGGAATTTCCGAAAAGTATCCAGTCATGGTTTATATTCACGGGGGAGATTTTGTTAGGGGCGCTTCGAATCTATTTCCCGGGCATATAATGGCGACGTTTTACAACGTAGTTGTGGTTACCTTCAACTATCGACTAGGAGTTTTAGGTAATTTAACCTCAAAGTTTGTAGGACGACACTTTACGATTACACCTGTTAGGCTTCCTCAGCACCGGTGATATTAATTCCCTGGCAACTACGGAATGCTCGACCAAGCTATGGCTTTAAAATGGATCTACGAAAATGTTGAAAATTTCAATGGCGATAGGAGTTCGATTACGTTATTTGGACCGGGAGCGGGCGCTGCCTCAGCTGGATTATTGATGGTAGCCCCAGAAACTAAGGACATGGTTAATAAAGTAATTGCACAGGTAAATGTTCTCGAAAAAGGATAAGAACTTCCTTCTGGAGGAAATTTTCTAATAAGTAATCTTCCAGAGCGGTTCCGCCTTGGCTGACTGGGCCTTCATTAACGACAAATATCGTGTCCAAAACACTAGTAGAGTTTTCGGCCAACTCATTGGTTGCGGCATCGAAACCTCGTGGCAGCTCGTGAATTGCTTGAAAAATTCTAGGAGCTACATGGAGTTGGGAAATGCAGAGTTTCCTCCGCAAGTAGGTTTATTCCCTTGGGGCCCCGTCTACGATATGAACCTGACGGTACCGTACTACGAAGGTTGGCATGAGAAAGACTGGTATTTCCTCAATGACTCCCCGGAAAATTTGATACGGAAACGACATTTTAACCCGGCATTGCAGTACATGTCGAGTGTCACCATGCAGGAAGCAGCTAATTTTGTTTATAACAATCAATCTTTGTCACCTTCTTATATAATCGATGAACTATTCTTCGATCAGAAGGTTAGGGAATTGGTCTTGAGGTATAATTATACCCTAAATCCTAATGGAACTTACGAAGCTATAAAGTACATGTATACATTTTGGCCCGATCCTAGTAACGTCACGTTGATCAGGGAAAAGTACATCGAGGTAAGTCCAAAGAATAGAATTTGGTGTTTCGACACTTAAATATGGTTATTTAGCTTCTGTCGGATTTCCTATATGTTGCCCCAAACGATAAGCTGATAAAATTATTAGTGGAAAAGAACGTTCACGTTTACATGTACGTTTTGAATACGACTGTAGAATCTTTTGAAACAGACTATTGGAGGAGGGTTCCTCATAATACAGAACATTACTTACTATGTGGTGCTCCCTTTATGGACGTGGAATTTTTCCCTAAGAAGGAGAACTTTAGAAGAAACCAATGGACTAATAACGATAGAAATATGAGCCACTTCTTCATGAAGGCTTATACAGATTTCGCGAGATACGGGTAAGATCACCGAATAAAAGCGATGGCGATACTCAAATTAGGGTTGTTTTAGTAATCCAACCTTCACTCAAATTTTGGGCTTGCATTTTGAGAAGGCCGAAAACGGTATGCTCAAATATCTCAACCTAAATACGACTTACAATTCCTCGATCAAGTGGAACTATAGGCAAACCGAATCTGCATTTTGGACGCAGTATCTACCAACTGTTGTCGGACAACTGGTGCCAACATATCCTCCTACCACCGAGGTAAAGTTATGGGTCACCTTTTTTGATGTCGGTCTAATCGAAATTTAATTTTAGTTTTGGTGGGAACCAAGAGCACCGTTACAAATCGCTTTTTGGAGTATCGCATGTTTCTGCCTCGTCTTGGTAGTCCTGGTGGTAGTCTGCTGCATGCTTTGGCGAAATGCTAAAAGGTAAGCGAGGTGAATAACCCTCAACCGATGCTGCACGTGGGCTAATCTCGTTTTGGGGAAGGTTGCATCGTATCATTGCTTGCTTACTAACTGATGAAGTAATAGGTGCATTGCCTTCAAGTTGATTTTGGCATTATCGGAATTAACTTAGAAATTTACGCTTAGCAGAATTAACCCGTTCATTTCGCTCATGCCTCATTTATGAACTTCATAATATTAAAGGAGAATATTTTTAATGCAGAGAATCTGATACCTCCAAAGATATGTTGATGTAAGTTGAGTTTATATGTTAGCACCTTTTCTAAAAACCAATTAGTTACTTTCTAGTGCATGTTACTTCATTCAGATCTTTTAGTGAAATACCCCACTTAACATTTCCGATTTCTTCTAACCTTCCACTTAAACAAAACGCATCCTTCAAAACAAACTTTTTTCCTCAACTAGACAATCTGACCGGTATTACAACACCGCCTTCTTGGAACACGAACCTGATGATGGTATAGAGAACGTGCGTGCCCCCGACTACGAATACACGGACAAACCAAGGTCCCCCAATAGCGCACCTGTGGGAAGTGATAGTGGGGGAACTCACAGGACAGGTAGTGCGGTTTCCCTGAAGGAAATGCAAGACTACTCGCCAAGTGCGAATGGCGAAAACACCAAGGTCACGCCTCTGATATCGAGGAAGAATTCGAGGAGCAAAACGCACCTTATACAGGGCGTACCACAGACTGATGTATAATATTACGTAATTTATATTTATAAGTGTCACATCAAACCTGCCATAATAGTCGGAAGAAGATAGGGCGTGAGACGTTAAAAGAAAATTATTTATGTCAATTTCAGGGTCACTTTTCCGTGACGTAAAATATGAGGAAATAGCGATCGTAGTTTAACTGGTTTAGCTTTGAAAGCTGTGAAGTTTGAGTGGAAACTTATTTGCTGGTTTTAAACCATTAAATAATTTAGTAAGACTAAGTTGTAGTTTATCGCATAAGAAATATTTGGAGTTTTGGGCTTGATATCTTGACGAGAACGAGGAGACCGGTGATTGGATTACTTTTACGCTGTACATTCTAATATATTTCGTGACCTAAATCCCTCATATTTTAGGAAGTTAAAGTAATACTTCCACTCCCACAGTAATTTTCAATAAGCTGAATGATGTGGAATTAACACAATCATCATGATCTAACTTCCTGAGAAAACACAAATATGGACTGTACATTGAGCTCCTAAATAATAGCAGCTGTCACTATAGAAAATGGCTCTTCTATTTCACTTCGCTTTTAATCTTAAAAAACATTAACTTCATATTAAGTTCACTAACACTTTTATACCATTATATTTATATACGTATTTTTAGTATTAAATCCATTTAATTCAGGTAATTCCCCGTCAATTTACGACGTTCTAACTTATATTTTAAAGTAATTAAACGCAGTACAATCATGTTGTGATTCTTAAGTATCAATAAGATTCCTTGTAATCTCTCTTGTATAACAATCAGATGTGAAATATACAGACCGTATCGAAATGAGGTAATTATTTAAATACGACTCGGCTGAGATCCTTTTTCATTTCGGATATGCTCTGTATATTGAGAGTGTTTATGTGTATATATTTACAAAGCTAATTAATAATAGTATTTAAGAACATACAACTTTAGATATATTTGATGTATTTTTTGTTACAATTTATTATAAACTAATTTTTGAAAAAATAAAAATAAAAAGTATAGATCTCAACGACTGAAAACAACGAAATAAATTTTTGTACGAATTCTTTTGAAACCAGATCTCCACGACCGCACTGTATAAAAAATGACACTTCTACAAAAGATCTCACTTCAGTACGCAACTAACTTCACTACAGAAAGCAATGAAATCTTTTGCGAATACCGTTTTCAATCACTAACTCCTAAAGCCTAAAACAGGAAAAAAAAAGAACATCTCTATCACAAATCTATCTTTAGTATACAACTAATTAGACAAATGCAACGGGTAGACTAAAGGAATGTTTGCATTTTCTACTTAAAACCATAAAGCTTAACATGCAACAGTATGCAACCAACTTCACGCTATCGATCGTCCTTTGTTTCTCGCATCATGCTGACATCTGTGGACGAGTTGACGCATATCATGGGATACAAATGGCTACTGCTTTAATGAAATCTGTCGAAGAACATAGTTTAAGCCCCGGTACAAATTGAAATTTTAGGCATTCTTCACGAGGAAGAAGTAGCAGCTGTATCATATGCTTCTTGTTTTGGCGGGTATTACGAGTAGTCTGGGTGCCAATTACCATACAAGTTACGACAACCTACATATACACATAACTTACTCGCATACCGCAGCGATTCAGTACTGACTAGATAAGAAGATGTCTTAACTTAGTACGCTGTTTGCCCCATGAGTTTTGGAGGAAGGGTGGTGTAAAAGCGCGAAGTAGATAGGAGTCGTATAAGGCACGTGTTCTGTACAGCTCAATATAAAAGTACATGGAACTTCAATCTACTCTTAGGGTTTGAGGGACCAGAAATACCTGATCCTCGTTTTCTTGGTCATTTTCCACTAAGGATTGTTTGGAATTATTCCAGTTTGCATGATGAAAGTGAAAGCCCTTTTTGTTTGAGGTAGTACCAAGAAGTTTGGAAAAATCTTCTTGTGAGGCAGTCGGAATTAAATGCAGAGTTCCATGTATTTTTTATCATTTCTATCTATACATCAAGGAAGATTTTATTGATTTTATATGATAGTTTTCGAATGATGCTTCCAAATGTTGCCATTTTAAGGCTAGATTAAGTATTTTCCATCATTTTTTGTCGCTCGAGACATATCAGTGATGAATTGGAATGGTCTTAATTCCAGAAATCGATGTAATTAAATAAATAGATCAAGTTACAATAGTAGTTTCAAATTTAACTCCCTCGAATCGAAAAGACATGAGTAATATCAAACGTCTACTCATAATTAATATATTTCACCGACAAATATTACACCATAATATAGATGTATTAGTTACAACATCTGTTTATATCTCGGACAAGAAGATTTATGACGAAACTCGATGAAACCTGAGAAGGGAGATAAGCATAAAAGAACGTATGGCATCTATAAAATTGGTCATAATTTCATTCGTAAATATATACAAATGCAAATTTTCACTATTTCTTAGGGAGTACCTCCTATAATAAAGTCCGACCACACAATCTATGTATGCATTGCGAGTTTCGTCCATAATATCGGAGCCACCAACCTTCGCGATAGGTTGTATGGCCCTGTCCACCTATGCAAGCGTTACGTAGCAGTGGATCTATGTATTTACGTATATATGTGTTTAAAGCGGGAATCTTGCATGAGACTTATAGTAATGAACGTGAGTATGACGTTATGAATTAGCTGCCTGTCTAAATACGTACATCTCTCTACAAGTGTGTTAATGAATAAAGTCCAATGAATTATAAAGGAATGAATTTTGTTGAAGTGTTGTAGATGTAAGCTCAGCTCCGTGGAGAACGTCAATGTCTCAAAGTTATAAATTTCCAACTATCACATTTAGTTTTATGCCTTAAAATAGTGACGTCGACACATTTCACCAAAATTGCTTCATTCCCAGCAAAACACGCATTCCGGAATTAATCAACTTAATCCTTACTTTACCTCTTCGAGTCGGGATTCGAGTATTTGCATCTTTCCAGTCCAATATCGGGGTATGTAGACTGCTCCTGTATTAGCGATCAATAGGTCATCGAGGAAGCACTGTGATAGGCACAATTTACAGGTTTCGTTTCAGGTTTCCCACATATTGGGCAGTATCTCCCTGATCTCATCTTTACACGTTCTCAGGTGTTCCATATTCTGTATTTGGCGGCATTCGCCAGGTTCACCTGGCGATTATTGGCTACAGACGAAATTTTCTGTTATGAGGATCCATGCTGATGCTTCTCGCAAATTTCTTCCTTGACTTAAACCGAATGGTGCTTAGGGATTCCTCAAGGTGAGGCTTTTTGTCGAATATTCCCTTTTTCGGTGAAGGCAATGTACAGAACCATCTGACCAAGAAGGTGTGTTGCTTGTAGAATTACAACCGAGGACAACCATTGTTACCTTTACGGAGAGGTATTGAAAACAAAAGAAGAAGCATGCTGCTTCTTCTGATCTATGACAATGCCCGTCCTCACACTGCTCGTGTAACCCAACAGCTGCTTGAGCAATTTCAATGGGACATTTTCGAACACCTACCATATAGCCCCGACCTAGCGCTTACTGTGTTAACCTCTATAATTTCAAGTATGCCTCTCAGATATCAGAAAAAGAGGTGGTAGTCCTCTTTTCCTGATATCTGAGAGGCATACTTGAAGTGATAGAGGTTAATACATTCGTGTACCAACTATCTGTATGTGTACAGTGTAAACACCTAAACTAAATGATGGAGGTTGTTCCTTGTCGTAGATTGTTGCCTGGTGTATTCACAATGGTATTTATAGGTTAGGGAACGATTAATCCACAATTGTGTAGTGAGGATTTGATGTGATCTAGTATCATCATCATCAATATCTCGTACCGTTTCTACCGTTGGGTGTGAGGGTTCGCAGCTACCAAGCCGTATACATACGTATACTGTACCGCTCCTGCCCCGCACAGTGGCATTTCCTTACTTTTCGCAGCATTTTGGAGATAATAGACGCATTTTAAATCTTCTCACTGTGAAGCACGTGTTTCACTACTCAGCCATTAAATGGGTTATGTGATCTAATATCAGAAAATCACAAAGAAAAGAATAAGTATTTCCCAATCAGTTGGTACTGAAAAAAATTAACTAAAATTCATTTAAAATTTTTTAAGAAAATCATCTCCAATCCTAAGGAACTCGTTCCTTGTTCACTTTTCATCAATTTTCTACACGTTTAATCAGCAAATTCCTTAAGGATCTCACCGCGGATAGCACCACTGAATTTCCGCTCTGGAAAGATACTACATATCTTAAACATCCGATAGCCCAAATGCCTCCTATCAAAGGACCGCAACAGGAAAACCGGAAACAGGCTCGTAACAATCTGGAAAATACAAACCAATTTGCAGAACACCTTGAAACAAGGTTTCATCCAAACGAACACGATAACGCGAATGGTTACCTCGACAAAATCCCACTGGTAAGTCCTAAGGAAGTGGCCGAAGAATTTAAACACAATCTTAACCCGAGAATAGCACCAGGTCATGACTTTGTAACGGGTGAGATCCTAAAACGATTACGAAGAAAGCCCTTGGTTAAGCTAACTAACTTGATTAACGCTTATATCCAGTTAAACTATGTTTCAGACGCATGGAAAACGGCAGAAGTCGTTATGATACCGAAACTCGGTAAAAATCTAAGTGAAGTAGAATCATATCGGCCTATCCCATTGTTACCACTCATATCCAAACTGTTTGAACTTATTCTCGATCAAAGAAACCTGATACCATCTCGCCAGTTTGGTTTCAGAAATGCTCATTCTACGGTTGACCAAGTATATCGAATTACTAATGTGATTGAAAGAACGTTAGGAAACGAACGTGTTTCTTGATGTTGCACAGGCTTTTGATAGAATATGGCATGACGGTCTACTACACAAACTGCCATCATACTCTCCTGATCAATTCTACCAATTTTTAAAATCTTAGTTGACTAATCGATACTTTCGTATTAAACATGAAGACTCGTATCAAAACTAAAACTGATAAGGGCTGGTGTACCACAGGGAAGTGTGCTGGGACCAGTTCTGTACCTCCTATATATTAATGATGTTCCCCCAATATCATATAACGCAACGGCCACTTTTGCTGGTGATACGGTAATCTTGGCGGTAGGAGAAACTGTGAGAAGCTCAGACAGAAAATTGCAATCTGCGCTCAATAAAATTTCCACCTGAACTAAAAAATGGCGCATTAAACTTAACGAGTAAAAATCGAATAATAAGAGGATCACACCATAATCGGTCTTCATTAGTGGCACGCAACTTCCACATGCCAATTCAGCAAAGTATCTTGGTATGACTCTGGACGCCAAGCTTCGGTGGAGCATATCAAGAAGAAACGCAATGAATTAAACATCAAGTTCAGAAAAATGTATCGGTTGCTTGGACGAAATTCTGAGCTATCAACGTACAACAAGCTTATCCTATATAAGCAAATACTATGACCAGTGTGGAGTTATGGAATTTAGCTCTGGGACTGCGCCAATGGCTCTAATATCCAAGTGATTCAAAGATTCCAAAACAAAGTGCTAAAGTGTATGGCGAATTGCCCTTGGTATGTTTACGTATGTGATCTACACCACGACCTAGAGATCGAGATCAATATAGAAGCATCCAGGCTTCTAAATATGCAAAAAATCACCAGACGATTCAAACGGAGGAAACCATTTGAAATTGTTAAATGCTAGGTCACTAAGTAATTCAGTGGAGAATATTTTAGTTGTAGTTATTCTTTAGCATGCTAAGTCACAAAAATTGATGGTTAGTTGGATAATTAGTTTTAATTGTATTAAGTTGTTAAATATTACAATCGAATTAATAAATAAAAAAAATAAATTGTGTGGTGAAGAGTTTACTGATATGATATAGTGATATACATTAGCAAATTACATCACAGTTCTTGCAATCACCTTCAATAATAATAATAATTTCATAATTAATAATAATAATTATTATTATTATTTCATTTATGAAATAAGAAGATTCTTTCTGAGAAGTCACGATAAATCGTATTTCATAAAAATGTCAATGTTATCCTCATTCTTGCATGAATAGCAAAATTAACATTAACCCCCGCAGGCTGGCCCTCCCAAAAACGAGGCTCTCTCGCGAATCCCCAGTACAAAAGTGATTTTCCGCGAATCGAGTAATGAACAGGATTTTGAATATCGAAGGTGTCATCGGAAAGGCTGCCCCGTGTATTATATTATGAAATGTATCCACATGGTTATTAGAATTGTTCAGTATACTACAACACGTCAAAGTATGTAGTACTACTACTACTACCTCTTTACTTTTACCGCACTGTGTATCAACACGCGCCGAGCGCGACTGCGAAAGAGAAAAACCGCATTATCGAGAGCGTGCTTTAATTTTATAACCGAACCTTTTAATTATAATTTTATTTTTTATTACATCGAAGTGTTGAGTGCTGTGACAAAGTGCCATGAAATCCTTATACAGGACTATTAAATCGAACACGCAGAAGAAGAAGAAAACGTAAGTCTACACATAATTGTATTTTTTAAACAATGTTGCGGAAAGAAGGGAATTGCAAAATTTCAAATTATATATGTGTAACAATACGCGGTTTCGTGTGTATCGCGAAATTCTCCTCCTGTATTTACAAATATCTTTGAGAGAATTCCCCTCTCGTTTTTTCCTTCTTTACGAGAAATTTAATTAATAACTGTAACATATTGTTCTGCGAAATTTCAGCCTCACCTAGCATTAAAATTCCTTCTCGGCGACATTTAATGCAAATGTGAAGGTAGACAATTGCCTAGTTGATATTGTGAGTAATAATTTTTACATTTCATCATAACTTTCTAGATTTTCTCAATCCGATATGTAAGAGACAAGACTCGATCGAAATGAAATAGCGGTGATCGTTAAATGTTCGACACGAAAAACGTTTCATATCTATTCCAAATACATTAATGAATTAAGTCCGTTGACTTCTTACTGTTCATTTATTCATGATTAAAATACGCAATTAGCGTTTTAATACTACGATGTAGGTGAGGATATATAAAGTCTACTTATTAAAATGCAAGACGAATACCGACTGCATAGCTTAAAATGATAATGCATAGTCCTATAGTTGGAGGCGTAATACATTCATAACTTTATGGGATACGAACTATTTCGAGTAAATGAAAAAATACTATTCCATTGACCAGACGATAGCGCGTTAATGTAATTCGGTAATTCCAAAAAATCGGACGTGTTCCTGACAAACATTTTTTTGTAATGGATTTCTAAGGTATTTCCGAAACGTTACCGGATGATATAATTTCCAACTTAGGAATTTACGTATGTCCAGTTAGTCAAATCGAAAAACTTAAATAAACCCCAACGACGTAGTTCCTAATTAGTTTTAATCTTGCATTTTTGTGGTAGGTATCTTTCGCATTTTTTAATAGTAATTCATGCATTACCAGCCGGGAAAGGAATTTTGTGCTGAAAGATACGTAAACTTAAATTTCGTAAATTCTATCACATACAGGGTTAGCCAAAATCATTTTAAATATTCTAATCATTACGTTTTTACTACGTACGTTTCTTTGTTACAACCCCGATTTTTGTGTAAATAATTTTTTTAATTTTAAATTTATTTATGATAATTATCGTTTTAGGAAATGTATTTAAAGGTCCTAAAATGTTAACTGATTGAAGATCTTGTAACTTTTTAATCTACGATAGTGTTGCAAGGACTGCACAATTGTTTCATAATAAAATTAGGTGACACGTGTTTCGCTATCACGAGGCAAGCATTTTGATAATGCTTGCCCCGATATGATATAGTGTCAACTTTTTAATGGCACGTTTCCCTAATTTTGTTCTAGAAATCATCATTATTTATTATTACTATTATTAATTGTATCATTCCGAGGTATTCCTTGGGGTGTATGACTTGCTAATGATTGCAAATACTTACACTAGACCGAATGGTGAAGCTCCTCACCACATTACCAGGTGTACAAGGCTGAAATGCGGATTACTTTTTCTAAAAAAGAACGTTAAATTAGGAAGAATGATAAAAAGTGCTTTATTCAAAGTATGCTCCATCGCTTGTTATACATTTTTCCCATCTTTCGGAGAATTAGTGAATCTTCTCCTTTTGCTGCGAATCCTTCATCGAGCCATTTTTTCACGTCTTCGTACGAACCAAAGCGCTGCTCAGCAAGCACGTGACCCATCGATGCAAACAAGTGGTAATCGGAAGGAGCTAAGTCTGGTGAGTAACCCGCATGGAGTAGAACTTCCCAGCTGAGTGCTTCCAACGTGTTGCGAACCGGTTTTGCCGTATGCGCTGGAGCATTGTCATGAAGAAACATGACTTTGTGTTGCCTCTTTCGGTATTCTGGCCCTATTTCAAGCAGGGTTTAAATCGGTCAATTGTTGTTGGTAACGTTTAGTTTTAACAGTGTCCTCAGGTTTTAACAACTCATAATAGATCACGCGCCTCTGGTCCCACGAAACACAGAGCATGGTCTTTCTGCCAAAGCAGTCTTCAGTCTTGCGGTCGATGTGGATGGTGCGCCTGGGTCTACCCATGATATCTTTTGCAAAATGTTACATATGTTTTTGCGCTTTTCTATTTGCCTGTCGTTCAACTCATGTGGTACTCATCCACCGGTCTTCTGAATCTTTCCCATCTCTCGTAGCCGACTGGAAACAGCTTGTTGACTAACGCCCAATTGCGGGGCGAGTTATTTTTGTGTTCGCGAATTATCTTCGTCCACATCTTCGTATTTTTTGGCGGTTTTCCACATTCCGCAGTGTCAATTCTTCATAGAACAAACTGCATTGATGCGCCATGCGTTGTCTGAAATCCGAATTTCAGACTTGTACACCCGGTAATTCGAAAACACGTAACTGGCAAGAAATGATACCAACTTATTCAATTTGGGTTTTCCTAAAATAATTTTCGTTGGTGATTTTCAGTCATTCATATTTCTGAATTGTTATTGCAAAAATGTAAAAGGTTAGGAAGAAAACGTCGTCAAATTGATTTTTGAAGGAGTGGTACAAACATAAATCTTAAAATTTTTCGATGTAAATACTGGAAATTAATAAAGTGAACAGAATGACATAGTCATAAAAGGAACACTCCGTATTTCTACTATATTTGTGCAAACGGCGCTGACATTTCAGAAAGTTCAATCTATCACTATGATAGCCTTGACGAAGCAAAACGTTGCAAGATTTAAAGGTGACTTCTATCTATATATATATACACATATATGTGTCCGATATTATACATGCACCGATTTCAGATACGGTAATATTTGAATTAGTTCCAGAAGATGTCCTCCTTAACTAGTGGTATTGAAATAGCGAAGAAGTCCGTTGCGCCTTGGACGCCTTTGTGGAACCGTGACAATACCGAATATATTCATCGGACTTCTGCTATGCAACTATACCGAATCAAATTACATACGTATAATAGAAGA
Source organism: Chrysina gloriosa (assembly GCA_038088585.1). Taxonomy (NCBI): domain Eukaryota; kingdom Metazoa; phylum Arthropoda; class Insecta; order Coleoptera; family Scarabaeidae; genus Chrysina; species Chrysina gloriosa. The sequence goes on from CM076096.1 coordinate 6,665,302, forward strand.
TACCATGTAAACGAAACGAGGTTTCAGGAAAAAGCTCGCCGAAAAAGAATATCTTAAATGATATCAACATCCGAGGAAAGAATCCCGAGCTCGCGCTATTGTTGGAGTAAAATGAAACGTATAAGCAGTGGCTTTTTCAATTTTATGCATCGAAATTAATTTCGTGAGCGATGTTTACTAATCAACGCGACCACATCGCTTAATCCCGATGTGAAAAAGAATATTTCGTCGTCTTTTTGGCAATTTCTAAACTGTAGAAATGTCAAACTTCCATCTGGATATAATTAAGTTCCTTTGATCGTTGGCATGGCCAAATTGCGAGCTGTCACTTATTTCTTCAAATCTCGAATTGATCAATCAAGGTCACCATTTTTGTTGTTATATTTATCAATATGTTCTATATTACCTAAACCATGACATTAACGCGATACGTCGATATATTATTGGCCATTTACGCGACTACAGTTCGATTCTCACCAAAATCGCTGAAACAATTCAAAGTAAATTGCTTTATAATTAAAGATGACCTTTTCGAAAAGGAGCGTTTTGCAAAAGTCGTGCATCAGCTCTCTCACGTTTGCACATTATTATTCGCGAGTACATACAGGGATGTATTAGACCTACATTGTACTTAACGTGAAATATCCGTTTGGAATTCCGATAAGGAGCATTCAAGTTACGAAATGTCCGTGAGTCAACCATAAAGGAAAATGATAAATTGCATCCATTTTGAGATTTCCTAATTAAACCAAAGCACATCTAATGGGAAGAAGATCTTTGATTGTCTCTGATTATGTGAACTTTTAAGTTTGTAATCATAACCTGATTTATAGGGTATATATCCCCAGTTCTCTGTCGATTTTGATCGACTTCAACATCCTTAAGATAAAATATTAACATCCATTATGATTAAAGATTAGAGAATGTGGCGCTTAATCCATCGGGCCAATTCTTTAATTCGCCTATCCCATTTTGTCCCCACACATCTTATTATTACACATCTCTTCATGGGAGATATAAATGGGAAACATAAAACGTAGCGTAAAAAGTCATTTTGCATAAATGTAGTATAAATTGCATCACACGGATTATAATCTCGAAATTGAAGACCTCTAGACCTCCTCGGCATAAAAGATAATAAAAACCTTATATTACAGCTCTATTTAGACCAATAGCCCGACCATTTCATTGCCGCTTTTAACTCCCAATATAAGCCCCGGCTTGAGAGATGTGGATATTTAAACGTCCTATTTATTTCGTAGAATATTTTTAAAATCACTTTTACTTTTTATATTTTGACTGGTTGGAAAAATACAGCCACTAAAAATCCGACACTAAACACACAGAGAATTTTGATGACCTTTTTATTAAAAACAACCGAGAGAGCCGTAAAGGTCCAACCATGTTGGAAGGTCGAGCAGGTTTTGTCAGAATGTTAAAATATAAAAATGTCCCGGACGGCACAGCGCGTTTAAAAAGATGCGCAAGTAATCCACATAAAAATAGCGGTCATTATCAAGATAGTTGCGGTTTTTCGGGTTTGCCCGGGCTAAGTATGCAAGACGTCCCCTCGAAATATGAATGGATAACGTTAAATGCCTTACAGAGACACATACGTGTTGTACTCTTGCCAAAAAACAAAATTCCTGAAAGTACGTGCACATTATACAGTGCCATTCGTGAGTTGAAGCTCATAAATTTTGCTACACATTACATTTTATTGTTTCCATTAAAAATTCTTCGAACGCAATAATATATGTGGGATACGCATTTGTGTACAAGTTGGTCGACGCGACGCAAAAGCATTTCCAAAACTTTTTATAAAGGAAAATATGTTTTTGTATGCAAATTTGTATCAACGCTGACTGGACGCGATTGATTGCGGAGAGATGCAGAATATAAATAACCCCCAATCGTTGACAAGTACATGCGTTACGAAAAATTCTGGATTGTAATTCAGATGCGTCTTTAAATGGCAAACAATATGATGCGTTCAGCTCAACGTAAGTACACGGCCATTTCGAAATATCAAGAGGTTCAAAAGTTGAACAGCTTAAAGACGTCACCAAGATGTACATACGTACACAAGAGATGTTTTGCTTTTTTATGTTTTACCTTTGCTTATCTCGCCACAGATTCAATAAGATCGCCTCCTTGCGGAGGGAGAATTTCATTATTGCATTCGAAGAGGAGAATAACAAAGGATACCTTTGGGAGAGGATGATTTACATTTTTTTATCTCCGATTTTCTGAAGATGACTCTTGAGAGAACTACTTCAGAAAGGAAGAGGGTTATACTTTAAGAAACAAATGGCAAACGATGATTTTGAATAATACGTTTTTATACAAAGAGCTCCAAATTTATTGTACGAATTCGGTAAAACTGAGAAAGGCTCGGTGAAAATGTAAATTTGTACGTTTAAATAGAAACTCCCAATTTGGTCTAGTTAATAATGATGGTTGAGCAACCATTTCTTCGTGAAAGGTGGCATCAAGCGATGATTTTCCTGTAAGATAGCAAATAAGATCAAATCTGGGTTACTCTCCATATAACCTAATTAAATTACCTACGTCAATTGTGCTTACTTAGTAAGCTTTTGCACGGTTCCTTCGTAGCTGCCCATTAACGCACCTAATTTAATTAGATCGTTATATGGCGAGTCATCTAGATTTTATTTGATTAAGATCTAGGCTTTCGAAAATAGTTGACTATTTGTGAGACAGCAAAATTTTAGAAATTCAAGAGAAATAATAAAATCGAACATTTTAAATTCTTCCTATCTACTCGAATGTATTTACCAACTTCAGCAGAAACGAAAAAGTTACTGATACGTCTATTATCTCGCCCAGTGGAGCCGTCACCTAATTTGCTTCGAATAACTGTTTCCCGCCAAACCATAAGTAATTAGTTTAATTAATCGTGGCCTGTTGGTTCCGAAAGTGTGTCACGACTTGAAAATAAGCTTCATTTAGATGCAAATATTAAAAGAATTCGCTTCGAGTTAATGAATTTCCTTTTTCACACTTCGTGGATCCGAATTAGTTTTTTTGCGGGTTTCCTCTAATATGAAACGGTCTTTATGCGTGGTTTGTAGAAATTCCGGAAAATTCCAAACGGAATAAATAGTGGAAATTTATTGTTGATTTTCCAGCTGCTTCTAAATTTCGTAACGATATTTCGCGTATTTCAGAGCCAATTAGAGTTCAAGTCAACATATTTTCTAGAATATCTGCAAATTCTTTTTCAGGACGTTTCTTAAATTTTCCAGAAATTTTTGGTTTGTAGTCAATTATACATTGTTCATATCCATATCGCTCCGTTCATGCCCAAAATTTTGGATTTATTTTCGTTTCCGCCCATATCCTAGAACCAGTTTCACGTATTTCTGCTGTGTTAAGTAATTCTCTTCAAAATTTTGAGAACGGAAATCTCCACGACACCATAAGACCGATGAATGAGGACTGACGATTGAAACCATCACATTTCCTTTAACAATCCGGTTGTACTCTTTCTCTTCTAAGCCCAAGCCGGTTCTCCCCCAATTTTTCAATTGAAATTGCTTCAAAAGTTGTATACATTTAACTTTATAATCCATTACCGTTTCGGTCCTGTCAATTCCTCCCAAAATCTGGAACCAGTTTCGTGCATTTTTGTTACGTTAAGCAGTTTCCGAAGCAAATAATTCCAAAACACCAAACGATATGAGATCGAAACCGTGAGATTTTCTTTGACAACCTAAGAGCCGGTTCTGTCCTTTTTCGCTATTACCGTTATATACTAGCTTGTCGTAGTCGTTTGGTTAATTTTTATTTTGTATTACACTTTTTGCAGGTACGGTTATCGCGAGGCAGAGGTTTATCTTTTAGTTATGTCAGTGCTTGTTTATACGAGAATGTCCCAAATTGTAGGCGGTTATTCGCATAAAAACAATCCCCCTTATCTGCGGCTGGTACTCATGTGAAGCTGACTAACCAGTATGAAAATAGAAAACGAAATGTGCTATCAATAATCGTAAATTTGAGACAGCTTGTTCGTTTTGCCAACACACATATATATTGTGTTTCAGAAGGTGCATAAACTGACGGAATTTTAAGATATGCACCGATGTTTAATGTGAAGACGCTGATCCATAGATCACGAAACGATCGCAAATCTGCATGTGGATAGTTAACTAATTAATCTATAAAAAAGTACCCTAACCACACCTCTGATATACCCATTTTTTGTAACAGTCCTTTTATGTCGGTGCAAAATATCAAGTTATCTTGCTGAGAATAAAATGGCAAGTCTTTTTCTCTATAAGGGTAATACGTAATTTTTGTTTCCGTAAAAAGAATTTTTTTCATTAAAACTTCGAAGATCCCTTTGAAAGGTTTAAATCTCTAATAAAGTCAATTAATTTTTCCTGGATAAACCTTTCTGGACATGTTGACTCTCCTTCAAAGTCACTATTGTCATGTTCACAAGAAGACACTTCATCATCATCCTCTGGTAATATATATAGGTTACTAAATATTGGAACTGGTATTTCTTCTGAAGGTGGAACAGAAGGAGCATGGTATTTTTGGAATCAGAGTTCTTGAATTAAATCAGTTTTTTGTTTGATGCAGTAAAAATGTTTTTCTTGTGTTGGACTGTGTTATCGTTGTAACCACAGTCTCTTTATTCTCATTTGCAACTAATGAATCGGCTAATTAATTCCGGAGCTATGTCCACTTCCTCTTTCGGCCTTTATTTTTCGGCGTACGAAAAACATAATTCAATTGTGTTGCGTAATGCCTCTCTGAAAGACCTCATTCTGTTCCACATTTACCGCGTTGATTTAATTCATGAAGTAATTAATTAAGTCGTGTTAGGCGCACGTTATAGAGTTATACAACATGACATCACCATATAAGGGAGCACCTAGCCTAATTGTCCCATTTCCTTCAAGATGGGGTCGTTCATTACCAGCATGGCGCTTGTTTCCCTATTTTCAAGCTTGAGCTTTCAATCTATGAACACAATAGAGTGAATAATGCGCTAATCTATTATCTTACGCGGCATTAAGCTCACATATAGAACCAGTTTTTATTCATCGCGGCTCAATATCACGAAACTTTCGATAAGTACACGTGAAATTATTCGGGAATTTATATTTAGGCACGGTTAATTAACGATAAAACGCACTAAGAGAAGGTGGATGCTATTCGAGTCCGACGCGTGAACTTTAACGATCTTCGCGCGGTAATAAATTATATGTATGTGAATTTCCTTACTCGGGTTATGAAGTTTTCAATAGAGATTCATAATAATTTCGTTTATATTGTTCCGAAGATTATAACTGAAATTATTATGCTGTTATCTGGGAACTTATTGGATTACATACATAACCGAGTTGAATTGTAAACAATACCATTACGAATACGGCACTTTATTTCTATATATATCCTCATGAATACAATAATGGTAAGAATGTTTTCCGCGTAAAGAATGATCGCCAATAAAACGTTTCGCAGGACTACTGAAATTTTCTCAGTGCAAATCACAACTTTAAAATAGGTATTTAATTTTCTTTTCATTCGATCTTACTAAACATCAAAATTACCACGGAGAATTTGGTTTCTTGTTGCAAGAAATTTAAATCGCTATTTCTTTTTAAAATATCACTAAATTTTTTATTTATTAATTGTCCTATTTTTCCAGGAACATTCTGAAGTTTTTCCTTAAATTCATCAATCAAATGAAGAAGCTCTTGTAGCGGGAATGATTCAGTTTCAAGAATAATAATAGTTTCGTGAACAAAATCATAATCTGATTTAATGATTTTAATGAAGCAAAGTTTGTGGTGCAGTGAGTTATTTTCTAAAATTGAAAATTGCACTTTGAAATTGCATCAATAGCTTTGAACAACTTAGTAATAATTTGCCATATAGCGTCCACAAGTATCTGTAGTTTCATCTACTATAAAATATATAAAACTGTTATTTGCAGTTTGCTGGATTTCATTAATTACTTCCTTATATACATTTCTAACATAATTTTTCTGCAAAGCTTTCCAAAATCGTTTTAAAATTTAGGTTTTGTAACTTATAGAGTTTAAATAATCTTTGCTCTTCGGTATTGAACATGATATTTCGTTTGGAAGTTTAAAAGCAATTAAAAATTTCTTAGAAAAATGCAGAAACATAAATTTCTTGGAAAAAGCATTAGTCCCTATTTGAGTAATACTTATTTCATTATATTTAACGAAACATCGCTAACCGTATAACGGAAATTCCCCAGAAAATCGTCTACCATATATTTTATAAAAATAACGCGATTTCCAAACGCATAAATATGTTAAAATATTCGAAATATGTGGAAAAAAGCCAAAATATTCGAAATATGTAAAATTAAATTAGTGCTAAACGCTTCTATTTACCCTAATTCGTGTAGCGTTCAATTGTACCGTTGAAAGTTATCGATATGTAAAAACATATAATCCGGTCTCTCTTAATTACACCATCCTCACTGAAAAATAGACCTACAACCTCAAAGGATTCAAAATCAGAATTAAAAATAAGCGCGTAAGTGTTCTTTGATTCTGCTTATTTCCCAAAGGTGGTTCAAGGAATTTGCTTGCTTCTTTTAGAGCCTGATCAAGCTTGATTGAGCTAAGCTGAGCGAGAGTAAATATCCACCCATGCTACCCCATTGTGGATATGTATAAACTCCCTGCTTTTGGCAAGAGAAAAACAGAGATTTGCCTCGAAAAAGAGAATATAGTTAAAGTCACGTCTTGGTCAATCTTCAAACGCCTTCACGAATGGACTTTTTGATAGGGTGTGTAGCTCGCTGAACAACATTTACCGCAATCATTTTATTTGTTTTTTTATCAGAGACAAGGATTTTTTGAGGATGTACAGTCCGTTTCGATTGGTGCATTGAAATGTATGCTATTGAAGGCTGGAGAGGATGATGGTATAAATGTGGTTTGCCAAAACGATAAATGTCGTAGATTTCCACAACTTTTAAATGAAGCTGTACGTAGAATTACAGCAACTAACGTTTCAATAGCGATAAATCGTCAAACGTTTGTTCATTATCTTCATCGTCGTGGTGATCACGAGAATAGTGTGTATATCGCATTTGAAATTTAAATTGCCCCAAAAGAAATGCGATCTTGAGTTATACTTCTGGGAACAGGCTTTTAATTTAAACTTTTGTAGTAATAAAAATATTTATTTATGATGTCTGTGCGCCCTGGGCTAGTAATAATGACCATAAAAACCCGTATACTCGTATTTTGCCCAACTTGGTCAGTAGATTAAGTGAAAGTGGTTTTTAGTTACATACGGCCGGTGGAAAACAAGTTAACGCCTTGCTGTGCGTTGTTTAGCCGCTCGCGTCGAAAAAATGGGCGAGTACGAACCGGGTAAATTAGCGATGTGTCGTTTTCAAATTTATTTGATTTTTTTCTTAAATGGAAGTGTCAACACCCACGTGCTTAATTATTTAATTCCTGCGTTGGGTACAACACACAACCTTCGATTTTTTTGCGTAATAAAATTGAGAGATACGCAATCTCCCCTATGGAAGATGTAACAGTCACGGCTAGAATGGTAGATGATAATTTTCGATGGGAGTGTTAGGTCATGCTGATTTCGCCAGCTGGGGATGGCAAAACGAAAAGGAATAAGCGCGAAGCGTCACGAATGGCGTTCTTCATTTCGATATATGCACCTTTTGATGTAGTAAAATGTAACATTAAACCTATTTCGTTTTGTTCAAGTCGACAGCTCCGCGTTAAAGTAAGCAAATAAAAGAATCTATGTGGCCTAATCGAAAACTCGTTCTGGCGATATGCCCTGGCAAAAAAGGACGACGGCACCCGACTTCTTTATGTAGGTTTGCGCAATGCAATGACCTGCTGGTATTTTTAACTGATGTGAGTACTTGCACTTTTCAAAAACAGACTAGCACGAAGCGCGCTCACTCAAAAATTTATTATACATCTCTTTCGGCGGCAATGCAACGTGCGAGGTTCCTCTTCATTTTTATTATTTATTAAACCCGTCAGAATGATCCGGCAAAAATTCTCCATCAGATTCGGGTCCCCCTTTAATTGCGGGACCACGTTCGAACTCATTTATTAACAATTAATTCAGGTACACGGGAATTAGTTCCAGTTGCTTTTATTTCGTTTTCTTGATCGGTAGCCTTTTTTCGCCGACCTTTCGTGTCCTACACTCAAAATTGCTCTTAAACGCTGTCAGCATATTGGGTTATTTATTTCAGGATAATACAACAACTATACAATATAAATTATATTACGCTTCATCGGTGTAATAAATTATATTAATGTGTTTCTGGAAATACGACCTTTACAGATGAGTCATTAAAGTGCGTTAAAGAGGACGAAATCTTACGTAACCATTACTCAAATTGAATTTTGATGAAAGTTTTTACACATATTTTTGATAGTTTCCTGAAAAATTAAGCAACCATGCCATGTTTAACTAGAAAACGTGTTTTTCTTTCATCTCCGTGACTGTTTAGATGTCTTGAATCCCAAAAATCCTGCCTAGTTGGAATGAAGGCAACTTCTCCAAAAATCGAATTGCATAAAAATGTGCTTCCCTTCGATTTTAGACCAACGACCAGAAGACCACAACATCTTCTGTTTCTACATCGTTCAAACAAAGCTGCACTTTAATCTCAAGCGTATTCTTTTCTTCTTAAAACAACAACGGATCCTAAATCAAAATTTTGGCTTTAGGTTTAGATTTAAAATTGCCTTATTTTCTCCAAATTTCCTTGAATTACTTCCACGTTTCTACTTCGACGCACGTAAAACACCAAATATTTTTCCCTGTCACGATGCGTTCCGCTTTGGAGAGGGAAACAAATTACTTGTTCTATTTTAGCGAGCGGAATATTGAATACTTAAACTTTATGAGATGCATCTTGTTAGGTGCCGGTCATGCATATAATTTTATGTTTTAGGCAAATATGTTTTATGTCGCATAAAACATGCAATTACATTTTATTATTTATTATATGATTAACTTAAAGTTAAACCATATACGTTATGCGGTATGGAAAGCGCGCATACGATTCGTTTTCTTCGTTTAGGGTGTATATTGTGTTGAAAGGTCTATAAAATCTGTTTGCGTACGTAACATTTTTACATATGTAAATTAGTCGGTCGTTTGTTAATTTATACGTTGCATAACTTAAATATGTGTTAAAATACATTCATTCTGGTGATGAGGAGTTAAATTGTTAATAAAAATTGTATTTATGGACGTTACTCATTAAATATTCCTATGCTGTTAGCAAATTCAAAATAAACTGAGAGAAAATGCTAGCTAGAATTTTTGAAGGTCCAACGAATTCACAATTTAGAAATTTCTGGATTGAAGTTTAAACCATCCTCCCAACTAGCAGGAAATGAATAGTTGCGTTTAAATTCGATTGTCATCGTTGATGAAGCAGAAGTAACAATACAGCGACTAAAGTAATGCAATGATTTAGGCATTTCTTGGTTAAAGCTCTAAACATAGACTTTTAATACAGAAATCGAATCCGATAGATCTTGCGAAATAAATCACAAACACTTTTTAACAAACTTTTAAACTCCAGCGTAGATGAAGCAGCTTAACATGCCACCATTTTAAAAATATGACTTCCTTGGTGCACCCAAGAAGCATGTTGAGGTGAACGACATCCGAGGGATTATCTGTATAACATTAAAATGACATCGCAAAGAATCCATACCCAATAAGTTTTAGTCAAGTCCAGAAGTCGTTCCACGAACTTCACATTTATTTCGTCTTAAACGTTGCGATATCTCATTTTAAATGCGCGTACATTAATTTTGAATGATGCTGTACCTACATCCATGGCGATCGACGAAGAGGATATCGTCCCCAAAAAATTGTATTTGGTAGCGAGCAAGCATCGCATGTGCAATTGAAATTTCTCAACGCGTATCCTCGGACAATGCACTTGTTCGTGGTGTTACAATGTGACGGTCTGTATTTCGTTATTATTATAAATATGCGCGGCCGTTATTTAAAGCTACCACAAGCTTGAGGCATACCTTCCCGCTAATTGAGATTGTTTATGCCTGAGATATATGCAACAACTGAAGTCTTTATAGTGCGCAGTTTTTCTTCACTTTTATTGTGCGTTTAATCACGAATTATGTTCACTGTGGCTTTCCTGGTGTCCGTCTTTATTGCACTAATATAATAAACAGCGTATTAAAACTATATTTTGTCGCTTATATCGAATCTTGGAGGTCGTTTTGCACGCGATGGATTGGCAACCAATTAGGACTAATAAATCCGACGAAATCCCCAGACTCTGGATGTACTTTTTATTTTATTTGTCTTCAAGGTTTATTATATTGAACCAAAACAATGAACTGGGCGTGTGGATTGTCACTTCTCAAATCTTGTTGACGTAGAAATAATCTTTCTACAATTTCCTTTCTTCACTACGCTGATGTCTTAGCATTTTCTTGGTAAGTGATGGTTACCCGTTCCATTCCCGTTCATTCCACCTTTTTTGTGGGCAGAACTCATCGTGCCCACACGAACTTCAGCTTCCTCGTTCGTTCAAATCTTCAAATATTGCGCTTGGCGTCCTTTCTCATCTTCTTCTGGTTTCTTGCATAAAAAAGAAGCTAAAGTAGTCGTGCTTTTACTTTCAAAATTTTTGAACTTCTGTTATTATCCATGGTTTCCTCACCTTTCTTTGCTCACTTTTTTCTAGCAGGAATGACATTAGATCGTGCTATTTTCATTATTTTTTTATTATAGTTATGTTTTAGAATTCTTCCAGAAATTTTCTCCCATCCTTGTTTATACTCCTGGTGAATTGGCGAAATTAATCTGTTTGTCTATATGAGATGGGTGAATTCTATTAAAACTAGTGGGTTTGGGTAACCTCCTTCGAGAAGCTTCCCGTGAGATATCACTATTGAAACATCTCAAAGAGAGTTTACTAGACGAGGCTTGATGATTGTGAAAATGATACTTTTCAAAACATTTTCGACTTTCCTCGGTTACAGCGAGGAGGAAATCTCTATATTAAAAAAATGTTAACTCCATCCTTGTGGTTAGAGCAGTTTCGAAGCATTAACGAAGGAAAACAAACACGAGTGACTACTCCCTCCTACCTCGGCAAAATACCGACCGCTTCGTTTTTCGCGTTTCTGAAATGAAAAGTGAAACGATCGACGCTCGAATCCAAGAGATGTCAGCATCGAACAGTAAAACGGCGGATAGATCGTTGTTGCTGCTGTTCTTTTTCTTTCCATTTTTTTGGTAGCAAATGCGCCGAAAAGAAAGTAGCTCGTACCCCCGAAAACGCCACTTACCTTGGCAAACAGTTACCAGATAGACAGAGTTGGGGAACTAACCCACTTTGTGGCGACGTCATAATGAAGCTTACGTCAGTGAGGCTTGCGCCTTCGTTACATGAAAACGCGCTCTATACTTCAAATGTGTTCGGTTCGCGCGCGTGATCGAACAAAATTCTAAAAGAGCGTCGCGACGGACCATTTGAAACGGGCGTCGATTAATTGAAGGACACGAATTATTATCTTCGCAGTGGTATCGTCGAAGAAAATTACGATCGGAAACGGTGTTTTCGCCGCATGGGGAGGATTTAATCGCAGAAAACAATTCACCTCGACATTTAAACTCTTGCGTAAATAACATTTCACTCTGGGTAAGTCGATGCGAAACATATTTTCTGCCAATTATTTTCTTTAAAGCGATATTTCTTCGGTTGTACCTATTTCCATATGGTATTCACTGTGGATGTGTTTTAAGAAATGTTGTTATATACAACTCGTACTGTCTTGAATATTAATAAGCCCTTATAAACCTTTTATACATATACAATATATATGTACAAGAGTTTTATGAACTCTCCTGGCAAAATATATACGTACATACATGTAAGTACATACTTCTTCAGAATGATGATGTCGAGTTTTCTTTAACTCTTCTTCTCTCCGAGTTGCGCCTTTTCGCCAGCTACTCTCCTCGCTTTCAGTTGAAATCGAAAGGACTGCTCGATGATTCAGCGGATTCATTTTGTCGGTACAGAATTGTTTATTAAAAGTGCAAAAATTGGCGGTCTTTTTCCCTTTTTTCGGGCCGGTTCGCGAACGCAACACCAACAGCTTTCGAGATTTCGCAAGTAATAAATCGAGTCATTAGCGCGCTTTTTGTGAGAGAGAAAATTTAAGCAAGTCAATCCGGACTGGTTGGGTAATAATTTAATATCGCAACGAAACTATTATAGAAAAAATTGAATTGAGACAATAATAAGGGAAATTATAAAGAATAAGAGATTGATGTTTAGACCTTGCGGCACCCCACGAACAAAAGGCGACATCTATATCTAATCATTAAGATTATTAAAAAGTGGAAAAAGAGAGGATTTGTATTAGAACTTGCAACCCCTAGGGATAAGGGCAACTATATAACATAATCCTTTTAAATTAAAAATCTTACAACAACAATGCCTTCCAAAAACCATGGAAGAAACGACATTCCTTCTCTGAATCCTCTCTTCAAATAGTCACCCAATTTGTCACCAGATTCTTCCCTTTGTGGGAAAAAAAGACTAAAATTATTTCGAATTAAATACTTCTATTGAATTGACTTTGTATTAAACATTTCACAAAGTGTACTTTGGCATAGCTTTTATACACATAAGTAATGTGTAAAGTGTTGTAAATTACTTTGTGGGCACGTGAGGTTAGCATTGGTTTTTGTATTTGTTAGATCTCGTTAGGTTCAAATTGATTTTTGTTTTGTCTTGGATAATGTCACCATGAATATGCATGAATATACTTTGGCATAACTTTGTTGGAGAATTTTTATTATACAGCTCAATCCTATTTAAAAACTAGCTAGCTTTGCAACATCCTCCTTGGGTCAAGTCCCAAATTCTTCGTCCTTTTACAATTAAAAAGGAATTCTGCAAAATTCTACGATTATTGCAATATTTCTAGGCATAAAACTTGAAAGTAGCAAATACGTGTAAGAATCGCACACCATCGATGTTCTGTTCAACCAACTCCACCCAAAGATTTTCAATGGTATAAGATCTCGGGATTGAGCTTACTAGTCCTATTCTTTATGAAACCATTGCATAACTTTATTAGCAGTTTATTTGCGAATTCTGGAGGGTAAAGTTCTGAGAACGATAATGGGATCAAAGTAGATACAAGAAGCACAGCACAGAACCTGGTGGATGAAGAAGACATTGTAAAATACCTAACAGCCCAAAGACTGAGATGGTTTGGCGACATTCAAAGAAGAGAACCAGATGCCCAAATAAATAACTGATATGGAAATCAATGAGAAATAGACCAAGGGGGCGACCCAAAACAAGACGGGAAGGTCGAGTCAATGAAGATCTGAGAAAATCCAAGTCCTTTGAGAAATCAATTTCCTTCGTATGCAAAGTTAAAAGGGAACCAACAACGTTCATCAGGTAAATTTTATGCTGACGTTGTTCCATACCGTGATTTGTAACTAAAATTAATTAAAAATGTAAGAAGGCCCCATGGGTAACGTGACCAAAGCATTTATAATCAATATTTATTCCTCGGTTTATGCTAAGAACAGATCCCTGTTTCTATATCGTTATTAATAAATAATAGAGTGTGAAATAGGTATTTGGTTAACTCGAATTTGTCACCGAAGCGTGTCAATTTTTTCCCCCAAATTTCACGTTTATATAATTCAAAACGAGGTGTCGAAATCGAAACTTCAAAATTGGAAAAAAACAGACCGTCAATTCGCCACGCTAATTTCATCAGTATTGTGTACAATTAATGTGAAAATGATTTTGTACAAATGAACGTTACTAAATAAGAAGACGTCCAATCAGTCAGTTCGTTATTGGTACAAAACTCCATAATCGACGAGTGTAACGAGTCCATTTGTTCGACTGCGATTCTAACAAGGCTAGCTGTAGGTTTCACTCAGCATATATGCGTTTCACCAGCTCTCTACTTCTACAAGAGAGGAGAAATACACAATGTGTGATTACTATCGTGTGTAGTATTTTTTTCTTCTTCTTCAAAGTTACTCGTCTATATGCTCCAACAATATGCGGTACACTCAATAAATAAATACCGGGGGTATAGATTGTGGATTGGTTTACATTGCCGTTTCTAGATATTTACATCTACTGGTTTTCCTTATAAGTTACGAATAAATTCAATTAGCCGAGCTGGATTTAACTACATCTCGTGAAATTTATTTTGAATAATTAACACCCGAACAATCTACAGGCCGCACTGGCGTAGTTTCTTCTAAATTGCTTCGCATTCTTTTACTATATTTAATAGACCGATCGGATGGTTGCATATATGAACCGAAAATAACTGATATCTACCAGCGAATTGGAATTTTATCAATACGAACGTTCCACCGAATAAGGCAGCATTTAAATTTTAAAGAACCAATTCTGGAAAACAATAAGGCCTTTACTTTTGTTTGTTTCTATTAAACTGCTAGTACCATCACTTTGTAACGGGGCACTTTTTCAAACTCGGTGTTATTCTGGGACACACTCAGAGGACCACGAAGTTCATTATAATATTGAATTTAGTGGTATTTAGCTTCAAATTATCGTATTGGGATATTGTGGTGTTATAAACTGGTGTCAAATCGAACCCAAAATCAACTAAAACTTTATAGCCTTCAATTTTCCATTTTGTGACTTGTGATCAACTTCTATTTTCTAATTTTTGTCTGATCTTCAATTTTCCAATTGCATTCTTAATATGTCCAAACCCTGAGATCACTTTTAATTCGTGCCAGACCCCAATTTGTTAACTTTTAATCAACAACTCACCACACCTGCCCAATCCTCAATTTTCCATCAAGATGATTAATCTGTTCAACCCCTAAGACTTTTTGTGACTTATGAGCAACCTCTGTTTGCGATTTTTGTCTAATCTTCAATTTTCCAATTGCATTCTTAATATGCCCGAATCCTAAGATCACTTTTAATTCGTGCCAGACCCCAATTTGTTAAATTCTAATCTATAACCTATCACATTTGGCCAATCCTCAATTTCCCATTAAGACGATTACTTTACTTTACCTTAAGGCTTTTTGTGATTTGTGATCAACCCCAATTTGCTAATTTTTAATCCAAAATCCACCAATTCTAATTCAATCCGATTCTCGATTTTCTGATTATATCGTTTACCTGTCTAAGGTTCTAAGATTCTTGCGATTTCTGTGCTAATTCCAGTTTTGTTGCCAATCGTGATTTTGACTGTTCATTCTGTACAAAGGCAACAAATTTAAATATAACCGCTAAGAAAATTGTTGGAATTATAATATAAATCCGAAATGTATATGTTCTTAAATAGATCCATCTTCTCAGAATTCAAAGATGGCGAAAAAATTACAAAATCATTTAATCAGTTCCATAAAACAAATAAGTTACACTTCACAACATACCAGTTCTATACATTGTCCATGGCATGTCAACTATAAACAAGATAATCTCCCATAAGAACGAGTGCCTAATAATTCCTTCTAATCTACTTAAGATAGATAATAGTGTATTACCATAAATTTCCTCGAAAAAGAGGCGCACATTACACGCTGGGCTGTCAATGAAGTAATTCTTCGCGTCGTGATTCATTCTTACATCTTTGTAATGCACACAATATGGTTAAAAGTGAGTACTTATGGTGTTTGCTGAGGTTATTGGTCTTCCAGTTAATTTTTATTGCTTTACACCGATGTATCTTTTCAGTGAAAGAGCGAAGATGGCATATACAATACATGCATACATACCTAGCGCATTGCGTATTACTAATATTGGTTTCGAGTAAATATTGGATTTTTGTTATAATGTTAAAGATTCCCTCGCTTATGGTATGACTAAAACGGAATGGGATTTTCATTAAATTTCGTTGTTTATTCCGCCCGAGACTCTGGTGACACACACCATTGCCTACGAAAATGCTTGCGTCAAAGTGAATACGACAATTACATAATTAACTGTTTAGTTCTCGATCGTAGGCGATTCTTTTTTATTATGACACCCACTTTTCGATATTCCAAAAACGTCCAAGGTAAGTGTTGTGAAAACAACGAGAACAGTACGGTATTTTTGATTTGGTCGAAAAGATGGCCTAAATAACTTCGTCCTTTAAATTCTCCAGATTGTCATCGTCTTGGTAATTTCTCAATTTGAAGATGGGAACCTGGGACAGTGAGATGGACTTAGCTCTGTGGAATTGTTTGAAGCAGCAGCTTCAGAAGTTAAAATAACCATGACGACAGCCAATCTTCTTAGAGAAAACGGCACTTAAGGAAGAAGAAGCAACCGAGAAATTCGACAGATCTAAAAAGTTCCGGAAACACTCCTGGTATAATATTAAACACGAGCATATCTTCCATGGAAATGACCTAAAGCATATTTCGGGCCAAGAAATTTAAATCAAGTAGCAACATTTTTGGTACGAATCTGAAACTGATTTAATCGCAATTATTTCTGTCCTTAAGGATCGAAAAAGCTAACCAAACGTCATGTGCTGTTTAGGATAAGATCCAAGCTCAAATAAAATAAAAATTAGATAATTTTCATTTCGGCCAGAACGCTTATTCAAAAATCGTTACTAGCCCATTTATAAAATTGCCTTCTGATCGAAACACGACCAAGGGGATTTCCCGTTTTTCTTGTTCATTTTTCAAAGATTCAGATCATTCTCCTTGCTTTGTTTAGGACTAGGATATTTTTAACATCACTTCCCTATAAAAGAAATAGGTTTTTCTCGCAATTCATCAGCAATTCCCAGAAGGATCTTAATTATATACGAATTCCCCCTCTAGTTTTGTTTCAATTTCAATGACGATACGGATCAAGGATTTCGACTATATTTAGTAAAAAAATTGATGAATAATTTGCCAGGAAAACAGGAACGAGTTATTGAAATAATGATTTGTTTATTCAACGTCCCAATGCTCGAAGAATGGCGAACCTGGTTCTTTGCATGCATATAACTCGTATAATCCATACTACGCGTCTTTACTGTTACATTTTTCATTGTCAACTAGCACGATATTTCGGTTTCCGAATGCACAAATTCGTTCTCGTTAATACAACATAAATCATTTTAATCGCATCGCCCGGAGGAATGCGGTATTTGTCGTATGAAAAATTTGTTTTGATTAAGACGATAATAAAATAAATTGGTATTTGTTAGCAAAGAGGAACTGCTCCAAACTTGAAACATTTACGTTTTGTTATATCATTTCCATAAAAATAGTTAGCGAGTATTTTCGAGTGCTATAATCTTAATAGAATGAAATCTGGATGACTCCCCGTATTTTCAAGATCGGTTAAACTTATTTTGAAAATTGTACATCTGACCTTTAAAAGTTGTGTGTCTAACGATGAAATGATAGTTTTTTACAATGTTAAGAGCTTCGCAAGCTTTAATTTTTTCAATAATAAGTGAAGAACCAGTAAGTTTACGGGCTCGAAATTTTGTATAGCGTGTACTCGTTACGATAGCTACGACTTATCGACGACGTTGAATTTAACCTCAAGTAAGGAATAGAAAAATGATCATGGGCTTACCGTCATTTTTTGGACTTTAAGAACGCAACGATAGCAAAGGAATTTACAAAAATGCTCTTCGGCAAGTCTTAACTACCGTATCGAATATGTGGTATTCAAAATTTCGAGCCTGCTGCAAACCTGCTAGTCCTTCACTTATTATTGACAAAAGATTAGACCTACCTGAGCTCTTAAAATGGCAAACAGTTAGTATTTTGTCGTTATACCTAGATCTTTTAGAGCTGAAATATACAGCTCTTGAAATAGTTTTCGAACCGACCAAAAAGAATTAACTTTAAGCGATCTTGAAAATGAGTACCGAATACCCTTAGTAGGCAGCCACCAAGTAACTGTGCAAATGCTTACTAAGTAAGCGCATTGCAGTAATTGCAGTTGGAGTCTACGATTAACAAAGCGTACTTTGCCTCACGGATTATTGGCATATGCAAATTGTGCATATAAAATGGGTCACGAATATGTGCGAAATATTATTTTTAGTAAAACTTTATGGACATATCAATGCATATTTTGATACCAAAGTGAAATACCAATTAGGAAAAAATTTAACTTAATCATCACTTTTACAACACTGCCAATGATGCGAATTGTGCTTACTTAGTAAACTTTTGGACAGTTACTTGGTAGCTGCTAACGCAGCTAGTTCATTAGATCATTGTATAGAGAGTCCTCCAGATTTTATTTTATTAATATAATTTTCAAATTAAATAAATGTCGATTCTTTTTATCCTCTCCTCCAGATTCTTTATTCATACAGGTCGAGTTCTCGGTATTCTTTCTTATAAATATTATCCTTTATTTTTGGGAACCGGGCGAGCATGAATTGTCCAGATAAAAAGTGACAGAGATTAATATGCATATGCATCGTCTCTTAATGAGGGTCACCCAGGAAAGACATCGGAAACTAACCGAGCTGACAGTGAAAAACAAGGGAAACCTAAACTGCGAGCGTATTCGGACACGACACGAGCACGGGGACGGTGGGGGCATTAGAGTCGTAAATAAAGATAAATAATTAAGTAATTATCTTTTATATTTTTCGATTTCCAATTTTTCTCAAACGGATACCAGATAAATTCAGCACTTAAGTTACACTCTCGGTAATGTAAAAGATAGACTAAACGAAATGATGGCCATATGTTTCTCGTATTGAAAGAGAAAGTTTCCAGATTCGAATGTCACACGTCATTAATGTTAATATATTGGCTATTGCTTAGTTGTAATTTAAGATATTTTTCCTAATATCAACAAATTAGATAACAATTCGGATGGTTGCGTCTGAATCGAAGCTATCATAAAATCGAAAGTTACTCAGCTCCGAATTATTTTACCTTGATTTCAAGTTTTAAGGCGGATCACACCCGGAAATTATCCGAAAGGTCACCCAATAAGTCCTATCAAAAATTCCTAATTCGACCGATCCTTTAAATTAATATTCGGCCTGTATGGAATGCCACTCTTTCATTTTCGTCGCAAACTGATATTGCAATGACTGACGTTGCAAGATTGCAAAGTTTATTGACATCGCGAGTTAACACGAACTCGAAATGCCAGCCCAAATGCATACATGATACAATGACAGAGCGCCCAACCGTTCATCCTGGCCATCATATATTAATCATACGCAGAAGTGCATTAACTTAACAGATCGAATTCCCTGAACCGCCGCCATAATTAAATCCAATTATGTGGAACATTTATGCTGAAAAGTGAGATGAAAGTGTTTGTCGAGCTGCTCCACGCGGTGCAATGTTCGTACCCTTGCCTTGGAAGATAAAAAAGCAAACTTAAATTGAGGATGACTTTCGTTACAATGCACTTTTCTTGCGGACTTACTTGGCGGAACAGCTCGACTCAAAATATCAAGGTGACTTCAGATGGCTCGTTGTGTTTCTTTCATTTCCATGCTGGCTATTGTAATTTGTTCTCTCCTTCGGTTTACAAAGGAGTTTTTTAGAAAACGTCGAGCCGTTTCGTACAGATACAGGAAGGGCATGACATGTAATATTTTGCCAAGAATTGAAGATGTAACTGTAAATTCTTTTAACTTTTCGTATAGGAAATAAGATCTTTGCCTTTTATCCTATTTTTGCCGCTCCCCAGATATCAACGTTGTTTCTCATCGACGTGTCTGGACGATCTGATTCCTATAGTGTTCGATTTTTCAAAGTTACTCCAATAATTCTCGAGAAAATCTACGACATCAGATTCTCGAAAGTGAAATCATCTGTCGTTCGAAAAAGAATTTTTCATCAAGCGAGCAAAATTTTGGGGGCAAAATAAACCAAAATTAGATCCACTTATTCAGTTTTCAATGTCATGGTTTCCACAAAATTGTAAAGGGCCGTTTCTCGAAAAGTGTGCGTTTTTGATACGTTGCGATGTCGAAAATAACTGTGCACTTTTGGTCGAGTGAGCAAAATTTTCCATTGGCAGCATTCTCAGTGATACACTGATTCCGACGGTGTAAGATTTTGATAATATACTCCCGTGCTTAGACAGGACTGCATATACAATGTACAATATGCCTGCCAAACTCTGCATGTATAATTAAGCTTCTAAACAATTTTCTCTCATCATCCAATGGAAATTAATTTCCCATAAAACTTAAGTTTTAAATACGTCTGACATTGTAGAAATATAATTGATGATGCAGTGATGTACTGGCATGCCGATCTTTGAAGGTGTAAATAAATAATTTCCAAGTTAATTAAATTTATGTAGCGCTACACAACTAATTAAACGGTCATTAAATGGCATCGTATTGTGTAACCACCGTAATAACTGCTATCACAGCGTAATTTATGTGAATTTCTTCGGTTTCAGTAGCCATACCGAGGTACCACTGCCTCAAACGCCCTCAGAAATGGTATCACGACGCAAGATATTATCACGATCGAGGGATGACCTTCACATGGACACGACGTTTCAGCAGCCCGAAGATGAGGAAGACGTTTGGTACCAGAAAGATAAATTGTACAAGGTAAGCTCGAATCTACGCGTACGCATGTTGGAAATGAAGATAGACATCGGCCGTTTAAGTGTTAGAGTTAATTTGATAAACAGGTTTACGGGAGATTAATTCGGACTTTATTAGAAGATTAGAGGCTCACCTTCCAAAAACGCTCGCGCTACCGTAATACGTGCTTTTAATGGTCGGAAATCTAGGCGTGATCGGGTTGTTAAAATATCGTGCAGTTCCGAGAAAATGTTCCTTTGTTTCGTCGCAGTTTGTTGAACAGTTATGTAAGAAGCAACAACGTTGCGTTGCTTTCGAAACCAAAAATGAAGAAATCCATAAGCGATTATCACGAATTTAAAGCGGGAAATGTTGCTTAATGATTTGACAATGTCTACGAGGACACACATAGAAATGTTTCTCTTTTTCCAAACATTTCTAGGTCATACCAACCACACACTCATAATCAATGTAGTATTTGCAGCAATATAATACCAGTAGGTCCATCAATCAGGAAACTTTTATGGTATTCTGAATATTCATCTAATTATAATCTCTTTCGCCAGATCCTTAAAGGATTAAACGCAGAAATTTCGTATTCATCTTTTACCTTCCAGTAGTCCCTTGTTCCAAACAGACGAGCTTGTAAATATTTATACTTAACTGCATACATTTTTAAGGACAATAACGGATTCTATTTTAGGCGTGGTATAATTGACATGTTTTAAGCGTAATACAAGAGACATTCCTCGGTCAATTGTTTAGCGCGGTTTTAGTGGTAAAATAAAGTCGTTTTACCGCTGACGAAATTAGAGAATTTTTGAAATTGCATCTCGCTACTGGAAGGTTAATTTATAACCGTTTTATTTTCTTTCCTTTCTGGATTAAGGTGTGTTTGCATGGCTCGGCGAACGAAGAACGTATGCGTGATATATCGTAGTGGAAGCCATAAATAATATATTAATATCATATCGAAATACAATTAAAATTCTTTTAAATTTTACACTAATATCGACCTTGATTAATATTCAATGTCCTTAAAAGTCGGCTCCCGATGTAGATGTATGGATATATAACATGAAAAGATGAAGAACCAACCCACTTAATCGCCTCATGCTATCTTATTTGTTTCACAACATTTATCGAAGTATTCCTTTTTGAAAATCCACGATAAAGAGATACGTTTACGATTTTATTCCGAGTTTTGTTAATTTGAAAACAATCCACTAGCCAAGAAATCAATACTAAAGTAGCGAATAACTTCCAAATTTTGATTTAGATATGCTTTTTTCGGAATCTGAGAAAATGTAAAGCTCTCTTGATTCCATCAGATTTTATCTGAACATTTCCCCATCATCGCCACATCGTTAGTAAACAAACTAACTTTCATTCTACAACTCTTGACTCTCATAAAATCGTTTGGATTTACAACATATTAGGCGCTAAAAACGTTGCGAAATTTATATTGTCTAATAACTTTCTTTTTCGTTATATAAACAAGCACCTTTTGTCACGGCACGGCTGCATTGTCGCTTGTCAAACAAATCAGCCGTGATTCGGCGTATTTTATCTAGCGGCAATCAAATTTACTGACGATGTAACAACATTCCAAGCATTATAATGAAATCCGCGCGTACAATTTTACATATCACAGGACACATTTCGAACGTAAAGTGAAAAGATCTCGTCAATATTCTAAGCGTGTCCCTCTTCTCGATGGATTTTCCGAATCGGACACGACGAGGTGTCTGATTTATATTTAGTAAAGGACTGTTAAAAAAGCAACTCGAGTTATTAAGGAATAAATTTGATATCTAAATGCGCCTCTAATGAAAACAACCTCGAACAAACCTCTCGTTTGATTGTCTCCATCTTGGAATTTTATTTGTTTGCATCCCGAACGCCTTTGTAAAAAAGGGTTATCTACCGCTTATATTATTTTTTTAGTATACGGTCATTTCGCGATATTACAACCGACCTTGGAGGTCGCCAGTTATGTAGACATTCAGGTCTTTTTAGTATCGTTTTCCAACTTTATAGATGGATTTGCCACCACAAACCCAAGATTATGTTATTAAAAAGCCGTAAAATTATTTTGAACGTCCAGCGAGGGGACAAACAGGAAATATATCCGACGTTTTGCTCCTCTGAAGGTGGCTTATAAAAATCAATTTGGGATCGAGATCGCGAGTGGACACTTCATGGCCTCAAATCTGTATTGAAATTAATTGGCGCGGCAATAGGTTTCTTGCCTTCTAAAACGAGCCAGGTACACAATACGCACTTACCTAGTAGTTGTAAGCATGCGACTTCTTGTTAATTATATTAACGACCTTCGATTGTTGAACTGGAGACACTACATACTTTTACGAGGCTTCGTTGGGTTTGTGCCAACGCAAAAAAGCAATATACATATCCTGTTCGGTTTTTTTTTCCTTTGTATTAATTTTACTCCCATTTTATAAAGGTGCTTTGTTTTCCATAATTGATTGCGTATCGTTTCAAATTAAATTGGTAGACTTGTAACTTCGATCATCAACAAAATAGTCTCGATCAACCGAGCTCGTAGATTTTTATTTCAATCTCATCTTATCGATTCAATTTTTCGAAATTTTGGTGGCACTCGAGGAAATCTACGCGATTTTGATTATAGGTAATGCAAAGGAGATACGATAGGGAAATCATTCCAAATTTTGTTGTACTTGTATAAATTATACACGGAGAAGTACCTAACACGTCCACGAAATAATAAAATGTAAAAACAAAATTGATAAAAGGGATTGAATCAAAAAGTCTAAAAATGGAGAAAGAGAAATGGTGGCGGAGCTAACGCTATTATTGACTCTATTCTAACAGATTTGCTATGTCCCTTACACACAGAGAAATCTTTTCTTAAAAGAAATATATACATTTATTTGAATATGTAATTTTAAATCAAATCTTAGAGTCTTCGTTTAAGAATACTTCGCTTGAATATAAAGTATTTATTGATTTATAATGAACTAAGGATGTATTTAAATTATATGTTCAAATTGATTAGTGCAGCGTCGAATTTCCGTATACATCCGCGAAACGAGATTTAAAAGCGAAACGGAATAACTTAAGCACGGATTCCGATCAACGTTACGAAGCAGAATCTTTTACCACGTGCGCATCCAAACTGCACAATCCGTATCATTGAATCAAAATTACGAACGCGGGGCATCATCCACACGTCAAACGTTGAAGCGAGGAATCACAGGATATTTAAACAGGGAACTGTGACAATACGATTGGCCGTAACAAGTGGATGATCGCCTTAAGCTGCATGTTCTTGGAAGTCGTGGGAGGTTACTTCAGTAATTAAAATTGAAAGATATTACCTGAAGATTTTAATTTTCTGAAGAATCGGTTGAAAACGAGTCAAAATTGAACGTTCTACAACAACTCGATATGCGAATTTTAATGCCAAGATGTCAATTCTAATTTCATCTTACCGAAATGGTGGCATGGTTTAAATTTGCATTCCCTTTGGAATCCGTACAATTCGAAAATTTAAAAAAAGTGGTAATGAAGGGTTTGGTACTTTTTAATCGGTTTCTTAAAGGTTTGAACATTTTAATTCTTTACAACCTCGCATGAAGGTAGTAATAGTTGTAATACGATTCATATATACCGTAATCTTGAGGACAATGTAGGAATATAAAATTAGCGTACATACATATAAATGCTTTACATTCCTCGAACAGACTATAAAATAGATAAATGTCAATCTCTCGTATATTGCGTTCTTCGAAATCAATATTAATTTGTGTAAATGCAACTATTTTTACTTAATTATTATAACAATTCCGTTAATGTAATTCTTCCACATTTAATCAACGCGAAGCCATAAAAAATGACGTTGCTCCTACCATAATGATAAACGAGATAGCTATTTTCCACTTTCTAATGACCGACTGATATCGCTTTATCTTGCCAGCTTTATCACTTCTTGGTCGCTATCTCGTACCAGCGTCGACGACAAAACTTTAATGGGCAATATACACATATTTATTGCAATAGACAACACTGTTACAAGATATACATTTATTCAAAACACAATTTGTATATTTTTAGAATGTAAATGTATAGATCGTTACGTCATGCCCGATACGCCTTGTCCATATTTAAGAAAAAGGGAACACATTCTGAGTGTAGGATAGAATAATAAAACTAGCCGACAACACGTTGGTTCAAAATACAAAAAACAGTTCCCATAATACGAAATGGATAGGTACTGTAATATCGTTACGCCTGTTATACCGTAAGGCTAGGAAGTAAAATCGTTTTCTTTGTTCAATAATTCTGGGTACTAGAATAAACATTAAAGCGCCATTACACGCCTTGATGTTACTATTTGGATTTTTAAATTTGAAGGATGAAAATTTTTCAGTGAAAACGACTGCGACTTATCATTCTTGCGCTTAAACAATTTGTCTCGATGACTAACCGCGCTCTCCACATGCTTATGCTTTTTGGAATCTAAAAATTTATATCCTCCAATTATGCAAATTATGGCCATTGTCAAAAAAAGCGGTATAGGCGACTAAATATAGGTGGATAACTGTTATGTAAACGTTATCTCATACAGCAACATCACCGATGGCACGAAAAAGGTTAAAATAGTCACGATTAGCACTTTTTTGTAATGGATGCTAATATAAAAACTTGATAAAGGTCAGGTATAAACGAAAACAATACGGATTTGGCACGACTTTTATTAGGACGGAAAATTTACCAAATTTTAGTACATAATAGGATTTGTCCTCAAAAATCCTTCTTAATCCTAGCCCTTATACACTTTCGGTTGTCACAATTTGCTTATAACGACAGGGAATCCCAAAGAAGGAAATGAAAACGAAGAATATCGTTGGCCAAAAAAGGAAGCCGAGAAGAAAACTACTTTGCGTCGTCAACATTTTCCAAGAGGAATTTTCAGTGCATATATGAAAAGGATCTTTTGTTTAGATTTAGATTTCTCTCTCTCTTGGCAATAAAAATATCGTACTAATTAGTGTGTTACGGCAACGTCAATCTCTTTCGTAAAAATTGTAAAATCACATCGCCATTGCGAATTATGTGAACGCCGGGTTTAAGATACGTTAGTTCGTTCCCTCGATTAAAACGGTATTGTAATTCGATTAATTTCATAAGACCTAGTTTCGTCAGAGGCGAGAAACTAAAAGGGAAACAAAAAGGCTGTTGCGACACGAATGAATTTAACATCGGCATTGCGCAGGTATGTGTTTTACGAATGAATATATAATAAAATACGTATTCAATCGGATTAGACGGAGTTGGATACCGATGTACGAACCTACGTGTACGTGCGTTCTGCACCAATTCAACTATAGGTCTATGAGTCTATGATACAATATTTACAGTCGACCTCCTTTTCCGATCGGTTCGATTCAATTCAATAATTTTCGTTCTGCGAGTTGCGAGCATTAAGCGAACATCAGGTGGATAATAAAGAGCATAGCCTACCTGATATTATTTATACGAGCTCTTAGCTTTCTCTTCTCATTAGCATCAGCTGAAGATATCTTTTATGTGTCCGTACGTGTCGGTTGATTATTTTTAAACTCCATCTAACTTATACACATATATAAGTATTTGTCAGCCCGCAATAAACAAGGGTCACACGAGATTCGCGCGAAAACGGTAATAAAATCTCTGTTTATCTTCGCAATCGTTTGTCTAGAGATGTTAAAATACAACTCGGTTCAGAGGTCAGCTTATTCCTTGCCATAGGAACAAAATGCACCGTCGTTTATTGAAATTACACCATTTCAAAATATCTTTTCCATTATGCATAAAATATTAGCTTGTAATTCACACACATTTGTTTATCTACAGGACGATCTACACCTTATAAATCAAATTTCCCGTAGGCGTTACGGCAACCGATAAACGACGGAACCATCCGGTCACTGCCGTGTGCTAGATATCAAATTTCAAAACTGTGCATTTAACAAAGGGACAACACCAGTGCCTTCCTCCAACCTCGAATGTAGATTTCCTCTTTAAAACCTTCGCCACTTTGTCTTATTAAGCAGAAACGAAAGTGGCTGGAATTTTCCTAAAGAAAAGTGATTATTTGTGGACCTCCAAGAAGTCTTTCAAAAACTAAATTAATTGGAATCTAGTAGAAGCACCACGAAAATTTTAAGAATTGAAGAAAAACAAGCGATTTTCCCTGTTCCCCATTTCTGAAAGAAGAAAAAGTACAAGAACAATCCAACACAAATCGTACAACTAGGTAGATGCATCGCAATGTTACAAAAAGTGTAACACACGACGAAGATAATAATTTTAAAAGCGCAACACTAATAATACCTAATTCGGGTGGTTGTATAATTCTATATCGTGGAAGCAAGGAATAACGAGCTAATTTGTATAACGTTATCGTCTTTCCTAAACCCGCTTTCGTATGTCTGAAAAGGCTTTATTGACGGAAATACGTTTAAGATATGTAACTCCATACGAATGGCTAGAAGCAAACGCGAACATATCGTAACGGAATAAGCCTGAGCATATCGTGGTCTTGACATTTTACAGAGTCCCTGACAAGTAGTACTAAACAACTTTCACGGTATCAGTGCATATTTTAAGAAACATATTTTCAATTATATTTCGTGATGATTTCAGATATTTAATTGAAAAAATTACCATTAGAGATTTCTAAATTTAACAAATCTGGAGAAGAAATTATAAAATAATGACATAATGTGATGTGTAATCTTGCGTATTGTGACCATGAAAGGCTATAATAGCCCATAATCTTTAATAATTCAATTACAATAAAGTTAAATACAAAATAAGGCGCCTTTTTAATACAACGTGGTTGTAATTCACTTTATTGAGTAGACTTTAAAGCAGGCATGGGCAACTCTCGGCCCGTGGGCCACATGCGGCCCTCGAGTAAGATTTATCCGGCCCGCAATTGAATTTTCCCTTTGCATATTAGCATGGCCCGTCAAACTTGCTTCATAAGGATACTACCAAAATGTGTATTTTTCAAGATTACTTGTAGCATAAAACTTCTAGCGGCCTCCAAAAGGAAGGTTGCTCATGCCTGGTGTAAAGGATGGGGCACGAATGATATTTGACGTTTTAATTAGTGTAGTATGTATCTGTAAATATTTCTTCTTCTTCTTATGTCTTCTTCTCCGGCTTCTTATTTCATGCTTGCATCCATTTTCTCCATTTCCCCCTGTCGCTTCGCGCCGCTTACTAACTCTGCCACTTCCCATGTCTTCTAGTAGCACGTCACTTTCTTCCTAAAATGTCTACTGCTTTTCCAGTTTGTATGATTATCCTCAATAATTGCGTTGTTTTCTCACAATTCCATTGGATAACAATAGAATTGCTATTCGGTCAAACTTCGTATAATCATGTCAGCTACTGTATATTATCTTCATTCTTCAAACCAGAACTAACTCTCAATTATCTTTCTAAACATGTATTAGTAAAGATCCAGCTACTTTATTTCGAAGTTACGACTGCTAAAATAGACAGTTATTTCGCTCTAACGCAATTTCAGCCCCCTGTTATTTACTGTGGCGTGGTGGATACGCCGTCTACCAGACTTAAATGTAGTAGTAATTTTTTTCCGTATCACAATGTAATGGACACCTCGAGAAACAATACTTCGCAATAAAAGTCACTTGACCGAATTTTACTTGATAGATTTGATTTTTGATGGTACTGTTGCTCTTGGTTTCCTTTTTTTCTCTTGTCGTGTACTGACTTAAGTTAGAAATATGTATAAGTTTCTACGTCGATTGGATTTCTTATCTAACTTGATTAGCCGCGCGTGAGAAGATGATGGTGAGTCGAAAGTCCAACAGGAGAAATTTACTGTTTCTAAGTTAATGCAATAGAAATTTAGATAAGGTATCCAATATATCGAAATGTTGTTTGTGACAATATATCAACGGGAACAAACAGAGTACTAGAATATTGGGGAAACAATATGGTCACATATGAATCATTACAATAATATTGTTAAGAAATAACATAACAAAGGAAATAATGAATGGAAATAATACAGGCTATAACATTACCACAAACCTATGGCGGGTTCCAATGTGTAAGGTGTCTCTTAAAATCGATGCCCGGTAACTTACACGTGAGCACGGTGGTAAATTCCCTGCCGTATAAAAATGAGCGTATTTAATCCAGTGAGATCTTTAGCGGTGATATTACGTGCAATAAATTGATGCCAATTTAGCTTCGCATGAGTTAATCGAAAATGTAAGGTTCAAAAGACTGCGTGGGCCACGTTGAAGTTCTGCCTACGATTGTAGCCCAAAATGATACGTGTTTAATTCGCCAAGATAAACGGCATTATTATTTAGGCAAGTCTAATATACGGAACCTGTAATTTTGACGAATTTATTGTTTGTAAATTAGCGCTTAACACCTTCGTGCAAAACGAACACAAATGCGAATGGGTCGAATATATTAGAAGCGACATCATAGAAATTTTTCAAAACAGCCACATACATACATATGAACGTGGAGAATCCTTGAAAATATTCTCCAAAAATCCATATCCTTACTTACACGACCATAAACGTATATAAGAAATATGCTTATGTAGGCACACATTTATAGTTTTAGACGAGTACGCGTATTGCAAAATACGTGGGTTGTTACCGCTAATATGATATTAAACGAAGGTAAACAAGAATTTGCTATTACATAACCGGAGAGATGTATCTGCAAGCATCCATTGCTACGAGTGTTATCAAACGTAATTAAGTATAAAATACACATTCGTATACTCGAATTGTTTATTGACATTTATCAAGTTCCAACATTTATCGACGATTAAAAGGTTGAGCGTATGAACCCATGGAGGGATAGCCAATATTACTGTCAGGACGGGCATAAATGTCTTATTAAAATATTAACGAAATATATGCCCCTGTCGTTTTTTGTAATGATGTGCCACTTAGGAAGGATGTATTTCGATAGATAGACAATCCGAAAACTTAAAATGGTTCTTATCCCTATTACATCCATCTAGATGGTAATTCCAAACGCACATTTCCACAACTAGGCTGGCATCTTCAACTGGAGTTAAAAAATAGTAAACTATTTTTGAGAGCCATAATCTCTCCGTAGACGGGGGCACATTTTCGACCAAATCTATCTCTACGACTTATCCACATACCATCTGAGGAGATTATTTATTTGTCAGTTGTAGACCGAAGGACGTAACTAATTAGTCTGCAGTTGCGGGCTACGATTGACAAAGCTTAATTCCCCTCACGGATTATTGGTATATGCAAATCGTGCTTACTTAGCACGCTTTTGCACAGTTACTTGCTAGACGCCCATTAACGCCCAATTTATTTAGGTCGTCATCCAGATTTTATTTTATTAAGTAACTGACTTGTTAAATGTATCTTCGAGCACACCCAAATTAATGCGGTAAATTTCTCAATTTTCCAACGATCGAGTAAATCCTAGGGGAAAAATTTC
Organism: Chrysina gloriosa; assembly: GCA_038088585.1. Lineage (NCBI taxonomy): Eukaryota > Metazoa > Arthropoda > Insecta > Coleoptera > Scarabaeidae > Chrysina > Chrysina gloriosa. The sequence continues at coordinate 6,695,382 of CM076096.1, forward strand.
ATAACAAACAAAAATAACCATCACGCACGAAGGTCTCGAAACAAACGAACTCGTTTTCGTTTTACTAACCCATTTTTTTATATAATTTATGTGCCGAAGTAACAGCATCTCGTTGAAAACCTAATAAATTACTGAAGAACAGCAACAAGTCGTTAATTGGCACATCCGATATCGATACGTTCTACTGGAAACTAGATCTTTGGACCTGTGGGTAATTAATATAGCAAATCCAGTCGATGTAGCGGATGTTACTCGCTAAAATCCGATCATGTAATAAAGTATTTGTAGATATTTACAATCGAAATGTATAGTGGGAATCGGCTCAGATAAAATCATATCCTAATTCGGTTTTCAGATGATATCTTACGTAAGTTGAATATAACGAGGTAGTTACACATTTCGAAATTTTTCCTGACTACCTAGAGAATTACTTTATTAGTCATGCGATAAAACAGTTATGGAGTGACTCCTAGTATTCGAACGTTAACAAGGATTTTGAAGGACGTCGCTATATAATAAGGTAATGTCTTAAAAATAGGCACGTATTTATTTATAAATTAAATTACTTTTTTCATTAACACAAGTGTAAACCCGGACTTAAATATGACAAATCAAATCCGGGGGCTTTGCTTCTTCCACTTAATCAAACCCCCAAAACGAAATGCAAAGAAAACACCTTCAAGGTTTCGCCAAAAGTATCCCAGGAATCCTCCAGCTCCTTTTGTCTGAATCATTGTTTACACATTGATTGGCAGGTAATTTCTATTTTTGGACCGCAGGGGTTTCAAGATATTTTGGCCCGGTTGAGCCACGAAAAAGAGAAGAAAAACTCCGCCATCCGGTTTTGCCCAAAAGAAGGAAGACAAACGCATCTATAATTAGCATTCCAATTTACGATCGTCGTAGCATTTTTACTAATGCTATAAATACCCGAAGATTATGTTTTCAAAGTGGTGCTCCGCGGAAATTTATGCCATCAGATAAAATTTCAATTTATACCTCCTCGGCAGTCGAAGATAACCGAATGATGATATTTGGTAGAATTGAAGGCGCAAAACGAGAAAAAATAGACACCCCTCGCAGTAGAGATGGGTAACGTAATTAATCACTTATTTTTCTTTTTTATTCACCATCATACTATTATTAATACGTATTTCGTGTTAAAGCGGCAAGATTTAAAGTGTACTAAGTTTCGCACATCGATTAATCAAAGCTAAAAAGCTCCCCGGGATAGCCCCGTATTCATATCTTTTTTCTCCCGTTTGCATATCAACAGGCCCACTAATGGCCAGAAAAAGAGCAAGAGCTTGTCTTGGGAAAGGTTTACACACGGCAATAATCTCCGAGCTGCAGCCGTGACGTTCCAAATCGGTCGAACATGAAAAGGATTCCATTATTACAATGATTTTCAGAAAAACACACAACAGAAACACATTAAATGCTTTATTTAATAGTGAAAAGTTTCGCTTTTAGGCGCGGATAATTAATTTTTTCAATCGATAAATCGTGTTTGAAATCAATAAGTATACAGTATTTGCTTGTGTGTCGTTGAAAAGATCGAAGGGAAAAAGTTAATGGATCTGGTTTCGTTCGATTCCAAATCGATGAGTCGATCCCATATACACGTTTGTTCAAAACGATCAAATAGATTCATTTAAGAAATCGCTTTTTTTGCTACGATGTGGGTCTGATTTCCTCTTATAATTTCAAACCGATTAGTTGATTTCCGTGCGTACGAATTGGAGTATTTAATTTTTTGTTCAAATTTGCAAGCCATACGGAGTGAGTGGTTTACATTTTGAAAGTTAAAATCCAAAAGATCAAACGGTTTACCAGGTGTACAAGTATGAAATGCGGATTTGAGAACAAATGACGCACCAATGCAGTTTGTGCTATAAAGATTTGACACTCAACAAGTGTCAGACGCGCACAAGTGATAAATTGGAAAACTGTGTGCATAGTGTTGTGTTCAATATGTCGAAATTTATACAAAACAAAGAGTATTCACGTACAGCATTCGTTTCTTGTTCTCATTTGAAGAAAACTGCTGCTTAATCATACCGATTCCTTCGAGAAGCTTATGGTGAACATGCTCCATCGCATGATACGTGTGAACGATGCTTTCGGCGTTTCAAAAGTGGTGACTTCGATGTTGCGTGGAAAACAGCCAAGAAAATACGAAGATGTGGAATTGCAAGCATTGTTGGACGAAGATGATTCGCAAACACAAAAACAGCTCGCCGAGCAATTGGACGTTAGTCAACTAGCTGTAGCCAATCGGCTACGAGAAATGGGAAAGATTCAGAAGACCGGTAGATGAGTACCACATGAGTTGAACGACAGGCAAAAAAAGCGCAAAAGCACATGTGACATTTTGCAAAAAATCGTTGGGTAGATCCAGCCGTAGCATCCACATCCACCGCGAGACCTAATCGTTTTGACTCTGTGTTTTGTATGACCAGATGGGGCTTGGTCTATTATGAGCTGTTAAAACCTGAAGAAACGGTTAATACTAAACGTTACCAACAACACTTGACCCACTTGAACCGTGTGCTGCTTGAAAAAGCCAGAATACCAAAAGAGGCAACACAAAGTCATTCTTCTTCAAGGCAATGTTCCATCACATACGGCACGTTGGAATTACTCAGCTGGGAAGTTCTACCCCATGCGTCTTACTCACCAGACTTGGTTCCTTCCGATTACCACTTGTTCCCATCGATGGGTCACGCACTCGCTGAGCAGCGCTTTGGTTCGCACGAAAATGTGGAAAAATTGCTGGATGAATGGTTCGCAGCAAAAGCGGAAGATTTTTACTGGCATGGTGTTCACAAATTGCCCGAAAGATGGGAAAAATGTATTACAAGCGATGGAACATACTTTTTTATCATTCTTCCGAATTTGACACGTTTTTTTAGAAAAGAATCCGCATCTCAATCCTTTTCAAATTTCCAGTAACAGAAAGGAGATTTTTAAAAAGAGGAAAACGAAATTTTGTTGGGATCAGTGTGGCAGTGCGCTGCTTTTCGGAAACGAATTCGCCTCCAAAATCAGTCTTGTACAACTTACCATCTTTGGTAGCCGTGATTCCCAAAATGGTCTATGTCGATGTGTGAAAAATGGGGGTGTATGAGACTCCAAAACCACGACAATTCTATACTTCAATATACACTTTCTCCATAATTAAAGAGTAAAGCTAATGAAGTTGACCCCAAAACTTTCCTAAGGATCGTTCCATTAACTTCCTAACAAAGGCTCCAGAACTGCTCCAATTCTATTCTTCCATATACACTTTCTCTTTCATTGCATTTCCCTTTCTATAAATAAACCACATTGTATCGAACTAAACGTTCCAAACTTTTACATGTCCCTATATACATTCGCCAGGACATCCTGCTTAATTGAAACGATGCAGATCTTCCATTCGAGACCCGTCTATTTACTCTTCTAATAGCCCATAATCTTTAATGAATATATGCTTATAACAGCCAGATTCTATTATGACTGGCCTACATACACATCTGTACAATGTAAAGGCTCGTCGAGCAAGCGTTGCGAATTTGCGAGCGAGCGCAGCGCAACGTACAGCGAGCGGCAAATATAGGCAAGGACGTTATTATAACGGCTACAGTGCCGCAAGCCAAACACATTGCTCACATTGCTTAGCAACATCAACGTACGGTATACATATATAAGACGCATTAAGATTCACCTATAATTATGGTAACTGTATCTCTCGTAAAAACTGTCAAGCCAATGATTCACGGTGTTGGAAATGCACCCCGTTCGATGTTACTTTCATTTTGTCATTGGTAGTAAAGGAAATCATTGTTTTGGCTTTGAGGCCTAGTTGTTTTTGCTGTGTGCAATTAGAAAAGATCGTATGTATACGCGGATCGAATCGAAAGCTTTCTTTTTAGAGCAAGAGTAAAAATTTTTGGGGGTCCTGAGCAATCATTAGGACACCAGAGGGGATTTGGTGTAGTCTTGGAAGGCATCAACATCAGAATCGACTAATTGGTTTAAGATTATCAAAATTTTTCAAAAGCAGGGACCATTATGATATACTAAAAAGCAGTAAGACATAACATAATCATCCTACCAGTATGGAATCTACCGCATTGTAAACCCTGTCACGAGCAAACTTACAATGTCAATGTCTACTCCTCTTACTATATTCTACTCCTTTACATCATTCCCAAATGGGATAAATTTAACTCACAAATCACGAATCTTCGCATTAATTGTTCGTATCGACGTGTGTGTGTGTGTAAGCTTACGTAATTTGCCGCATGATTGAATCATTTATTGTGCATTCATGGCTCTTGTATAATACCTCCCGAACAATTTCTCGTTACATCACAAGTGTAGGCATGTTTATCTTTATGTGAGCGCACTAAAAAAATGATTGAGTTGTATAATAATACGAGAAGAAATGCGTATTGTTTATGAATTTCACAACGACGTGCATTCGTGTTTGATATAGATTCTTGAGAATATAAATTACGTTAGACGGTTAGAGGAACGGATCGAAGACAATGAGAAAATTATTAACACCGACTCGCCGTGATGAAATTGAAATTTCAAGGAGTACGCTAAATAAAACAATTCGAGCCTGGCAGAATAAAATAAGTACGATTAGAAGCAATCCAAAAAGGTATTGCATGCTACTACATCGCTAGGAATAACTTGTTCCATTTAATCTTATATCAATTTAAAAGAGTTTGCATGCACAGACAAATATTCGCCTTGCTTCACGAAAGCTAAGAGCAAAAAAGTACATTTCGTGCTATTACCGTTGAAAATATATGTAGAAATCCTTGAAATAAATCTCTACCACAATAAAAAAGTGTATCTAATAATAGGAGTTTAAACATGGATAAAACTTTTGCTATTCCCGACACGATGCGATTTTATGTACGCCAATGTGCTGCTGGGCTACAGTGCTGTTTGTTGTGTTCACAAAAACAGTTGTATTTAAATTTATACAATCATACTTCAAGAAAACCCTATACCAAAAAAAAAAAAATAGAAAGGAAAAAAGAATGAATAATAAATTGACGAACACCAATGGGCGTTGCGACAAGCCATTACTTTGATAACCATCGATGAAATTCATAGCAAGTGTATTAATATAATCCAATCTTATGCACGCCAATGTGTTGCCACAGTATAGTTCGTTGTTTATATCCTGCCAGCTGTTATCAGTAAACTGGGAAAATATGCGGTATGATGGGTCATCTATCCTTTGCACAATGTAATATTATATTACGGAGGATAAAGACAGATGACTTATCATACCGCATATTTTCCCAGTCTAATTATCAGAAACAACGATATTAAAATGCTCAAACGAGTACGGTCCGGATAGGTTTATAAAAAATCGTTTACGTTGACGAACGCCAATGAATGGGTACAGTGCGGTTCGTTAAGGTAAGAAATGACTTGAACGATAGTCAAAAGTTTCTTTGATAAATACCGATGGGCTAGAACGGTAGGGTTCGTTACTGACGATTTTAATTGCTATTATGTATGGTTTTATGCAAATCAGAGGGCGTGTATTTTACAGCAATTAATGATAGTTACGCAGAAACAATCTAATAAATCCACGCAATAAAATATTGATCGGGGCAATTTCGTTACATACATCGCGGTGAACCGGTGTATATTCTTACCGTTGGGTTCCTTTATTTGAATTTCAAGGCCTAAGCGGCTATTTCTTTATTTTAATTGCGATGTTTATACAAGAATATAAAGTCGGTTGTCAGCTACGCGATTTCTTCCCTCTTTAGAGCTAACAAGAAAAAGGAGCATAGGTGGTTGGTTATCCAAACAAGCGGAGAACATAAATATATATATTTTTCATGACAAACTACTAGATTCTGCACAAAATGTCTTCGGAACTGGTTCCCTTTTGGCGTAGCAGCGGTCAAGTTTTAAATATTAACAATAAAACCTCGCGAGGTATTGAAATTTATTTTTAGAATTACAAGGCGCCCTTAAAAGGACACGGTGGTTGTAAAATTTAAACGCTAATTAGCGGAAATAAAGGGAATCCCCCGCCATTTCGTTAGACGATTCGAAAAATTTTAACGCCTTAAGCAATGTTTGTGGACGAAATATATTTGACACACTTCTTTTGAAGCAATCTCGGACTTTCACTTACTACGAGCCGTATGTTTACATTCGCGTAAAGAATTTCGATTTAGGAAATTTCAATCGAAATAATTATTTTCGAATTATATCGAAGGAATGCAATTCGATGGATATCACATTTCTCTTTCTATTGATCGATACTTTAAAAATAAGGAATGTGTGCTAGTAATTTCCGTAATTGTTATATATTTGTGAGATATTGATAATATTGTGGTCATAAAATTGGTCATTTTATAGAGACATCAACACATATTTTGATACAAAAGTAAAATACCAATTAGCAAGAAAATTAAGGATTAAATTCTATTTTATTTCATTCTTCATCATTTTCACAACGACTTTTGTTTAGGACAATAATGTCAATTATGCTTACTTAGTAAACTTTTGCACAGTTACTTGGTAACGTACGTAATTTAATTAGGTCATGGGTAGATTTGATTATATACCAGATTTTGGCTCGCGAAAATAGTCAATTATCGCATTAAAAGTAGCAACTTTGTTGTGGAAACACCTATGTATTTGGGGGTGCTCAAATTAACGTGGTAAACACACCAATCTCTGCATTTGGAGGAAGATCATCACAGGCACTTGTAAAAAGGCAGATGGTTTATAAAATAGAGCCATCTTCGACTTGCTTCTTTCCTGACATCCGCTAAAAATCTAGTACCTACGTAAATACTATTATTTGCAAGAAATGTTACGTATACAAGATAATCGAGCGTAAACGTCGATAGCAGGATCTAATCCCGCCATCTGCAACAAATCGTCTGGAACGACGGCGACAACGACAAGAGAACACTTGTATTGAAGCAAGTAGCTGGCAGGTTTTGTATTTGGTGAAATTTATATAAGAAACAACTTTCACTTAAGCCTGGACGACATTTCAACTCCAACTAAAATAGCTTTAGCGGTTTACTCTTATTTTCATTTTGCTTCGACGACCGTTCTGTTAACACTTACAAAATTAAATGGGCTACAATTTAAGAGGAACTCACGAAGAACCGTGCTGCCTCACCGAAGCGACCTCCACAGCGAATGGAAACGGATTCTAATGTCTATTGACTGTACAACGTTTGATAGACATCTGCAATCGGTGTGATATTCATTTCCAGTGGCGTAGGAATTCGCTTTATTTCTTCCCCGTATAATTTGAAAAATTTTATTACCAATTTTTTCTTTAATTTCGACCAGAACTCCCTAATGAAAGTGATGTGTTATAAAACCAGGAGCTACACGAATTATTTTTTATCGAAACCTCTCGTGTAACAAATCAATCACTCCGGCTATTACAAAGCGGTATTTACAACAAAAAGAAATCACTGTAATAGACTTATTCACAGATAATCCATAACATTTTCAGCTCTCCATGACTGTTAATAAACGCAAGGTCTTACATTTACACGGTCTTACACACACTTTCGTCCTTGATACAGTAAAGAAATATATCCGTTATGAACAGAGTTACGTTCTACAGTGACAATAAATACGAGATTATTGTTACGAATATTGTACAAATGTACATTGTTGTGTTTATAAAGCCATAACGTCAACATTATATACGCTATGTGGCTTGCACATACATATTTATGTATACACGGCGAGAGGAAAAAATACCAGGAGAAAAAAGGAAGGTGTTTCATTGTGTTTCAGATCTAAAAAGAGAGATGATGTTTCGATTCTGACTTTGATATTTTGTTTCGTACGAGCGTATACTATTGGACGCCATGGTATTCAATGCATTACAATGTGTTGATTAATAGGTATTGAAAGATTCCACGGGCACAATTATAGCCCGTGATGATATATCATTAATTAAAATACTTGGGAGTCCGTACTACAAGGTTATATTTGCTCGATGGTGCAATATGGGCATTATATAATACAATACGCTTAAATCGAGTGATTGATTAAACGAAAAAAGCTAGTTGAGATTTTGGGTTTCAGCTGTAACCTCAAGGACGACTATCAAAGATTGACATTTAAGAAATTTGAATTTAGAAGTGATTTCATCACATAAAGATAAAAGTTTCAGAAATGGTAAAAAAGCAATAAAGACATAAGTATTTACAAACATCGTGGCTCCGCGAGGAAATGTAATAAGAACGGCCGCCTTGGTCGAAGATATTATAATCTTGTGTGTAAGCAATTTTTCCCTGTCCCACCATACATTAAGGAACATAATCCGAGGATTTTTCCTTCTAAAAAAGCTGATGAACATGTTACAGTTAAAATCACCACACATCATACGTAGGTGGATTTTAATGGCGTAATTAATAAAGAACTAAAAGCCTTGTATGTTTACTCTTAAAAATGCTCCTATTCGTTTTATTTTCATGCCAACAACGAACCGGCGACGTAAAACATAATAATTGTGATTATACGACAATTTCTTTTTTCACCTTTATTTTTGATTCCCCCTTAAGAAACCCATAACTTTAAGTCTCCCCGGTTCTTTTCACTCGCCATTCCTACACGCGTTAACACGAAAACGAGCTCGAACCACTTAAAATGATTTACAACCCAAGTAAGAGTAGAAGCGGGACAATTTTTCTTCTTCTTCTTCTGGGCTCTTTTAATTATTATAATGTCATGCACTTATTACAAGGTGGAATCCAGTTTCAACATACATAAATGCGCCACCATACATAATAGAACAATAGGAAAACCTGAGGTAACACCGAGTCAACTGTCAAGTGCAAATGATGTTATCTCGAACGCCTTTAAATCATGTCTTCGTGACAAAACGGTCCTTTTGTCTTTTCTATAAGTGCGTGAGAAGGTTCTGTGTATATTTGTCTTTTTGAATAATTATTACTATCTAAACATGATTATTTATTTCTTCAAAAAAGAATAGAAATAAAAGTTTATATTTCATCTGTTAACACATCTTCTCGCAGACCACCTAACTGGAGCCGTCAAATATTTTAAGTTCAACCAATTAAAAATTCATAATACTCGAGGTGGCAGCAATTTAGTCCTAATTTGGAATCATTTTTATCAAGTTGAAGAGTATCTGGAAATCTTGGAGGCACAAAAGCACAAGAAACAAGGGTATTTTGTATATCCACATTGCTGTCCTAAAAGGAAATTTACCATTGTTAGATTGTAGAAGTCATAATTTTAATAACACTTCTCGAACAAACACATTTGCAAGTGAATCAGGGGTTTGATACGTAAATATCTTTATAGTTATTTATGCAGATATTATTGGAAAGTTACTTGACTTGCCGGATTCGATTTATCTTGGCGTACCCAAACATGCAATTGTTACTTCGAAGCAACCAATTCTACACCATAACCTTAATAAGTAGATAAAGAATTCAAATCTAGAGAATATGAGGAAACGTTCCATTTAAGCATATCTCTGCTATACAGATGTCATTGTTCGCAAAATGATAACATTAAAAATCATTTCTGGCATTTATCCATGCGTTGTGCGCATAATAAATCTGAAATGCATATTTTCACGTGCCAGTTGCAGTTTGTCCCGCAGTCGGAGCTTTCGATATTGCATTATTCATGGTCGGTGATATTCTAATCGATTTGGAGGAGTTCTGGTAGTAAATATATTATAATTGGTGAAAGATGTTTCACCGGATTTGTTTTATATGATCACAATGTAACGCAATATCGCATTTCCAGCGTGAAATAAATCAGAATTCAAACAATACCCACTAACTCAACTGGACACCATATACGGAATGACAATCTCCCATCCTCAGCCAAACGTGTTCAACATATGTAATTTAATAAGTTATATATTTCAACAACTTTCAGCGGCGACTGCGTAAACTCGAACTCGAATCGAAATTTTTCGATACAAAGAAGGAAAACTGAATCGGCTTTATTTTTAATACAATCCAATTATACGCTTTTAAAACGGTCTCGGTGGTCCAAGCTGCTGTTCGCTTTCTTTCCTTTTTTCTTCTTTAGGCTCTCCACGGCACTGGATGATTCTTTCGCAGGTGTTCTCATTTCGGGAATACACAACAAAATAAAACTTGTTCTGTGACAGTAGCGTAGAAAAGAATTCCATTTAAAACATTAGTCTCTATTATAAATCGTGCAACAAAGGGTTAATGAGTATACCCAGAATTTTCGACGAAATAAATTTTCCATTATGCACGACATCGTTTTAGATTTATTATTATGCTATTCTTCGTTCAAGAAAAACTTATTATACTTTTTGTTTCAAACATAAGAACAAGAATACCGCATCCCTTTTTATATACTTTAGACATTAAATTACAGAAATTCGAATAGTTCCCGTGTTGATTCAAATTCAAAATGTACAATCATCTTACTAGTTTTATCGAAGAATTATCAGATTTTTCAAGAACTGTCAAATCGTCAAAATTAAGCAACATCAGTGTGTCGAATATATTTATCGAATAATGCCATGTAACGCAAGAATTTTTTAAATAAATAAAAATCATTAGGTATAACAGTGACATGAATAAACTAAGGGTGTGTGGTTCTCCCTTAGAAAACTACGCCACTGCTTCTTCCAACTCAAACAGCTTTTCCAAAAGCACGTGTTAAAATGTATGTAAAAGGAAGAATCTAAAGAAATTCCATGTAGAGCGCGGTCGATTAAAATAGGATGAAGACGAAGGGAAAAAATGTTAGCGAGTTCTTATTCAAAATACTTCTGGATTCTTTTTAAACATTAACGTTAAAAACAAGTGACATTTAGGCGCTTATCACATTAAGCAATCATCATACCACAATTCACCGGCCCTGTTTATCAAATACTTGTTTATTAACCTGACGTACGTCTCTGATGGAAGTACTATTTAATATTCCCGATGGCTTTGTTTTAGACCGACTTTCATGTTATTATGCGTCTTTATATCACATGCTCCGAGATGCCACCGACTTTTTCGTTTGTTCATTTTTCTCCCTTTCGCTTGCTTTTTGCAGTTTTATTAAACGCATTCGCATTTCGCGATACCATACCTCTTCGTTTCAGGCGGAATAAAGTCGTCTGAAGAAGTATTTTTAGTGCTTGGCGTGAACGGAACGATATAAATTTTACCATTTAATTGACTCAAATGGTAATTAATGGACCTTTTTCTTTGTTTCTCTCACACAATCGCTTGATAATTCGGATAGATTTTACACATCCGTTAAAAAATACTTGATTTATGCACCGACTTCTTCTCTTTCTTTATCTCAACCTTGGTCAAAAGTATACGTAGAGGATTAAAGCAAAACAAGGGAAAAATGAAATCGAAGCACTTCATTTCATGCCTTGCTCGAATAACACGTTTGTCTCATTTTCACCCTTCATTTTAAGCAAATTTTTCCAATGCAAGAAGAAGGCACAAACTAAATACTTTTGACTTTAAGATAAATTCCTGGTCGTCATATATTTCCCAGATAATTCCACCTTCGATTTTGATTGGTTTTGCCCAGATGCGATTAGAATCAACGAATGTTTAGATGCCATTGATAACAGAATTTTTGTAATTCCTTTCATGCCCTACTCGAATAATACCTTCGCCTCATTTTCACCCTTCCTTTTAACCAAGTTTTCCAATTCGAGGAGGAGACACAAACCCAAAACCTTTGATTTTAAGATGAATTCTTGGTTGTCCTATACTTTTCAGATTATTCCACCCTTGATTTCGGTCGGTTTTGCCCGGATGCAATTAGAGTCAACAAATGTTTAGATTCCATTGATTTCGTCAAAAGAATTTAACCGTAACAATCCCATTTATCCTTTTTTTCTTCTATTTCAGGACCACATACAAGAAGTGTTGGACAAATGGACTCAAATCGATGACGAAATATGGGCGAAAGTGATCGTTTTAGAACGTAATCGAAGGGTAGCGAAAGCCTACGCGAGGGCACCCGTGCTGACAGTCAATGGATCCGACGACGGCTTCGACGGCTTCCGGTAAGTTCCCGGTTGAGAAATCCTTTTTTCGATTATAAACAAAAAAGAAACGGAGATGAAAAATGATTAGCATTGAATTGCATGCAAATTGGTTTGGATCTTCGGTGAAGCATGCATCCGACAACTCCTCAGACGCATATTACTTTCCCCCGTACGCATTTTCGAGTCTGTTTCATTTCTTGGTCAGCGTTCGCGTGTTTCGTGCGAGATCATGTAGAATAAATTTCTTTTCGATATTAATTAACGAGTTTAATACTGGAATTACAACGATTCGGGGCGTGTTATGAGTTATGATATACCTCGCTTTTGATAATTTTATCATTATCCGTTTGTTTACTTATGTTTTCATTTAGAATAGAAAATTGTAATTGTAAATAATCAGAAGAAAACCTAGCAAGAATTAATGATCGTAAGCTTCTACATTTGGTGTTAACTGTAGAAGCTTCGTTTCGGCTCTGCTGTGTTAGTTCATTTATATCATAAATAGCAAAGATTTTGAGAGTGTAACTTTCAATTCAACTTAGGAGAAAAGTCACTACTTATATCTACTACTACTACTACATCTCCGCTTAGACAAAAGGAATTTGCACAAACGTTGTAAATGAAAAGTGGCATACGAAATCCCGTCTAGTTTCTTTAATGCTTGCAAATAGATCCATTGAATTATAACGAGAATAAAGCGTTTAAGACGAAAGCGTGTGGAGCAAAGCCATGTAACGGAGGAGTTGCACTGCATTTAAAAATAAATTACTGATAATCTCCCTCCGGTGGGTGTTGAGTTTACCTAAACTGGAGTTGATGATTGCATGTTTTGTTGAGGAGCGATATTTATATTGGTCACAAATAAATGATTAGGTCCGGCTGGTCTGCGTGTCCTTGCTGGCAAGGCGACAACAGCACCGCACCTTTCTTTTGTTTCCTAGTAGATTTTTTCTTCTATCTACAGATAACCGTAATTAACGTCTATTAAAGTATTTAATACTCTGAATGCATGTATGTACAATGTACATACATAGGACCGTACATACATATGTATAGAAAATCTTATGCAACGCATTTCCATTAAATAAAAGCATAACAGTTAAATACTGAGACACACTGGAATAATGGCAATACATTCTAATTTATTCTATATCACCAGTTCTATTGGAACAGAAGAAAATCGAAGCTCCGGTATCAATTAAACACACCTTAAGGATGGGATCTATCTTTATTCCCGACGAAAACAACAGAAAAAAAAAACAAGGAGACAAAAAGGCATTGTGGGCGTCAATGGACAACCTTGAGGATTCGTTAGAGCGAATACCGATCTCTTTTTAGACAGATAGGTACAACTATTAACATAAGAATGCACTATTCATTTTTGTCGGGTTTTCTAACACGGACATCGGCGACATCAACAGAAAACAACGAAGCGAAAGACGCTGGAAAGGAAGAAGAAAAGAAAAAAGAGACGAACAACACAAATACACCTCCGTTGGTGTCATGTATGGTGTGACCCTCGTGGGGTCATCTCGAGTCGCTTACATCTAAATCCAATCTAGCGGTGAAAGTTAAAGTCATAATTATATCTCGGTTGCAATCGTAAATATGGACATGCACATGCCTTCATACGCTTTGTTAAATAATCGTGAGTATTTCCTTGTTGTCTCCATTTATGTAATAATGATAATAATAAGCAAAATTGTCAACTGATACACTTGAGAAGTAGTTTACGTAAGTACATTCCACATGTTTACGTTATCTTTACTTAAAATTATCTAAAAGCTTCGAATACCAAAATGTATTGTGGGATTGAATCGAGAATGGTGGAAGAATCTAAGAAACTCCATTTCTTAAAGCAAGCTCTTTTCCAATAATGAGAAGAAAAAGTAAACAAATCTAAGTATGGAGCTAACAACCATTCACATCAAAGAAATTCGGTGTATATTTAAGCATTATGGAGGAATGTACGCCCCGTCTTTAAATATCAAACTTCCTCAAGGAAAAGTGTCGGTTGAAAGTAGAGCGATACCAATTAGGTAGTCGTTGGTTTTTTTCACCCTGTTTAAACCTGAAATTTAAACAAACTTCAAAACGACTTTGGAATGAGGACTCCACAAAACTGCCTTGAGGAAAACCATCGGCTGAAAGTAAATCGATACCAATTAGGTAGTCATTGGGTTTTTCCCCTGTTTAAGCCTGAAATTTAATCAAACTTCAAAACGACTTTGGAATGAGGGCTCCTCAACCCTTCCTCGAGGAAGACCATCGGTTGAAAGTAAATCGATACCAATTAGGTAGTCGTTGGGATTTTTCACCCTCTTTAAACCTGAAATTTAATCAAACTTCAAAACGCCCTTGGATCGAGGACAACCATCGGTTGAAAGTAAATCGATACCAATCAGGTAGCCCTTGGGAGTTTTTCGCCCTGTTTAAACCCGAAATTTAATCAAACTTCAAAACGACTTTGGAATGAGGACTCGGCAATCCCTCCTCAAGGAAAACCATCAGTTGAAAGTAAATCGATACCAATTAGGTAGTCGTTGGGATTTTTTCCGCTGTTTATACCTGAAATTTACAGATTGCATTTATTTTATGCAAAGAATTAGATGTCTATGAAACGTTAAGGATCAACGTGCAATTTCATTCAGTGTAAAGACAAATTTATCCGCCATATGTCCTGTTAAAACAATAAGAAAGGCTAACGCATTTATTACATTGTCTTGTCCGCTCTACTAAAAATGAATAAAATATGAACAGACTGATGAACAATGAGAACGCACGCTGCCGGCCTATCGGCAGGGTTGCAAGAAGCCAAGTCGTCTGGCGCCCCATTACCGGGCATGCTAATTGTGCATTAATATTATTTATTCATTATTATTACAATAAGCCTATTATACGCTCTTTAAGATGTCGTCAGCAGACGTGTACGCTGCTTGCTTCGCAGCTTCTTGTAATAAATATCGTCTCCTTTTCAATAACCGGAATATAGCGGATTAAAAGTGGGTGTTCGACTTTTAAGGGGAATATATTCATATGTATTATACTGTGGAGTATTTACGTTTTGCTCCCTATTTACTTTCGTTGTTAAGGTATATGTAAATCAATGAAATGTGATATGTGCACAATTTAAAGTCCTAAAGATGATGACTCATTTGAAAAAATCGTTTGGTACAGGTAAATATTGGATGCTTGGTGGTTATTTCGGATAGTTTTAATAAGTGTGCATCTTTGTCAAAAATGAAGAGTCAAATTTATTTGTAAGGTGAACCAATGAAAAGTAGAATTTAGGTAAAACAAAGAAATATATGAAAATGAAGACAAGATGGAAAAGATTGATGAAGTAAAGGTAATCTGTAATAACGTCCTCTCTAACGCAATCTAAACCTAAGCATCTGTCCGATTCGATTGTTGCAAATAATAGGACAATACCATTCCTCCAATATGTTTTACAACGGTAAGGATTCCATTCAATTGTCATTGCGTTTTATTAATTGCGGTAGACGAGCCGATACATGGTATTAAGCAATAGATCGGATGAAGGAAGACATTGAATTCTAACAATATTTCTTAGATGAATCAACGTCCAAGCGAACAACGCTATTACCGCACGGTTAGCACTGGTCTAACAGTATGGAATTACGTATAGTAAATGTCATACGTAGAGGTTGAGCAGCGATTTTTACTCAAGGATGAAAAAGAACGGCAGTAGCAAGCATAAGGGGATTAAAATCTGATCATAATTCATAGTTGCATGTTCTGATGCTTGCGGGTGGTTTGCTTTGACAACACCATAAATCATACGAAATATTCACAGACTCTGGCAGTTCTGCCTTTTTCGCAACGCAAAAATACGTTTGAAAAGGCTAGGAAAAATACACAAATGTCAAACATGGAAATTAATTTCAAGGCTCGCTTAGTTTATAATCTCCGGCCAGATTTTCTTTTATTAGCTTTAACTAACATTGCGACCACCCTCGTAAAAATATATAGATATATACGGCCATACGTGTATACATTTATAAATATTCGTAAAATATACAAATTGCGAGAACCGAGAAACCTGCCATACAAGAATCGTATAACTCATTCTTCTCAGCGCATACATTTTGGATCTATTCTTTATCGCTTTTACTTGAATATATTGTATGTACATTGTGTTACTCACAAGGTACAACTATTTTTAAAACTTTTCCTCCTGTATCTACAACACCACTACTAGATAATGCTTAAAGATATTTTGCGACAATCTTTCGAGGATAAAATTTAAAAATTACTTCTCAAACACCAATTATTCAAGGCACACAAAAATGAGGATACCTTGTATGGAAAAGAAGAAAATGTTCCGATTGCATCTGTTTTTTTCTTGTGTCTGATACAATGATGGATTTCCAGAACACTTACACCGACATTCCCCTTTTTTAATATAGATTGAAAGCAATTCAAGATAGAGATTATAACATTTAGAAAATCGACATAAATGAGGTGAAGAAGAGAGTGGGAGAGGCAAAGGAACCAAGTTGGGAAAGATTGGGAGAGGTATTTAACAATCAGTGTGACAACAGTAACAGATTATACTAGAGCAAAATTAGGAGATTGAGAGGAGATAAGCGGGGGTGATAGGATAGGGCACACCAACTCAAAGCCACAACAATGCAAATGTTCCAAATATGGAGGGAATACTTTGCTGACAATTTTGAACAGGAGGACGTAAACACTGAGTTACGACACATAGAGAGAGGAGGGAGACGTAGGTGAGGAGCTGCCAAAATTAACGAGGGAAGAACTGGAGCAAGGACTTCAAAATATTAGGAAAGGAATTAAACAATCAATATGACAGCAGTAACAGACAATTCTAGAGCAAGATTAGAAGATTGAGAGGAAATAAACGGGGGCTGACGGATAAAGCACACCAACTCAGAACCACAACAATGGAAAGACTGGAAGAACTGGAGCAAGCACTTTAGAAGATCAAAACAGGGAAAGCAAGCGAGGCAGAGAAGAATGAAACAAGAAACTCCGACGCCCTAACAAGGAAGAAGAATTCATGAAATAGGCGAAATTGAAAAATGTTAACATTAGCAAAAAGTAATTACTACCAAGCAAGATTTAGACAAAGTTCTGAAATATGCTTTGAGATGGGATGAGACAACGGAATTTTCAGGATGAAATCTAAAGCTCTACGAAACATCTAGGCATGTACGATATTTGCCGATGTATTTCCTCGTCAGGGATTAAAATTCCTGAAACATAACTGTACGATTACTCTCGATCAAAATGTAGATTATCATCCTCGATAAATTGCCATTGTTATTTCTAACCACAATCAAGGATTATGCCTTTCTTCTTTTAATCGCCGACGATAATATGATCTGCATGGTTTCTAATTGAATGTACAAATTGACGAATTCGAAACTACAACATAAAATAGCGAGATGATAATCAAGTTTATGCGGGAGCTACCGTATCAATTGATGCAATTGAATCGGCCGCTTTAATAACTGGTATATGGATGTTGTACGTATAATGCGTGCTAACAATACGACCCCCTATTATTATTACAACGGCAATAAAGTCACGACTATATCGTTACATACGTAGTTACCGTTGGCAATAAATAAAAAATGGAAATAAAGGAACATCGACTGAGATATTGCATGCTCGAGTTGCTTATTGTCATTTTTCTCTTTCGCGATGCAATTTTCATGTGTCAATCCGCATGTTTACAGCTAATTTATTATGGAAGCAGTTAGAATATGTGTGATGTATAGGTTGTTTAACACATAATACGACGCTTAATAAAAAATACACCTCAGACCAGACGTCCTTGTGTAATTGGAAAAACGTCTTTGGCTAGCTACCTCTTGCCAATATCCTAAATAACGAGAGAACACCGTCAGAGTGTGGGTTGAAAAAGATTTTATTACAGTTAATCCCGCAAACCGCGCAAAGTAGAAACAGGGAGACTATAAATGAGTAATGCTCTTCTAGCATGAGCGAATTCATCGAAATAGCACGTGACGATGATGACTTGTGGAATTCTATTTGTTGAGAATCGGAAATGGTAATTTGATAATTTCTCCACGTGGACAAACTAGTAAACCACAATGACATACAACAGAAAAAAGTAAATAACAAACGTGCCAAATTACGACCATAAGAATATACATTACAGCCCCCAGCAATGCTATAAATATGTATGTACTGGTCTTATCCTTACCGCAACAAATTGAATAACTCCAGATACGCATTTTCTTCTTACCTCATCTTTATTTAATGAAGACGACAGCATAGTTGCCGAAATACGTACTTGTCAATTTTCCTACTTTCCCTAAATTTCCGTTGTTGTCTAAGATCTCAGCTTTAAATAATATTGGAGTTGATCACAAAATATTTTAGGGTATCTTTGTAAGAAATGTAAATATCAAAATTTACAAAGTGGAAACTGTGCCCTTACATTTATCATCCCAACTTCATATAAACTGAGAAATCCATCTACCAGGTGTTCAAGTATGAAATGCAGATTTTTTCTGAAAAAACATGTTCAATTCGCAAGAATAATAAGAAGTCCTTTTTCAAAGTATGTTTCATCGCTTGTTATACATTTTTCCCATCTTTCGGGCAATTTGTGAATACCACGCCACCAGTAAAAATCTTCCCCTTTTGCTGCGAACCATTCATCAAGCCATTCCTTCACATCTTCGCACGAACCAAAGCTCTGCTCAGCAAGTGCGTTACCCATCGATGCAAACAAGTTGCAATCGGAAGGAGCCAAGTCGCATGGGGTAGAACTACCCAGCTGATAGCTACCAACGTGCGCGTGCCGTATGTGATGGAGCATTATCATGAAGAACAATGCCTTTGTGTTGCCTCTTTCAGTATTCTGGCCTTTTTTTCAAGCAGCGAACTGTTCAAATCGATCAATTGTTGTTGGTAACGTTTAGTATTAACCATTTCCTCAGGTTTTAACAGGTCATAATAGACCACGTCTCTCTGGTCCCACCAAACACTAAAGCCAAACCAAAGCAATTGGGTTTGGGGGTCGATGTGGATGGTGTCCCTGGGCCTACCCATGATTTTTGGCAAAATGTCACATGTGTTTTTGCGCTTTTCCATTTGCCTGTCGTTCAATTCACGTGGAGCATGTTCACCATAAGCTTCTCGAAGGAATCGGTCTAATTAAGCAGCAGTTTTCTTCAAATGAAAACAAAAAATTATTGCTGTTCGTGGATGCTCTTTGTTCGGTATAAATTTCGACATATTGAACACAACAACACAACACTATGTACACACTTCTCCAATTTATAACTCATGGGCGTCTGATACTTGTTGATGACACAACAAAATGGCGAAGTGTCAAATCTTTATAGCACAAACTGCATTGGTGCGCCATTTGTTGTCTGAGATCCGCATGTCATATTTGTATACCTGGTAACATTCCAAAATTTGAATTTGGTAAGAAACTTTTAATTTCGTCCTTCTTCCCTGACCGACAAGTGGGTGGATACGTTAAGTCTTATAATCTACTTTAAAAGAATTAACACAATTACCGAACACGTTCGAGCATTCCTGCTTATCTTGTTTCAGTATTGCTTCCTCGGTGTACTTCTAGGTGTGAACATCTATTACAAATAAGCATCGTAAAATATTATTATTCATATATTCAAAATGAATATGGATGCCATTGTGTGACGGAGATAAGAACTTCTACAAAACTTTAATTTAGTCCAATCCTGTTGAACACGCAGGAATCTCGCAGTAACCGTGGCACATTTCTCAATGCCACGTACATTTTGATACAGTAAATTACTTTTCGCCAAAGATACAAATGCCTACAACCTGCTTACATTGCCCGGACAGCTGGATTTTACAGCTGCGAAAACGTATACGTACTTGTAGGTATTTAGTCCTCGTTCATCTCGCAAGATCTTCATTATTTTGAGTTTTTGAAATTTAAATACGTTTCGGGAAGACCCTATTTAATTTTAAATACGTTTTGGGAAGACCCTATATAAAAACAGATACATGCAACTGCGTTATAAGCGTTATAAGCGAGATCGCAGGACAATCATTAGAAAGGCTACCTACTCCAACGACAAAGTATCTGGTAGCCTCGAATCTATTTTGCAATCGTTTTCCACACCCACCGCAGGCAATGAATCGCTGCTGTTAGAATTCCCTACTTATATCCGTCGAATGCAATCGGGATTCATCGAAAATATCAAGACAAGTTGGAAATCGGTGAATTTCATACGCCAGGAGCTCCGAGTTCTTTGTTTTATTTACCGATTTCGCGTGTAAGTGAGCAGCTGGTAATGTTGTGTTACTTTCACTAACCTGGGACAACACATACTCTCCTCTACATGTTGCTCCGCGTTACAGTTTCATTTAAAAGTCACGTTCACGTTTATAATTCAATGGAGTTAATGGGAAAAGAATCATGCTTCAATCGAAATACGGATCTAAGTCGTATTCTTTGTTATTTATAATAATACATTTCACGGATTATTGGCATATACAAATTGTACTTACTTAGTTTTTGTACAGCTACACGGAACAGTCATCTCGGATGGATTCGGACAAATTTTTGAGTTTTTTGATCATACACACCAGAATATTTATTTTAATGTGAAAATTTAATTATAATTTCTTTTGAAAAAATCTCTTTTATTTTTTCAAACCCCACCTTATTAATTGCTGTACACGACTGGACTCCAACTCTTTCAGATATCGTCTGAATGTTTGACGTAAATATCAACACGCTGTGACCAGTTCGTGTAAAGACCTTGAAGGAAATCCTTCAAAAATAAACCATGTCTGAATTCACCTCGCCTGTCCGAAATCACCCCAGATGACTGTAGCTGCCCAATAACGTACCTAAATTAGGAATTCTCTGGGGAGTCATCCAGATTTTATTGTATTTAA
The DNA here is from genome assembly GCA_038088585.1 of Chrysina gloriosa. Taxonomy (NCBI): domain Eukaryota; kingdom Metazoa; phylum Arthropoda; class Insecta; order Coleoptera; family Scarabaeidae; genus Chrysina; species Chrysina gloriosa. The sequence continues at coordinate 6,716,344 of CM076096.1, forward strand.
AATGATCATCGGGGAGATTTCTAAAAACTCAATTCAATTTCAACAAAACTCATCAAAATTTGATTTGAAATTATGAAAATTAAATTGGTTTGCCAAAACCGGTGAATGCAAAAAAGAACTGATAATGACCTAGCATTCATCTCCCTGTCGCATAAAAATCGCAACTTTTCGAAGTCAATCCGAATCATCTATCATTCCATTGTTACAGCATCGGCTTGAACGGTTTCGACAACCCGATGAGAGACCAAAAGACGGAAGAATATAAGCGCCATATCGGCCATGTAAGTATCATTATCTCCAACTAACCGTATCATAAAACATAATCGTTCTATTACGTTGAGCAACGCTAAATGCAGAGGCGTAGGTGTGGTTACGATCTTGTGCAATCCCTTCGTGTAAATGTCGACATTTTTAGGGTGTCAAAATAAAAATGGATGACGCCGGTAATATATTGATCAAGAGGGTGTCGAAATGCAACGTCTACATTAAAAACACCGGACAGGATGACGAAACGGCTATCGGGAATGAAATACTAAAGGTACCGGGATGCGCGCTGGAGCCGGAGAAACCAGTGAAGGTATTTTTAGAAATTGTTCGCTTGTTACCTCCCTAAACTAAAACAAAAAAATCCTCTTCTCAGTTGTTCGATATGAAGAAATTCCAGTCGAACGTCAACCGGGAATTACGCAGAGCTTATCCAGATCGTAGAAGATTAGAATGCCAATGTCTCAGTGCGATAGCTTTTGTTAAAAGCGAGCAGGAATTGTTGGAATGTCCCATATGGGTGTTGATCATAAATGTAGTTGCCATGGACATGCTCAAATCCAAACTACCACCCGGTAAATTCTCCCTCAAAAGAAATTAAACGAATCGCCGAATGACACAGAACGTATCATTTTCAGTCCAACGAGTGATGGATATCAAAAATAGACCGCGCATTCCCATACCGGACGAGGATCCTTACAGCATCGCCGGTAACGGTAGTGGTTCATCTGGAAGTTCTGGCTTTGCAGGGGCTGGTAGTGTAGCGGCAACCAGGGAACAACTTCTTTTGCAAAGCCAGCAACATGCTCAAAGGCGTAGCGAGAAGCCCCCAAACTCCCACCGCGTGAGAATATGTATCCTCACGATATTCCAAAGGTAACGGTTTGATTTGATGGTAAAATTTGCTGGAGGCAACGATTTATTTGATATTTCAGCCTGATTATGATGACCATGAAGACGAAAGACTAAAACCATTCCCATCCTCGAGAAGCAAAGAGAAAACTAAAGATAATAAAAAATATGGTAAGATGCTAAAGAGAATCATTGTCTTTTCTTTTTGAGAGTTATCTTGCAAACAAAATCTCTATAATTTGAATCATGAAGACATGTAGTAGAACACTGGACACCAAAATCCAAATTATCCAGATTTTAATGCGAAATTACTCGCAAAAGGATTTATTACTGCCTAATATATAGTCCTCGATATCATTTCATACATACATGGCTAATTCCCTACGATTACCTTAGTTTACTGCTTTCTATCACTTTTTCTTGGAAGAAGATCAATTTCTAAGTAGTCTAAACTCCTCTAAACCAATACTTTCAAACCAAAATATTCAATTTTACTTTTTTTGTGACTCTACAGACGACCCATACTATTGTGGATTGCGCGCGAGAGTTCCAAATTTCGTCTCCAAATCGAAACCTAAGGAGCCCGTTCCAAGCAAACGTTACTCCATAACCCAGCAACAGGCTCCCCCACCCTTACCAGCGATGGTACACCACCAACACAACATGCATCCACACCACATGCATCAACATCCAATGTGGCATACGAGAAGTTTCGAAAGCGGAATTGGTATGGATTTTTATTGACTGTAACAAACACAATTTTGCTGTATAATTTGAAGTTCAAAAAAGTCAGGAGATTTGAATACCTCTAAAAATGTATTTCGACAACTATGTGGCGCACCAGAATGAAAGAGTACTTTAGCCTTTCGTGCTGATGTTCGTACATATGAGAACTCAATTAAGAAATTCTCCCCATATGTACTTAAATGCCCATTTTTGCAGCTATTTACCTCTACCTCTCTAATTTCGTGCTGGTTTTCATGGAGGATGACAAGATAGTTGTCAAAATGCGCTGTTGAAGTGTTTCACCACCTATATTGTCATTCTCATCAGTTTTTCGTCTTTTATTTCCGTGGTGAATGTTGAAATAGTTTGCGAAATGGGCATTTGGATTCCTTTCACTTTGTGGGGAATTGATTCGATAATCAAACAAATTGGGTATTGAACAAGAAAATGTTTAGTCCTAACTGAGGATGACCCAAATTACACGAGTTTAGTTTAAAGTTGATTTCCATCTTTCAGATTCAGATATCATCGAATCGCCCTATAACCAAATTTATGGACGTCTTCCAATACCTACCAGAGGTTATATACCAGCACAACCACGTACCATGTATATTGGCGAATGGGATTGAGAAACTGTGTTTGTCGGAGTAGTAAATTGATCGAGTGTGTGTAAATCTGGTTTTTGAAGAATCGGACTTAAAATGTAACAACGATTACTCCTACATGTACTGCCTACCTAATATATGTAACTGCCAATATATAAAATCATATTTTATCAACCGAATCCTTACTCTCAGTATACCATTTATTTTATTATGTATTTTATTAGTTATTATCATCATACATATACGTACGTTGTATATAGAACTAGACACAATTAATTACTCTAAGCCCCCTTTTTTATGTTATTTCCCTTCTCTTAAGGTAGTTATCAAATACTCAAACACAAGTGTAGAAGTGGTTGGATGAATTTTGAGAATCGAGTGCGTGTCGAATATATTTTTGATAAGTCATTTTATAAATTAATGTGCTTTACGATAATATTGTAAACTTTTCTCTTTGTGTTGTAAAATTGTAAATGATATATTTTTTATGTAATTTATGAAATACATGGTGATGGAAATATTAAAAGCCGATCGTTTTATTCCCTTCGAATGAATCCGAAAATACACCGCCATAAATTGAGGATTTTAACCGAGATGCTAATGGTCAATTCCAGGTGTAAACAAAATCTACCTGCGGAGGTAAAAATTTACGTCCCTCTCTCCCCCATTTTTCTTATATTTCTTCTTTCGAATATCTTCATTCCTTTTATTCTGAAACCTGATCGTTTCGTTCGTATATTAATAATTTTTAATTAACTGCTATGGGATATAACACTTTACCGCACCATCAAACTAACTAGATTAGCAGATTTCACGACGGAATTCCGAGAAGGGAATGAGCCATAAAAGGAGATGAATAGGGGTCCTTATCCGAAAATATAACCAGAAATATTACCATTTATCGCCGTATAAAAAGCAAAGAAGATGGAAACAATTCGGTGGCTTTTATCAATAACATTTCCAGCTCGTGCTGGGGCATTATAAAAGAGATACGGCCAAAACCTAATGGGGGTTTAAATTGATGAGGCAAAATATGTTCGGGTAAGTGGTAATAAAAAGAAATTGGATAAAAACCGTATATTGATTAATATTAAAAGATTATTCGAAAGAAATTGAGAGTTGTAGTCTTTCTTTTCTCCAAAACAGGCAAAACCACAAAATCAATATTCTTCTCTAGAGGACCCCTAAATTTTCGACTGTATTCCTTCTTAATCTACAATTACGTTAGTGCAGTGGTCCGCAAATCGCGGCTCTAGCGACTTGAGTGCGGTTCGCCCAGTCGAAGCAGGTGTCGACAAGCTGCAGATCTCAAAGTAACTTTTGGCATCAATTTAATAGGTTGTTATAATTTGTGTTGCAATTTCTATTGACATGGCTACAAATAAAAAGCAAAGAAAACCATGACTTTAAAGTTAAATTATCACACAACAACAACTCAAATTTGCAGATGCACTTTACAGCTAAACACTCATCATTTGGGTGTAAATACCCCGCCGGTGATGCGAGGAAGAAAGCAGTTGAGAAACTTCAGAAGAGTCAAAACAATATCCAGCCCTGTATTTAATTCTTGGGTACAATCTTGGAGCAATGTTAACATTGAAAGCTGTATTGTCGGCCAAGAGATTGCAAAGCGAAGCAAACCATACGCAGACGAACGAATTGAATTACCCTCCCTTTGCTATTGACTTTTGAAATGCAATTGCTGGAGTTAGAAAACAAAGAATTATGGAGTTCGAAATTTGAACGCTTTAATGCTGATCTGAAAAAATAGAGAGAAACAAATGATGATCTCAGTTCACAGCAAAAGTGGTCTGCTTTGAAAGACCTGGAGAAGGAAGACGTGATAATTTTCAACACCTGGAAGAGTATTCCTGACTCTTACGATCAGTTAAAAAGAAACCAGCATTTACTATTCTTTCACTCTTTGGCTCTACGTATTCATGCCATCAGTCATTTTCAAGCATGAACTTCATCAAGAGGATGAGAATCTGGAAACCTGCTTGGAAATAAAAACCACGACATATAAACTAGACTTATCAAAATCCTCCAAGGAAATGAAAGGTCGTAGTTCACATTAAATACGTGTTTTGTAAATAAGATTATCATTATTATTATTATATCTGGCTGTATTTAATGTTTAGTATCTAGTTTAAACCGACTCCCAAAAACTTCTTGACAGGTTCTTGGTTTTTCGGCTCTCAAAAAGATGTTAATCGTCCTGATGCTGATTTTTGGCTTTTTGACTAATGAGTTTGCCGACCACTGCGTTGGTGGAATACTAGATTTTAGATGAAATATGATTATTTCTGAATGGCATCAGTTATCCAACTGTGATGATAAGAACCTACGATAATTTCTAATATCTTAACATAAAATAACATAGTGTGTACGAAGTTGTAACGCGATTTTAACCACGGGGGTGTTTATTTTTAAAATGCTCGTCCGCCTGAAATTTGATATATCGACAGAAATTCCTAAAATAAAAGAGTTATTCGGAATCTGAAGTCGTTTCAACTTCTCTCGTCCGAAGAATACTACTTGAGCAACCACTTGTACGACCGGCATCAAACAGGTATTGTCCGTTTACTATTAAATTTCTTTCAACATCGACGTTTCTAGCTCCTATCCTTTTATTTGTCCCACCTCCTTATTCAAACAAGATCGCTTTATCAAGGGAGAGGATTTATTTTAGATTTGGCACGGCCGCAAAGCCAATATTAATCATAATTATACACATATAAAAAATGGAGGCAATAAGCATGCTGTGAAGGATCCTCTCTCGCCAAAAAGAGAACAAAAAGGAAGCTACCCAAAAAGAAGATGCAATCGACTTTTACTCGTTCTTTAGACCCGAAATTTATGGGGCTGTAATGGTGGTACGAACATAAAAACACGATGTTCCTCTGTAACGTCTGTAAAAGTTATTAAGCGCCATAGGAAAGTAATTAAAGTCTAATCTATATTGGTAATGTGTCATGAAGTAAGAAATATTGATGTGCCGTTTTTAAAATTAAATATCTCCTTGAACGTAACGCGTCCTTAAAACCCATCAAGACCCAGCAGCTTTCTAGAGTTTCCTCTAGATAATTTATTCCCCATGCACTTCATCAAAACGAAATCATGGCTTAAAGATCAATTCTTGACAAACAACGGTAGCAATTAGATGCTATCGATCCTCATAATTATGGTACCTACGCCATGATAAACAAATCTAACATTATGGTAATTGATAATAATCGTCGTTGGGCATGGACTAAAAGCAGAGTGGTGTGACGCTTACCAGAGGCGTAGGGAAGTTTCTATATACTCTTCGTTTTAAAATTTTTGGGCATGAGTATATGATGCTTAGACCAAAAGGCTTCTGAAGCCTCAAATAGTTTTAACTTATTATTATTAGAAGGAAAAGGGTTTTTGTTTGATTAAAATATTTCACCACCTTTCTCCAAAAAATGCAATTTATTAGTTCTTTTGGACCAAAGGCAATTATATGAAATTTATGGTATTTCTTCGGAATGTCCTTGAGATCTTTTCAACACAATTTTTAAGAAATCCTATAAAAAGTCTTTAAGGTGCAACATCGAGAGAGTAGTGATAACTACTGCTCACTCAACTACTGGACCAAGTAACTAACTGCTGTTTGACTATTGCATTAATTCAATGACTCTCAACCTGGAACCCTCTGAAAAGGTTGGAGAAGGAAAATAAAAATTAAAAGGAGAAAAATGAGTTTCTTCCGGATTCTTTTCATTTATCTCAAACCAAAAAATCAAACCATTCTCAAAATATAAGAAGCGAGTTTTAAATTTTCACCCACACTATCGAGACGAGGGCAAATTGTTAATCGTTTCTTAATTTACAACCGCGCCGCTGGTTTGTAGGTGAAGAGTGCGACTTCTGGGGTTACCAGCTATCAAGCAGTGACTGATGCCCCGATGAGATCGCGTTGGACAAGTACTTTTCGCCTACACATCGCAAACTGGTTAGCAATAGACTGAACTATTTGTTCACGGCGTATTATTTTTTCGCCCCATCCGTCCTTTATTTTTCCTCCTCCGTTTTTCCTTGCGAGGCCAACACCTCGATAGCGGTACGAGGGGATAAATTTGCATGTCTTATCGACGAACAGATTTATAACAGGACATAAACAAGCGTATTGGATCGAGTTACCGACAAGGTGGCCCCCTAAATCATCTATTTAACCCAGAACCAAATCGCACAGAAGAGAAACGTAAAATATGTAAAAGGAAATTGAGTGATTACAATAACTGTGGTGCAGTATTTATGACACTATATCACATCGGAAACTATTAATCGCACAATTATGTACTTCGTAAGGTCGTTGGTAAGATATGGTTTGAAGATGTTACCCAGTAAACATTTTTTAAATTTCGCGGACAGTTTAAGTTGGTAGTTCCGGCAATAGTGAATATATTCGCATGCATTGTGTTTAAAAATTGGCGAGTATGTCCACTATTGCCGGAACTACCAACTTAAACTGTCCGCGAAATTTAAAAAATGCTTAGTGGGTAGCCTCTTTGCTGGCGAAGCATGTGTCACCAAATGTAATGAAGTAATCGTGTGGTGAAGAGTTTATAGGCGTGATAGTGCGCATGTAACAGTGGTTATTCACTGGTCTAGGGTAAATAACTACTACTTACTACTATTTACTAACTAAGGACAATTTGCATATGCCAATTATCCGTGAGGAAAGCTTTGTCAATCCTAATTACAGTTGCGATCTATGATTGATAAAGCTTAATCCCCCTCGCGGATTATTGACATATTCAAATTGTGCTTACTTAGTAAGCTTCTGCACAGTTACATGGTAGCTATCCATCTCATTTTGTTAAGATTTTGGCCCTCGAAAATAGTTTGCTATTTTTATCTACTTATCTATCTATCTATCTTTTAACTAAATTGTAATTGTTACCAATATTAGTTATACAATTATCATGACCGATATTATTAGTATTTAGATCACATCACATTTTAAAAAAGACACCAAGTTTGATTTTGGCGCCATTAACTTGCTAATCCGTATCTTAGCGAAGATAAGAACCTACCCCACAAAATGTAATAATATCCCCCACAAATAGGGGTAAAGTTCCTGTAGATTGAAATAAATGTGGTGGTTGTTAAAATTTCAATATTTCAACTTGCTACATACAATTATATATAATTTCAACCCTAAAATGATAATTGATAACAACGATGACATCCTCTTACAGAGATCTGTAATTCCATTTAAATTAGATTAATCTCATTTAATTTAATTAAAGAAAAACATATATGTATATATATAAATAATTAAATCTAGTTCAGTAACTTCCATTTCACCCAGAAAAGCTCGAAAATCTAGAAGTTCTACATACAACCATTTCTAGGTTAGCATAGGGGGCCCAACACGACTGGAACATGCTAGTAGGTTATGTCCTATAAATCACACAATTTCTACAATTAAAACTCTCCTTTTTAGGAAACACAACATCTCAAAGACTTTTCCATCTCTACATGGTATGAGCAATTCAAAAATATTTCTTTGCAGACAATCATAATTGATTTGGCCCCCGAGTTACTAAAGAAATTTAGAGACGAGGACTACGAAAGTGAGCTAGAAAACACATGCCCTGCCAATTATGTAAATCAAATCAAAAATGCATTGAAAACCTTTAATGATGAAGCTTTCGTCAAAAACAATTGGCATGCACCAACCGTACGTCCCCCATATCCTAGATTTGTATATCACTAATAAATACGTTCCGTAGGATGCTAAATTTATGTCATTTGGTAATATGTTGAAAATATCCCATATAAATGATATTATCTTGTATTTTACATCATCCGATATTATCATGGGAGATTTTGATAATAAAAGTTTCCATTCCTATTGTATCGCTTTACGACCGTGGGTGAACATCCATCCTGCTTCAGAATTCAGGTGTATAGTAATCAATAATATCCTCAGAGGTATGTAGAATTTCATATTTAAATAAATTTTCTCAAGTTTCATTTATAGGAATAAGCCCTAGAGACTGGCCGACGTATTACCAGCATTTTGCTGAGGAAGGTTCCGATATTATCCATAAAATTTCTGCCTTTTTTAAGGAATATATTCAGAACAAATTTTCGAAAAATACATGTATGAATATGATGTAATACAGGGCGTTAAGATCATACTTTTATGATTTTTCTTGTAGATATATTCGATGTGTTCATGACTTATCCAGATTCGATAACTTTATTGGATTTTGGACCATTAATAGTTAAAACCAATTTGTACGCCTTTAACTGGAACGAGATCCAAAGCATAATGAATAAGGTAAAGGGATTTTTTTAGTTTTGATCTGCTCATACTGAATGCGATCTTTCTTATATATAGGGATGCACAGAAGAAGTTGCCCCCGTATTTAGGTATCTAGAAAATGATATTGGTATAATGACGAGAAGTGATGCCTTGTTTAAAGTATCGCAATCCCAACAATAATGATATTTTCGCTTTGTATATGTGCCTTTTTAATAATATATTATATAATAAATTTTTCTTATTTGGTGTTGGTTTTTTTTTATTGATTAAATTGTAGAGCTAAGTGATTCTCTACCTTTTGGGGTGACAAGGTAGCGGAACTACTAAAGGAGGCACTCATTCATATGGGGGATTATCCTGTTGGTCTGAAGAAGAAAATATCTATAATTATTTTTCTTTCTCGATTAAAATAGTTTTAGTGATAAATCAAATATGTACTTTTTAGATAAATAGTAAATATTAATTTTTGTTGTTATAAATAAATACTATCTTTATAGTTTATATTCTTTATGCCTATTGGAATTATTGCAGCGTCTAGTTAATAAATAACCAGGAATTTCAAATTTACCGCGCTTTTGCCAATTTGTAGCATGTTAATCTGTCTGTTGCGCTTATTGGTATACATTTAAGGGAAGTGGCTTAACTTTTTCTCTTGGATGAACAGGCTATAGTCATTCCTCATACATTTTTGGAAATTTTTTAAAACCATGATATAAGAGGAATAGGTATGCTCGTAGATTTTCCTAAAGTCGTCTGTAGCGCGCATGGGCGTGGCTTGGTCCACGTGCCATCACGATAGCTACATCTGACCGCGTTTGACTCGTCTGTTTATGTGTCTTATCTTGTTGTTAAAGGTTTCAATAATAAGGAAACAACTTTCATAAACACTAGGATCTATAAATAAAAATAATGGACGAAATGAAAATTTGACGGGTTTATAGCTATAGTTTTTATATATTGCAAAAACCATGATACAAATATATTAGGTATGCTCATAAATTTGCCAAAATAGGATTTTCTTGCTCATTTCCCAATGCGCGTCATCATTTGCCTTTAGTTCTGGATGTTGCATTGTTGGTTGTCTGTTTCGTTACTGTTAGAAATAGCCAATGCAACTCATGATATGGTGTGTTTTGCGCGTTGATTGTGTGATGTTCATTGTGCAGTGTTTTAGTGTTGTACAGTGTTTTTATTTGTTAATATTTTCTGATAAAATTTCTAACTATAGAAGGAACTTAAGAATTTGATTTTGCAGAATTGCTTGAGGAAGGAAGAGTTGGTTATCTTTGTGATTGGAGAAAATAAAATAGTTTATAGAAAATTTTCGTCCGTACTTCACTATTGGAACGTGACTGTCTAAACTATCCAGGAATTTTCTGATGTCTTGGTACCTCAATAAATAACTTCCCTCTCAGTAAACGTTTTTTAAATTTCGTGGACTGTTTAAGTTGGTACTTCCGGGAATAGTGGACATACTCGCCAATTTTTGGAGGTGTTTTGATCGCTTGACAAAAAGGAACCTTATTGTTCTTAGGTTGGCAGCTTGTAATTCTCTCAAATTTTGGCGCAGATTGGTCAGTTGATATAGGAGTGGGGATGATTCCTATGTTCATGATTGGAGGTATAAATACGGCGGAGGGGGAAGTTAAAACTATATATATATAGGAGCGTATCGTGAGTTAGGTGCCTGAAACGAGTTTCGGAACGGGACTATGGTCGTTATTCGCGAAGTTTAAGAATGTAGCTTTAGAGATTTAAGTTTATAGTTAAGGAACGTGTCGTTTTAATACGATAATATCGTAATTAGCCATTCGTTATAAGTTTGTGAGTTTGAATAGGTGTGTTGCAGATAAGAAATTAAAATAAGATTTTTGGTTTTGGAGGTTATTTAAAAAGAAACGGTCAGGTTTGTAATTAGATAGGCGAAAGGTTTATATTTGGAACGTAATTTATTTTTAGATCGTTCAGTGCGAGGTCCTTTAAATATTTTGCGTTTTGGACGTGGTAGTACGTGACATGTTTAAATGTCCCTCTTGTCATAAGGGCCTAACGCATGCGTAACGTCATATACGGCGTTTTCTAGTAGTAAACTGTGTAACTGGTGTAAATATGGAGTCTCAAGTCGAAGATAAAAAACGAGAGTGTAATTCTTTTAATATAATTGAGGGTGAACGAACCATCAGATTGATTTACGAGGTGATTGTTTAGCGAAATTGCGATTAGTCCATGATGGTTATTTAGTATATTTTGCATGAACTTTACCGAGTAATTTTGTTTTGGCATGGCCGCCATGTTCCGTAAATGAATTATTCCAAAAATTGAAGATTAAGAATTAAATATTTTCGACTGCTAATGCTAGTGAGTGTCGGACGTGATGCTAAATAAACAAAAATGTGTATACTGTGATCGGAGCCGGCCTAGAAGTACCATAGACGCATGTTCCTGCCGATGTTTGTTTAAAATTTCTTAGTTACCTTTCCATCAGATGAAGATGACTTCCAAACAATCGGAGCCTGATAATGTTTACGAACCTTTCGAAGCACGTATCATTTTCATTTAGTTTTGAAACTACTCAAAGTCCGAGTGATCTATTCCTGAAAATCACATAAAATACCCTTTTCGAAAAACTGTCAAAACTTACACATCAGCATGGAATACTTGGCAGGGGGCCTATGTACCACCACCTACCTGTATTCCAATCATTTAAATCAACTTCCTCGAGCAATTTTGTCTTTTCCAATTACGAATAAATCACTTGGGCTTCCTGAAAACTAACATATCATTATGTTTATCTTACCGCAATACAGCTCATTTAATTTCAGTCGTTAATATGAATTTTCTTAATCTTAAACTCACTACATTTATATTTAGCTTATCTTGATTGATTTCTGTTGTTAATTAACTAGTCCGTGTTAGTGTGCACTTCTAGAGATTTGCTAACTTACCTCATTTGATTCACGTTTGCTAGTATTTATTGTATTTTGAGAATCGAGCTTACGATAGGAATTTTTCTCTTTTAGAAATCGGACAAAGTACTTAGTAATGATAATGAACCATTCCATGCAAAAATCGAATCGCTTATAGATTTATGGAGACAGCTAAGTCTTTGCGGTGTCTCACCCAAAATTCAATATGTTATCAATCTTATGGATTGGGCCAAATTACACACTTTAAATATTGTACTTAGTGGTGAATGGAAAAAACATAAAGGTATGGTTTCTTGCCTTTTTTTTTTGTTTTATTCATGTTCATTTGTACGTTCAAAACTTAGCATGATTATATGTTATAAATGTAATATTCTAGCATGCAGTATTTTAGCCTCGTAACTGTGATATCGATGTAATGACCCCCTTCAATTTAATTTTAGAAAACTATGGCAACAAATTGTATTATGAAGTTGAAAACTGCGAAAAAGAATTGTATAAATTGAATAATTCATTTTCAATGCACTGCAAGAAGCTTCTGAGAGTCATCCAAGATCCGTGGGGTAACTCCACATTGAATCGGTTACTCAATACACCAGATCCAGTTATCGAGAAAGAAGGTAAAATCTACCCCAACGAAATCCCATTCTTCCTAACGTATATATTTTTGTAGAGTTCGAGTTTTTTTGGGCGAGTCCGGATATTTGATTTCGATGAGACTGAAAAAGCTATGCGAATCTCATTGTGAGGATTTAGCATTAAATCTAGCCACGGCTTACATCAGGTGCTGTAAATTCGCCGATACGCAGAAGGTCAACATGAATCTTACGGACGATCAGAAGCGATTTATGTTAGATGTTTACATTGCTTTGCTGTTTAAATATAAGAAGACATCTGTGATTTTATCAACAGTGAGTCCGATGTATTTTGTAATAAGAATTTATTGATTCACTCAACTGGATCATTCAAATTAGATTTTACGGAATCTATTGAGAATCTATGAAATCCTATGAAAACGGGGATTAAATTTTATATGTAGTACACCTTCCCTAACTCGAAATTTCTCTATAATCCGAATATTTTAGGGAAGTTTGTTAAGAATCTTATTCGTTTAGAGCTAGGGATAATATCCTAAGCGGATATGATGATTACTCTGGGCAAACAGCGGTAATTACGAATTAATTTACAACAGCTCATATATACACAGAACTACTCGCTCACAGCGTACTGACTAGACTGAGGAGTCGGCGATGCTGTCGCAACTTATTTCGTAATTGTATGCTGCTATTGCTGTTTGCCCGGGCTAGTGATGTAAACGCGCATTGTCGCCCAAAGAGACTGCCTGATCTTTTGTGGAGCGTTTATAGTCAACACCTGACTTAGTTTATCTGGGCAGCTGTGCAATCCTGCGTCCTTAGTAGTCACTTATGTATAAGGTAAGATAATCGTGTCGTCCCAGCATAGCCCCAACAGCCGGAGCAGCCAATCATTGATGAATGTGTGCAAATTTGAATTGCTATACCACCCGGCAGATGTTTACGCGTCGCATCAGACAGGCACGTGCCGAGTTCCGTTGGCTGTTCCAGCTGTTACGGATGCTGGGACAACTAGTTTATCTTACCCTACTTATGTGGTAGGAACAACTGTCATAATAGGAATAGTAAACTGTTTTTGAAAGCCAAAATCTTAATCAAATAAAATCTGGATAACTCTCCATACAGGGTGCGCCCCAAAAGTCATGAAATATACGGTAGATACGGTACAGTTTAATTTAAATGAACTCGTTTTTTTCACAAGAAAAACTAGAAAAATAACCAGTATGAGTGTAACAAAAATGTAATTCCAACTAGGCGCTCCCAGTGAGGATGTCTGTGGTTGTACGCAGTGAGCGAATGGAAATGCCCTCCGTCTCTGCCCTTCTCCCTCTAGGAAATTTTCGACTTTCGTAACCCGTAACTTATATATTTTTTTCTCTGTTCTCAATTTCTAGTTAAAAATGTTGAGTCTGAAGGACGGTTTGGAATTAGTGAAACGTTTCGCCAAGAAGAGGGTTACCATTTCAAAGTTATGGCGTTACGCTGGTCGCATCACACAACTAGCTGCTGTCTTGTTTTGTTCCACTGCTGTGATGCAGCCCATCGAACAGAGCAGTGACGTTCTTACCGGTCTCGTTGACGCGTGGTTGACCCTGTGTGAGAAAGAGGATAGCTTGGAGCCTTTGATTGCCTCAATAAGGAAGGTGATACAGGTTACCGTAACCGCGCCTCACATGTACATATTTTGCGAAGCTCTTAACAAAAAAGTAAGTTGTTTACATGTCGTTTCTTTTTTCTGTGTACTAGTCATTTTACTATGTCGTTTCATTGTTATACAGTGTGCGGTTTATGCGATGAGGTAATGCCAAAGTGTCTGATTGTGTGACTGAAACGATCAGACGCTTTGTCTGGGCGACTGTGGAAGCCCGCGTCATCCCATAAACTATCTGTGACCTATAATTACCAAATTGTCTTATGTCGTTAGCTATCGCGGGTAAAATTGAGTTTAACTTTACTATAAGCTACGCCACACTAATTTGAATAAATATCTAAATCTCGTCTGTTTCATTCTAGTTTGGTCCAAGAACAAAAATATTTAACATAGAACTTTACGTTCAGGCGTTAACGACGGATTTAAATCTATTAGAGCGTCAGAAAAACGAAAACGACAAGCTGAAACTGCAAGAAACCTCTACTCGTTTAGCGAACGGACTGTTACGATTAGCAGACGTTTTAGACGACCACATAAACGTATGTCGCGAATGCGTTCTGACGTCGTTCAGTCTTCAACCGACCAGAGATTGCCTGAAGAAAATCGAAGATATCGCGAATAAATGCGGGTACGAAGTGTTAGATACGGGACAGTGGAAGTGCAAAATGCACCCTCCGATAGCGGAAGAAGACGAAATCGGTTTGCAATGTCCCGATTGCGGCGATTTTATGGCTCAATTGCAATTGAAACAGGCTTTGAATACGAACACGGCGTTTAGCGAAGCGCTCACCGCCGATCGATTGGGTTTAAGTCCGGAATTATGCGATGATTTAGTGGTGATCGTGTGTTCTCCCCGTTACCAATTACTGAGTTGGTTGCAAGGATGGAAAGATCTGCATCGATTGTGCATTATGTACTTGGAGGATCCGGAGAGGACTAAGAACGTGATTACAGAGTTGAAATTTTTAGACATTGACTATTCGATGTTTATGAATATAAAACGGGAGCCGGAGTCGGAGGCTGAATTTAACTACGACAACGCGATGGAGCCTGATTACGATCCGGATTTCGACGAGCCTCCCAAGCCGAAGAAGAAACGAGGAAGGAAAAAGAAGATCAAAGACGCGAGCGAGGAAGAGAATTACGTGCCATACGTAGCTCCTAAGTCCGATCCACAAGTATTAAAAACGCTTAGATCCTTTCGTCGCACATTTAAGAGGAAAATCGATAGCGATCTGAGTGTTTCCGGTAGTGAACAGACTAATAATAATAATCATAGTCGGGCACAAAACTTAAAATGCGCGAAATACGGTGATTTGATGTCAAATAACTCTGGGATTAATTATAGTAATAATAATAACCCGGCGTATTCCAGCTACTTAGATAATTACCATGCACATAGGACGTGTAGCGAACTAGCTTTCCGGGCGCACGAGGAGATGTTGATGAAACAAGGACTTTATCCTCCCGATATGTATTGCGAGCTGCCGAACCATCTTAATAAAAATAAATTCAACGCGCAAATGCCATGCACCAGCAAGGAGTATAGCTTCAATTACTTCGATAATACGAGTTCTCAACAGCTTCGCGGCTCGGACGAACCGCAGATCGACGAGCAGAACTTCATTTTGAACGAGTTCACTAACGAAATCACCATTACCTCCGAATCGCCAACCGACGACGCGAAGCAGACGCAAACCGATTCGATTTTGAAGAATTTGATATTGGCAGCTAGCAATAACAACGGAAAACGAACTGAACAAATGTGACGATTACAAGTTGTACACATCTTCCAGTTACAGGAATCACCCCCAGTACCACAACGCGAATACTCCCTCTAAATCCAAAACTACCATAACCGGTCATACCGACAGCTTCGCTAAAGATTACTCCATGAAAACTCTAAATTTGAACAATAATAAACAGAACGAATACAGTCACGTGCTGACGGAGGAAAATCCTCCTCAGATAAACTCAGATAGTCGTAAGAATAGTCCGAAAGAATCGCCGCCCAAGGAAAATCCCGAAAAGAGTTTATTTCGTGAGAAACTTATTGAGACAGTTTTTGCTGAGGAGAATGGCAAAATGAAGAAGCCACATAAAGAGAAGAAAAGCGAAAGTATCTGCAATAAGGAGAACAGCGGGATTATTACGAAGAAAAGGAATAGTAAGAACTTAGATACGAAGAATCCAGAGAAGCTTCCACCCAAACCGATCAAGAAGGCGGAAATTATCGCCGATATCTTGGACGTGCCTAAAAATCCAATTTGAATTTGCAAGATGTGTTCCAGGACACGGTCAAGGGGGAGAAGGTCAAAGATAAGGACAAGAATAAATTGCCCAAGATCCACGTAAAGGAGGTTACCTTGAATAAACCCATCACCGATCACAATTTCCAATCGAATAGGAAATCCAAGCTGAACGAAAACGGGATTAGCGACGATAATTATAAAATTTCTAGTCAAGGACCTATAGATAATAACACTAAGATTAAGTTAAAGGAACTACGAGTAATACTGCATAGGATAAACTTGAAGTTTCCTGCTAAGAAATGTGATTTGTATAGTAATGACGTTAGGAAGTCGCCTAAAAAGTGCAATCGAACAGAGACAAGTTTAAATCGAAGAGAGACGACAAGAAGTTGTTTAATACGATTTATAATAATAATTTAAATAACGTGCAATCGCAACGCTCCGATATTGTGAATCCGCTCCATGATAAGAATTTAAAAGTTGTTATCAACGACGAGGATATTATCACGCCCCATCTAGTGGCGGCTTATTTAAGATACGAAACCGAAAAGATGAAAAACTCCAAATTGATACCTCGGGTCGTACTTAAAAGATTGGACATGGAAATACCGGCGTATCTCAAAGAGAAACGAACGGATAAAGATCTAAAGGGGAAACGTCCGGATAAGGATCCAAGGGAGAAACGTCCGGATAAAGATGGGAAGGAAAGGAAAGTGAATGGTTTGAAGAAATCCAACGCCTCGGAAAAAATTAACGTTGATGCTAAATCGGTATTAGCTAACGTCCCCGGGTTAAACGACACAGAACTTATACAACCGGCACCCGTTGATAGTATCGTTCAAGTCGTGCAAATCGCAGCTGGAGGTAGACAAAATTCAGCCGTAAACTCCACGAATGCCCAAACCAGTACTCAGGTCACTCCGCATATTCAAAGAATCGGCCAACCTCGTGATAAACCCGAAACTAGCACCGAAAGTACCACCACCGTTGCGATAAAAACATCAACAACCAACTCCAAGCCCGTTTCCACGCAATCTCCGACTTTGATCAATATTTTATCGCAGCAGATCGTGAGACCGGGACAAAGCAACAGCAATAGGCCGCTATCGGGGCCGCTCATCAACATATTATCCCAGCAAGTAATCAGGCCGGGAAACACTATAACCACCCCGACTAAAACGACCACCACGACAGTCGTCTCCTCGTCCGAAGAACAGGTGAGTCGTATCTAGTTCGTTGGCACGATATGTTCCTTATAATTTCAATGTACTTTGTTTTTAACTCCGAACCTGCTTTTATTTACTTTAAATAATCCGGTTAACTGTGACGATAACACCGACGAAACTAGCACTTTTGTTTCATCGTATTATTAAAAAGGTGGATGATGTGTTATTATTATAGAAAAGGCAGCCTAAGTTCTGTTGCGCGTCATTAATTGCAAGTGGCGTCATTCTTACATATTGGCAGGTTCAATTGAAACCATAAAAGTTAAAACAGCGCCACCTATAGTTGTTATTAGGAATTAAAAATGTGAGCGGTCGCTTTTGCAATTATTACAGATTTCTTAAGTGTTGCATATCGTTTATAAACCATAATATTCATTGTTATACTTGTAATTTTTAAACCTATAAATATATCAACATTGCGGCAGTTTTATTTTAATAGGGGATACGCATGATTTTGTATTATAATTGAATTAGCTGATTTAGCATTAGTAATTATTCATATTATTATCAATTCCGTATAAAATACATTATTTTCGGTATAAAATAATTATCTATTATAAATCTAGTGACGTCACTGGACTCGCCGGACACACTCGCAAGGTCTTGGATGTTGGTCGGAGACATTCGAATAATTTGGATTATAGTTAAGATTTATAAAATATTGCTTACCTAACTAAATTGTTTCAATAAACATAACTTTCGTTCTAAAGCTCGAACTTGCGTATATCCTATGCGCATTAAAGACGACTTTGGGAAAATTTACGAGCATACCTCTTCTTCTTATATCATGGCAGTACACTGCAATTGAAGGTTATATTTATTAACTAAAAACAGCCTCAAACGGAATTAACGATTGCTTGTGAAGGTGGTAATTCTGTCGTTGTTTTTCAAAGAACAACGATTAACAATATCAATAGTACACAGGGATGACAGGTAGACACAAATAAGACCTGTCACCAGTGTAACTAACGCGTGAACAATGCAAAATTGCAAAAAAATTATGATTTGTTTAATTTATCCGCATTTTAAAATAAGGCACTGTATACATTAAATATAAATACATGCAAAATATACGTTAGACATAATTAGTAATACTTTATGCAGGTGGTTATAAATTGTTTTGTGGCATTTCTAAAGTGAATTCATATTGACGTCATAAACACGTAATAGATGACGTGCAACGGAACTTAAACTGCCTCCGTAAGTCCGGTTTACACTACTTGATGATACCACCTCATCCATCTTTTTAACAAACTCTAGTTATCATCGCACTATTCGTTACTTCTGTCTGCTATTAAGATAATCCATTAATATCGATTGTACTTACAGTCAAACAATAATCCACGAATCGTTTCCGGGGAACCGCAAATTATTAATCAAATTGTCAGTCCAGTCCGAACCTCCGGTCAGCCGTTAAAATTGGGCGCCACCTCCGAACCTCCCAGCCGCATAGTTCAATTTATATGCCAATCTTCGGACGTCAAATTGATTCCGATGACCTCCTTCGCCCCAAACCGCGTCGTCAAGGTCGCCACCACTCAAACCATCACGTCCAATTACGACGAGAACTTCACCAAACTCGTTCAGACGACGCCGAAAATCAAGACCGAGTCAAGTTCGGAAAATTCCGACACCTTACCGAAATTTCAGCAGGCTTTCGGAAAGTCCGTGTATCAAAATAACGTCGATAACTCCAACCCCCTCCCGTCGTTGCGAATAACGTAACTAACAGTATGGACGTCGATAAACCCAAAGTGGTGCAACAACAGAAAAGCATCACTACATCGGTGAGCGTGAAACCGATCCAAGGTGGCGTTATATACACTCGACAGATGCCTTCGGGACAGACCATAAATTTAATCCCACAAAGTCGGGGCCAGGTTTTTCGGATTGCTACCTCGAATTCTGAACAAATATCGTTGGTGAAGGATACGGTGATTCACAATAAGATGAGTGCATTGCTCGCTGCTGCCCTTCAAGGTAGGAAAGCTAACGAGGAAGCGGAAACGAGCGCTGAGAGCAATACCACACAGACGCCAACCAGAGTATCTATAGCTCGACCTACGCTAGTGCAGAACGCGAGAATCGTGAAGCCGGTCCTGCAAATTCCGACGAATGTCATCAGAAACACCCCGCAGGCGAATCTGAGTTCCACCACCTTGGAACAATTGCGCGAATTCGACATGGTGTACAAGCAAGTGAAAGAGAGGAGTTGTACTAATCCCTCGAGCGAAGCCACGTCCTCCGAAACGAGCGAACCGTCACCTCAACCACAACCTCAACCTCAACCTCAAGCTCAACAACAATCACAACCTCAACAGCCGAGGATCAGCGTCGCTTACGTGAATCAAGGGCAGAAAATTAATTGCGCTCCCGTGGTGGTGGTTAGCAGTTATAACAGCATCCAACCGGCTGCTTCACCCGCTTTGAGCGTTGCCTCCCAAGGGAGTTCAAGCCCGTGTGTAACTCCGGCTCCGACTCCGACACCGGTTTTGCCGAAAGTTGCTCCGAAAAGTTCTAAAGGAAAATCGGTCAAGAACACCACGATGCATACTTCCAAAGCTTCCCCGATTCCTAAGCCGCAGCAAAAGCCTCAAGAAGACGAGCACACAACTCAAAGAATTTTCGATATCCTAGCCGAATACGCGGAACAGTTGAGAAACTCGCCGGATTTAAACAACAAACCCGCTCCGAGAAGGCGTTCGAATCCTCCGACCAATCCGAGTCAAAATTCGAAACGGAAGAAAAGTTCGAGTTCGAAAAACCGGTCAGTGTAGTTCGTCGATGTCGACGGATGTGGATATCGAAGATCCTCGCACCTTGGGGAGTGAAGATAGCTCTTGTGGGGTAATGCAACTGTCGGTACCGGACGAGGAGCAACCGGCGAGCACGGCCAGTACGTCTGAATCTAATGATTCTACCGCACCTAGGCAACAGCTAATACTAACAGATTCATCTCATAACCAAACCCGTAATCTTATAATTGCAGATTCTGTAGGTGAAGCTTTAAAAATGCCGAATACGGCAGTGCTAGTTCCTGGCAATTACATAATGCCTGTTTCTATGGTGAAGGGTGGTCAGCAAATAGCCGTGGTATCAGGTGGTAGTAAAATCTTAGCGACAGTTCCTGCACGATCCGGCCCTAACATGCTACTATTCCAAAGTTTCCTTAATCAAACCCGCAAATCAACCGTGCCTACCGTAAAATATTCAACCATCCAGCCAATAACGGGAATATCATCTCAAAGCCTAGCGGGTGTCAGTGCACAACCACCTGTCATATTACCTCCTCCTTCACATGGTATTAGTACAGTAACGTTAGGGCAACCTATAACTGTTAAAAAATGGACGATACTGATAGGGTAAATACTGAACTTTTGCTAACGATTTCTCAATCCAGAGAAAATGATTCGACACCAGAAGGCACCCCGCAGCCAGATAGTAGCACAAACGTAGTCTCGGCCAATATTGAGGCCGTTGAAATTGAGGAGACCACCACCCTTTCAGATAAATCATCAGATAAAGGTTTCACCTATCGAAAACCGCACATCGCTCCTACGCCAATCGCGACACCTGTGATAGCTCAGACCACTTGCCCCAAAAGTGAAACTGACGACGGGAAAAAACAAGGAACCCAAACCATCATGACGCTCAGTCTAAATGCCATAGACAGAAAAGGTGAGTCGAAACTCACTCGCCTTTTACGGAGACAGAAGGTTTATGAAATAAATATAATTCACGCATGCGTACTTTGTTTGTATATGGTCGTTGTTCGGAGAAACTCCATAAATGATTTTGGTTGTTATTTATTCGTAATACTATCGCTTCTTTGCTGCTTTGTGAACTTTCACTTGGTATCTGGAGTAGTTAAAAACCTTTTTTAAGTCGATCGATTTCTCTGGTGCTTGCATGTCACTATATCGATAATTGCTTTGAGATATAAAGGACTAGATTAGGGACGCGTTTCGACAATGCACGTCCCTCATCGACGTCTATCGTTATCTTTTGTCCCGAGTGACAAACGAGAGCGATTTTTATACTCAAAAGTGCTCATCAACTTTAATTTTTTTATATACGCGTATAGCAATTCTTAAATGGAATACGGTCCAGCGTTGCCAAAACAATACTATAAAACGTAAAGAAGTATGAAATTTCGTGCGGGAGAATACTGGCGAAGCAACTCGTCTAAATTTTCCTGCTTAAAATTTCGTACCTGCCGATATACACACCTTATTCAAAGCAGCAGCCGACTTCGCCATGCGCGACGTAAAACTCGTACCACAAGAAATTTTAGTGACAATCGTTCTTATATTATTACGTTGCAACCTCCTCTAATAGTGCTTTTGACATTAGAGGTTAATGTTTTGGTTGGTGACATTTTAGTAAATTTTTAAATGAATTATTAAATTCAGACGTTGGATTTTTACATTTTTAACTAAAAGATTATCAGATAAAGATATATAACCTGTACATCAAAATGATAGCAAGTATTATACATAACCTTAACCGGTACAGCGATTTGGCATCAATGCTAGATTGAGACGTCATAACTGAGAATGACGAAAGTTAGGCAGCCGACTTTCGTCATTCTCGTCTTGAAAACACTATACGTATTCCGTTTAATAATTACTTTTCTAGCCGTATCTCCTGTAATTTAAATTCTAAACTATACACGTTTGTAGTAGATTTTGTTAAATATATAATCTCTTGTATATCTTAACGAAGTTCTGTCTCCAGCTACTGTATGATATTGTGTTCTTAACACCAAATTACTGAAACCCACCTACCTCTATTTAGGTGAATCAGGAAAAGTTGAGGAGCAACGTGTTCAATCTGTGCTAGTGACTGCGGGCACCTCAAACGGCCCAATGTTGTCGCACAGCCCGCCACATTACAAGCAATCGCATTGCTCCACTACTGCTACAGATCAAAATAAAGATGACTTCTTACGTAATACTGAAAAAGTATGTAACAAAGGTTATTGTTTTCTTTATTCAAATTGATTCGTCTCCTTATTAAGTTTTGCGTTTTGTTATTTTGTTACCGTCCCCTTGTCCCCTTTCCGCTAATTGAAAGTTTGCTTTGACCATCGAGCGCATTATTTACCCATCTAAGCTAAGGCGAGAATGTTACTAAAGTACTAACAAAAGACCGTCCTTCAAAGTCATTGCTTCCTATCGTATGTAGATGGGGAAATAATTACGAGAAAATCTCATTTAAAATACATACTTTGCACATAAGTTTTCTTTCTACTTTATTAAAACGAAAATCGAAATATCGATCGTATGAAATTTTAATACCGAGTGAAGTAGAAGGAAAATCGACACCCCAACATGATTAATGAAAGAAATACTTAAATTATATCTTTGTATTTATTTCAGGTTGTACAGTAAACGAACTCGTAGTAGTAATATCTTTATGTAGTGTTCTCTCGCAAATGGTAGGCTTAGTAATAGGAAAACAAATCCTAAGGGTTGCTTTACTTCATAGCAGTTTAACAAGGTATCGCTCAAAATTTTTAAATTTTTATTTATTTGATTTTTTATAACTCATACTTTTAATTTCAACTCATCCGATTATTTTTCAATGTGAAAATTAAATAAATTATTTCATAAATGAGGAAAAGGTCCTTCATAATGGCCATCATTTCAGAAATTTATTTAATTTTATTCATACAGCTCGAAACTCCCATTTTTATTATTATTTTATCATCCTCCTTTGAATTTTTATTAAAATATATGTACACCCCCGTATATTCATTGCATTACTAATACATGTTCGTTTATTGTTGTTGTGCACAGTGTGTTTCGAAAATAATCGTCATCTTTTTCAAGAAATCGTGCATTTGCAAAAAGAAATGAAATTGAATAGTCTGTTCGATATAATAACCATTACATCATTAAAATTTGTCATAAAATCACCTCAATGACGTAATATCGCGCTATTATTAGAGTTTGTTAAAAAGGTGGATGACATGTTATCATTAAGGAGTGTAAATCGGACTGACACTGTTACTCCTCCGAATTTTATTGTTGAATGAATAATAACTGATCATGGAATAATAAAATTCGGAGAAGTGACGGTGTCAGTCAGACATGTCATCCACCTTATTAACAAACTCAAAGTATTATACCAAATTGACTCTACAGAAATTTAGGGGAAATTGCAACTTGAGACGAGCCTGTTTTTCAAATTCCGCGAATTAATTCGTGCCTTGCCGGAATTTAGGGAGGGGGAGAATTCCCCGAAATGAAAATGTAATTTCCGCGAATTGCAAATTCATTCATGGAGTTTTATCTTTCTTTATTTGTAGAGTTTGATAAAAAGGTGGATGACGTGCTTACATTAAGTAGTGTAAATCGGACTGACGCTGTCACTCCTACTCCATCAATGACAATTTATCATAAGTTTGCACTACTTAATGATACACGTCATCGACCTTCTTAACAGGCTGTACTTATTTGTATACCGGACAAAAAGTAATGATGCGTTTCAAAATTTAGAGGAATTCCCCGCTGAAACGTCAATAAATTCGTCCGAGTACACCTTTTATTCGTTACTTATAGTCAATTATGAAATAAGTTTCGACAGCATCGCCGACTCCCCAGTCTAGTTAGTACTAAATCAATGCTGTAGGCGAGTAGTTTTGTGTATACATAAGCTGTCGTAACTTATTTCTTAATTACTACTGTTTCCCCAGACTACTTATTTGTTTGGTCTTTATTACATAACTTTTGGAAATTAATCACGTGTATCGTGTTTCAAAATTTAGGGAATTTGAAACGTTATGTTACGGCCGCATCGTATTTGATTATGTTGACTTTCTTAATGTCCAATCCAGATTTCAAGCGGAAATAAAAAAGAATAGAAATTGACGCAAGTGACCCTAATAAAAAATGTACGATTTCTTAAAAAAATTATTTTTCCACATGCTGTATCTGTTACTAAAATGATTTCTTATAAATTTTAGCTAATAACTTTTTCTTCTTCTTTATATCGTTTCAGAAAAACAGCGAGTCCAAAACTTATCCGGCACAAAATGCATATTCCCTTCAAGGCAAAGTTAAAAAGTCCAAGCCGGTACCCAGCGTCCGGATAAAGAATTGCAGCAGCTCTGCCTGCAACGGAAACAAGCCGCTATAGAAAGGGAATTGCGTCTACAGAAGTCTCTTTCGGAAGAATGCGAGGATCTCGGCGTGGATGAACCAAGCACGAGCGATTTGTTTCCAGAAGCTGAGTTACTATTCGACGCTAATCATTCGCCCCCGTTCGACCAATCCTCGCAAGATCTCATTAAACGAGCGATGATACATCCCCAGGAGGGAAAGGAGGAGGCGAAATTGACACTGTTCAGCGATGATGATTTTTTATTCGAAACCGACGAGTACCAGACAGGCGAAAATGATTTAGAATATGACGAGGATCGATCTAGGTTATTAACGAACGGTCAAAGTGGTACAAGTACGGAATCTGAATCGCCTTGCGAGGACGCTACTCTGCTTCAAACGTGCACCTCGATGTCGGATGTGACGCTAAATTCACCTATATCACCGGATACTTATCACCCAACCACACCGCCACACCAAAATAAATATGTACATAAATATAGCAATAGAAAGAAAAGTGATAAAGTTAAACAGGTCGAGAATTGGAGTGCCGAAGTATCCAGTTCGGAGGATACCACCGGAAGTACGGAACTCAAAAGCTCCAGTCGGAGCCCCGATGCATGTACGAATAAGCCTAGTGACGAGGAATTAAGTGACGGAAGTTATAAAGTTGTTCGGGTTGCGATCTCAAAAACCGAGTGTAGCGAATTACATTGTTCCGAAGACGCTGATTGCTCTTTAAGCGGCAGGGGAGCTAGAAGGAGTGTTAAGAAATTATGTTCTTGTTGCAATGGTAATCCGGAAGGCGCGATATCTAGGAAACGACCTGCGCCCCAGCCGCAGATACCTACTCCGCAAAAGAAAGTGTTTCCCAGCAAAAAAGATAGTGTGTTAGTTGTTTTAGGTAAACATTTGACGATGATCTTATAAATTTCGAAACCGATTTGGGGTCTCACACCACGCCGATAAATTCTCCAATACCTAAAATCTCCCAGCAATTAATTCTACATATGTTTTTAATTTTAATTCAAATCAACTTGAAAGTCCCGGGCAAAACTCGAACGGTGATTGGCTACTTATAATATCCAATCGCCGAACGAATTTTATTGCGGGACTATTTGAAATCGATTTATTCCTTTTATATTGGAGGATTATAGAAAAGTTAACGAAGTTTGTAGGATCGGTGGCCTTTGAATGTTGACCGACGTTATTTTTGTTGCCTCTTAGTGAAGGCTCC
The DNA here is from genome assembly GCA_038088585.1 of Chrysina gloriosa. Lineage (NCBI taxonomy): Eukaryota > Metazoa > Arthropoda > Insecta > Coleoptera > Scarabaeidae > Chrysina > Chrysina gloriosa. Next base: position 6,742,087 of record CM076096.1, read on the forward strand.
ATAAGTGATTGCACTTTAGTACAAAATATTTTAAAGTACGTATCATTCGCTGGTGTATGGACGAACAGCTATATTTGCAATCTCTTTTAGTACCTCTGTATATTTTTTCCTCATGAATGTAATATAATAAATTATATGTGCAGTTTGTCGATGTACATAATTTTAATTTGTAAGGGTTAGGGGGTCAGATGCATTTACTCTTTACATCTGAGGCTAAGAAGACGGCATTATTACAGCGCAATAATATTTTTTTGTATCACATGTATTTCATTTTGCATTTTTAGTACGTATTATATTTATATCAAGGGCGTAGTCGTACGCTGTACTTACCGTAAAAAATAGGGTTTCATTTCGTTGTTTTCGGCGTGCTTGCTGGGTGGAAGAGGTGCTTCAAACGTATCGGTGACAAAATGATATTAAGAGGTGCAAGTTTGAATCTCCTCCAGCGATTGCCCTTTCGAGACCTTGATATAAATGTGATGAGCATAGTTATTAGATAATTTGTCTGTATAGATTTTTTATTTATAAAAAAAGATATGATATTAAAGATTACATGTTTCTTATAATTATATAAGCGTAACTTTCCCCTTTTTTATAATTAATTTGTATGTATTTCTTTAGCAAATAATTATCAATGATTGTTTTTTGTTGACAGTATTATTATATAATAAATACATATAATTCGTTTTTCGTTTTCTTATTGGTTTCTTTTTTTCGATATACGAAACATGCAAAACACTCACACACATGTTCACACATCAGTTCGCAATGTTCTGTTCCATTCATTTTCCGGCTTTCAAAGTATAGTTTCCATAATTGCAGGTGCCAAATTTTAAAAGCTTGGTATTTAAATTTTTATACCTTTGTAATGTTTGTAAACTAATGAATTTGATAATTAATATATACATATATAAATATTATATATAAATAAATGAATATATGTAAACGATATTATTGGCAGGTCTGTTTTAAGGCTAAAGGAAAAGTGAGATACGCTGTCAATAATATTCCGAAATGTATTATGTATAGTAAAGTTATAAAATCAAACTTTTTATAGTACATACATTGTTTTTTGATTATTTGGTGTCATTGCCCGATATTTAATAATTAAATAACTAATAAATTTATTAGAAAAATTGACTGAAAGTTTTGCAATTCCTTAAGTGTACAGCAGCAGGAACTACTACGTCCAACATCGCCCTGACACATAGGCAACATAATCTACACCGACATTTTGTGGAGTGTTAATTCCAAGCGCAATATATAGCGTTAGACACTACAATACAACTTCTAAGCATCCATTTCGACACATCCTGTATGCCAATAAATTTGAATTAATTTCCTCCATCCCCATTTTGTTTCTTACGAGATTCTGTGACAAAACATAGTACAGCTATTCACATAAAAAGTGTTCTCTTCATAAAATCTCCAATCAAAATGAGCAGGTAGCCACGTTCATCAGTTCATACCCAGGGTTGATCAGAAAATGGTATAGAGGGCAGATCTAGGTGAATGTTTCATGGACACATTTTGTTGGGTGTTACTTCGTCGAAACACCACGTGTAGCGTTAGCCACTGGAATTTCAGCTTCTAACCATCAAGGCCTGCATCCATTTCGACCCATCTTGTATTCGAATGACTTTGAGCTAGCTTTCTACATACGCACTTTATTTCTTACGAGATTCTGTGACAAAACTATAGTACACCTATTCACATAAAAAGCGTTTTCTACATAAAGTCTCCAATCAAAATAACTAAGGTAACCAACAGTTCATCAGTTCATACCCAGAGTTGATGAGAAATTGGTATGGAGAATAGATCTAGGTGAATGTTTCATGGACACATTTTGTTGGTTGTTACTTCGTCGATACACCACGTGTAGCGTTAGCCACTAGAATTTCAGCTTCTAACCATCAAGGTCTGCCTCCATTTCGACCCATCTTGTGTGCGAATGACTTTGAGCTAACTTTCTACATCCCTATTTTATTTCTTACGAGATTTTGAGACAGAACATAGTATACATATTCCCCCTCTTCATCAAATATCCAACTAAAATTAACAGGGTAACCAGCAGTAGCGCAATTCAGCAACTTACATCCAGAGTTTAAGACGCTGTATTATCTGGATTTTAATCAAAGTTAAGCTTTCCTGTTATGAGATTAAGTTCGACAATGACGATTGAATATGTAGCTAACCAATCATCGCCTAGATTTTGGGCGGAAATAATTTGAATTAGTTCACCTTCTTGATAAACGAAGTCGGAATGAGAAGGTGGTGAGAGGTCTAGCAGGGAAAGGCGTGGAATAAGGAAGGGTAAAGGAAATCAGAAACGACAGGAAAATATGGAGGAGGAGAGTCCCAACTTCGACGCCCAAGACGAATGCATGTGATTTTGGGGGTAAACTATATAGTTTTTTAAGTTTACGCAATCTTTGATGGGAAATAAGTAATTCCTAACATTTTTTAATACTTTATCGGGTTTACGTGGGAAGTTTTGGAGAAAAGAAGAAATCAAAAATTACCACGCAACGATCTAAGTTACCGACAGAATATGGAGACCATCTAACATTGATAAGTAGGGCATCCCCATATAGAAGCCACGCAATATGTTACCTATTCTGAAATCCTACTTGATTTTATTTTTATTTCAATTCCCCGATTTCCCCAATAACCAACTCGAAGTGGGCTTTGCTAAAGATACTATCATTAAATAGCATCGAGGCGATGAGGAAACATCCTATTTTACACTAAATTTAAAAACTCCCACATAATTCGCTTGCCAAAAACCATTTAAAAATGGGACAATTTTGCCTAATTGTAGTCGGGCTTAAAGGTAATGCGATAAACGGAGGAAAAATCGCACGTGTGGCCCTTGTACGTTGATATTAATAGAATTAACGTCACAACATGTCGCTCTCGTTTCCTGCGTTTCCAACATCGTCAGCGGTGAGGTCGTAGAGTTTGTCTTCGAGGACGATTTGAGGACGTTCCAATTGACTTTTTCTCGTTGGAAAAATCGGAGAAATATTCAGGGGTTCGCGAGGGCGTTGTAGTTAATTACCTCCGGGGGCTCTCAGTACCTGATGGATGAAAGCAGGTCGTTTTGTCTTTAGAAATAACGCGGAGTATTAATAGCCGGTAGATGCTGTTTCTTGACGTGTGAATGTACGTGCAACGTATGCATTTGAACTGTGGCTAATTGTATAATTGCGCTTTAAATAGAATAATTCTCGAATTACTTATCATTATTTAATTGAGGAAACGTAAATCGTGCATCGTTATAATAAAGGTTTATCTGGGGATAAGTATTAATGTTAGCGATAAATCAGCTATTTCCGTTTTTCCCTTTGTCGATCTTTTTCACACATATCAGATACCATCTGGTGGAGTTTATTTTGGTAAGGATATAACAAACTTAAAATAGATCCCACATGAATCAACCGGATTTAGCTTTGCGATTTTTCTTTTGGGAGGGTTGTTCGCGAATAAACTATACATGTCGATATTGTCGGGCATGTTTTATTTATAAAGATCACAAAATTGCTTACAATAAGGTAAACGCAACTTGTAATATATAAATAAATTATAAATAGTAATAAATAAGTTGATACGATCGATCTCCTCGAAATAGCTGCCAAGATACACAAAACAGGATCGATTACCTAATTTATAATAAAATGATTGCTGCTACAATTTTCGATTTTTATCGTCGATGCTACGCCCTATTTTAGTGAAAAATTTACATACACACTAACTACACCGTTTTAAAAACTGAGATTCAAACAATTCCCGCGCGAAACTCGAATGGTGATTCGATATTTTGGTCGAGTTAACGGCGGGATTATTTGAATTGGGGGTGTACATGAAAATTTATTTTGAAATACTGCGTGGAGGTAATTAGAAAGGATTATGACGAAATATATATAAATAAATAATATACGGATTTCCACGCGGTATCCTCCCTGTATCGTACATATTTGGACGAATAGTATCTACGTATATTATATACGTGCAGAAATAAATATCATAATATACTTAGATAGGTCCTCAGTCTAGCCTAGAAGATATGAATATATATTAAATAAAACGTCTTTTAATCGAGGATTTTCCTCGGACTACATACACAGACATATTTCCCCTTTTTTTTTGGTTTCCGTTATTATCTAAATGAGCGCTCTCTAAACTATAGAAATTGCACATGCGAAGTGAATACAGACAGCTCAAAATGTACCTAGGACTTGTCGCTTTTCCCTAACATAAATTATTTATTATTAAATACATTTTGGTATTCGGGCACTTATTCTACTATTGCTTACCCTTTAAAGAACCTAAGTCCTACGTTATCATGATTATAGCACGTTGGCGATCCTTGAAATGTATCTCAGTCAAAATAAAATAATACTATACAGAGCAAGCAAAATAGTGTACATAACCGTCATACAACTATATGAAGAAATCTAGATCTTCGACAAGAAAACTCAAATACATCGTTTACGTTACTGTTTAACTGTCAATTATTTAACACAGACGATTTATACAGAAACAAAAATTAGAAACGTCTCCTCCCGTCGCGTTCTTTCTTTTCAAAATTTGCGAGAACACAATAAAAATTTCTCCCTATTATCATTATTATCTTATCTGGCGGCCTTAGCCTGGCGTATATTTCTTAATTCTGTATAATGTGATCTAGAAGGTCTTTGGTTCGTTTTCCAGAAGCTGTTGGACATGCTGTTTCTTTTTCGATAGATCGAAATTCTGGAAAAAGAAGAAATTCGGACATTTTCGACGCAATTTTAGACAAAGAAGTGAAAGCAACCTTTGTTAATTCACACACCCACTAGATACGTACCTTTCTTTTTAGAGAGTTATTCTCAACAGATTCCACCAATTGCTTTAAGAGAGAAGGACGCATTTTATATGCCAGTATCATCCTGTAAGTCCAAGAAATCAAACGTTAACACAGCCCTGGGATTCCTTTTTATTAACTTAAACCCAATTCCCTCTCGGAAATCTTCGAAAATTTTGGGGGATCAAAGACGATATTGGCATAGTAGATATGAAGCGATACGAAACAGAAAAATTTTTAATTCAATTGTTAGTAGCGTGCAAATAAGAGGTTAATTTATACCAACATAGACTATATATACATATCGTACTTTATTTTTTATAAAAAAGAAATGTACAAATGCAATAAATAATGCGAGAATACAAATAAATGCGCATGCTATTAAGAAATCCACCGGGTTTAACAAAGCAGGAATTAATCTACTGAATTTTCTAAATAAATTAAACAAATAAATTACGCTAGATTACTTAAAAACTGGAGATTTTGTTTAAAATTATCACAGCCTGTAGCTTTGAACGAAAAGGAACTAGATTTAATGTGATCTAATCCTAAAGCTTCCACACGCTAATTTTGACTACCACCTCTTCATTTTCTTTGATCCATCTTCAGACCTTCAAGAAAAGCCTGCAAGTTACTCAAAGAAAACGACGCGGTTCCGACCCGTGTAGTAAAGAGAAAAATCAAATCGGTACTATGCACATGTTAGCAAACGACATCTAAACATGCATATCACAGGAAATATACAGCACGAAAAGTATAAAAGAACCTGCAACAAGAGAGAGAAAAAAATCGATTAGATTTTTATCACCCAATACGAGGGCGTCGTCACTCTTACCTCACCCTATATAGCCTATGACGAGGGAAAGGACTAGAGAGACGAGGATGGTCGTGACGTGATCTAAAGCTGCCGAGTACAACCCTGTGGCTGTCCCGGTCGGTTTCAGAAACGTCGATCCGACAGTTATATTGTCATTGGAGATGTCGTTATCTTTCGTGATTTCCCCACCGTATTCGTTGAGCAAGTGCATGATGATCCCGTTGGTCCAGCCGAATCCCAATTGGACGTTGTATTCACCACCGCCACCTCCAACACCGCGTTTGGTAGCGTCATACTGGAACAAAAATTTCGTAAGCAAACTAATGACCTAAACCGATCGAACTAAAAGAAAACTTAAGCAGACTCCATTTCTTACCTTTTTCATACATGGCTTCGCTGTCTTTATAGGCATAATAATTGGATAACAGCCACCTCTTGGCGATTTCCTTAGCTGTCCTCTGGGCGGATGCATCCCCGGTATTGTTCAGACCAACGACCATCATATGCTGTAGTGGGGGCCAAGCGTTGGGAAAATCCCATTGCTCGCCCGTGTACTCGAAGGAAGTCGGGACACCGCCATCGTAGCTGGAAATATTCTGATTGTCCAAATATTGCTTTATCGAAGCGACGATTTTCTCTCGATTTTCCACGGGGTAGCATCCAGTTAACAGAGGAGTTATGTTGCTTGGATAAAAATACTTCCTTCTTATGGAATTTACAATGTCGAAATCTAGCCACGTTCGCAATTCGTCGTCCCATAAAACCTCCGTAACAGCCTCCAACCATTCGTTGGCCTTCTCCTCGTAGTAACGAACCTTTTCCTTGTTTCCCAATCTTTCGTGGAATTCCTTCAGGATGATGGCGTTCCAATAGATGAAAGCGTTCAAATCCACCGGTACGATGTATCTCGTTTTGGTGTTGATTAGGGAACCTGCAAGTATTCACCGATTAGTTAAGAAGGGGGATTCGATACTACGAAAGTAAACCCTACCATCGTTGGTTTTATTCATTATGAACCATCTGCTCGAGAAATCCCATCCGGATTCCGCCGCCGCCTTCAATTCCGAATAGAAATGTTCTTTCTCGTTATCGGGGAGCATCTCGGCAATTTCGATATCTTCCGAATATGATTCAGGTCTGGGTCCTTTCGATTTATCCCCGTACACCGCGAAAGTGTATTTCTTCCCCTTGTAACGCACTTCCTTCGTATGCTCCTCCATCCAATATTTGAATTCGTTATCCAACGTTTGGATTCGTTTCTCCACGAAATCGAAATCTTTCGTGGTATCAGCATACAGCTTCACCATCGGCACCAGGAACGGTGGTTGGGACCTCTCCAGGTAATAAATCCTACCACCATTCGGGATATGTCCGTAAGTATCGACGATGTACACGAAATTCTCCAACATTCCCCTGGTGGTGTTGTACATCTCGCTCAGCAATAATCCTTGAATGATCCAATAGGAATCCCAATAGTAGAATTCCCTAAAACGTCCTCCAGGTACGATCACCGGATTTGGAACCCAAATAATACTGTATAGGTCTTGATTTTGTTTGACGTCATCTTTCATTTTTCTCCCTAAATCTTTCCAAACCCCGTTCAGGAAGACGCCCCATTTTTTAAAGTCTTCATCCTTAATTTGATTGAGGTACTTCGGCCTTTCCACCCAATCGGCTGGGTCCCACGTCGCGAATTCCGATCCGGCATCTTCGAAATTCGCTTTGACGAATATGTCGACGTCGTCTCGGTAAGGGTCATGGTCGTGCTCCTTCATGAATTTGTGGAAGATTTCCAACGTTTCGTTCGGCGGCTGCCGCATTTTCATATCAACGAAGGTTTTGGAATCGGTGAAAATTTTCGCCATTTGGACCGTGTGGAGAAGTGGACCATGACAGTATATATCACTAGAAGAATTTCAAAGTGACAGAGGATTTCTTTTTTCTTTCTAGAATTGATTTCAGACTGGGCGATAGCAATTACCTGGCCCAGTAGATTTTGTAACAAATTCTAACAGAAATTTGAATAATTCGAAAAGGACATTTCAGAAACTGCGTAATTTCAAAATAATTGGTTAGGTTGAACATGTTTGGAATACAATACGAGCTCCCCATTTCAGGATTATTTTGTTATTTGAAATAAACAATTTTAGATTTCTATTAACAAAAAGGAAAAGGGAAACGAAAATCAATTTTGATAAAGTTGGACAAGGTCTAGAATGCTGTTCAACAAGAATAAAGCGAAAGTGGGCAAAAATCTCATTATAACAGCGAATATTTGAATAAATTTCTGCATGATCTACAAATCCAAGAATATTGAAAATGGATGAAGATGAAATTTAAAATCAAATATATTTCAACGGAATTAAAAAATAAAAGTGACTTAAACTCGAAAATAATAGCTGTAGGTATTCGTTTCCATTATTGTTTTTATAATCCCGTGTCTAGCAACAAAAATCCATTCATATTCTGGTTTGCCACAATCACAACAGCGGTTTCACATCGTCGGCGTTTTAAAATTTATTCGAATTGTTGAAACAATAAAAGTTTATTTAAACATTCAATAAAGTCGATAACAATACAGCAATTTAATATGAAACGATCTACGTATGTGGTGTAAACCTACACCTTTACATATCTTGACCCAGTTCAGAATTGCTGAGCAGCAACTTTTTTGAAACCAGATCAGCCTTGTGCGAGTTGAAAATGTAGATGCATTTAAGGAAAAATTTAAAAAACCAAAGGCAAACATTCTCGTATATCGCTGAAAATATAAATAAAAGTGGTCGGAAAAGAAACTTACCTAAAGCATGGAGGTGGTTTTTCAGCACAAAAAATCAGCTGGGCCAGCGCTATCAGCACGAAATAGCACAGAAAGTTCATTGTTGCGATTTAATCGAATTTTCAAATTTGGTAAACGAGAAAGAATTTATTATTTATTTTTAGGCGCTAAATTCTTTTGAAACCCGATTTTAAAGTCTTTTTCTAACACACTGAGAATCACTCTTACTTTCGACAAAATTTCCTTCGAATTTCGACGATGTTGGTCCTCTTTTGATGGATCAGGATTAATTCGACATTTCTCCTGTACGAAATAAGAAAACGCACGATTAATTTTAACGGACACTCACTCGAAAAAAATTCTATGTTACAAAGCACGCGTTCGATGTAGAATGCGAAATAAAAATACAAATATTTTTCGAGACTTCGATACACTACGCACGAGCGCAGTGAAGTGAACCAAGTTAAATAGTGTCTCACAATTAATTTCGTCATTGTGACGTACTTGCCAAGCCTCTAACACTCCTCCATTACCTTAACTCTAGCCACAACAGGTTTTCGCGTGGAATTTTGCTTTATTGCATCCGTACCACGAGCATGCTAGGAAAGCAAGTTTGCGAATAATTTAAGTATGTCAATGTATAATAATGAAACGTGCACTTTTCATTTTTACGAAAGTAGGATGAACGGGGCCGATCTCCTCTTTAAAAAAATTAAAACATTAAAACGGCCCCCTGCGAATATACAATGCGTTCAAAATTCAAGGTACAAAGTTCGCAATTTTCACAACGAATTGCGTCATTACCGGAAATGTAAAGTGTACTTTGTTCCATGCAAATGGGAATTTTATTTGTTTATAGTAAATCTAGCAACTTCTATAAGCATCGTTTTTCTATGATATCATCCAATCCCACATCAAGACCGATAGGAGCAATTTAATGAGGAATTCCTGAAAATTTAAAGTGCCTTAATTCAGAAATATTTACGACACCCTTTTGGCCCCCCATAATTACCAGGTTTATTCCATAATAGCTTCCATAATTGGAACAATTGACGATTTGATCTATCTCGTGATGACCCCAAATTACAAAACATCAAGGTTCTGACTAATATTGTTTGTTAGTTGATTTGGAAAAATTACAGCTTGTTCAAAATCCTGTTTAATAAGGCGAAAACTTTGTCGTTAGATCTGACATGAATTTAATTAAAAAGAAAATAAGCTTCTACTCGAATCCTAAACTATTTCCACGATTGGAAGGAAGATTTTGAAACCAGCAGTTTTGGAACTTTGGAAGAAATTGAATGTCATGCTAAGTAAATTCCTAATATATCGATGAGAATGTATAAACTACAAGATTGCTTGCATTTACTTGGTTGGACAAAGTTACGGTATCAAATTGTACCGTTTTTAGTTTTATTGAATTCTTTTTAGCCCTTCGACGTTCCCTGAGGGTAAAAGAAGATTACGGAAAGGAAAAGGAAAATTCCTTTGAACGAAATTTTGCTTTCTATCGAAAAAACTTGTGTTCCAAATTTAACAAAATTGAGATTTTTGAGGATGTGGTGACTAAACTTAGTCTCCAATAACAAGTCAATGCCACACTGCGACTTTACAAGCAATTTGCCGATGACAACATTTAAAAAATATTTGTTTATAAACATCCTTGTTTAAAACAGGCATTCTACGTGTATTATTTAAAATATTTTATCACGGTTGTTTTTGCAATATTTTCTTTTTGATTACGTCACAACTTGCGCAAATGACTTGTAAAATTTCCCTTGTAATTTTAAATGCGTTAATAAAACAACGTAGGTACCCGGCGTGTTGCTAGTATGAATTTTTTAAAAGAGAAAATGTCTGCAAATGTATCTTAGCAACTACACTTCAACGAAACAGTTCCGATATTTAGATAGCTGACCTTGCCTGGCAACTTTTTTGCAACAATTCTACCTTCACAGCGTAAATTATTACTTTCTAACGCGCGAAAAAATTGAGTTAAACGTCCTGAACACGCAGATTATTCGACAATCCCGAAATATATTTATTACTACGAAAAACAATTTGAAAAATTTTGAATATTGTAATCAACACACGATGACATTTTGGATTAAGTAAATACTACAAATATTGCGTCATGCTTTTCAGTATTGTATTATAATGTTAGTTTTTGCGATACAATCTATCGTAGAAGCATATAATTAGATTTTAGCTGGAATTGTCGATAGATTACTTAAATATTGTCACATCGTGAAAATCCCGAATCTTTAAAAAAAATCCAAACTTTCAATGATCGAAACTCCTCAAAACAACCATTACGTAAACCAACTCGACTGACGTAACAAATTGTTAAACGAATTTGTTTACGTCCTAGAGGTACGATTCGAAATAATTATAGTACAAGTAGCCCACCGCATTTTATTTCTGAATGACCACCACCTCGTGACTTGCCAACTTGTCGCAAAACAAAGTTCATTATTCTCAGAAAAACAAGGAGATTTATCGTTGCGATTTTGGTACGTGCTAAGCTTTCGCACAACAAATTTGAATTGCAAATTTCATGTTAGAAAAGAGCGTTTTTTCCTTTAAATGGTGCGTTTGAGCTGATGCAATACGTGCTAAACGGGCTGCACGGTGGATTATGCGGAAATTTATGCAATAATTGGAGTGTATGTTAACCTTTAAATTGGAGTTTAATCTTATAGGAATTATTAATTACCTGTTTGTGAATTCCATACTTGAACAACTATTATATTATGCAGACTTCTGTAGATGCATCACTTTTTCCGAAACTTTTTTCAAGGATATTTTAAAAATGTATTTGGGAAACACCCTAGCAGTTCTCGTCTGTTCCTCCTCAACGAGATTCAGGCATTGGTTCTAATTAGATTTTGATAACTTCACCAACTTGGGGATCGATGTCAGCGGAAGAGAAAATTGAGGGTGCTTGAGATGGAAATGGTGGTCGATGAGCGTGCTCCCTTTTAGGCAGGTTACCACCAAAATTTTGGTCCTTCATACAAACTTTGAAACCAGGTTTGAAGATTTTTTGACTATGGAAATGGCACCGTTGATTATCAATCTATATGGTGATATTGAAGAAGTGGATGTCATATTACAAGAACTTAAGATGCAGTGTAGAAAGGGATATCAGCAATTTTCGCTTCAGGTTACCCGTTACTTATCCTGCATTATTGACCATTGCGAGGAAGTTTTTGATAACTTTTCCATCTTCATACCTCACGGAAAGGGGTTTCAGTGCGTTTACGAATCGCCTTACAAAAAAAAAGAAAAACACATTGCAAATCACTAGCCGAGGAGATTTAAACCTGACTAAATTGAAGGCAGATGTTGGAAATTTTCTATCAAGAGACCAGGCTCATTCCTCGCATTAAAAGCATTGATTCTTTGTGTATTTAATTTATGTAAGAATGTTACTAGATTTGCATTCTGTGTTATTTTAACTTCACACGTCCTGTTTTATTTTAACATTTTTCACCCTACAGTAAACCCTTTCAAAGTGAGTAGGTCTATATCAGCTGTCAAAAAACATTAGAACTTGATGAATTTGTAAAAGTTTCACATTAGTAAGAGAGGGGGTCTACCCAAAATGAAGAAACTTGGCAGGTGGTATACGGGACAAAAGACTTTGAGGACGATTGCTCTAAGAAATCATGAATCTATACGATTTTCATAAGCTAAGTGAGTTTATTTGCAAAATCATCTGACTCCGTCGGTAATTTACAAGATTTTGTCCATTATTTGACTTTGCTGTGTAGATTTTTGTAAGCTTTCCACAAAAAACATAAATCTTGATGGTTTCCTAAAGCTAAGTGGGCTTATTTACAAAATCACCTAAGAGTTGCACCGTAAGCAATCACGAAATTAATTTCTTCAACAATAATCAGGCTCATTTGCAAAGTTTGGTGATTTCTTTGATAATTCGTTGAATTTAGTCCCCGATTCGATTTTTGTCCTTTCGATTATCTTGAGATAGAACTTGATGTCCGCTTTATCAACCTTTTCTTGTGTTTCCTATTTTTATAGAAATGTAATAATAAAAGTAGTCATTCATCATTCTTTTTCTTTTGTTATTAATGATTGATTATCATTTAGACTTTTTGTTCAAATTTTCAAATTACTTCAATTCAAAGACACGAGAACCTTTATCGTATTTGTCCACATTGCTAGAAACGTATGCCACTATCGAGATGTTGTAATCTCATTGCGTATTGTTTAATCAAACAAAAGATAAAGCAAACTACAACAGCCGTTATTTATCTCTAGACGTTGCGCAATTTTAAACAATGACATTAGAAGGCTTACAAATCATATTCGATGTGAACAATTATCTTCGATATGATGTCATATTGTTATTATCGTAAATTCAATCCCGCGAAGAAAGGAAGGAAAAGACTGAAATGTACGCTCATTCTTTTGAGTTAAGAAGTCCTATTTTAACATTTCATTGACTTAGAGCAGCTGGTCCTGATGGTATTTTATAAAAGTTATTTTTGTTCAAGCCAATGATGTTTATTTCGGGAACTCAGACATCAGACTTGCTTGCTGTAGGAGCCTTGCGTGATAAGTCTGGGATAAGTTCGATTCATTCGCTTTCAAGTATGTATGAATGTGCAAAAGGGTTCAACTCCCATATGATTGTGTGAGAATAACAAGAAAATGAAGTATTTTAAAAATAATACCTCGGTGATAAGCCGATTTATAATTAAAACGATTTACACCAGTCAAGGTCCAAAGGTAAAAAATACCCGTTTTCTTTACATATTAGCTCATTATTTATACGAACACTGCTGACATATGTACATATGTACGCATTTTAATACTCAATAAAGGAGAAAACGTGCAACTTTTTCTTATTAGCCTTATTTTATCATTGTAAGGTAGAATACAGCCAGTGGAAGCAACATCTTGATTTGTATGACCTACGCTGGGAAATATGCTACAAATATTTACAGAACCTAATTTAATTAATTAGCACAAGTTCAATTCAAATTGTTTAATAAACAAATGCACGGTGTGATTTACAACTCATTCTATTCTCTATTTGCCGCAAGTTCCAGAAAATGGCGTAGCGGCGAATTTGTCGAATCATAATTTTGAGAAATTTAATACGATGGCCATTATGAAGAAAATCTTACGCAAATAATAGTGTAATAAAGCCATAAAGAAGTCTTAAAATAGCGTATTATATAGGTGTAATGTATAATACGAGCTGCAAGGTTACAAAAGTCTTATAAATATTTAAGTGAAAATGATTGAAACCAGAAATGCTAGCTTTAAAACGCGACTGGAAGCACAAACTCTATCGTCTTATGCACGTTTAAAATTATGCCTAAATTTATTACAACACATTTGGCGATAGAGTAATATAGGCGGTACTAAAACTTAAAATATTGTAGTCAATGATAACCCACTAGAATATTTACGTAAAATCATCGATACCATAAATTTCAACATCAATTTCGAAATGTCAAATATGATTCTAAACCCTTATAAAATGATTATTTGAGTAAGGGCGTAAATGAAATAAATTAATGATTTGAAGCAAAAGAACGATAGTTTTTGTCCCAGACTAATCCATTGAGATCAAATTAGTGTTTGTAGCGAAGTTAGTTGTGCAATTTTGACACGTCAACGTCAATATCAAAATGTCAAATGTGGTTTTTGAAATGATAAAGCGTTGAATGTCATATTTTAAATATCAACGCCAATGTAATTTGACGTGTTAAAAGATTAAATACATATTCCAACAATTCGTACTCAAAACTTTAACTAGAAATGTTAAAACATACGTTTTCTACGACGACGTTAGCTATGATATCTCAAATGTCAATGTCAATAAACTCAAATTACCAACTATGATTCGATATGTGATGAAATCGATGTTTTAAGAATTAAAACCGGTATAAATCTATATATGTCTGTATGTATGTATGTACGTAAATCTTACTATTCGAGCTTCTATATCACATCACATGAATACATCAATTTTAATACTGAATAGTTTGGACATCGTCTTCCTCTAGTATCTAGTAACATGATATGTTGCTGTTTATTTTATGATAAGAAGTTATAATTTTCGGATGCAGGAATGCACCGCTTAAAATCAACGTTAGAAAATTTACTAATTAGTAGTCCCTTGGAAAAATTAAAAGATTAATTTGTTTGTCAAACAAGCACTTAAATGGTATAATTGTAAATGCGATTTGGGAAAAAATTGATAATCAGAGTATAATTTGTTTGTGGTGAGAAATTTATCGATGTGATATAGTGTCAACAAATACACCATAGTCCTTGCAATCACTATCAATTCTAAATAAATTTCTGGACAAACCAGGTCTCTAGTACTGAATCTTATTTTTGGGACAAACTTAATTTACACATTTTGAGGAAGAAATTCTTTATTTCTATTGCACAATTATGTCTCATGTCTTCATTATACAACCGTATGCATTTCGATGACGCTTCATAAAACAGCACGTAGGTCTTGCAAAGAAGTCACGTACCCGCCATGTAACATTTTTTAAATTCACTTTCACAACGCTCAGCTTAATGGATCTCACGTCTAAATTTAGACGTTTTTCACAAAGCAGCTCAATAAAAAGTTCAAATCGGCGAGCAACCTAATTCGGTCTCTTTAACTTATCAGGCTTGTACGCTGAAATTACCTACCAAGGTTTTTGCAAAACCCCAATTATGCCATTGTCGTTATTTTCGCCGATCGAGGACAATTATCTCATATTACACAACATATCGATGGATTTCATTTCGCAATATCAAAGAGGAAAACGCATGAAGAGAATGGGTATAGGCGGTTAGGTAGTTTACTGTAAAACCGTTACGTAAGGTTCAAGATCATGACGATGACGACACAGACACACCTCCAGGTACAATATCTCCCATTCTGGGAACTCGTTTGTTGCCCAATGTGAATGTAACTTTGTCGATACATGAAACTGTTCACGTATCCTTCCTGTTATCAATGAATCTTAGTACTTACCAAAAACGTATATGTGGTATTTTATTTACTTTTTTGTTATATCCATGATGGTTGGATTTGCGTAAAGTAACCGCAATGATAAATCCCTTTTGAATCGTTTGGAAATTTATCGCTGATAAGGAGTGTAATCTAAAAGTTTGCCTTCGAATTGATAAAAGAAATTTTCTTTCATAATTCATAATCATCACGTACCTAGTATTTATTTTATTTACTACTACGATTCCTTGTAATTCGTGATTCAGATTAGTGGGAAAATATCTGACCAATTAATAAAACACAACACGTCCATAAGTAAAGGATCTTACGTGCGTTGCATCATGTTAGCACATTTTCCATTTTGGGTATTTGATTTGGAATCAAACATATCATAACTTCTATCCTAAATTTTCCACCAAAAAAAGGAAACACCAACCCCAATGGAAAAATTAAAAAGGAAGAAAACATTACCCTCTGGACAATACTTCATTCCCCAGAGTTTTGCAGGAACTAGGCTGAATTCGTGTATTTATATATGATCATACATATCACAACTTCCATCCTAAGTTTTCCAACAAAAAAGGGGAGCACCAACTCCAATACGAAAATTAAAGAAAGAAGAAAACATTACAATTTGGGTAGTATTCTTTATTCCCCAGAGTTTTGCAACAACTAAGCTGCATTTACTTCTGATGCATTTATTTACATTTCGATATTTTGTGTTTCCGTGGTTACCTAGTCTGACAGTTAGTAGTCTGACATATAGCCCCAACCTATAAATTTCATATGCCAATTACACGTTAATATGGGAATTCATATGAAATAACAATACCTCTAATAAATTATTACATATTATATGCATTTTACAGGTCATGATCCAGTGAATCATAACTTTTCCCCCTTTATAAATGCGTTTTTGAGAATTTCAGCCAATCTAAACTTTCAAGTGGGAACTTGAGCACGTGTTAAATAAATAAAAATATTTCTTTACGAAGACTTGTGTTTTCAATACAACTAAATATAACTGACAATGAACAAATGTTTGTAAGTTAATCTACTGACGTCACTGTATTTGCCGGGCACACTCGTAGGGTTTCGAGTGTTGGTCGGAGACATCCAAATAATATATATTTTACTTAAGATTTATAACATATTCTTTGCCTAAATAAATGTTGTTATATAACAAATATATACCCAACTGTAAAGCACAAACTTGCGTCTACCCTATTATGTTTTTAACTATAATTTACAAAATCCTTTTTTTAGGAATCAAAAACCAAACGAACAACATATTGGATTTTCCTTGACGAAACATTCCTGAACGAAAATATTGATTTTAAAAATACTTGAATCATCGATTTTTATCGCGATATTTACAGGGAAAGTTACGCAGGCTCGTTCCCTTATCTTATTAGTTTATTACAAAGGCATGTATCGATAATCTTAGTTTAGTCTTATTACATAGTTGCATGTATAGATCAGAAATTGTGATACCAAGGTCAAGTCAATAACTTTTGCAAGTTCGAAGCGCTTGTATATTCTAGGAATTATGGGTGTATACAACCAGTCTTACCTCCTTAAGCTTAAGCTACAAACGTGATATTTAAGTAATTTCCGCCAATAGACTAATAATGACTGCTTAATATGGGACATGACGTATCCTTGAACTTTCTGATTAGACAATTGGAAAGATTTTAAAGCGCACGTGCATATATGAAGTATGCATGTATGTATATGCATTTCCCATGCCTAAAGTAAATGCATACGTATTTATGTGCATAACTTAATTTGATTTTGCAAAATGGAGATCAAAGAATGGAAAATTTAGACGTGAAAGATTCCATTTATGGAGCCTTATAAAAGAGAGCAACAACAATCTTGCGGCTTCAGTCGCAAATAGATTTGACCTCAAAGTTGTTATAATTAACTGAAAGTATTCGCCTGTTTTCGTCCCCTATAATTCAGTAGCGGTTCGTCGAGTGGGTTAGAAAATTTTAAAATCACCTCGAAGAAGAAAAAATAGGAAATGAACTGTGCTTATCTACCAGGAAAGAGATTCAGATAAAGAGACCACCAAACCAGTACCACAAAGAAATCGTTCCCAGTACTGGGACTACAAAAAAAAAAAATTAAAATTACTTACCTACAACTCGCGTTCGGGTTCTTTGAGTATATCGTCGAATTTACGTTAACAAAAGGCGGATTAACCACGAGTGTTAAATTCTTCTTGATAAAATACCGCCTGATATGTAGCTTCATATGTGACACCACCGATAATTCGAATTTTCGCGCCTAAAACTATCTTATCGAACGGGTGCGACTACCAACTGTTACAAACGAAAACGAATGAAGGTGATTTATTGGCCGATGAGACGATAAACGTGCGAAATACAATACCTTAATTTAGAATTACCAGTAATAAATTAGTAACGCACGACACTAAATCACATGATGCTCGACCACTTATTTTTTTTTTGTAATTATCTTGCTTGTTCGGTTTTAAATAAAGGAGGCTTTATTGTGTAATTACGAAACCTGTACTCGTTATTATTTAATTATCATCACGTGTTGTTTTGTTGCAGGTGATTAAGCGAACGTGATAATGATAAAAGCAGAACTTAACCTGCCATCTAACAAGGGCATTGGCGAAATAGAAAATGCAATTTTCTTTGTTAAATCGTCCTATCGATCGCTTGGTTGTATTTTGCTTTTTTAAAATAATTTTAATGTTTGTACAATTACCCGTTTTATGCTACATTGCCTCATTAAGTAAATAATTTGCATATCCTTCTTCGTGGTGTTAAGATCAATATTTTTTACGATCTCAGAATTTTGAACCAAGTTCTGGGAAAGTAACAGTTGTGACATGGTGACATTCGCCACAAAATGGCATAGTGATTCTGGCTGGTACAAGAAATTACTTTTGCTACTTGTACACAGATCATGCATCCACAAATCTATCGGGATTTTTTAAGCATAAATAAGTATCTTGCTGCCTCAACTTTATCGGGAATGTCCTGGCTATACACCCATACATCTTACATTTGACCCCTTCCTAATATCGTAATCGTAAAGTTATGATAAATGAGACAATCAAACTTTGAGTATTTGGCGGAAACTTGAAATCATAATAACAGTTTGATACGTGAAGCAAATCACAGTTCCTACGAATCACAAAATATTTGAATTTCAATGCGGTTTAAATCACATCAACCGCCTTCCTAAATAGAATATGGATTATAATCTGCAGAGAAAAGTTACAACCTAACCTTCTTTATCAGCTACTCTACAATTTATCTACTCCTTGGCGATATAATTGTAGTTTTGGAACATTTTGTAATGTCATTGAATCACAGGTTTTGAAAACAGGGTAACACGTAACACGTATTTTGCATCACTACAGAATATCATATCACAGTGATTTCTTTTTAATAAAAAATTTGAGCTTTTTGTGTTTTCAAAGTTTGTATCCGAATGTTAAGCGATTTATTTGCAGGAATACATAGGAAGCCACTTTGGATTGCGACAGTGCCCTCACATGTTAAATTAGCTCATTTTAGTCTAAAAGACTGCTAATTTTACTTAATCCGTCAGTTCCCATATGCTATAACTGACGAGTTAATTGGGGATTTTGATGTTGATGAGCTTTGCTACATTTGATGATCCAATTTCTCCGTAGCAGTCTTATTTTACGGAGTTGGGTTTAGGGGAAAAGAACCATGATTAAAATTCACCTTCCTCTTTCAAATTCCTTTATTTGATTGTTTTGCAAAAAACTGATAGAAAAGTATATATTTCCGGAATGTAACAATAACAATAGT
Source organism: Chrysina gloriosa (assembly GCA_038088585.1). Taxonomy (NCBI): domain Eukaryota; kingdom Metazoa; phylum Arthropoda; class Insecta; order Coleoptera; family Scarabaeidae; genus Chrysina; species Chrysina gloriosa. Next base: position 6,761,344 of record CM076096.1, read on the forward strand.
GAAAAAATAGTAAACACTAACTACTTCATAGCTTCAATATTTGCTGAACGGCGGCTTCGATATGAGGAGCTGATAATCCATAATGTTCTATCAAAGCGTTCGGTGTTCCGGAGTGAGGAACCGTCGGCACGGCTAACAGTTTAACGACTACGTTACGTTCTAAAGCTACAGCCGAAAGCACAGCCTCCCCAGTCCGCCCTGGGCATAATGGTCTTCTACCACAACGATACGACCTCCTACAGCTTTCGCGTTGGCAATGATAGTTTCTTTATCAATTGGTTTCACCGTGAACGGATCCAAAACTCTGATAGCAGTTCCTTGCTTAGCTAACAGGTCGTAAGCTTTCAGCGCTTCTGTCAGAGTAATTCCAGCACCAATCACTAAGACTTTGTCGTGATCTGATGATTTTATAATGTTTGCTTTTCCAATCTGCAAAATAATTTTTTGAGTAAATTATTAACGAATTGTTTCGCGAGAAAGTACCCGGAATTGGTGGTTGTTTGCATAAACCACTTTGGTTGCTGGACGGTTAGTTCTTATAAACGTAACCCCCTTCGTATTGGCTGCCAATTCCACAGCCCTCTCGCAAGAAACGGCATCGCTTGGATAGAAGACTGTGCTGCCAGGTATAGACCTAAACATCGCCAAATCTTCCAGCCCCATTTGACTTGGACCGTCCTCTCCGATGCTAACCCCACAGTGTGACCCGACGAAGTTGACATTTGTTTGGGAAATAGCTCCCATGCGTATCTAAAAAAAAACCAACAGGATCAAACTTAAATCATTTATGTATTTTTGAAAGATTTTACTTGATCGAAAGCTCTCGTAAAGAACGTTGCGAAAGTTGAGACGAAAGCCACCGTTCTATCTCGGCAAGTAGCTCCAATGGCGACACCTACGAGATTCTGCTCAGCAATGAAACATTCGATAAATCTCTTCGGATCGTACTCTTTGAGCTTCTCCGAGAAAGTAGAATTCTTCATGTCTCCATCTAAAGCGATCACCCTCGGATTTGACTGGGCTATTTTAACCAGCGCGGTACCATAGGCATTTCTTGTAGCAACCTCTTGACCCATTTCGTAAGATGGGGGTGATGATAATTTGATGTCTTTAATGTTCACTGACGGTGCGTCATTCGTGAGGGGTTTCTGTGGGTGTAACTGTAGTGGTCCATTGTTCTTGATCAAAGTTTTCAAGTGCTGGAAGAAGATATTTATCGAATTTGAACTACACCAGAGTTGGTAACGCTATATTACTTGAAGTGCCAGTTCAGCCTTGTTCCCTAAAGGTTTCCCATGCCAGTTTTCTAGGTCTTCGACATCCGGAAAATTTTTCCCTTTGAAAGTCTTCGCCACAAGTGCAGTTGGTTTATCTTTCGTTGTCGATGCGATATGGAACGCTTTCACAAGGGCTTCAACGTCATGACCATCAACCGGGATGGTTTCGAATCCAAATGCTTCTAGGCGTTTGCAATAGGTATCGATATCGTGGGCAAGTGAGGTGGGCTCCGATTGGCCCAAACGATTTATATCGAAGATCACGCATAGATTATCCAATTTGTAGTGACTGGCGAAATGAATGGACTCCCAAATGGATCCTTCAGCGCTTTCTCCATCACCAACTAGGCAGTATACTCTAAAATCCCACATGAAACGCCGTTCGTAATTTTGCTTCATTTCTTCCTTACCTGTAATTGGCGTTGTCGTAATTTTTTCCAACGTAGGCCATTCCGGCAGCGATAGCTAATCCTTGACCTAAAGATCCTGTTCCGACATCGACGAAATTGAGACGCGGGGTGGGATGGCCTTCTAAATCCGACGATAACTTCCTTAAATTTTTCAAATCTTCAGCTGGAAACAGCCCAGCTTCTGCCCAGGCCGCGTAAAGAATCGGGGCTGCATGGCCTTTGGATAAAACGAATCTATCGCTGGAGGGATCTCTGGGGTTCGATATTTTGTACCTCATGGTGTGGAAGAATAACACAGACATAATCTCCGCGATAGAGGAACATGATGTCGGGTGGCTGTAACGATAGTCAAAACATGAGTAACCGACGCACAAAGCCGACAAAAATGTAATTCGAGCCGTTCAGCCGCCGAACATCGAGGGATGTTTATTTATGCAATACGTGTCAGAGAGTATTTTATCGCGAACTCGACGTTACTTGTTTATAAGCCCAAATATAAACAGCAGATTTTGCCTGCGCTTAGTATGTATATACATATACGCCGTTTTCGATGCCTGAGTCATGATGTTTAGGTATTGTAATTCGTGGCTGGTTTTAAAACATAGAGATAAGTTGAAAGTTGTATTAAATTGTATAACATGTGGGATATGGAAGATAACAATATCCAGTAACACAAACTGATTTTAATGATTTTTGAAGAATCGTCAATTCTTTGAGAGCCTTGTAAAACTTTACTCGAAAAAATTGACTTTAGTAATTTCTTCTCCTGATAAATAGGTTTTAGTTCTAAAAATTGATGCACAAAAGTTTGAGGACTGCTGCTTTACAATTTTGTTTCTGATTTAATTATTAATTCTTGAAGGTGATTGCAAGGACTGTGGTGTAATTTACTGACACTATATCACATCGGTAAACTCCTCTCCCCACACAATTGTTTTATAATAAAATCGAAGACACGTGTTTCACTAGCTTGAGGCAAGCATTATCACAACCGTTCAACCGAAGTTCTTTCCTTAAAGTAAGCATGCATTTTTCCCCACATTTTTACTATAATGCTTATTCACAGCAAGTTTTTCGTTCACTTCGGTATATACGGTTATAATAATGCTTGCTTCAAGCTAGCGAAACACGTGTCACCGATTTTATTATGAAATGATTGTGTGGTGGTTCTTGTTTTTATATAATTATGTATGTAATATCTTGCGAATAAATCCAAACTTTTGGATGCTCTGGTATCGTTTTTTATATGAATTTGGCAATCAAAATCGCTGAAACTCTTGCTTCTTTAAATGTTCTACTTGTAATCCGTATCTGAAAAAAAGTTACTGGACTTCGAGCACAATTCGTCCCAAGCGACTGGTTCTTTTCAAATATTAAGAACGCAAGAACAAGAACAAGGTCAACTGCAGGTAGATCCTAGACTTCAATATTCTTTCCATTCTGAACCTTTCAGATGTATCTAAAAATATTTTCATTTTCTATGCACATTTTTGCACGTTTCTGTTATCTGCAGGATCTGAAGAGGCTGATTATCAAGACGTCAAATCTTCAAGTCGATGACTATTAAAATTGATAGTAAATTAAAACTAATGTTAATTAAAATTTTCAGCTTGACTTTAAATCTTCCTACCGTTAGGTATTAATTTTTAAAAATTATTAATGTTATTAACTTTTAAAAATTGATTTCTTTAACTTGAATAATCACTTTTAATTTTATGGAAACAAAAAATTGATTTGATACATCGTCCTAGTGATAACTTTCAAGTAGCAAGAACGTCTTTGAAATCGTTTGAAACGTCGATAAACTCAATGAGGTCAAAAAGGTTACCAGGGTACAATACGCAAGAGAAAACTAGCGCCAATTTACATACCTGAAAATGATTTAAAGTTGGCAGCAATCGTACTTCAAATATGCCGGCATAAATGTGAATACAAATAACAGATAAGGTAAATGCATTTGATGAAGTATGCACTATAAATAATTTTGAATGGCGCTTGTGAAAATTCAATAGAAATATTGCTTCATCATGCCGACGACAAAAAAAATCAATAAGGTGTATGTAGATATCTAAAACTATAGGAAACATACCCCGATTTGCAAGCATTAGTCGCCTCGATGGAATGAATTCTGAGCCTGTTGGCGATATCCAAAAGGATATCGTATTGATGTTGAACTTGACCCGGCATCTTTATACGTCTTCACTCTACAACAGCACGAAGCAAAATGTGCTCTGCTCTCTGGAGCCGGGAGCGTCCCCTCTAAGCGATATCACTTTAAGCGTGTTCAATTAAAAAAAAAAGATCTGACAAAAACTCGTCGTTTAGAACACATGGGCCAAATACCATCTCCCTACATCATCCCCAGACACGTTTTTTTACGACTACCTGACCCTTCCCCCTCCCCTTGCGTGCGGGAACGAAACCGGCGAAATAAACAGGATGGTTGTTAAATGAAGGCGCACTTACCCCGATTTTGCAATCGTCGTCGATGTAATCGAAAGTATCCTCAGCTTGTTTGCGATGTCTTTCAGTTCCTGGACGATTTTCGCCTCCGGTTTGTGGTAATTCGCCATGTTTAAATTTTTTTATTGCAAGTAATAAGCGTACTCTATGGTGTATGCGGGCTATCTGAATATTACCGCTTGCACATCAGGAATGCTAGTGAATTTAATCAACAAGATGTTGGTAGAGGACAAGCGTACTACCTAGCTTTTTCTGACCAATACTAGCCTGGTACGTTGCCACGTAGATGATAGTGTACGAGAAATTATATAACTTCGCGGGAACAACTTTTGGTAATACAAAGCAGGAAGTCACTTGCCTCTATTTTCTTTCAGAAACGAAAGGTACACCGTAAAAGTGCAAGTTGTATAGAGTACAAGCACGTACTCCGTTGAGCACGCGAAATTTGAAACCATCTCGGCGTAAAATTCATGTTTTATATCCTATGGATATACAAACTTTCATATCTCATAGCGTAAAATAACGATAAACGATGTATGCTATGACGCAGATGTCACCTTGCACTATGCGATAATCGAATTTAGTAGGAATGAAATCCATTCAAAATATTCCCGCCCAAATCTTGTGCGAAGGCATACATTTTTAAAACACGCGCGTAACATAAAAATGATAACACAATAATAATAATAGCAATTTATTTTCGTTCAAGAATTAAGCCAAGACAAGTACGACATAAATCACACCATAAATAGCAAGCAAATTCAGCTGATAGCCACGTGATCAAAAAATTAAATGGGCAAGACTAATATATTGGTAATAGTAGTTATTATTAATTTTATGTTTTTGTAGTTTAATATAATCACAACCTCTCAAAAAATGACTCGACAGATGAAAACGTCAGACTTCCTTCAATTAAATTTCTTCACTCTGTATATTACCATAGTTACAATAGTTAACACAAAAGATTACTAGGCGCAGATTTCAATCTACTTCCTCAATTTTCACATCAGATAAATTTTCCCATTTTACTCCAATTTGGAAACAAGATTCTTGAGACCTATCAATTCATTAATATCTTGCACTGACATATGAAAAATGCATATTTTCATTCTTAGGCATTTATGAATTATATCGCAAACGGGTGTATTTGGCCGTTTTCTAAAGGTAGTTAACACACAATGTAATTTACAAAGAAATAAACAAAAAGGAACCTAAATGTTGAAGAAAACGCTACCACCCTAAAGTTTTCATTTAAAATATTTTGGCCTTAATCCAATAGAAGGATTCATTAAATATCTTGCACTGACATATGAAAAAATGCATATTTTCATTCTTAAGCATTTATGAATTATCTCGCAAACGGGTCTATTTCGCGGTTTCGGAAAAATTCAAGAGAATTTGTGCTGATAACTATTTGAAGCTTTCAACTTTGTAAAATCAAAGGTGATTTGTGGCAAGTTCACGCCTTGACTATTCCGGCCAGTACAATTTTTTGAAAATTCGACAGTATTTGGACGTGTTCCAATGTTACGAAGGCGAGAAAATTTCATCTCTAATGCTATATCGCAGGTGGAAATACGTCAAGCCTCTTGAAAAATTTCTTAAAAGTCTCTTTCCCCGAAAATATGTTAGGCATGTTTACATCACTGTTCTAGTATAAATTTTCAACTCGCATCTCCATCCTGGATAAACGATACTATAATTTCATTCCCGGGAGAAGGAAATAAATCATTTTTTCAAAGAAATCTTATCCACCAGCGATGTAGGTAACATCCTGTATGCACGTCCTCCTCTTCGGTTGTACAATAAAACTATTCGTTTGAAAGTATCGTATTACCGCATTACACAGATGTTGTCCTTAATCTTGGCACACATGTTTTGACATCCATTTATCATAATCACAAAGGTTGTATTGACTTTGCTTAATTACAAGCTTGGTGGGTAAGGAAAAAAATTACGTATGTATACACAAGGTTTTAAAAGTTTCTGGTACAAAATTGGAAATGTGTTACTATCCGAAACTATACGGCAAATTCAGGAGGAAATCATTGTAGATTTTTAAATTTAAGATTGCCTCGTTTTGAAAACAATTATCCCTCTATAGGTTTGAATAAACAAAGCAACATTAAAATGAAATAATGTGCAAGTACAGAATGAAATTACTAAGAACTATGACATTTAATTAAATTGCAAAAACGTATTCGAAACAGTCAGCTTACAAAACGTTTTATATTTAGAAATTACGATAGTTTTTCAGTTTCAACGTATTGCTTCCAACAAGCAGGCAACTACACATACATCTGTGATCATTTTGGGAAACTAATCTGATATTAGATTTAATCATTGAAGTTATCGATTTTGATGGAGCATTGAATCTTCCTGCACATCATACTAGAATAGAATTAAGTTTCTATATAACAATAATATCCCTGACGTAATTTTATCATAAAACCATGACAAGAACGGGGTGTATTACAAGTTGAAATCTTAGGCAAAATAAATTGATGTGGTTGTGGTCTTCGCAGAAAATTATAGAGAAAAACTGAACACAAAAAGACTGGTCGTTGCAGAAAATTTTCAGGGCTTTGTATGCACTAGAAGTAAATGTAATCAAACCACACAACTTTAAAAAGAGGATTCTAAATGTTGAAGGAAACGCTACCGCCATAAAGTTTTCATTTTCAATATTTTGGCCTTAATCCAATTGAAAGATTAATTAATATCTTGCACTAACATATCGAAAAAGTGCATATCTTGCACGTCTGACGTAAATTTCTGTTTAAAGAGCGAAATTATAGATTACCTTAGATAAATGATCCAGACCTATGTATGTCTGTGGCATAATGATAGATTAAACTGATTATAGGGTTTAACATGTGTAACAAATGCCGTTGCGTATCATTTTTATCGAAAGCATTTCGATAAGGTGAACATACATTTTCATTTGAATGAAAATTTAAAGTCTGGTTTTATTTAAAGTTGAAAGCTCAAAATTTCTTGTGGACCATTTGTTATAAAATTTAGTCGGGTTCAGTCGTTTTATTATTATCGTTTATTTCAATTGCTGCTGCCATTTTTGAAATAAAATTTGTTAAAATACATACACATGTTAGACATAAATCGAAATGCTAGTTCGACTTGATGATTTACGTAAGTTTCCCTGTCATGAATACGTAAAAATATAATTTTAAAGAAATTATATGGCCGATTTTCACCCTAATGTAACAGCAGCACATCATATAATGTTATATGGTTCTGTCAAAGAAACATTAATATACAGATTCTATACATAAGCACGCGCATTTACAGCAGGTGTATTTATTTATCTTATCAAGTGCACCCCCGTCTGGTTTCTAAATAGGATTCGAGTCAAAAAATTTCCAGATTACTTGATGTTACTAGCTATAGAGGCATATAAAATTAGTTACAAGAAATTTGTAAAGATGCGGAATCAAAATGTTGACTTTAATTTGAAAAAAAAATAGGTTCACTTTTGGTTTTAATTTTTCAAATAACCTGAAATCTGTTCATCCATTTTTCTACGGAAATCTTGTTTCTGGTTATGTAGTCGTGGTATTGTGGTTTAATCAGTATCCTCCAAAGCAGGAAGAAACTTACAAGATTATATCTCCATTCTTTTGTTGAGATGAATTCACATAATTTGATTTGTTGTTCATATTGACTGTGATATTTTACAAAAGCACCATATATTAAAAGGTCGTCTACTGCGCCTAAATCCTATTTTTAAGACTATTTTCTTTTAATATTTGAACATTTAATCTTAAAGATCTGGCTATGAAACGGATACATCAGCAGTAATAAAATCGTTTATCAGTAACACTTTATAGCCTTCAATCACCATTAATCCAGTTGTTTCCATGTTTACTTATTTTTGTCACTTTTATTTCCTCTAATTGAGGGTTTGTAAATCGGCAATAAGCCGGCGTATCTTATTAGCTTTCATCAAAGGCTTAGATTCGATTATGAAAAGCTGTGTAGCGAAGTTTTACCACACAGAAAGGCAATAGTGATTTTTGAAATATGTATGTGGTGGACTATCTTTATATGTGTTTCTGATAAGCGTTACGATTTCATAAAAATTTAAATGATACACTGCAAGGTTTATAACAGGAGAGATCTCGACGTAGTAAATTCCAAAAATCACCCTATAAATGCCGGAACTCTCACCATTGTGAAGATGTCGATTTGGCAGTTCCTGAGACTCTTGAGGTTCAATCGACACGTTTTGACGTGCCGAATTCAACGGGGTTAGATTTCTTTGGGCTATTCCAACGGTTGTCGAGAAAATCGCCAAAAATCGCAAAAAGAACTTGAAATCGCTCCCCATGTCGTTAATTCTCGACGTTTTATCGTCCACAGGACGAAGGTATCGATTTACCTCCAATCCTATCAAGCGAAAACCATCGCAGTTGACGCTGATGGAATGTTCTAGAAAATATATTATTGCTTAGTCTTCCATGAAGCAATGTAAATCGTCGAGTTCCTCACGATTAAATCAAATCATACTTATACGTTTTATCATCGAAAATGTGAAATTCAATACTGGTCACAGCAGTTTGGTCTGCGAGTGTATGCAAGTGATATCCGTTATATATTCATCGCTTTTTAATCTAGCCAGAGTTTGTATAATCAATTTGATTGTCACATCGATGTACGTGCAAGATAAAACCGTCTACACAAACTTTGATCATTAATAAAATCTCGTTATTTCTATAATATCACAGATTAAATATATCGCATTATCAAAAATGATAATCTAGGCGGCGGCGATCGGTGTGGAACAACGAAATCATCAAAAAAACTTTATTTCATTAAATTAAGGACTAAGTAATACAGCATAGGTAAGAGTTAACAAAACTAAGTTCTAAAAATACCTTAGGAGAGAAAAATAATACGGCAGAAAGGAGAACATGTTCCTATTATTACTAACAATTCAATTTTCGCTTTCGAAATAATTTTTACTCTGCGTTGGATCAGGTTTCATAGTTTTCTTTCCCGGAGTCCAACCGGCAGGGCATACTTCTCCATGTTCATCGGTAAATTGGAAGGCTTGCACGAGACGTATGGTTTCGTCCACCGAACGACCAACTGGAAGATCATTGATGGTGATTTGCCTTAAAGTTCCTTTGGGGTCTATGATGAAGAGCCCGCGGAATGGTACGCCACTCTCCTCATCTAAAACGCCATAATCTCTGGCGATTTTCATCGATTTGTCGGAGAGCAAGGGGATGTTCATTTCGCCCAAACCGCCCTGTTTGCGCGGAGTATTCACCCATGCCAAGTGACTGAAATGACTGTCTGTTGAACAGGCTACCACTGCGGTTTTGATCTTTTTGAATTCTTCAAAACGATCCGAGAAGGCTATGATTTCCGTTGGACAGACGAAGGTACTGAAATTCAAAATAGAAACGTTTTTGTAAAAAAGATTTGGAGCAGTCTTGGGCCTAACTTAAGATTTCATTTTCTTTGCATTAAAATTTTCGTAAAGCTCTCTATAATACGGACGCGCCCTCGAAGTTCGAATTGTTGACTTAATAACAATTAAAATGGTTATCCAAATTTGTAAATTCCGAAAATCTTAATGGTAATAAGAAGTGGAGCAAGGAAGGGATTGTGAAACGTTGCAAAACGGACGCGTAGAAATAATTAAGTTGTCAAGGTTGAATCACACACACATTTACACATACTCCAGATTACGATTGGATACACATACATATGCAAGTATGTAAATCAGTTTGTGAACAGAAGTAATTTTAGTTGATAATTTTTTTACTTGACTATAATGAGAATGAGGAAATTTTGTCTAAATATTTCGTTATAAACGAGGATAAGGATTTAAAGAAAAAAATGTAAAACCCATTAAAAGTATGGTTGGACGTTAATGAAGATCTTAATTAAAATCTTAATTATCAAAAACCCCGCTTTGTGAAGCTTGTATTAATTGATTTGATTTTTCTTAATCATCGCTTATCTTTAATTTAAATTCATGACAAAATTTAAAATAAAAGAAAATGAAATATTTCCTAATCATTCGGATTATTTCTACTACTGATAGAAGCAACCTAAAAGATGAAATGAAGGTGAGGGTGAAACTATGTCGTGATATTCAAATGATTTTGATTTAAATTGTTTGTTCATTTCGTTCTTATTGCGAGTGGGTATCGATTTTTATATAATTCATTAGTTGGCAATGTTTTTTAATAAATGATTTCTTTCCAAAATTGAATAAAACAGGAATATGCCATCGAAAATTTGATTTGAAACTTTTAATTGTAAGAAAACATTTATTGGGAACATCCCGGTTTTTATCAGAGTGTGTATAAGAAACAAACATCACAAGAAAGAAGGAAAACGTCTTAAGTTTGCGTGCATAATTTTCTAGCCAAGGTTGAATGAATAGGTTTAGAATTCGATTAATGTAAATCGGCTTATACACAGATTTTCGACCTCATTCTTTATCAGATCAAACATAGAAAATTATTTAAACATTTTAAATAAATTCGGTCTAGCCATGTCTAGGGAATTATATAAAATATGAGACTTCATGTGCAAACATTCCTAAAGTAATTAAAATATTAACGGGGATACACCTTCATTATTAATTTATATATACGCAATATTGCGTGTATTCGTGTGTTTCTCAATTAGCGGTAATTACAATTGAAAACGTAAAAATAATTCGTGCAATCTATTTTTAAGGGAAAATTAAATCCAAAAACATTTTCCCATTCCCAACAGTTTGGGTTAATTGAAGAATAGAACCTTGAAACCGTACACGTAACAGTGCAAGAAATTACCAGGTAAAAGAACGTTAACAAAAAAATCCTATACTTACAAGTCCAGGGGGTAGAAGAACAGGACCAGGTATTGTCCTAAATAATCCTGAATGGAAATATCTTTGAATTGTCCATTAACAACGGCCGTCCCTTTAAAGACCGGTGCTGGTTTTTGCAGATTCGGAACAGGCATGGTGTTGGAGATTAGTTAGGTTCTAGAAACCGGAAGAAGAAATATTCAATCAATAATTTCATGATAGCTAATAAATTTCGATAATTGCCCTATTTAGCATATACAGGGTGAAATAATTTATTGATTTTACCGCCTACTTACAGTTTTACGCAGGAGAATTCGTGGAATTTCAACGCTCCAGCAACCTAGAAGACGAACGAATGAGAAATACGTTACAGACCGGTGTTTTTCAGCGCTTCACGCGTAGCCAAACTGTCCCTCTCGTTCTAACACAGGGGACTTTACATTTCCTTATTGACGATTCCCACCGACGTTAAACTCGGCTTGTTTCGGACTTAACAATGGTTGAGTGGAGCGAAATTATTTTTACATTGATGCATTTCACTAGCATGCCAACGAAAAAATTGGAAAGGAACGTTCGCCCAAAAGAGAATTAGAAATATTCCATAAAATAAAATTCAGACCATCTTTATCAAAACTTCGTTTAAGGGGGAACTAATTAGTAACAATTGCAATAGTCAATATTGTTTTAGGTTCGGTACAAACTGTTGTGGTTATACCGCAAGAAATGCTGACTAATTCTGATTAATCGACTAACTATTCCATTTCATAAGTTCCTAGAAATATACCGCTACATTCCAGACATGTGGGAAACTCAATCTCGATTGCATCATGTAATATGGGGGTCTGCAAGCTCAAATTCGAGTTCCCCGCCTTAAAGAAGCTTTCCCGCGAAAACGAACTGCCAACATTATAAAATTTGTGTTCATACACTCACCACCAAAAGTGATGTACCTTTATATTATTATAATCATTATTATTCTCATTACTGTTATAAATATATCTCAAACAATACCATGACAATTATTTAGTAATCATACCAGTAGTTGATTACTCTGCGAATAGTTGAGAGCATGTAGTACACTTCTGCCATTTTGAATTGAGAGTCAATGGATTCCCCAACCTCCTTTACCAAACGATGGATAAAATTTTAATTAGGACCTCATTTATGTTGCTTCTATCTCTCATGTCAGTCATATCTTATTTGTCTATTGCTTAATCCGGCATTGGATGCTATATGCCAGTTTAGGAGATTTAGCGCAATATTTTGCCCAGTAAACATATTTTAAATTTCCCGGACAGTTTAAGTTGGTATTTCCGGCAATAAAGGACATACTCGCCAATTTTGAAGCATAATGCATGCGAATATGTTCACTATTGCCGGACATACCAACTTAAACTATCCGCGAAATTTAAAAAATGGTTACTGGGTAAAGAAGTTAGGGAGAAAATTAACGAAGTTAATAGTCACTGAATTCACAGACAAGACGTTATTCATTTCTAGGCGAAAGTTTTTACGCATTTGGTTTAAGCGGCTTGAGAGGAAGTGGTTCGGGTTCCTGTAGTTCCAAGGATTACTCTATAAGGAGCTGGTCGACTTTCACTATTTGCAGTTAAGATTAGGTTTCTTATATTTTATTGGGAAGGAGTGGTTCAGTCCTGAAATTTTTGGGATTTTAGGGATGTGGCTCGATTTACAATTGTCTACAGAGAATACCAATATATAAAAAGGAGAATCAAGAAAATGCATTTTACAGGACTAACATTAATCAGCACAGCACAGAATAAGAGAAAGGGTGGAGAAAATTCTAGAGGACACACAATTTCGGAGCAAGCCGAGGAGTGAACAGACGCTAACTTTGTAATTAGACAAATAGGTGAAAAAGTGGTAAGGGAGGCAGGGAAGCTTACTTATGTTTCATATATCTGGAGAAGATCTTTGACAAAGTAGACTTTAAAAGAAAAGAAGAATGGAGAAGAAAACAATAAGCTTCCTAAGATTTGGCTTCATTTCCGAAATTACAAAAAATTTATTGGACTTTTTCCGGGAAACAAAAATATTTTTGATACAAACGACTTACAATGTTAAAGCTAACTATCCCTACTTGAAAATTATGTCAATCGATGACACAATGATACAACACGATCGATTCATTTCTTCAATTACAAACCCGCACGTGAGATAGGTAAGATATCCTTCGAGATTATTGGTAACGATAGTCACGGAAACAATTTAATAGAATTTTGCCTGGTTATGTATTAAACAGAGAGTATAGATTTCTTTTATGCAACCTTGGAAGTTTCCTAGTTTTTAATTGATTCGCGTTAGATAATGAGAAAATTAATAAATTAGTATGTATACATTGGAATTGTGAGAGAAGTAACCTTGATCGGTCTTTTTATAACTATGTATTATAACGTAATACTTATGATTGTAATTATGTTTAAAATTGCAGTTATTAGTTAAGGAATGAATATTTTAAAGAATTAAAGATACTTTCGTAATTTGTGTCGTTTTTTTGGGCTTTTCTAACAGAATTGATTCCTAAGGTAATCTCCCAAAATATGCTCGATTATTGGTTACTACCACATTTACTAGTGTCGCGATTCGTCAGTTTTAGGAGAGGATAATTCGAATAACGAAAAACAAGTACTTAGCACTTACTTTTGGTTTATTGCATTAAAGCAAATACATCAAAAAACGTTACACAAATTTGTATAAACTCTATTATACACTATTACAAATTGTGTTTTTCTTTCTTTTTGTTTCTAGTTAGAAATGTTCAGTTTGTGTTTCGTATATATAAATGGCACTTCGGCGCTTCCCAGCCAGACAAAATGTTGGTTTCTTCAATACAAATATATAAATATAGTTCGAAAAAATAAAGGAAAATAATGTACATACATGGTATAATAATAGGTATTACGAAAATGAATGGAACCACTTTTTCTTTAATAATACGTTAACTATAATTAAACATGTAAATACCTCAAAAAAGTAATAATAATCATTGATTATAAAGAAGAAATAAAAATTATACGAAATATAAATACGAACCCCTAAGATATTATCGTAAAATGCAAGCACTTGAAATTAATTAAATGTTCGTTTGAGAAATGGGAATGGTATATCATCGTTGAGACAAAGTACAAAATACAATAATAACGTACTCATTAATAATAGCAATTGTTATAACAATTTTCGAATCAATTTCAAACAAAGTATTGCACGATTTTTTTTTATAAAATGGAATCATCACCAGGAATGATCGTTTAGTATTTCTCCAAGAGACTAGTATATAAGTGAATAAGTTGGTAAATCTTTAGCAACGCGTTTTATTCTCTCGTTTCTTACTGTTTTTGGAATGTTCCTGCTACATATTCAATCACAGTTTTAACAAATTTACATATTAAATAATAAAAGACGAAAATAATTTGTCGAAAATACAAAAGATGAAAATGAACTGCATAATTCTCCTCTTCTCTTTGAATCTTTACTTATAAATATGAAATGGTAAACTATTGTTGCTGAATGCCATCCATGTTTGGCACGTAGTCCAACGACATCAGGCAGGCGAAAACTGTCATGACCATTTTCGGCTTGATTTCTGTGATGTCTTCCGGTAATGCGTACACTCTTGCTCCTGCTTTTCTCGCCATTGATATGGCGTATTTTGCGTTTGCTAAATTATCCTGAAATGAAAAAATTGGAACTCGTTTAGTAACCGAATAGATTTTGTATGAATATAGGAAATTTAAAATCTTGATCATATGATTGAAATCTTTAATTTGATCTTGAAGCGACACAAATTGAACAACTTAAAGCGCTTAATACCCCTAGAAGCTACATTAAAGTCTTCAACATCAAACCTAGCCCTATTTGAGAAACAAAGTTTCACGAATATCTAGGAACTGCACGATATACTTACTTCTTCTGATCCACTAGATTTAACAAGATCGTAATTTATGGCACCAGGTTTAATAGCATCTATGAGGTCGATAACGACCTTAGCATCAGCAACAACAGGGTCTTGGAAGCCTCTAATGGAAGACGATTTACCTGCCGAGGCAAGTTTGTTGTTTACCCACTGTACGATTTCCTTTTCGACGATGGGACTTCCGCTATGAGCTAATTGGGACAACACCGATAAGGTGTACGCTCGCATTAATTGCCAGATTAAGGCAAGGGTTAAAGTAACGTTGCCTTCGTTGATATCTTGACCGGCAATGCCAACCAAAGAAAATTTGATCTCCCTTCCTAGTTCCACGGCGTAATTGCAATTTTCCAGCTTCTCCATGAATTTCCGTAAATTGCTGAATTTTCGATGGACTTTGTTCCAATCTACGATTCCCGGCTTGATGATGTCGTATAGTTGGAAGATTACTAACCCATCAGCTAAGTCGGAGTACAACCAATTGACATGGGGCGAAACGCCCATAGAGTTTATCCAGTTGCGATATGCTGAAATGTCAAAGGAAATTGTTAGAGTCGTCAGGAAAATTTCGATCGTATCACTTACTTTTTCTTCCCTTGTTTCCTCGATGGTTTCGTACCCCTCCAAGGTACCATTCGTTTGTTCAAGTCCCGGATAATTATTGAACAAGTTAGCAACGAATGCTAAATTTAATTTATATACACCATTAACGACGTCTTGTGGGGTAACAAATGACCTGCATTTAAGTTTTGCCGCCTGTTGCAACATCTTCTCAGCCCTCTCATGGAGGTCTCTTTCCTAAAAATACTACTGTTACCGCGACGAGGTAATTTTACAAAATGTCGGACTTACGTAAAGGGCGTCTGTGTTGACATTGGCTTCTGTGGGCGCGATTTGTTTGAGAAGATGAGTGTACACTTCCGAATCGGTAATATCGCTTTGGAAGTTAGTAATGCGATTGGTAACACCGGCACGTTCCAAGTGGTAATTGACCCATCGAAGCAGTATAGCTTCTGGTGATAATTTCAAAAGATCTTCGATCTTCTCCTCGTCTGTTAGGAGAGACGTCAATCCAGGGCAGTGCTCCAAAGTGATTTGATTGAAAAGGCCGATTCTGATGATTTGCCAGACTAGGCCAAGAACTAAGTGCGGTGTGCCCTTTTCTAAACTATGGGCGTCAATATTTACAACGTTGCAACCGATAGCTTGCGCTGAGGATAAGGCTAAAGTTAAGTTTTCCAGTCTCGTGTAAAGTGTGAGATTTTTCTTGTTTATAGCTCGTTCATCGATGGTATCTGGGCAGGAATGATTGATAACTTTGCTGAAATGAAGGGATCACCGTTAATATTTCGGGATTTCCTGTAACTTGGAAAACTTTGTGGTCCATATAAGAAATATCCACAAGTTTTCGCTTTTCATTGCATTAACATCCGGGCGGGTATCACTAGGAGGTGATAAAAAGTGTTACATAACATGGCTATCTGATGTACTCATAATTTATAGGGCAATAGAGATTAGAAGATTATCTCCGTCTTCAAAGTTGATTGATCCACGTCAATTCAAATGCAAACCACGTGATCTTATATAATTGTTTGTTACCTAAATCCATCTACTCACCACAGTAATATTCCATCCTTGACCTTCTCGTATAGAGTCTGTCCGTGTGGATCTATAGGTAATAAATGCGCTAGATCGGGGTCAAGCTTCAAATTGGAATTTATCCAATCGGAGAAGGCCAATTGCTCTTCAACCCTGACGGAATGCGTGGTCCCTTCGTTCGAAGCTTCGGACGTTCCTCCGAGATGCTGGAGGTTTTCTTTTCTGGTAACCACTTGCTTGAAGGTGCTGGCGACTTCGCCCGCTTTGAGGTCACTGCATAATGATTCGAATTCATCGTAAGAGAGTTTACCGTGCTGGACGAAACCCTTTTTACTTTTGAACTCTTCTTCCATCTGACGTACCTTCCATCCTGGAATTTTAAATCCGCAGACGTTTAGAGCTTCTTTGAGTTCTTTAAGGTCGATGTATCCATCATTGTTTTTATCGATCTGGAAATAATGAAAATTTTTAACACGATTGGGAAAATTGGGATGTATAGTATGAAAATTTAAAGGACGTACCAAAGTCGAAATTGGAAGATTTAAAAACGAATAAAATGATAACAATAAAGAAATTAAAAGACAAATAAGGATTTCCCGAAGGGAAACTGACAAAAAGCAAATTTTGCGTTAATTCTGGTTCTGTTATTAATGTTCCTGCAGTTTTTCTTCTAATATTACAAACTCTGCGATAGATAAAATGAACAACAAACAAAAACAGATGAGCATAGCGTGACTCATTCGAATCAAAATTCGTTCTCGAGTAGTAAAAATGAGGACGCGCCATTCTGCCGATGTTTTAGCAATCAATTTGTTGTGTTTGTCAAGACTGTGTGGGCTTAAACATATGCTTCAAACATTTTTTCAGCGCACCATTAATCTCTTCAATTGTAGCAGGTATCTGTAGATAACAATTGATAATGATATTATAAATACGTCTAGATTAACGACCAAAATATATGCGCCATTATATAATGTAGATTGTAATAAAATTATTATTTCTTATGAGCTATTTCATCCCGGAAAGTTGAGGTAAATGAGAAAAGAGGTGTGAGTGTTGCAATAAGAAAACAATGTGAAAACAAAGAGTCGGCACGTTTAAAACACATTGAAGGCTTCATATCTAAATTTGAACCAGATCATTTGTAAATCCGTCCAATTTGGGTAATTTGGACTTGAATTTGTATGAACCAAAACGGAAGAAAATCCTGGTAAATAACGATCCAAAATTGAATCATGTGCTAAAACCTACGTCCGGATTTTATTGTACTTAGTGGTTCCGTCGGAAATGTGGTACGGTCCTGATAAATAACGATCCAGGAGTAGACCCAGTTAAATCTTTCTCGAACTGCAACCTTTGTATGTGTTTTCCGTATTAAATTAATTACATTTGGCGCTTTTCAAACGTTAACTCAAAATTATCATGTAGCCAGATATGTAGTTTTAAAATCCGCATTGTTTGGGTAAATTGGGGCCCAAAATGTGAAACGCTTTTGATAAATATCGGTTCCAGGTGTGAAACCAGTTACAACCTTCTCGAATCGTAACCTGTATGCATTTATTACGCATCTATCGTCTAAATTGCACAATTTCCGAGAAGCAACAACTGGATTTTATTGCATTTTTATGTCAGCTACAAATCAGCACTTACTGCATCGACGGCAAAACAAATGAACGCCCGATTGCGGGGCTTCATTACGGTGGACGAGGCTTTCAACTTATCGACAGCATAATGGCTCGTTGAACGCAATTAGGGACTTTAAAAACATGCTCCGAAGCATTCGTTGAAAAGTCACGGCTGTCGTCGGGTTAGTTACTTCAATGGACCCGCGACTGTAAACATAGGACGTCATTGTTTAGGAATGTCCTCTATAAAATAGGTTTCGATGTCTTTATTTCTTCGACTTAACTTCCTGATAGTTAATTTTATGGTATTCTATGGTAGGCGTAGCAGATCGGTGATTTTCGTTGTTAATTAGATGAGATTTGTTTTTATAGAACGAGGAGGGCTTCGCCCAAAAATTTCCTGGGTGTAAACGTATTTTCGTGACATCAATACTTCCTTGAAAATCGATTTATAAAGGCTTGCCCGTACCATCCCAAAAGAACGATCCTTAGAACGCATTTTCGACGTCACAATGATTTTGCAATTCCCACCCAGCGCGAGCAAGTTCAAGGATGGAGATTTTGCGGTAAATATTAACGAAATTTATGTAGAATAGAAAGGAAACGACGATTTCTTTTCGAATATTATTACAATGCAAACGAATC
This sequence comes from Chrysina gloriosa, assembly GCA_038088585.1. Lineage (NCBI taxonomy): Eukaryota > Metazoa > Arthropoda > Insecta > Coleoptera > Scarabaeidae > Chrysina > Chrysina gloriosa. Next base: position 6,780,129 of record CM076096.1, read on the forward strand.
GACGCGCAATACCTCGGCTCGGTCTTAAATAAACATGACTTACATGACTTACATGACTAAAGCTGGTATTTGATATTACCTATCTTAATCGCATAGTGAACGTCATTATTCTCGATACAGATACAGTGGATGCGAAAATAAACCTGCACCCTCAGATCTAATACAAGGAATCGTTATTATTCACCGTCGTCTTATAGCGCGAAATTGAATAAATCAGTATCGAATTCACGTTTGATAAACTATGAGTTATGGCTATTAAGGGGTCAGTTACACCAAACTCAGCCAATTTAATCGTATGGCCCCATTAAACTTAACTGCACCGAAAGCAATTTATTTGAAATTCTTAGGCTACCAGATATGCACTCGCTTATTATTATTCATACCTAGGTGTTACGCATATGGTTTATTAGTTTCTTTAACTGATACCAGCTTACATAATGGCAATGTTCGGATTTTATGCGTTTTATATTCACGGCTTCATGATTATAAGTAGGGAAAATACAAAAAAACATGAAGCATTTCTAAAGGAAAGCGATTTGGGACAGGTGGCTAGCTTCAAATGCATGGGAACAATTCTGACTGAGGAAGATTCCATAAAGAAATAAAAGAAGAAATTAAGCAGCACGAACACTATCTTATAGCATCAAGAACACTTTCCTAAATACAAATGAGATCCTCAAAAGGACAGCGGTCCTAATACTTATGTATGGCTCGGAAATTTTGTCAAAACAACATAAACAAAAAAATGGTGTGTTTGGTTTACGCACGTCTGAAGTAAACACTCCCGCTCGCACATCATATTCTCTCTGTCTCTCTTTCCGTTTCAGACGAAGCAAGCACGCACATCATACTCTCTCTTGTTTTCTTTGTCTTCCACACGAAGCAGGCGTCTGGCTCCGCCCAAATTTAACGCTCTTACGCTTACGCTCGAGCTGGTCCGCTGTTCCTTAGGAAATACTGACTTCAAAAATACAAGATACAAAGATAGATGACAAAATTAAGATGGATAAAGCGAGAAATGGTAAAATCTGAGGAAACTTGGAAATAGAGCCCATACAAAACAGGATGAAAGTAGGTCAGATGAATTGGTTGGGGCATGTAATGAGAATGGGAGCAGATTGGAGTGAGAAGAGTATTGGAAGCCAAACCAATCAAAAGAATACGGAGAGGAACACCTAGGAAGAGCTGGACGGAGGAAGTGTGTGAAGCGGCCGAAAAAGGAAACATAAGCTGGAAGGAGATTGGGCGCCAGGTACAGGATAAAAAGGCACGGAAAAGAATTTCGACTTAGAAACTCAACTCCGAGATAACCGACACCCGGAAGGGTATAAGGATTGGATATTCACGGACAAAAATCCACATCGTGAGGATCTAGGCTGTAATTTAAATCACATCTGAATTATTGATTTGCAGAATAATGTATTAACGACGCAACAAAATAAATTCGAGATTTGGCAGCTTTCTAAGGAAACCGTGCAATGACTTACTAAGTAAGCGTGGCGATTACTAATGGTGAGGGAACTGCGCTTTATTAGTCACGGATTACAACCGCAGACTATACTTTCGTTCCATAATAGTCTACATCGCATTCAATATCGATGATTTTGAAGGAGTTCAAGTTTCGTCGGTTTGATAATCTAATGGAGAAATGTTTCAACATGTACATACATTATGAATGAAACTAATAAAACTTTACCTTTCGTTTTTATGGCCAACCATATCTCGAGCAAGCATCGTAAATTTCTCAATAAAATTAAACAGCACCTATACCTAAGCCTATCAAATAGATTACAATTATAAAATTGGAATGCAGCAACTAATTTGTTTATCGATGGAGTGAATACCGATCTTTCTAATACATCCGCCATTGTTCGAGAGCGTCCAACATCGATACGATTTCAACTTAATCAATCACACGTATTGAGATATTTCCATCGGCGAGAGGGTACGTGCCGTCAAGAAATCGTGACGTAACGCCATAATTGAATGTTATTCACATTTAAAAATACTGGTTCATAATATTAGTAAGCACACGTTTTACTATGGACCTACATAATCCAGGATGGATTGACTTATTTACAGCCAAGACGTAGATGCTATCTCGTCCTGATTATGGAATCGTATTCTATTCAACGATACCGCGCGAAATTAAAGTAAAAATTTATGTACATAGAAAAGTCGTGTTATTTGATCGAAGGTTGTTCGCCGAATATTTTGGCAGATTTGGGCAAGGCCGCGAGTTAGCACCTTTAAACTTGTCTGGATATATTTTTGTGACTCATTTGTAATGGATTGTGTAGAACAAAAGTATTGGTATCTCGAGTACCTATTAACACAGACAATCTAGATCTATTGCAATGGAATTGAAAGAAGAATGGTTTATAATGAATGATATCTTTTCCTAAAGTAGCTCGCGATGGAGATGAGGTTTCACGAATGGTAACCAGTACCATTATAGACTGTTACAGATCCAGTTGATAGTATACGTTTTTATGAAGTATTGACCTCAAACTTTAGCCCGGACAGATTACATAACAATTGCCTAAGCCTCATTACCACGCTTCGTGCATTTATATCATAACATCGAATGGCAACGTATATCTGAATTCTAAAAAACCGTATACTGTCAACTCAATCTGGAACAGGGTATAGAGGTTATGAGAACTATATGTAGATGAGCTATATCTTTCTAAAACCGTAACCTATATGCGTCTATGACCAAAATTGCACAATTTTCGAGGAGTCACATCCAGACTTTATTGCAGCACTTAAAGATCCTCAAACTTAAAACATAAAACTCGGGGTTCAAACTACATTCAGCGGTTCTTGAAAGCATAGAAGCAAGAGTTTTAATATAAAACCGTCATAATTTGGGTAATAATTTGGCGTTTGATTTGCATCCACTAAAATAAAGAGAAATGTTCGAGTAAAAACCACGATCGCAACAATTTATTAATCATATTTCTGATAAAGATTAAATTTTTACTCCAAAGCTCCAAGAAATGTTTGATTTATTTCGTAATCGGAATTAACATTTAGATCTACACCCTATTCACATAAATTTCCAAATTTAGAATAGAAAAGGAATTTCGCAGAAAATGAAATATGAAATTAAATATTAAACTATTTATTAAGTAACACCTTCTAATCTTGACGTTTTAAAATGTATGTGATTAAAGATCCTGACTCACGTAAATTTTGATATTAATATTACGTACTTATCAACAACCATAATTACGAAATTACTCCAATATTTCTTTGAAATTTAATGGCGTCCCGTAATGGTTAAGAGAAATTCCAAAATCACTTACCCCTGCGTAGGGCCTTTCTTGTTTGAGCTCGTTCAGAAATTCAGGTTCAGAACCTATATCCCTCGTCAGTTCAACGTTCATATTTATTATTATTATTAATAATAATAATAGGAAACTGTGTAACAGTACCTAACTACACCTAACGTATGACACTAAACTATCTACCTATAACTGAAATATTTCGTTTGTCTTATCAACTTTGATAAATTCATCCAATGATCATTTATCAGCATGAAAATTTACAATGTTAAAACCGATCACTTTTGTTTATGCAATAAGTAAGGTTAATCTATCATTGGTTTTGTTTTATCAGATTAGCTCGTCAAAAAACCTTGGTTAATAGTCGCGAGTGTTTTATGCCCCTTATTTTTCTTATACGAACGGTTGTCCAATTTTGGATTAAATTTGATACAAATTGGTAATTAAATAATTGTTGAAACATAATCACTAACTCGTTGTCCCGGATAGTTTCACAAATTATTATGGAAGCAGTTCACACCTGCAAATATGAGCTTCCCAAAAACATAATGGGATTTGTGCAATCAAAGTGGAATCATGGAAATACATTTCTACAAATTTTCTTCTATAGTTCCTCTTAGTTTCCTTCTTTTTGGATGGCAAAGACCGTGGTTTAACTGACAATTTTTGATTTGTTGGTGTGTTACTAATTCTTAAATTGTCAAATTAACTGTACCAGGCAACTACTTCCCATACGTTCTAATATCTCCTTTCACACTTCAACATTTTCAGGGATGTTTGGTTTCCTTTTTCAATTTTCGGCCAAAAATTTCGTTGCTGCGCTCTTTTCCTCTGTATATTCCCGAGAAACATACAAACGAGACATTTAATGTTAAACGAGGTATATCTTTCATCGATCTACCTGTCTATTTAAACTTGAACGATCCCTGTTTGTGGGGTACATCGGAAGCAATTAATGATAACATCCTCTCCGTACGCGTTTCCTTAAATAACTTCGAACCGAGTCTTACTATCGTGGTATCTTTGAGAGTTTACAACCAAGCTGTTCCATGAAAAAAATATATAGGAAGAATTAAATGACCTTATTAGCGATTTAAACCTTTCAAAGGAGTCTTCGGAGTTGCTTGCTTCTAGACTTCTTTTTCCGGAAACAAAAAACTACGTATTACTGGAACAGAGAAACAGATCTTCTGCCATTTATTCTCAGGAAGATAACTTGGTATTTTGCAACACATCAACTGATTGGCTGATTGATTATAAAACAATATCTCTACTTCTGAAAAAAATTAACTATTACACAAATGGGTGGATGATATGTGTTGATCTAAAAGTGGTAAATATCCTTGGAGGGTAGCAATGTGAATACACAAAATATCCTTGTTTTTCGTGTCTCTGGGACAGCAGAGCGAAAGATCAACGTTGGATAAAAAGAAATTGGCCTAACAGAGACGCTCTAGTAGAGGGCAAAGCCAATATTATTAATCAAGCATTAGTATAATGAGAAAAAAACAATTTTACCTCCTCTTGCATATTAAACTAGGGCTAATGAAACAATTTGTGAAAGCTTTAGGTCAAAATGGTCTTTGTTTTCAATACTTGGCAAATCAATTCCCTGCAATCAGTAATGAAAAATTAAAAGCAGGAATATTTGATGGAGCTCGGATAGGGCAACTTATAAAAGACCCACACTTCACAGAATCAATGACTGAAATTGAGTCCAATGCATGGTGTTCTTTTGTTAAAGTTATCCAAGAATTTCTTGGTAATTATAAGTGTGAAAATTACGAACAAATAGTGGAAGATATGCTTAATAACTTTCAAATTTTGGCTTGCCATTTGAACATTAAGGTCCATTACCTCCACAGTCATTTAGAGAGATTTCCTGCAAATCTTGGGGACTTTAGTAAGGAGCAGTGCGATAGATTCCACCAGGATATCAAAATAATGGAAGAAAGGTACCAGGGCAGATGGGACACACACATGATGGCTGATTACTGGTCGAATATTGATACGCAAGGAAACCGCTCTAAAGAAGGTTTTTAAATTAGTTATTAGTTAGGATTTGATGATTAGGAGACCTTCCTTTTCTTGTATAAAAGTGATTCATGTATTCTATTTCCGTTGTGGTTTTTCTTTTATTTAATAGTTTTGTAACTATTTATTTTTCTTTACAAAAAAAAAAAAAAGAAATTTCATTTGTGCGAATTACTTGGAAACTTATGTTCGTTATAAGTGGTATCACGTCTGCGGTTTTAGTATGATGATTGTATCACGTAACACACATTTTTGCAAATATGAAAACTGTTATACTGCACCCCAATACGAAAAACTTATCGCTAACCTGGCAATTAAAACTTAAGTGCACGTTTCCATCCCGAAATCCTATCTCGCTAATACAGCTCTAAATTTTTCCAACTCGAATACATGATAGAAATCTTTATATACTTCTGGTACATACACCATTATACATATACATACATAAATGTACGTATAGACCGCGTTTTATTTACTGCATGATGCAGTTTCAGAAACAGGTATTGTAGTAACACAACTAAAAGAAAACACATGTGTATATATGAGTATATGCATACTTGTAATATGGGTGTAGTCACAGAAATGACTCACAGAAGTTTTTAAGTTTAAGGTTTATTGTGTTGATATAATTTAAGTTAATAAATTAAGTGTTTCGTTTCGAAGTGGCGGTGAAACACGATCGATTCGAAGGAAATAAATACTCGAAGGCGACCATTTGGAGTATTTAGACTTTTGAAACAAAAAAATTGAGAGACTGCTGTTCGAGTTACTGTATATACTTCACATTTTGTTATCTTATTTTTGGAAATGACATCTCAAAAATGACAACCTACTTTTATCATGAATGATGGATTTTTAAGGAAACACATCAAATGGCGCAGTCGACATTCCGATTTTAGATATAGTTTTAATTGGGAGAAAATAGCCAGACATTTTCTCATTGCTCCAGTTTCTACACTCTTTTTCAAAGTGTAGCAATCGAGAAATGTGAAAGATCCACGAAAAGAAAATTGGTGGTAACTACAGAGTGAAAGGAAAATTTTCCCAAATGTCGCACATTTAAAGCAATCCCATCGTCTTAGTAACGAACACCAATGAATTTCAATTCCGTAACCTAAACCCTATAAAAATTCTAAACCAGATAGTTTCCGTTTAGAAACTAAACGTTCGTTTCCTAATACTCCCAAGTATTTAATTCTTGCAACATGAGCATTTCACCAATGCAATTTAGAGATGGTAGAGTTGTCGTCCATTTCAATACTAATTTAAAAATTTGTATTCAGGTGCCCGCACGTTGCGAAAGGATCGTTAGTTTTATTCGCACAATCAAACGAAACGCAAATCGAATCATTGCATATAATTACGACGACGTTGTCTTTTAATTCAGGATTTATTTAGAGTTGAGTTAAAACACTAAATAAAACATCCATCACTGGCGGTGCTGCCAACGTTATCCAAAGCGTAGGATGTGTGTTTGGTTGATAAGAAAGAAGAGTTTTGGGTGGTATGATAAAAACACATCCTGATAATGATACATTAACAGTGTAAATGTAAATGTAAATATATATTAAGAGTAAATGTTGATTTTATTTATAGGAAGGGAAATTGATTATATGATGTTCTCCCTATCAGGTCACGCCTTATGAAATTTCATTGAATCATAAAGGAAGTAGTTACAATTTTGTTTTTATCACTTATTAAAATTACGTCAATATTGCGCGATTGAGGTTTAATAATTTACATTTACGTACGATACAAACGCTGAAAAATTGTGGCAAGTTCAAAGCCACCAACTAAGGAAAATTAATTGATATGCTCGTCTAATTACGCATTATGCGACAACAACAAAGATAATAATATCCACTTTCTTGGAACAATGAAAATGCGATAATACGTTAGGTATCTTTGTGTACATATATGGGCCTCAAATGGAAATTTTCAATTTTTGTTAAATTATGGAACCTCCCTAGATTTTTCGTTTATAAATCCGAAGAGAATGATCAAATTTGTATTGTAGATTATTATGAAAATGACCAGGAAGAGCATTGAACTCCGTCGTAGATACGGATTTGTGCTTATGCACATACATGTGTCTGTTTCAATTAATACAATTGCAATAATTTTGTTTAACCTTCCTATACTCACGCATACGGTCTATGAGACCGATTTATATAGTATAGTATACGTCTTTCATTTTGACGAGAGTATAGGAAGGTTAAGGAGAGTATAGAACAGGGTTATTGGCTACAGCTGAAATTCGCTTTACAGGATCTTTGAGTGATGATGATGATTTGACTTGAAGGACGTGACGGCCATAAATGAAAGAAAACTATATTATTATATATATACATCCGATTTTTCCCATAACAAGAAAATACAATATGTTTATTTAGAAATTTAAGCCTTTTTAATTTTCCAAAAATGTTCAGGTATAAATTCAGTGGACTTTCGTTTCATGTACCTTTTCTAAGCCACTTTAATTAAATTTTACAAATTTCGTCACCATAGAAGTACTCTTGTTTCTAGAACTAAATTGCCTAACTAAAAGTGGGATACAAATATCAGTTAGCTGGTCAAGATCCTATTGGGAATGAAATTAGCATATATTACTCATTATTAAATTTGTTTCTAGCAAGATTTGTATCAGCTAAAGAATTTAAATACAACCAACATGATAAAAATAGTAAACTATCTCGATGACTCTGAATATAACGATCAACTGTGCAAGAGCTTACTAAGTAAGCCCAATTTGCATATGCCAATAATCCGTGAGGGGAATTAAATTGCATCCAAATTTTATTTTATTGATACTAAATGTATATATGTACATTTCGCGACCTTTATACTTATCTTATATGATAGTGAGTGATTGAAATGATACATTCTCGGACGTTTCGAAACGTCTTCATCAGTGAAATTTTCACCGATGAAGATGTTCCGTATGTTTAATTGACCTAATTGTGATAAAAACTATCACATCAGTTTACTAATACTAACATAATGATAGTTTCCTTCTTTTATTTCTGGTGCTATCACCGCACAATTTGGATTCAAAGTTACAGCCTATAAAATTCAATCAACTAATTTCCCTCGTTATTTCGACGTCGTGGCTATCCAAACACTTTTTTTTGATGATTGTAGTCTACTGCAATATCACGATCATGTTTCAGTTTTATGATTCGCTTACATTAGCATTCATCGTTGTTGGTCTTGCTACATCATAGTATGTGTAAGATATATGAATCACATCAACCTGCGATGGAGCATTTGTCATAGACGCTCCTGATGGTCAAGAAAGAAAGTTTACTTTACGAGGTTCTTTGTCCATTTGGAGATAAACAAAGCTTACTCATTAGAAAAAATCTCATTTAAAGAGTCAGCGGATTTCGAGGTACCTCTCATCTTTATTGCCTTGCGCTGAATCGTTTTTCAAATGCATTAGCGAAAGTTTGATGAGATAAGATCAAAAATTGAAAAATTTGCCATTGTAGTAATAATAATGACGAGTAAGAGCGGTTAAGCTTTAGCGCAGATATGTTTTAAAAATATCTGTACCACATTTCCTTTCTATGTAGAAGATAAACAGCAATCGCTTTATCAGGACGTAATAAACAAATACAAATATTTATGTCTTACTGGGCGCTGTAAGTGGTTACACAAGATATGTGTGTGTAGTGTATCATTCGAGTTTAAATTTCGAGTTTCGGTGTTTTATGAAGCGTTGGACTTTTTTTAAACGAATAGACAAATATGGAAAAACGCTTGTTTGTAACAATTATGCAAATACCGCCCGATTAAATTCCGAATCGTATTACATGCTTTGCCAGCGAGAAAATAGCAAGACTTACTTGAAAATTAATTATACAGGCATGCATATATGTGTAACCTCGACTCTGAAGGCTGGATATAATAAAATATTGAATAAAAATAAGAATTTATTCACGTCTTCTGTTCTGTACTAATGTTTCGAGAGCGAATTTTCATTAGTTTAAATTTTAAACGCGGTTGTCTAGGTAACGAATTAATACCCACATAAACAAAAAAAAAAGAATTATTTAGCATTTTCGGGGGGATACTCGATTTCCTTTTTGTAAAAAGCCAAAGCATTATTGGAAACAATTTGGGCGTAACGTTAGCTGTATAAATTTGTGGCACGCTGTACAACCGAATCGATATCACACTTTCAACTCACGGTACTTCTCCTACATGTATTTTTGTGTGCCCCCTTGGTACGATAGCTGGTCGACGGTGTATATTCGCGTTGGGCCGTTTTGGAAACTTACTAGGTTGAATTGTTCTTTGATTTCTTCACGTTCGTCTCTGGTTAACTTGGCGAAATCGTTTATGGTAGCCATTTTCGTCGTCCTATTCACACATACACTAAATCCAACACTGCACCGTCTGCTACAACGCTATCGAAACTGGTGGCATTCTGTTTGACAATGTTGGACGATACTCGACGCTGGGACGGGACTGGAGTGTCGATGCGTTCTCCCTCTCGCATCGAGTATGGTTTCTTGGGTATACCTAGAGACTGGAGTCTAATAATGAATTTAGAGAATAATGAATCACATTTATTTCTTAAAAATAAGAACCAGTGCGTGTGGTATGCGTAATTGAGAAAATACCCATTTAAAAACCATTTCTGATATCTCCTTCGGATTCTAGCAGCAATTTTAAAAAGTATAAATACATTAAATAATAAAAAGAATATTAGAGGATTTATACTTACGTAGAACTTGGATATGATTTGAATTCTTTCAATCAAATATGTTTTTTTCTGACAATTTTGAAATTCATGTTTTTTAAGACTCTTCGCCTCACAACGAGCCCGCCATCATCATCAAACCTTGCTTCGCTGTGGCGTTCTGCAAGGATCAAACCTAGGACCTTCACTGTTCATCATATTGATCAATGATTTGTTAGTGTCAGTACCTGATCCTCAACACATCGTCTATGAGATACGGTGTAACAACAGACCCCAGACAAACTGAATACAAGAAACCGGTCTTCTATCCTGAAAAGTTCAAAAGACTACTCTAACTTCGAGGGGACGAACTGCAAGGTGCCACTTTAGAGAGAGAGAGTGATGAAAGTCCTAAATACACAACAACATGGAGAGGTGCCATATTAGTGGCCAGGAGAGATAGCAAATGAACGGAGAAAGTGCAATGAAATCAGAAGGAAAATGTATCGTACAAACAGGGGAAAACAGGCAATCGCTGACAGCAGAACTAAAATCTTCGAAGAAAGAATTAAAAAGTCTAATAAACAAGTCTAAAAGAGAAACGTGGGCACAGATTTGTTTAGAACTCGACCAGGGTATATGGAGTTATTGAGGTTATAAAATCGTCACGAAGTGGATAAAGAAAACGATGCCCTACAGTCTCTTACTTACCCGTTCGACCGGGAAGTATCGGGTTGGAGTTCAGTTTCTTGGCTCTCCCTTCCATATTTCCATTCTTCTCTCTCCCTGCATCTTCCTCTCATGTCCTCCCACCTCTCTCCCCTTGCTTCGTATGCACTTCTTACTTCTTGCTCCCATGTCTTCCTTGGTCTTCCTCTTCTCATGTTTGTTATTTCTTTTGATTCATATATTTTTCTTTCTAACCTTTCTTCTCCCATTCTTCTTCCATCTTGGTTGTATTGTTGTTTCGACTGACTCCATCTTTAGTTCCTCCCTGTATACTGCGTTCCGTATCCTATCCAATTTAGTTTGATTTTCTATTCGTCTTAGAAATCTCATTTCTACGCTGTTCATCCTGCTTCTTTGTGTCTCGTTTGTAGTCCATGACTTGCATGACTGTGTCAGTACTGGTTTTACCCTGCGGATCACTTCTGCCTTTACTGTTTCTGGTATTCCCTTTTTGTTTAACCTCCCTATACTCACGCATACGGTCTGTGAGACCGACTTATATAGTATAGTATACGTCTTTCACTTTGACGTGAGTATAGGAAGGTTAAGAATGGAGTTTTTATCATGTTGTAGAGTTTTGCAGTTTTTGATATTCTTTCATTCATTTCGTCTTCCAATCGCCCTACAATCTCCATACCAAATGTATAAGCCTGGGTCACCTGTAAATTTAGAAAAGTTGACTATTTTACAACCCAGCTTCTGTGCGAACATGGCTCCTTTGGATGCTATGCAAAACGTATAGGCAAAGTGGAATAAACATTTACTGCATACGAATGGACACTCCGACACACTATGCTGGATTGCACTAGATGACACTTTCTTTGGAACCAGCTCGAAACGGATGTGGGAGTAAGACTCGCAGTGGAGAACATAGTGCAACATATACTCAGTAACGAAGAGAACTACAGTAAAATACACAGTTTCATAAGGAAAGTGATGACGATGAAGGAACGGGAGCGAAGACGGGGTGAAAATCAGAACAAGTAAGAGAACTGCCAGCTGGGACCTGAAATTATACCAATACGTGGTGGTACCGAGTCTTTCAGCAGAGGGCGTGGATGTCTTTTAGTGAGTATGTATCGACTGGCAGTACCACACGGTCTGGAGAGGGGGAACCAGGCGCCAGATGCCCATAATTCATGATTTATGCTTGGATATATATGCACTGCGGACCAAGCAAGCCGATGACTTGGTTCCATTCTTGTTTATCCATTGTTGCCCGTCTCCAGTCACTTATCCTCGTCTCCGTCAAGTACCTCTACACTGCCTGCAGCCACTTTATTTGAGTTCTTCCTCTTTTCCTTCTCCCCGATACTCCCCTTGCGAACATTTGCTTCGATACTTTTTCTTCCTCCGTCCTTGGCACATGCCTCAGCCATCTCATTCTCTGCGCTCTCGATATAGCAGGTGTGGATGGTTCTCCATATAGTTCCATCAGTTTGTCGTTTGTCCTCCTCCTCCAGAGGTCCTTCACTTCTTTTCCACCATATATTCTTCTCAGGACCATCTTTTTAGAAACTTATAAGGCATTTCTATCTTTTTGTTACATTTTCCGTGTTTTGCATCCATATGTAACGATTAGTGTTATTATTGTTCTGTAAATTCTCAGAATTGAAGTCGATACTGAGCGGAACAACAATTTCTGACAGAAATAATTTTGGTATATACATAAATAATTCCTGTTATGCCTTAATGAAATTTCGAGCGATGGTCAAACGTGGCCAAACGATTTTCTATACGGTTTTGCTCTTAAATCCTTGAATATCTACACTGAGTAACCTTTCTCAAATAAATAAATACTTTCTGTTACTCTTAACTAAAAATTCATGAGCTGGTCGAATATGGTCAAATGATTATCTACCCGGTTTTGGCTACCGATCTGAAAATATCCATTTTGCCAAACAATTTTTATGAATAAATAATGTTTATTTGACTTTATCAAAATTCTAAGCAGTGGTCAAACGATTTGCTATACGAGAGGGATACGTTATCATCGATTATTGATGTTGATCTTGATAATGAAGAGTGGTCAAACAACACTATTTTATGGTCAGACATGGTCAAAAAATGATCCTACAGATATGTCATTTCCAAGGACTTTTTGTATTTTGTGCCACCTTCACAGACCCAAGTTATTCGTTCTACTAAGCTCAAAACTGAGGATTGTATTTCTTTCAAATATACAAGAAGAAGCGAATTTTTAATTTTTTAATGTCTTAAACCAGCTTGTACAATGTCGATGATGTCCAATAATAAGTTGCGACATATAAATATAATTTTTTAGCCCTTGGCGCTGCCGAAGATAACGCAGATGTATAGCAGCAAATACATGAAATTCAAAGTAAATATTTTAATGAGAACTAAATTACTTTTCGAATCTCACTCGTACTGCACATATTCGAAAAGATTCCCATTCCCATGTAACAATTAGAAATAAGCAATTAGACGTAGCGTAAGAAACGCCAGTAGAATTCCTCGTTAGCATTTGCATTTTCCCAAAAGGAATTGTACGTAGGCATTTTTATATTTTAATTGATGCTTGAATAACGTGTGATCTTTCCTACATATTACGCAGTTACTAAAGGAGAGATATATAATTGAAACGAATAGATTTCTACACACGTCCTTTATACATTATAATTTCACATAATATTGTACTAATCGAATTCGGACCCAATCGTGATACTTATGCTTCCTGGTAATACGTGCGTTTGATGATACCATCTGTTTGTGTCAACTACGACTAAAAATACAATTACTCATACTTCCTTTAGATAAGTATAGTTATATTGACTTACTGATTTCCCCCGGTTCTACAGTGACTTGAAAACTTTTACATTTGTACAAACATTCCGGAGGTGGGGCCAGATACCACGTCTTCTTCCCTTTCAACTGGGCTTGCCACGACGGATATAGCACGTCATCTACCTAGAACGAACGTTTCCCGATTATGGATAAAAAAGGAATCATACGCTTACGTGCATGTGCGCTCCAGATCCGGGTCCACCCATAAAAATCCAATTCAAAGCCATATTTTCCGAAGTCTTCGGCAAAAAGTACGGTTCCCGATAGTATTGTCTCAAAATCTTTCCAGCCTCATCGTTGCAATTGCTCCAGCCGATGTACCAATGATCGGTACCAATTTCCAAGCGTGATCTGGCGGTGCTCATGTTGAAAACATCCATTAAGGTATGAAATTCGGTTTTGTAAGGGAAAAATTGGCATTCGGTCCTGTCCTCGTGATTCCTCTTTACCGAAGTGTAAAGGTCTTTGAAGAAATCAAAGGTGAAGAGGTCTACGGCTTCCCAGCCCTTGGTTCCATCAGTTACAACCACTGGTCTTGCCGTTGCTGCGTAGAGACGGTCGAAATCTTCCGAGGATATATCGGTCACCTTATCAACTTGGGTCACGTTCATGCACATGCTGCAATCTTCAGGTTGACGGAATATTTTCGAAGATTCGAAGGGTAATTCCAGGAAACACTTAAATTTTTAAAATCGCATAAATAACATTTTTTGAATCTCCGGAAATTTTAGGTGATAGTTTGAAAAAAACTATTTGGCTTATGCTCATATAGTTTGGTGATAAAATCTTGGATATTGAAAGCATTCGATTGTAATCAAATCTGATTTTCAGGAGGAAGGCAATTAATATTTTCATGTTGAAATCGTCGATATATTTAAGAAGTGTGATTTTCGATACAAAATATTTCTTTGAAGGAATGCCACGTTAACATATGACTTAAACATCGCAACATATGGAATCTAAACGGAGTTGCAGTTTTTCCCTTTTTTAAATTAATTGTAAAAGAAAATATTGTGTCATTTTCATGCAATTTCTTACCTCTTCCGAATGTAGTGAATATAACAAACAGACCAAAGCAGAAAATATCACAACGATCAGCAAAGGATGCCAGAATTTTAATTTTCTCCGACTATTACACAACTTCTTGCTAATTTCCAATTTCGATATCATTTTCAGGGAAATATCCGAATTTTCCGCTTTCTTCAGGATGGCCTGCAGTCGTCTTTCAGCTTTCTGCATGATGGCCAGTTTTAAACTGAAAAGAACTTCGAGCAACCCCGGCCTTATCAGGGTGCGAGAACCACAGTCGCCTGAACCCGGTGACCTGGAAATTGTCTATCAATTCGCGCTTGTACCACCTGTGGCCGATACGCCTAATGATACGGTAGATGTCGATCCAATAGACCCAAAAAGAGTTTAAATATCGAATTGCGCGAATTCGATACGTTGATAATCCGCGTGCATGTACATGTCTTTTCTTTTTGTGTGTAAGACTGATATGCATACGATACTAGTCGACTTTAGGATTAGAATTGGAAAAAATTAAAAACTCCTAGATGTATATTTTAGGAATGTTACGCAGATCGGGCGAGATAATAATGTGTTTTGAATAATTTGACCTTTGATATACGTCGTTAATGGATTACCAGCGTCTCTATACAATAACTTTTGCAGCGCTGCATTCCTGGTTGTCTGAAAATCGTCGAAAAGCATTTTTCTAGAGATAAAATGCTGGAATTCATTTCCAAACGATAGTACGTATTGAATTTACTCAGTTTCGTGGAATTCCTTGAAAGAGTTTAGAAAAATTCTTTGGATTTTCATGCTTTTCAATTCAAGAAAATCTAGAATTTGCTACCCCCAAACCCTCCTCTTCCCCCAAAAGCTTCGTATTATTTCTCCATCTACGTTGTATTCCCCACTCTGTAATTAATTTTTGACCTTTCCCCAATCATGGATCTTCGTCGTAAGGTTTCCAACAATTTGTTGTTTGTTTGATTCAAACTGGTTACAAGCTATATGTAAAGATATTAGAAAGAAGATCGAGAGAATACATAGCGTGCACACGTAAAATATATTAAACTGTTATTTACAGTTTGCTTGATTTAATTAATTACGTCCTTACATACATTACATACAAAGTCACAAAACGAGTATCGACCTATGAATATCTTGGTAAGATAGTGATGAAAGACTGGATGCGGAAATAGCGAATAGAGGAAACAAACTTACAAAAATTGACTACGTACTCAACAAGACAATGTTGGGACACAAACAAACAAGAGACAAAGATCAATACATTGAAGATGAAACATATTAGAAAGATAGCAGTAGTAACCAAACTGGACAGAATAAGAGACTATGAAATTAGGAAGAGAGCTAAACCTGAAACCAATATTAGAAAAGATCAAAACAAAGGAATTAACTTGGTGTGGGCATGTGGTCAGGAAGAACCCAGACAGAGTGGCAAAATAAATTTGTAATATGGGAGGACCTAAAGAAGGAAGAAAGGAAGACCTAAAAGCAGATTGACGGACAAGGCTATGGGACTAGGGGAAGGAAAAAGGGAAAACCATGGAGGGGCCTGAAGAGACTAATAGGAGACAGGATAGGGTGGAAAAAATGGAGAAGATAAAAACAGGAACCCCAATTCAACGCCTGAAAGGGCACTAACAAGCTGATAAAGAAGAAGGATGCATTGGAGATGAAACATATTAGAAAGATAGCAGGAGTAACCAAACTGGACAGAATAAGAAACGATGAAATTAGGGAAAGAGTAAACTTGAAACCAATATTAGAAAAATCAAAACAAAGCAATTAACTTGGTATGGACATGTGGTCCGGTAGAACCCAGACAGACTGGCAAAATAAATTTGTAACATGGGAAGACCTAAAGAAAGAAGAATAGGAAGACCCAAAAGGAGATGGACGGACAAAACTATGGGACTATGGGAAGGAAAAAGAGAAAACCATGGAGGGCCTGAAAAGACTAACAGGAGACAGGATGAGGTGGAAAGAAGTGGAGAGGATAAGAACAGGAACCCCAATTCAACGCCTGAAAGGGCACTAAGCGTGTCGTGTGTGTGTTTGTGCGTATTGAACGGACAGGGGCAAAATTTAGAGTGGGTTTGAGAAATTAAATTTTCATTGATTATTTCCTTTAAATATTTATTGATTCCTGTTAGCGAAGCTATTGCATCGTAGATGGTGTGATTGTAGATCGTTAAGTTTGAGAGGCAAATTGTAGAACTCGCTTACATTTCTTTAAATTCCTTCCTCATCTTAAAGTACAATGATGGGTATAAGATCGGTTCATGTATAATAGATGGTGTATATGAGTAATTTGAGTCGTTTTTCCTAACTTGCCTAAAATTTCTAATTACTTTCGAGTCTTATTAAAATTGGGTGTGCATTGCTCCCATAAAAACTATTTTTTAGATTAATTTTTTCTGTCATCGATGAATTTCCTAACTTATTGCAATGACTTGCAGCTTATAATGTGGCTATTGTAATTTGGATGGCGTTCCATGTCAATTGTGGCAAATTTGAAATTGGGGAGTATAAAATATTTTATCACTATAAGGAATGCAAGGCGGCTACTGGTCCATCGCGCAGAATCCTGATCTCATCCAGATTCTGCGTTGGACCAATATTAACCAAGTTTTATGGTATACACACTGGCAAATGCTAGACGGCCGTAGTTGTGCTGAACCTGCTGCAGAGAGCACGTTGTCGCACACTACTTGAGTAGCACGCTATCGGTAAGCCGAAAAATTAAACTTTAAATTATTAATTTTAATTTTTTACGAAGGACCTCCTATGGGATGAGGTCTTTTATTTCCTTATTTTTTTAAAATTTCTTCTGGCCGTAAGTTTACAAACTTAGCACGGTTCTCTAACGGTTTCACGTGCATAGATAAAATGTTTATTTACTTGTTATGCTCGACCGCGTATGTTGTAATAATGTAATTCCCCGGAAATTTTCGTAAATATTTTTGAGATTCCTGGGCACGACGATTATTCTTCGCGTATTTGCATATATTTGACTGCCTAAGAAATTACTTTCGAAAGCAAAAATGATAATTCCCGGCCGTGATAAATATCGCGGAATTAACTTGTTCCAGGGTCGGGCGAAATAAAATTTATGCGAGAATTAATATTTAAAAAAAGAGACGAGTGAGGAGGGGGCCAAAAAAAAATGAAGTTTTCCGACGAAATAACTTCGGAACACATCCTTTCATGTGGCGTCGATGTTATGTTGTAAAGATCTCCCTCCGGATCGCACTTCCGAATATTCCTTTGACAGAAGATGAAAGAATTAATTAAAAAAACTGACCCTCGGTCAAAATTGCTTTTGCATCCGTGCGAATGTAGTACCGAAAATAGGGGAGGGGGAGGCTTTAAAAGTGTATTAGGTAACCAGTCCGAGTCATTTGGATAATGATGATTGTTATTTGCCGTGGGATTCCCCTAATGGGGAAGTTAAATGGGAATATATAAAACAAGAACATGTTCTATATAACACCGCTAATGGGGGATGATGTGATGTGCGTGCCCGTAGACTGGTTAATAGAGAAAAATGTTTGTTGCTTTATACTCTTATAACTCTTCGCCTTTGAAATGCTTGTTAGCGAAGTTCACGTTATTTAGAAATGTGCGCAGGTAGCTTAAAACTTTTGCTAGTTGAGTTAGGAATAGAATAAAAAGAAGTGGTTTGGAAAGTTTCAAGTTAAACACGTATTGCTTCAAGTTCTTTACAATAAGCACCTAACAAAATAATGCTGGCGATATCAAGAAACTTACACGAACTTACATAGAAATAACGCATGTTAACCGAAGTAAATTGGATTATGTGAGGTGAAAATTTACTTGTGAGCATGTTTCCAAATTTAAATATTGAAATGTTTGATATCTTCTGAATTAAAATGTATATCTGCAAAAGTTTGGAAAATCCCAAGATTTTCTTTTATCTCAGTTGGGTGCAACCTGGTCTATATGAATCTTGGCTAAATACCACCTCACGATGTGATCGTTTACAGAATAGACCCAAACTAGCCAAAGGTCAATTTATGACACGTGATTCCTTTGCACTTAATTAATTGAATACATTTATTCTTAATAAAGTAACAATGTACATTATACCTTGTTTCAAAAATAGAGAGACGAATTTCTGAACACACCACTTTTATAGTAAATTCTGATTGGTCGAAATCTACAAAAATTTACACTGCACCACTCCTACTATAATCGTATCGTGTACGTAATTTTGTGAAATATATTGATATTTGTTTATTACCGTTAGTTATTGTGGTGTTTATTATACTTGTCTGTTTTCTCTGCCTCTTTCCAAATATCGCTTTAATTTACCGTCTAAATTTTATTCCAGATTTTATAGTGTGTAATTTGGCCTTGGGGTTCGTTCAGAAATGTGTCTCTCTATTTCTGAATTAAGGTATAACTGGCTAAATGCAACTCTGCACACACACCAAAACATTGGTATTTCAGAAAGGTGTACTAAATTTAACATTGTTCTTGTCGAGTGGGGATATTAATTTTGATTGTTTACATTTCTCGATTGATTTATGTTATCATTCCTATCGCTTTGTATCTTGACTGTCGTTTATATTGATATTCACAACAACTAAACGTCTTTTCTGTTCAACTCTCAAAACCAAACTAAATTGCGTAAAAAATACATTACGTCTTTACTCTATGCATAATTCGGGGAATCCCACTCATATATATACGCATATAATCGACATAATCTAACTGAATTGTAAAAAAATATAACGCGAAGTTACAATGGATAGTTGTGCGGAGTGAGAATGGAAAAATTCATGGAAACATCAAAACAATAATTCATAGAATATTGAAAATCGTGTTAAAGCAAAACAATTCGTGTAAAATCATATGTTTTTTTCGTTTTAACTCGCGTTAAATCAAATTCGTGTAGAAAGAGAATTAGGTGTATCTTCTTCTTCTTCGGTTCTCCTTTTGCTCTATCCAAAGCAAAATAAGTATCAAACATCTCGATTGCGATGATGTTACTGATAGTATTACTACATTCATTTGAAACTTTTAATTACGATCTGAATCCAAACCCTCTAAATAACCTCTTTCGACAAACCCTCCCTTTTGCCCCGTTTCCATAGCAATCAACCCCGATAAAACAGCCAGAATTAATAATAATCTTATGTACACCGAATATCTAAATTCGTTTAAACTAACGCAAAAAAATGGGGAAATTTTCATTATCCACCGGATGGAGTGCGCCCTCATCGGCGGCGTAATTGAAACGAAATCTGAATAAACGTATTAATCTCATGTGAATTCGTTTCCGGCGCCCCGTCTACCTTTATATACATTTATTACATTTTATATTGGGGAAGGTATCACATTTCATTATGTCGTCTTTTTTAAGCACCAGCGCTCTCTATTAATTTACGAAGGAAATTTAATATGAAAGTCAGTGTTGTATTGGGAGTAATCGAAATATTTCGTCCGGATTAAAGGGAGCGATTTATTCGCGAACCTTTTTGCGCACGAAAATTGGAAAATAATTAAAATTGAGGTGAAAATTGTAAGGGACATCGAGAAATGATAATGCGGGTTGGAATTCGAGCGGTGATTCAATGGAAACAAACGTGCTTTTTGTGTAATTCTCATACAATATTTCCAAGATCTATTTCTCTGGGTAGATCGTTCCCATTATCTTGGTATTCTGCTGGCAGTTGTTAATTCAAATCCGCTTTAACCAGCTGTAACCATGTCGTTCTAGGCTTACCACGTCCTCTATTTCTTTCAGGTTTCCATTACTTTGTCTCATACATAAGCTTCGGTTAAATGCCGATTTGCGGTCTATGATCATCTGGGTCATCTTCATTAATAAACAGAGAGACCACGTGCTACCACAAGGTGGTATTTACCCAAAATTCGGACACAATGCCTAATGCATATCGTTTCGATAAGTTAACATTGTTTTCAACCTTTTCTTTGGTCTTGCGCCACGTCTCCAATCTTGGGATTTCTCCAATGAATTGGTGCTTAACCCATATCGCAGCAATTTGGCTTTTAGTTTCAAAAGCCAAGTTGTCATCCCTCCCTTCGTGATTTTCCCCACTGTGGATGATAACGTAGTTGCTGAAATACTTCGAGGCATCCAAATGGGAATGATACCATTTCCTTCAAATCCCAATCTTATTGGGATTGCATCTAGGAACTAGTGAAATCGATAGTTTGAAATATATAGTTTAATAATTTTCGTCTAACAACCACGATTAATTTCTAAATTCAATATCAATGATAGCCACTTTTCCATGAAAATACCTCTCGAAAAAAGCATATCCGTATCTGTTCCTTTAAGAATCGACTGGAATATTTACTTAGGTCAACTTTGAATAAATATTTTCCGCGGGAAAACGATTCGATGAAATCAAATATTCACAACCAACTCGATGTCGATTTTTCATTATTGGCGACTAGACTTATTAGGAGTTTTTAACTGTTTGCAAACTTTTGTAAAAGTAATTTTATTAAAATCTCCAAGTATAAAATCAATAGCCCGAATTCGTGAAATCGAGGGACGAATCTCCGCGGATGTAAATAAAGTTTCTCGTCGCAAAGCTGCGTTAAAGTCGAATTAAGTAACAGATTTAACTCAATGGAAGGAAATATTTTATTAACTCTCCCTTTAATAATGTCGGGGTTTTGTTTGGGCGCGCAAAATCTGACACTTGGTATTTACCCGGCTTTAAAGTTTATTACGGTTTTAATTGAATCGATATAACAAGTTGGGATTTATGATTAATGAATGGAAAACGCGAAGGCGCACCGAAGTCAAGTCAAAGATAAGATTAAAGATACTGCAATGAAGGTATCTCGGTGGCAAGTGCTTCAGACATGCTGGCTCAGCGGCAGTCGGGAAAAATAATTTATGAGCCCCATCGATTCGGATCTTCCAACGGTTTGTTTTAATCGGACACGTAGAATATGGGATTTTATTTTCTACACAATTTCCGATTCGGGCACAGCGTGCGGTGAAAATTAGCCTCTCGTGATTTGGCAGGTTAAATATATGTATGTAGACGACTGTAAGTGCGGCAACCGGGGTGAGCACCACTTCTCCCCTGTCATGTTCGAGTGTCCTATCACAATCACCAAGTCCTAGTATAATAGACCCATTATACAACACCACCAGATTATACTTTTTCTCCGGCGAAACATAAACGTACAAGCAATTTGGCATTAGATGCTTATTGTGTTCGTAAGTGCATGTCTACATAATATGAACTCCTCTTCATTAACCTTCCTATACTCACGTCAAAATGAAAGACGTATACTATACTATATAAATCGGTCTCACAGACCGTATGCGTGAGTATAGGAAGGTTAAACTGGGACAATGCGGTAAATTACTTCAATACAAATTGCTTTGGGTCGATGTTTTTAACATTTCAAAACGATTTCAAATTTTTCAGCATTCGTATTTATAGGGAATACTTTCTTACCCTTGGGTAAATACATATGTTTGGCTATATATGACTTGGAGAAGAAAGATCTTTTTATCATCAGATGGCCTAACGGTCACGTTGATTTTGGGAACATCATTTTTACTTTAACACACGACCCTGCTAAATTTAATTTATAATTTTCTCAAGTTCTTCGCGTTCCTTCTTCTTTCCTTTTATGCGTATGTTTTTCATCATAAAATTCCACCATTTACTCATCTGTACAATTTGCAATTTCCCCAAACTATTTTTGTGTCGTATTTGTAATTTTAATCCTCGACTTAAATGAAAACCCTGGTTTTATACGCGCGTGCCTGAAAGGTATCCGAATAATTCACCCTTTAATTAACTAGGGGTTAAATTTTCCAAATCGGTACTATTTTAACAATCCCCCACGAGTAGTAGGTCACTTGTTCGTGACGTCGGTGTTCACATTGACATTCTCCCTTCGACCATATTTCTGCAACGTCAGAAATAGGTCTATTCCTTTTCAGTTTGGACGGAATAATAAAGCTGTTAGGGTTTAAAATCGCGTGTACGAAATAATAACATTTCGCAGGAAATCGCAGCTGTTGATACAAGTCAAACACGAATTACAATGTAGTATATTTTCCCTCCGTGTGGCGAAAACGGATTCGATAGTACTCCACCGGTTGTGCCGCGAAGAAATCATAAAAATTAAGTGGTTTATACCCTTCGAGGACTAAATTTATTAACGGAAATAAAAATGTCAGCGTTTAATAGAAATCAATCGTGATATTCTAGCATTTCAAAAGCTCAAGACGAACAAAGTGCACGATGATTTCCTCGAAGGTATGCCCCTAATAGTTATAAATCTAGAGTTCGTTTTTAAAAAAGGGAATCGATGGAAAGATGAAGGTTCAGTGAAGAAACGCAAATTACTAATAGCATATTTCTAGCGCGGCCGATAACATGAATAATATATGTATCTGCATATGCTTAGTGTTCAACTGCATTGAAGGCTATTCTCGCACACAAATCGATGTCTGCCCCATATTTCTCTATCAAGTCTTATTTCAGGATAGAATACAGGAATTTTGAACCAACTCTTATAGGGATATAGCACCCTCATCATCTTTATGTTTGTCCTTGTTTTACTTGTTCACAACATACATATTTAGTAAAAATACAAGTACTTTACTTCGCCCAAAGAGAATGTGGAACTTATTCATATCTGCAATGAAGAAGATGTTATCTCTTTTAATCGTTATTAAATTATTATAACATGGAAGAAACTGCATACTGATACTTTTACACGTGAAACGCGATCATTTCCGATTTTATTTTGCAACTTTTGCTTGTCCTACAGCCTAACCTTGAGTCAAACAAACTTCCACATTTATTCGCCCTTAGATTACACTGGTCAACACATATTTTGCTGCCGGACTTTTTTAACTGTTGTTAACTAATTTTGGTTCGCTGAATCCAAAAATACATTTTTCAATATTTCCTCGTCCCTCAGCGATTTCCCATACTCCATAACAGATTTTCCATTTAGAGCTTAATCCTTTTCCTTTCCCAGAAGGTTAAGTGCCCCCTTGTCTGGATTGTCCGGTCCTTCCAAGTCCCGAAATTTAAAGCAAATATTTCCTTAGGATAATGCTAAAATCTAACTTAAATTTAAGTTAAATTTTTGGGGGCACCAATTAAAGATTTGACCGCGTATTCACTCCCAACAGCGGGCATCTACTTAATCAATAAAACAGCTGAACGTAGAAGTGGACGATGACCCAATCTAACTTTTGTTTGTTAAAATTTAGGGCAGGGATAGCCTTCCAGATAGTGGGGAAATTCTATTACTATACCATTCCGCTTATTAAGTTTATGGTCGTAAAGTTCTCAAATCTGTTGGATAAATACGTAACTCCCATTAGAATTGCCCCCAATAAATTATAACCCCACCCGCGTTCCCCCATTCCCGAAAACAACATCGAACCTTTTCTTGCTTCGTTTAATATTATAAATTTCCCCGCTGTATCAGAAAATAAATTGGAGTCCCCCATCTACGAGCGGAAAGCAGGGCGTTGATAATATCGCGTTTAAATTGGCTAAAAGTGACCCGTCACGGATAATTTGTTAAGTGGAAGTTTTGCGAATGCAAAGCTTGCTAAATCCGTGAATTGCGTTTGTATCGTTATTAGAATATACTCTTAATAAGTGTGTGTGTGTGTATATCCTTCCCGGAATTGTTGGGGAAGTACGGCCAATAAACGCTCGAATGAACTTCCGCGTGAAAATCGCTTTAAACGAGCGGAAAAATTAAATTATGATCGTTATAATTATGACACGTTTATAGGAATATGTTCCAATTAAATTGGCGAGGCCATCGGAGATACTGCAACGGGGAAAACATGTTGCGTCGAGGTGGGTGTATTATTTGTAAAATTTCCACTAACTTTCCAATGAATCCCCAAAGAAATTTTTCTCGATTAGTTAACGAGAAACATTCGGATTAATCCTGGGTGATTTTTTCTTAAACAACGAAATTCTGTTACATTTTTGACGGACAGGTGTTTGCAAATTTCATTCCTCATAAAAGGAATTTTAACGACTCGGCCACGAAGTGGATCATGCAACGTTTTCGCTTAAATCCCAGGGTAGAGTACATGTTAAATAATTCCGAATGCTATCTGACCCACAACACACTTTGAATTTTAAGCTTTAAACCGTCCGAAAAGCAGGACCGGACTAAATTTACGCCTTTCCTTATCTGCGGCAATGAAAAAATATCAAAACTGGCAAGTACGGTAAATTATTAAAAACGTCGGAGCCCCTAGGACTGACGACGAGTTCATTTCCGAAGTGAATCCGCGCGTTTCGGGATGTTTATTGAGAATTTCGAGCCGCCTTCTTGTATAACCGTGCACATATAGAAATAATACATAATTCTATTAGGATACGAGGTAAATATATTGTGATCCGTCCTTTTTGGGATTATCCAGGCAACGCGCAGCCGGCTGATATATCACTCATCCTTAATAACATGCGAATTCTCTCTTGTTAATAATAAATTAATAGGATTTGGAAAGATTAGGATTCAGCCCGCCGTAATCAGTTTGAGTTGCTTAATCTATATGAATTACTACGCCTTGGATTTTGTACTTTAACTGCTCGCTTTGAGAGGAATGCTTGGTAGGGTGGTTTCAGGCGCTATCTAGAACGCTTCGATTTTTCAATCTCCTAATTTACACGAATTTTCCACGAGGATACGAGGACTTTCTTCTTAGTGTTGCATTTTGCCACAAAAGTCATATTATTAAAAATCTAAATCTCCCTACAAGCGAGATTCGTTTATTTTATTTTATTATTAGGCGTCTCTCATAAAAAGCTGTGCAATGACCTGAGCGCTGCCTAGGAAACGAACGTCGGTTGTTGGTTGTTTTTCGGGATATTTCATTTCCTCTTCTTTGAAATATTCTTGACCCTCACGATTCTCTCGTTGAAACTGGTCTTCTATTTGTTTCTAAAAGTATTTTTCATAAAGATTGATAGATTGATAGTTTTGCGTCCGATTTTACTTGTGCAACTGGAGCACAGCTTGGTCCTTAGTCCTTGGCAAGATTATTAATCACACTGGTCAGCACATATTTTGCTGCCCGACTTTTCTTAGCTGTTCTTAACTAATTTTGGTGCGCTGAATCCAAAAATACCATCAGATCTTCTCCATCAGCTCGTCTTCGAAAGATGTCAGCACGTATTTGTATTTAGCTGATCTTATTCCTGCATATAAATGGTGGTTCCAATACAACCTATAGACAACGCACAAATAAAGAAAAAAATAAGTTTATCCTATAAAACAAAAATTTACAAATGTTATTACCCTCATCTCGTCGAAAATTTTGCGGATACACGTCCCGAGTTGTTTCATTTTTTTCTGACGACTTGATAAAACAGCAGATTAAGTTGACTTAACATTGTAGTTTTGACGTAACACTAAATAATCTCGGTCGCATCCATTTCCTGAGATCTTATGTATTTTCGTTTGAGTGCAATGTGACGGTTCGTGTCTCTCAAAGCAACACGAATAGGGCTTCGTTAGATTAGACATAAATATGGCGTAATTAACTTAGGTCTATAAGCCCTTTGGGGCTATTCAGCTTGGTCTACGGCAAACTTGCGCGAGTCGTAGACCTCTTATCCATGCATCGCATCAATAAACCTTCTATATAAACACGAAGCTAGCCATACAGCGTTAAGCTGTCGTAATCAAGTTAGAAGTAAATATGATCTGATCCACGATGGTAACGTGGTTTTGCGGTCGAATTTACGAAATCGCATGTTTTATGATGTTAAGCAATAAAACAAACGTTTCGACATTTTTCCAATATCACAATTCATTCCTAGGCGGCGAAATGTATCCGTTTTATCGAGAAGAATTGGAGATTTATTCAAGCAATATGTCTTCCAGGGGCGGAAAGTATTTGTCCATCTTATCGCGTCCAAATTAACATTTCCAACGTCCACGGTTTTGTAAGAAAAATTTTCCCCTCGAAAACCTGGTAAAGGTAAAAAGTGAAAGCCACGTTTTCCTTTTTTTAAAAGATAAATCCAACCTTTCAATAAATTACTAACGACTTTTTCCACGGACGTCATAATGAAGTCCTATGCTGTAAGTGGTAATTACTTTTCCCCTTCAGGCTTGAAGACATTTCATTCCGAAGCAACGACGCGATTTTTAGCTTCTGCGTTTTTTGTGTGTAATGATCTAAATGAATTAATTAAAATGGAGAGAAAAAGATAGTCATCATTCATACTACTCGCTTCGGAAATATGCTACCTAGCAATGAAAATATTTTATCGAACTCATCGCATTTGCTATTCAAAACTGCAGAGCTTTGTACGAATTTTGCACGCCGGGCTATTGCGATGTACGTATACGTCGAACATAAATACCTGAATTCGCGTTTATTACAGTCCTATACAAAATACAAATAACTGTTCGCTAGCAATAAATCACAATCAACAGCAATTGTCTCGGAAAGATTTGTTAGACAGCTGCAATTGTTTTTGTTTTATTATTTTCGACTATGAAACGCATTTTTCTATTCTGCAGGTGTAGAGGGTTGATGAATATGCCGCTGTGACACATAAAAATGAATCGTCACCTCTATAACTAAAGGTTTTGGAATCCCAATCAGTGGAATCGAAAAAATATTTATTTTCGAACTCTCCAGGATATTAGAAACGTCATTTAATTCCTTGTAAATCTCCATCCCGGTTGCAATGAAGAAATTCGCCCATTCTGCGATGAGTTTCCTTTATTTTTATCCTCTTCCGTCCAGTGGAAAAAAACAATGCTCTCACGCAACAAAAAGCAAACCTTTCCTCCACAACGATCACTGATATATTTGGAGCAGGAAATTGATTTTCTTTTTCTTTTAAATTAAGGCACCATTATCTGTTGCGGCGATTTCATTTAGCTTAAAGTTCGTGCTTTCAGGTTAACCCTACGGAAATGCCGAAGCTGCAACGGATAGATTTTGACCTTTGATTTATAAATCCCCAAAAAGGCATGAAGTTCTTCCAGTCGTTCGCAGAATAATACCGCTGCGAATTTGATACCGTGTCTTGAGGTTTTTTATGGATAAACATTGTCAGACATAAAGGGCAACTGACTCGATAGAGAGCTTTATTAAAATAATATTTTGCTTATCCCTGGCTCTGTTTGAGTCGGTGTTAAAGCTGTGCTTTGTTGTCTTTGTATTATGTTGCAAACTGTTACAGGAGTGCATTTTAAAATCGTCTTGTTTCTTTGCATTCATCGCCCCAAAGTGTTAAATTTCCCTCACACCATCGCCTAAAACCATCTAAAATAATTACCGGAGTTTCCAAACAGCAATGAATTTCGAGGTATTTCCGCAATGTTCGATACATGCACGTATATACATGCATATGCGGCATGCACAAAGGGTGTCAAAGGCAAAGTTACCTTTATGCACATGTCATACGCAAAATAACACGGCCACTTCACTACCCCGATGATATGTTAAAACGTATCCGCCTAGCAAGGAATATGTCACAAGCAAAATGCTTCCAGGTTATACAAATTGATATCCGGGGAGACAAACTAGGTAAACTCCGTTATTGTTTCTGGGGTCGCGATTTCGGGAGAATAGAAGTGTATGAAAAGGGGAAAATCATTTCCTCTTTCCGGGCCGCTTTAAGAATTCATGCGTTTGATGTTCGGAGATTTATTCAAAATATGTTTAGAAAAGTAATCGAAATGGGTCTTCTGAGCGATTCACCATGTCATTTATTAATTATATCTCTCGAATCGTTCCTTTTGATCTTCCTTTCGATTCTGCAATGCGTTCGGAGTTGAAGTTTTCGATTAAGTTTCTGATATTGTTACGGAGTACGCTAGCCATTTGCACAAAAATCAATAATCCAACATGTGCATATAAAATCGTATTTTACAGTTAACTTCTCCGCATGTGTTTACACGATTTTCCTGTTTCTCTTTCCCTTTTAAACGAAGTATTGTAGCAAAAGGATAAATAAGGTCTTCGCCTAGTTTTGAGTACACATTTTTATTTTTGCAATTTACATACAACGCTCTCCTAAAACAAGGGAAAATATTTCAATTTTAGGGGCATTCCTTTGTTAGACTTCGTAGTTCAGCTTTCATAAATGGTTTAATTAAAACTGCGAGTCAAGGAATGCTTTTTGTTTGGCTGCAATTGTCAGGGACTGTAACAAAATCTCTAGTAAGCATTGTAATTCGTTTGGTCAAACATCCAAGAAGTCAGTGAATCATTTCAGAAACGATTCTATCA
Organism: Chrysina gloriosa; assembly: GCA_038088585.1. NCBI lineage: Eukaryota > Metazoa > Arthropoda > Insecta > Coleoptera > Scarabaeidae > Chrysina > Chrysina gloriosa. Next base: position 6,808,978 of record CM076096.1, read on the forward strand.
TCATAACTTCCCCCAATTTGACACAAGCTAGGCAACACAGACAACATCCAATCAAAACTATCAGTAAAATAAATAATTTCCGAGCAATTACAAGCAGCGTTTGCTTTGTTCCCGTTGTCGATCATATCCTCAAACATAACACGTTAATAAACAGGGGGCAAGCTATCCGGGTGTAGTTTCAGGGGATACAAACCAAGCGAGCGAACGGTAGACGATCGACTGGAGTAATTAAAATGATGCCGTCAAAATTCGAACTTTGTAATGAAGCACGCTGTAACTAAATTAAATTATGTCCGTCCTGACATGGGCTTTAATTAATCAGAACAATGGCGGTTAATATGGAATTTATTAAATAATGAAACTTATTACAGATATGTCATGTGTGAAATCGATTGGTGCGAAGCCACATACGCCAACAATGGAGTTGCGCATATGATATTCGGGCTGGACTGGATATTCATGCGAAATCTTTAGTTTATCCGCCGATGCTATGTTTGACACGACGCCAAAAGTCTGCTGCATTATTATTCAATGTGTTACTACCTAATTTTACACCGTATTTCATCTTTATTACCTTCCACGCCCAAAAGTTTTTTGATAATTTCCTCGAGATCATGTCTTGATCATTGAGTTATGGTTATTGTCAAAAGAATTATCTTCCGAGGGGAGGGGCACATAAATTGCTAAAATTGGATTTACCTAAAAATTTGATTTTATCTTTCGATGAAGGCAGATTTTCCCACAATCATCATCAAGAGACACGACTCACGATACATTTTGCAAATATCCTTATATTTAATTAAGACTTACAAAATTTAATTTTTGGACATAATGACAACAGATTGCTATAAACCGTATATGGCACACAACCAGATCGCACCCAATACTCAATTCAATATTTGCATTAAAAATGTTCAAAGTCTGGGCAGCAAAATAGGAGAATTGGAGGTATTTTTCAATCAGAATGATTACCTAAGGGAACATTGGTGCGCAGGAGTGAATATAGAATAGGCTTAAAAGTTAATGCATATATTTTGGTTAATCATTTTAGTAGACAGTCATCGATCCATAGAGGCTCAGCAATTCTTATTAAGAATTTATTGAGTTTTAGCCCTAGTAATATGTCTTGGGTGAGTTGTCTGTGGAGTTGCATTTCGAATGTGTGGCTTCAGAGTTTATTGTCAATTCCCTGCAATCAGTAATGAGAATATTAAAAGCAGGAATATTTGATGGGTCACAGACAAGGCAACTTATAAAAAATCCATACTTCACAGAATCAATGACTGAGTCCAATGGTCTTCTTTTGTGAAAGTTGTGTTCACTTTTTTCCATTTCACGCGGTAGTCTGCTATCAATGGCTAAATGACACAGCTGGTTCAAATTTTGACAGGAGCATTGTTGTCCTTTCAGTTAAGAGGCGGGAAATTAAAAAAGTCACGGACATATTGACCCACCCTCGTATCAATCTCGTGTCTTCCTTTCATAAACATATACCTTATTTGCACAATTGAAAAAGTAGCATAGTATTCAGAGCAGTGTTACTTTTTGAGCGTTGCAAGCATTGAGTTAAAAGAAATGAAAACCAGTAAAAGACTACAACGCCAACGATTGAGATATTTCAAATGGGAACAAAAAAAAAATAGGGTCAAATTGGATACTAGGACAAACGAGTAAAGAATATTATTATTTCATCAGTTTAAAAACGTTGAAAAATCTTTTGGATTTTATGGTGAGAATGGAGATAAAACTAACGTTGATTTCTTTTGTTTCAGCAACCACTCTACGTTGAATGTCAACTGTCTGAACGAGCATCAAGTGGAACTGTCGGTACAAATAGTACACTTTACACTCCGTATTTTTCGCCGCCGTAAAATAACATTGAAAATGAAATACTATCCATTGATACTCGTTTATATCTCGCTGCATGTGCACTCTTCGACTGGATCCGCTCTGATCCAGCGAGAAAACGTGTCCTCGATATCAATTACTGAGCCAGTTAACTCAAACGAGACCGAAATTTCTTTTAATGCCGAAACTACTGTAACAGTCGCGACTGCAGCTGGTCCCTTACCGGTTAAGCAACCGCTTACCGCCACCGCGTTCCCGGTTACCGCCGCCAGTACCGCTTCGTTCGAAAATCATTCCGAAAACGTAATGCCACACAGAATACCGACTCAACTAGAAGAAAAACTTGCATCCCTCTCGTGCGATTTACCACTCCTGCCAAGTGAATCGCGACTCTGGAATGGAAATGAAACTCATGAACTTTTACTGCCCATTACGGTATGTTCTTTTGTCTCTTTTAACTGCTGAACGTTACTTTTCTTTTACTCCATTTGCTTTCGTTCCATTCCCTTTTTTCAGCGAAATACTATTTTAGGACTATCCTACCCTGTCCCCATTCGTTTCCACCACGGACGATTTTCCCATGTACTAGTATGTTTCGCCAAGCGAAACAACAAATTACCTCCTTAATGGTAATTGAAGTCAAACTATTAGGAGTTTTGGGCCGAAGGGATTTAATTTCGGTTTTTTTCAGTGTTAGCAGCATTGAATGAAATCACACAAAACCACATGCTGTTAAAATTTCGCCTAAAGATTTAAGGTGGAAAACAGCACTTGGAACGAATTCCAATTCAACAAAATAACTCGGAATTAATTTCACCCCATTGAAATACCATCCCTTCTTTTCCATCCCGCAACACAACAGGGACTAACGTACCTTATAACTTCACTGCCCATCGAGATTACCACAAAAAATTCTTCCTACACGAGCGACGATCTCCAGATTAATGCCCCCGTCTGAGGTATTAATAGTTTTATGTAGGGAGAGCGCGAAAATGTTTTTGTAAGCGGGAATTATGCCTTTGAGCATATTTCCTCCTCGCGATAGATAAAACCGGTTAATTACTAATAAACCCCGCCGATGTATATTTCCAGCATTCCTCTCGTGATTGAACGACTGCATAATGTCAATTTGGGATCATGTCGTTAAATATTTCCGTTTCACTCCGAATATTATTTGGGCGCTAAACAAAGAACTACGACACCCTCGATAATTTGCCCGTTCGGCCCTGAGGGTGGTTTGATATAGAATATAAGGTTAAATTTGTTGATGTTATATTCTAGATATCGGGCAAACTTGGGAGGGAGGGAGGAACGAGGGAAAGTTGAGTGTAGTAATTATAACTATGTTAGCCTTGTGGTTGGAGTGGAGGTTTAAAACAAGGCATGGTTTTGCGTTGATGTTAAAACTTCCGACTAGGACAGTCACTATCAACCTGTGGGGCGCGCCCAATTCTAATTCGAAAAATTCTCGGGGTTTGTTAACGTAGCCACTAGTCTGGACAATTACGAAATAAGTTACGACAGCGTCGCCGACTCCCCATTCTAGTCAGTACTAAATTGGCGAATATATTTGTGTAGGGTAATTCCGAGACATGTGCCCCACCTTTTTATAAATCAAACCTGACGCTTTCTGAATACATTGATGAATACGGTACACAACGTGTGGTATGTGTAAAAGTTGGGACAATAATTGTTTCATTGATATTCGACAATAGAAAAGTACCATTGAATTATTTGTGAAAAGTGTCAAATCAGCTGGTCGAGAAATCTTCAGGGACATTCGCCCCCTTTTTAACTTGAATTTAAATTTCTATGAAGACAAAGTACTCATAAAAATAGCTAGTGCATTGGTTTTATTCAATTTTATAATTTATACTGGGACATATAAATATTTCTCGATTACAGAATAAGTTTCTTTGCACTTTTTTACCTTTCTTCACATTCAAGGGCTCATAAACATCATCTTCGTCGACACGCTGCGTTTCTGATGTTTCTCTGTCCGTGTCTTCTAAAATCAACCTTCTTTTCGGAACTCTCGTCAACTTTCTTGACGCTGATATTGTATATTATTCCAGTCAGGCAGAAGTAACGAGTACAACGTAACTTGCAAACTTCAGGAGTAACAACGTGTTAGACTCTAGGGGAGGTCAACGTGAAAAGACCTAAATATCGTTTATTGCAGCTACAGAATTTTCGCCCTCAGATTAAGGACATCCTCAGTGTAGGCACGGTTGCCTATCTTAAAGAAATTTTTGGGGGAATTACAGTCCGCTCCGGTAATAGGGCCGCTTTCCCTCATTCTCGCTTGAGCGCTACCCCCACTACTGACGCGGGAGCCAGTTCCAGGAAAAGTACTCTTCTCACGGCCCATAGCAGGCCCTATTACCAGAGCGGACTGTATTGTTATGCCACCAAGGGAAGCGATTTCACGACGTACGTTTCATTCCATGTCAAATCGAACGAATGTATAAAATACATTTGCCTCGCGAGTTTATAAACAATGAACTTATTAATATTTATTCTCGGACATCTGGCCCAACTTTTTGTTAATTCCCCATAAATTTATGTATGTAAACGAAGTTAAAATTTTATTTAAACATATTTTATTAAGTTAATTGAGCGTCCCGCATCGGGTTATCGGAGTCCGAAGAGAATAACGGTTTAATACGAAAAGTTTTAATAAACGCAGTCGAAAATTAATTAAAACATTTTAATGATAAACACGATTTCAATACATTCCGTATTCTCGCGTAAATATGTATACGTGTACGTTTCCCCTGTTAATATAGAAGCCTGTCCGGATTTCCTGATCAAATGGCAGGGTGGATCCTAGTTTTCGTGTGCGACCGTTCAAGTTTGCGCTAAGCGAGCACGCCGGTGCTCTGTTCCAGAGAGCTAACCAATTTGTAATCAGTTGTATGTCGGAAAAAGGGTCAGCATTTAGAGTAGAGGCTTGCTTTGTTGGAAAGGACGTAGGCATAAATTCAAGCCATTGTGCGCCCCATTATCACAATTGCAATATCTCCACCTGTCGCTGGCTACGTTATCTTTGTAAGGGACAATTTGCGGTATCGACAAATGTACTATTTGGCCCTTCGCATGCCTAAATGTTCGGGCAAACCTTTGCTATCTCGTTGCCTCGAAAGGAAGTTAAATTATGTTAAGGATATTGCTGTTTTATTGGACCGTGTCGGGATAATACTGGGCGTGCACTGCACTATGTATCATTAGCATTTTGATTGAAAATCGACGATACCCAAATTAAGTCCGAAAAAACATCGTACTGGCTTTATTAGGGAGGATGGAGACCATACCGAAATCGTTTTTTTCTTTCCTGCAAAAGTTAGGAGGAAGTACTCGGGACAGTTTTCAAATCAGATTGTCTAAATTTGATGGATTTTGCAAGCAATGTTCAAAAATAATAATTGACACGACCTGTCCAAAATGAGGGCGAATATGCTTTGATGCCTTTACAACTTGGAGCAACTTAACGGAATTTGCGTGGGGTATTTGTCAACCAGGAACGCGTTTTGGATGTGTGTACAAGCGACAATGGCTTATCTATGTGGTCTTTTGAAACGTTAATTGAGTTATTATATCTATAATAACTCATGCCTCCAACAATAGAATAATGACGCGAGGCGGTAAATATACTTTGAATTATATTCGAACAAACAAAAGATGCAATTACACAGAACACTGACGTTAATCTCCGTTATTCTAGATTTCTAAAGCAATTATAAAGTAAACAGGGCGTAATGATGTAATTTAATTAATGGAAGTGAATTGCGCGGATGAAATCGGAACATAATATCAATATTTTCATAGCGATTCGTTGCGCCGTCCAGGCAATTTCAAATATTGCCTTTTCGGTGCGAATGTACATATATAAATGTATATTATAAAATATGATACCCCGAGGGGTTTATTTATAGTTACGAGAATCTGTACCCTCTCGCCGCGGATATCATTCCCTAAACACCGCGAATCCCCAAATGGCGCACAACTTTTACGTATGCCCTTTCTGCTTCGTTCTTCTCGCCTCGAAGGCAGGAAAGCTCTTTCATGCTATTACATCTTGAATGTATCTTTGAGGATTATTAATAGAGAAGAATGTTTTCAATCGAAGGACATCCGGAACGTTATTTATTTTCGTCATTTAGCCCGGAAGAAGGTATTAAAGGTTATTTGTGACTTCATCTCGTGATGGCGGGGAATTCATAAATTATATCGATGGAGCCGGTTAGAGACAAAAGGTTTATCTTCCGAAGCGTTACCTCTCGATGTGTGGGCTGATTCGTTACTGCTGTTGCTCTTAAATATTTAAACGCGCACGGGTAGGGAAAAAGATGTTAAAACAGGGTTGAGACTTTAAAAGCTTCAAGATACATCGCGTCAATACGTTGGATGTAGGTCTAAGGACTCCTATTGACGATACCTTTCGTATGTATATGCATATATGTATATATATTCCTTCCTCCTATATTTTTAAAATAACAACTTGGCTGGAAAACGTTCTAAATTATGTCATTTCAATTTTCCGAAAAATGTATGATAAACCCAGAAGCAAACGTAATGTCTAAATTCACAAAAATATTCCAGTTTCTATAGGATGATGATGAAATGTTTCTTGTGAATATGACAATAGTGACTTTGAAGGAGACTCAACATGTCCAGAAAGGTTTACCCAGGAAAAATTAAACCACCTTATTAGGGATTCCAACCTTTCAAAGGAGCCTTCGGAGTTGCTTGTTTCTAGACTTAATGAAAAAAATCTTCTTTTTCTGGAAACAACAATTACATATTACCGTAACAGAGAAAAAGATCTTCTGCCATTTTATTTTCAGGAAGATAACTTGGTATTTTGCAACGACATAAAAGGACTGTTACCAAAAAATGGGTATATCAGAGTACACATCAACTGATTGGCGACTTTTTATAGATAGTTTCAAACAAAGCCTCAAGTGTGTCCTTCTACACAATGTAAACAAATATGGAGGTATTCCAATTGGGCATTCCACAAAGATGAAAGAGGATTATAAAACAATATCTCTACTTCTGAAAAAATTGACTATTACACAAATGGCTGGATGATATGTGTTAATCTAACAATGGTAAATCTCCTTTTAGGACAGCAATGTGGATGAACAAAATATCCTTGTTTGTTTGTGTCTTTGAGACAGCAGAGCGAAAGATTAACATTGGATAAAAAGAAATTAGCCCAACAGAGACGCTCTAGTAGAGGGAAAAGCCAATGTTATTAATGAAGCGTTAGTAGAACGAGAAAAATAATTTTACCTCCCTTGCACATTAAGCTAGGGCTAATGAAACAATTTGTGGCAGCTTTAGATCACAATGGTCTTTGTTTTCAATACTTGGAAAATCAATTCTCTGGAAACAGTAATGAAAAATTAAAAGCAGGAGTATTTGATGGATCTCAGACAAGGCAACTTATAAAGGACTTCACAGAATCAATGACTGGAAATGAGTCCAATGCATGGTCTTCTTTCATTAAAGTTGTGCAACATTTTCTTGGTAATTATAGGTCTGAAACTTACGAACATATAGTGGAAGACATGCTTAATAACTTTCAAATTTTGGGGTTCCATATGAGCATTAAGGTCCATTACCTCCACAGGCATTTAGAGAGATTTCCTGCAAATCTAGGCGACTTTAGTGAGGAACAGAGTGAACCATTCTTCCAGGATATCAAAATAATGGAAGAAAGGTACCAAGGCAGATGGGACACACACGTGATGGCTGGATTACTGCTGGAGTATTAAAAGAGACAAGCCTTTTGAGATATACCCAAGAAAAGCGCTCAAAAGAAAGTTTTTAAATTAGTTATTTTGGATAATAATATTTGTTTTATAGAATAAGCTTATTTTCTTTTTATTTGTGCGTGTTTTATAGGTTGTATTGGTACCAATATTTATATGCAGGAATAAAACTAGCTAAATAGAAATATGTGCACACATCTTTTGAAGCTGAGAGAGAAAATTAATTAAGAACAACTAGAAAACGTACGGCAGCACAATATGTGTTGACCAGTGTAATCGAACCCTTTGAAACAAAGATTTTGTAGCTCCAATATGCGAGCTCTACAATATGTCCAAATCAAAATTAAAGAGACTTGAAAAGGGTACAAAAGACCGAATACGCATACAGGTGTGGGATAGTTTCCATGGCTTCAATACAATTTTCAATATAAAACTTCAAAGTAACAGTAGAAGGAATGTAATAAATCTTTGTTAGAGCTTTCGAATAATGGACGTGTAATAAATTAGGTATCCGAGCGTTTTTGTACAAAAGAAATTGCCAGGCGAGGCAATCTAAATTTTAATTACGAATGCCCCCTAATGTGCTTTTAATTGTTTGCTAGCAATAATGAAATACGTTTTAAATTAAAACCAAGATACAAAGCGAATAATTTATAAAATTAATATCAATGTAGTGTATGCCTGACATAAATTCGCTTTACCTTCCATTATTCTGTGACAGTCCTTTTCATCTGGAAGCGTACATCTAGCCGTAGCACTCGTTTACACCCCCTTGAAATGATTACCTAATTCAATTAACCAATACGAAATTTTGACGTGGTTCCAACAGCTTCCCAGGGAAAATTAGCCCGTCCCGAAATAATAAAACTGTGCAATTAATTAAAATTCAGAAAAGCTACGTCTGTTATTTAAAATTTAATCGATTGTGTGAGGGGCAAGTCGCGGTAAATATTAATTCAATTTCGGATAATAATTTGCTAATGGTATTGTTTTTCTTTTTCGGTGTGTTTTCGAATTAAGAAGGCATTTAATCTTTGGGCAATCTTTTATTAAAACCTCCCGAGGGATACTTCAACCCAGCGATTCGACAGTCTCGAGAAAAACGGTATTTTAATATTAGATAAATTGATGATGTACTGAACGCTTCCTGAAAGAGTTTCTCATGGATTTCGGCCGGATTTCCTTTACAAGTTTCTTTTTTTAGCTCGGTATGAAGGAAAAGAAGTTTTCTTGAATATTTCATGCTCTAGAAAAATCATCGTTTTACCGTATCGTTCGTCTTTTTGCACTTTTGAGAGTCGGTTCTTCCAATATCATATAGATTTATATCCCTCAATTTTTGAAATCTTAAAAATTCTGGAAGAACAACCGTAAATAAATTAGCTATACTAAATTATTACCAGACCAGTTCTTTGGGAAACACCAAATACGTAATTCGACTAAGTAGGGGTCATCCTCAGTGGAGAACACGAAGGAAAGAAAGTGTCACTCGTGAAAACTGGTTGAAAAGAGTGACTGCTCCTTGAATTCGTCTTCTTTAGTGAAAATGGCCACTTCTGGTCTAAATGCTTGTTTGGAGCTCTCCAAAGAATCGCTGTGCCAATTTATTTCAGTTCTAAATCACGGACATTCCCAATTAGATCTTTCTAAACAGGAAATTAACTAATTCCTAAGGTCTATAAAGTTCGAGATCCAAGATTCGAGTAAAATTAGGATTACCTCATACTTCTAAACAGAAAAAAAAGATGAAGGAATTTCCCACTTGAAGAACCTATAAAAGAAATCATTTCTTATGAATTTTTATCTGCACATCTTCAATAAACTTCCCACTTTCTAGCTGCGTTGATCGAAAAAAGTAGAAGAGAGAGATATGGTAATCGTTGATAAAAAATCGTCGCTTCGGTAATCTGCGAAGGGACGAGGACTTCTTTCTTGGGACCGTAAGTTGTCATCGATGCTCGCAAATGTGTAAAAAGGAGAAAATCCAAGCAAAGAATTTTATATTATCTGACGAAGGAGAGAGGATCTTTTTGTATTACGGCAAACCGCGGCCGGTAGCTTTCCAAAGTGAAGGCACCGTCAATCCAATAAATATGTCACTATTACAGAAGGAAGCGGAAACAAGAGAGAGAGAGAGAGAGATAAGGAAAAGAAAGGTTAGATAAAAAACACAGTAAGGTATCTCGAAAAGCTCTCAAGAAGATGCAGAAAACGTCTATCTATTTGTTCGCCATAATCTATTTATTTTGTCTATTTGAGGATGGGATTGCTTGAGTTTCTCCACTAGCAGAGTAATAGGTACGTGCTGCAAAATATTGATGTGGATTTTACCATTTCCTCGCGTGATAGTAAACAAATAAATTAAATTTTAATGAAATCCAACTAGCTTGTCGATGTATGTATCGTTCGAATATACTCGCTTTCATTTAGATACACAAAAGCCTTTGATCAACGATATGATGTACATTAAAACTTTAACGTACTGTGGATTAACCTATAGGGTTTGGATACGAATTGTATTGACTCTGAAAATGTAGTTTAGTATAATTCATAATTAGTGAGAGGACGTTTGTATGTATGTACACACACTGGAATATTCCCAATATGAACAATCTAGATACAAAATGCATTCTACTTTACTGGAGATTATTTGTCCTAAAACCACCTTTTCGAGAAACACGCAATTTTTCGTATATTACCAATCGCCTCTTTTATTAAAGTTGATCACGTCTTCACTTCTTCCATTCCCTGAAATTTTCCCCATCAAAATCTCTGTAAACCTTAGATTTCTCGGCGGTACATATTAATACCATAAAGGATAAATGGGATACCGTTTGGTTTAGCATATCGTAATTCCTGGGTAGTTATATTTTACAAAACGAAACCGACTCGAGTAAATTAACCTGGGGAATACATCAACATCCGATCCCTCTGCAGAAGAGGATCAATTCCAACAATGACAATGTATTAAATTTGCAACGTTGAGTTTCCCCGAACAGAAAGATTAAGCGATATGGTATTAATTAATTGTAACTGCGAGTCGATCGAGCAGACATTGAGACTGCTGCTGCCAGGATTATTTGATGGTGATGCTTGTTAGGATAAACGGCCCTTCGGGTAGCTGTCGAAACGTCACCGGATAGTTTATACAAAATGTACGGAAAAATATTCACTTCTAGACATTCTTCATCCCCTCGAATATAATCCGGGTTATAGACCTGGAGGTCTCGAATGTGTTTTTGGTAGACATCAAGCCCGAAAAGTGCCAAAGCGTAAGCAAAAAATAACGAGTGTAGTTGAGGGATAAATTCAGATTAAAAAATTGTTTGCGGTACCATTGTCATCGTAACCCAAAATGAAAAAGTAATAACAACATTTATTATTTAGAATGGTGTCACGAGGGCGAAGCGTAATAAAACCCCTGTTTACACAACATAATCTCCAACAGGTCGTAACCAAAATTGTACGAAACGTGGGGGTTGGGATACCCTGCGTATTAAATATGAAAAAACAATTAATATTTAGCATCCGAATGATCGTGGAATTAATGCGAAATATTAAATGGAATTAACGGAATGAACATGGCCATTCTCCGACTTAATTTCATAACGTATTTAAACGGAATTTCCGCTAAGCCATCCCTTACCTCGCTCATATCCTATTCCACTGTATCTTATAAATAACAACGGCCCCATCGAGATGAATTTGTAGTGCCTAGTACAGCTTTATTATACGGTAAGCCTTTGATTAACCGTTATTTGATTTACACTTTAACTGCTGATGTATTTCAAATATTTCGGGTTGTAACTATCTTATTAAGCCTCTGCTTTACCGAGCCGTAAATGAGAAACGGTAGCGGTTTCTTCTCATTATACATTAATTTACACGCACATATTCGTATATCCATGCTCGAAGTGTCTAGCAAGGGGTTGTAAAATTTGATTTCGCTCCGCAAGGAGCTTCAGGGATACGTATATAGTAGTTTGTTGGAATTAGATTGCGACGATATATTCATAGTTGCTTCAGAATTAAATATTATATGCGGACAACTTGGTGGAAACTAATAGAAAATAATTCCCAAAGGGAAATATTAATACGGGGTTAAATATTTTACCACGTTAGAACTTCCTAAATTGCGTTTATTAACGATTTAATACGGATTTTAACGATTCGTAATTAAGTTTACAATGTTGAAGTAATTTGCGTTCGACTAATCACTCAACAAGGGAGGGTTTCAAAATTCTAGCTTAGTCAACAGCGAAATAATCAATTTTTGGCAACATAATCTGGAATGATAGCCCAAATATCTAAATGACTATATCTAAAACGATCTGTTGATAACAGAGCCCGATAAAAAAATGTTTGTCATATCCCAATTTGGATTCAGCGGGAAGACCTGTTCCACATTCAGAACAAATACCAGTTCCAATATTTAGTAACCTACATATATTACCAGAGGATGATGATGAAATGTCTTCTTGTGAACATGACAATAGTGACTATCAAGGGGACTCAACATGTCCAGAAAGGTTTACCCAGGAACAATTAAATGACCCTATTAGAGATTTAAACCATTCAAAGGAATCTTGGGAGTTGCTTGCTTCTAGACTTAATGAGGAAAATCTTCTTTTTCCGGAAACAAACATTACCTATCACCATAACAGAGAAAAAGATCTTCTGCCATTTTATTCTCAGGAAGATAATTTGGTATTTTGCACGACATAAAAGGCCTGTTATAAGAAATGGGTATATCAGAGTACACATCAACTGATTGGCGACTTTTTATAGATAGTTCCAAAAGAAATCTGAGATGTGTCTTTCTACGCTCTACTAGAGTGAAAAGCCAATGTTATTAATGAAGTAGAACGAGAAAAAATAATTTTACCTCTCTTGCACCTTAAACTAGGGCTAATGAAACAATTTATGGCAACTTTAGATCAAAATGGTCTTTGTTTTCAGTACTTGGCAAATCAATTCCCTGCAATCGATAATGAAAAATTAAAAGCAGGAATATTTGATGGACCTCAGACAAGGCAACTTATAAAAGACCCACACTTCACAGAATCAGTGACTGAAATTGAGTCCAATGCATGGTCTTCTTTTGTTAAAGTTGTGCACAATTTTCTTGGGAGTTATAGGTCTGAAAATTACGAACAAATAGTGGAAGACATGCTTAATATCTTTCAAATTTTGAGTTGCCATATGAGCATTAAGGTCGATTACCACCACAGTCATTTGGAGAGATTTCCTGCAAATCTTGGCGACTTTAGTGAGGCGCAGGGCGAGCGATTCTACCAGGATATCAGAATAACGGAAGAAAGGTACCAAGGCAGATGGGACACGCACTTGATGGCTGATTAGTGCTGGAGTATTAAAAGAGACAAACCCTTTCAGACATACGCATGAAAAGCGCTTAAAGAAAGTTTTTAAATTAGTTACCAACCACTGTAAATACTAATTTTGGTACTAATTTGTTTTATAGAATAAACTTATTTTCTTTTTAATTTGTGCGTTTTTTGTAGGTTGTGTTGGAACTAATATTTATATGCAGGAATAAGACTAGCTAAATACAAATATGTGCTCACGTCTTTTGAAGACGAGCTGATAGAGAAAATCTGATGGTATTTTTGGATTCAGCTCACCAAAATTAGTTAAGAATAGTCAAAAAGAGGTCCGGTAGCAAAATATGTGTTGACCAGTGTAATAATACGTAAGGCTATTCCACAGCTTGCTTGGAGGATTGCCTAACAAACGTGTGTACCTTACTTATTGTTAGTAGGCCGTTCTAGATGTAGTCATTTTTGAATATGATGTGTGTATGTACCTCTAAACAAAATCAAAATTCTGGGAGGGATTTTTATGTGAATAGTCCTTGAATTCAAAACATCTGGCTCTTTTCTTAGTCTATAATGATCTAGAAATTTTAAGGATTAAGATGTTTGTTCGTAGTTTGGTAAATCCAATATAAAAATTTATGCCGCCCTCTCATCCCTTTTCCGCATCCATCCTTTTTAATAACGAGGAATCATCATATTAAGTAGGCAAGGGTCCCTCAAATTCGAAAACTTCTAAATCCCTTGTCGGTGGACATTTTATTAAAAATATTACAGCCACGGAATTCAACTCAACAGCAATAAAATATCGACTTCTGTTTTGGCCCGGAGGACTTCGAAATTTATAACATTAATTCGGAAGTTGCGAGAACATTCTCGTTTTCCTTTTTTCCTCTGAATATTCAATTAGCGATTCGCGCCTGTTTCAAGTTTAATAATTAAACCTACCGTACGTGAAATTATGTTAACTTATGTACGTCCCTAATTAAAAGTTTTATTTCCAGATTTATTCGGACTGTCCGAATTTCGATGGCGAGCCGGTTTACCTTGCTTCTGAAAGTACACCTGACTGCTCACCTGAGATTGTTCGATGGGAGGGCGAAGTCGAGATCCAAAGCGGAGACGTTCTCTTGGTTAGAATTGATGACTCGCAACTAATTCATCAGTCTAGTCCTTCTAATGAAAGCGACATCGATCAAATTACTGAAAGGTAAGGAAACGTATAGGCACACGTGTATCACAAATCTTCTTTTGGACGTTCCATCATTTTCGATTAAATTAATCTTTTTCTTTGTCCAACGCATTTTTTCATGAGAAATATCGTCATGATTCAAATGGAAAACTCCTTTTTCTCGCTGTTTACCACAGAATTGTGTAAACCGTAAAACCAAACTTCGATGTTACGGTTTTGATAATGCCTGCTTCGTGTTAGCGAAACACGTGTACCCGATTATTTTTATTAAACAATTGGTTGGTGAGGAGTTTCCCGATGTAAAATAGTGTAAATACACCACACCACAGTCCTTGCAATCACTATCAGCTTATAATCCTATTAAATTTTTACCAAATTGCAATTTTTCTTGAGGAGAAATTTTTTACGTGAGGGCTAAAGTTAGCATCTTCAACCCTATATGATTCAATGCGATTGGATTGGTTGTCAGCCAAATGCTTGTTTCGAATGATTAGTTAATATTAGTACAACTAAAAATCTGGCGTTCAATTGTTATGTTTTATTTCTTAAATTCCAGAGCGTTGCACGAACCGACAACTGCAGTCTACCAAGTAACACGTACAGGTCACGACAATTGCGATATAACCGAAGGGGTGTTATTAGATATAACGCCTTTAAAGGTTGATAATCGCAAAGTGGTGACTCTGTACGATAAGGACCTGACAGAAGGCATCAACTTACTGATCGGTGAGTACCCTCTTTTTTCCATCCAAATCAACCCCCAAAAATGGAATATGTAAAGCAGATGTTAATATGTTATACGACGGGATCTTGGGTAACACCACGCGAACGCAGGGAGATGTAAAAGCTAAATTATGTGCGTCTGATTGTCTGAAACTGTTTCAGTTTCAACGCCCTTTCTCCGATTGGATTTGCATTTTATTATCACTACGTTATTGTTCGATAATATGGAAAGGGAACATCTCTAATATTACACGCATATTCTAGATATAGAATAGATATTTCCGAAATTAGCGGGGGTTAGCATAATATCCTCGAGGGCAGATTGTGCGTTTTTCCCTTCCCCCTCCCCGGAGTTAATTTCACAGTATAATGACTTCGCGGAGATCTATCCAACGTAAACTTCGAATTCCCTTTGGAAAGAAAAGGTGGTGAAAAAGAACGCCCTTATTTGCATTTGTAATAACGACATGAATAATAAGTAATAAAACCATCAGTTCACCACTCAAGCTAGATCCGCTAACTCGGTTTGATATCGCGGAAATGGACAAGTGGATGTGCTTTAATATTTAAGTTTTAATTAACTCATTTAGTTGGCGGCACATTCCCGTACTTCAATAATTTAAGTTCAATCCTCCGACACAAGAGCAATCTAATGTAATATTTACGGCTTCGTTGGCAAACTTAATTCAATAAGTAAAATCTCGGTTTTTCCTCGACCACATAACTAAATGGCGTCGTTGAAAATCACGTGTTGGGGTCGACTTGAAAGGTAGACGGAACAACTTCAAAAAGGGGAAATTCTTGTATTCGGGAGGGTTTTAGATTTAGGGGTTAGGATGAAATCTACTTTAATATTATTATGTTAAGAGCAACGAAATTAATCAATTTTGTTTTAATTTCGTTCTAAATACGACATTTTAGCAAGCGTTACCAATTCCTAAGTTATGCAACCAACTTGACAGAAGCACGTAACTTGCAAACAATATTTGTTTAGCTTTGATGTTCATGTGGTCCATTTGAATGTCCTCCAAATAGCTCAGAACTTAGATAACGCCATTTTGAAAATACGAAAGGTGCACATTTGTTCGTATTAATTGAAAAATATTAGAATTTTGGATATGTTAAAAGAATAGTGTTTGCTAAAAGTTAAATTAGTGATATACAACAATAATCGCATATTTTAATTTTAATATGCACACACCATCCCAGAATAATAACATTAATGAAGCTAGTCAAATATACCACTATCGTCGTATTTAAAACATGGTTCCCAGCCATGCGCATACAGAATTTACCACAAGATTTTCTAACTTTATCGCTCTGTCTATTCTGTGTATTAAGGTAATTTCAGAGTCTACCCACATTGATAATAGCACACAAGTATTTCCCTTTTATTTCTCAACAATCACACAACTTTCTCCTTTTATAAATTAACGTAAGTTTCTGATAGTTCACTGTATTGGTATTTAGATCCATGCGATTTTAAAATGTGCACTAAAATATGAAACAAGCATCTTTTAAAATTTTCCTTACAATTAGTTAATTTTAATTTAAAAATTGTAATTTTCCTTACAATTAGTTTCGAATTTTCTGAAAGCTACAACATCACTCATAACTTTCTGCCCAAATTACCTATCTTCACTGCGGTCATACGATTTGAAATTCTTGCGTTTTATATTACGAGGTATGTTTCCAAAATTCATAAGAATTGTTTGCGCTGTCTCTGAGAAAGCCTGATGTGCAAATTTGGTTGTCTACCTCAATATAATCCTCAAGAGTGGCATTGGAAGTTATATTATTCAATCTTATCCATGGAGCCAGTGGATAATGGGTCCAACCAAATCCAATAAGGAAACGAAAACAAAAGATCTTGTCAATGTACCATAATCAGCATCCACGAGGTTTCGATCGTCATCAATGTTACTCAAGAAAATTAAGGGTTTGTCATCATCTTCTTCCCATTCCGAATTCTGACCAAAACCAGCTTTCTTACAGCAATTTTGCTAGTGTTTGATTGCTGACATCAGTATCCCAGGCTTTTGCTACGTGGAGAATACAATGCATAAGTGTAATATCTTGTTTAGGTTTAGCCTCTATAAGCTTTAATGCTTCCTTTACGATGTCACAAGAGTTTCCCTAAAAATGTGATTTATGCGAGTTATGGAGGCATTCGAGTTATAACAGTTCGAGTAATAGATAAACAATTAGATGTAATTTCCTCTCTGAAACGCTGTTGCCACTCGATTCGTTTCCACTTATAGAAAATTCGTGTTATAGACGTTCGAGTCATGGAAGTTTGACTGTAACTGAAAATGTGAAATAAGTTGTGGTAGTAACTTTGGTGCGAATTTCGAAATCTCACAATAGATTGTGTTCAATCTCAAGTTTCATATCGTGAAAGAAAAACATTGATCTTTTCGTGGGTTTCCCTGAATTACCTTTTAAGACAATTTAAACAATTAAATGTTTTAATTGCCCCGTGTTTAACATTTAATCACGACTTCGTTTTTTGGGTCGACAGCTAATATCAAAATTCAAATACAGTTAATAAGTTTCGGAACTGGAAGAAAGCGACAAGAAAGCGTAATTTACCACTCGCCTTGCTTTTTGCCCCCGACACTGTTATATTTAATTAATGCGAATTAATTAATTATTTCTTACCCGGCGCGTCGGTGTGCCCCGTTTAAAATTTATGTCCCGGCATTGTGCCGGCGGATCCTATTCTTGTAAACAGGACTTTTTCTATTCACCTCTTACAGTTGTCTCCGAATTATGGAAGGATCAATGCGTGAGACTCAAGGTTGTTATGAAATCTGATAACTGCGGGGAGAATGAAGATTGTTCGGGAAAAGGACTCTGCTATTCCAACGTTTCGATGGTAAGTCACACATGTTTTTATATTAGACGAAGAAAAGACGAATGTATCGGAAATGGAATATGTATGAGGCTGTTTTTCCCCTTTTTCCTTCTGGATCCCTTTTTTCCGAGTATACGAGGATTGATGATATTATTTGGAACTGTCAATACGTACGAATGTATCGGGGACTTCCTCGTCCCTTGGTAGTCAGAAATATCTGAATGCTGATTAAAAGATCTCCACGTGTAATTTGAGATGATTTAATCAGGCTCGTATTTACCCAGCCTTTTTTAATTTCAAATTCCTAAGTAAACTTGGCTAACAAAGCTGAAACGCTGCTAATCACGTTATCAGGCGAATTCATGCGGGTATAAATTCATTATCGATTACCTCCTATCGAACATCCACCGCAGTTTGCATCAAAAGATGAAGTAAATTTAACTTCCCGACAGCTAATGATAAATACAGGTATAAATGAGATGATGAATTACCGAAGATAGATTGGAACCTGCATAAACATAACGTCACAATAAATCTGATCACTCAAGCATATACATAAATCAGAGTTAGTGTATTTTATCCGGATGATAAAGTGCTGGCGTTACCGAATTTATATTGGTAAGGATCGAGGATCCGGTTGAGGATGCGAAAGTCCGTGAAAGAAGATGTAAACATTCGGAATTTGCGTGGTGCTTATGTTTACAGGATCAATTTTATAGGGGAAACAATGGACGTTGAAGAAGAAATTAATAAAAGTAAAATCGATAGAGGAGTACGAGGGAAATTTGTTTAAAATAAACGGAAAAGTCGGTGAATGATTCCAAAAACTTCTTGCCACTTTTTCAAACTCACAAAATGATTACAAACACTACCGATTATTTCATGCAGTCTAAGTTTGCAAATGGCACAAAAATATTATTACAAAACTTCGAAAAATAGATCACTTTTTTATGTTTAATTCTTTCAACTGAACTTACCACCGTCCACGGCGATTTTTTGTTTACTTTCTCAGTTACTTATGATTGTACCTAGAATAATTTTGACAAAAGAAGATAGGATCAAACTTTCGTTACAGAAAGATACTTTCTTATCCGACCATTCTCGTAATAAACTTTTGACCAGATGTCCAAATTCGTACGGAATTCATTAGATATGTAAATTTTTAGGCCCGATAACTTTCTCGAATTTACATTAGTTCGAGATTTATTCAGGAAATCTATTAGCATGAATATGAACTTCGTGTAAACTTGCGTCTGGAAGCGTTTTTTCCCTTTCCTCCTTGAAAACGCAACTCGTTATCTACGAAGTGAATATATTTCCAACAACAACAATTTAGAAAAATAAACAATGCATTAAATTGGTGAATATTGAAGATAGTCTCGATTCCATAATTTATTTCCCGGTTGAGTTATGGTAATTTGTTCAAATTACTCATTTGAAATGATTCTCGCAGAGATATGGGGGTGCGAAACAGGTGATCTAGAAAATGTATCCAACCAAAATTCTATTATTCCTTATTCTGTATTTACTTACAATTGATTTATTTTACAAAATTTCTAACGAGATTGCATGCAATAATTTTAAGACTATTGGATCAATCGGGATATATCAATGATTTCTTTTCTCAAATTAACTCGAGGGAGTCGAATAATTTTTTTACACCCAAATTAGTTTAATGTGGGGATATAAAATATAGGTAGGATATTTCTCCACTTGAAATATTTTGCGCGCTTTGAGCCATGCGACGCGACACCCCTTTTATAAGATCGAGAGGGAGTTTTGCGGTCCCAACAGTACTGATATTACATTAATATCGGTTTGACACGTTTCAGTCGAGGGGATAAAATATCTCAACAAGCTATTGATCATTTTGTTAGGAATACATCAACAAAAGTTGAGTGCATAATATCACGACGCCTGTTACAGCCTCTCACAAATTCATTTCAGAAGTATTTCATTTCGCTCCGGTCTATATAAAATTTTTAATGAATTTTATATCTATTAAATTGAAGCGAGCATCGCTAACAAGCACCCTTACATTCCCTCCTGTTATACCAATTGAAAAAAGGAAAATAATGTCACGATCTTTATTATGTATTTCTTTGACTGGAATATTTGGTTTTGCTTGTGAGCTTTACAATTTATTTGCTTTCTACCTTCTCGTGATACTACCCCGATACATATACGTACCTTTAACCTCCAACCCCCAACAACATTCAATCCCGAGAATTTTCCTTTATAACGCTTTAAGCTTGCACAAAAACGAAACCGTTATGTTACCTCCAGTAACAAATTGGAAGGACATACTTATTAGGTGCGACTGAAGCACGAGCTTTGGAAAATAACAAGGAACGTTATTTTGTATCTTCGACGTGTATGCTATACGAATATGGATGCGCAGTTGAATTTTTCTCTTCCACCCTTGTTAAGCGAGTCGAAGCAAAACAGCAAACAGGTAAATTGGCAATTAAATGGGAAAAGCAGAAGCTTTTACAACCTTTCGAATTTGAGCTATGAAGCGCGGAAGAAACGAAAAATTGGAAAAGGAACCGTACAACATCCCTCCATCGTAATTTATTGAAATATTTTCATCCAAAATTGAGAATTCGAAACATTTCAATTTCCCCCTTTTTCATATTTTAGAAGGAATTGCCCTGGCCTATTATTACTAAATCAAAGAGACGTTTTAAAGGGTACGATGTAGTCTTAAGGTTGAACAAGAAATAAATAGAAAGGAAACAACCATTGGATTTTTGTGTTAAAAATCGAACAGGTCGAAATACTAACAGGTCTCATAAGATCTTATAGTCGTAGCCTAGAGGTAGGAGCCCCCGAGACAATGGGTTAAGTGCTAAGTGGATGTACATAATTGGCCAAAAAATTACGTAGATTTTTCGACTTTCATCAGCTCAATTCCAAACTCCATAATTATTTGAATACATAGTGAGAAAACGATTCCACATGTTCCACAACATTAATTTTCGTCCCCCAACATCTAAAATCCTACTCCGAGTGTGTACATCGGTTTATTCCGAAACAAGCGCAAGTTATTCCCGAACCTAACTCCTGTTGCGGTGAAACCGTGAGGTGGTCCGACGTTTATATATTATTTGAAAATAAATTAAACGCGTTGCCTCCTCAGGAATAAATCACAAGAAGTGAAATTGACCTCCGTCATTTTTTTTGCATCTCTAAATTGATTGAGTCGTTTGTTTTGCAGGAAGGATACGAATGCCAGTGTTGCCCCGGATTTGTGGGACCTCACTGCGAGGAGAAAGACGCTTGTTATCCAAGTCCGTGCGAGAATAATGGGATTTGCGTGGATATATCTCAAGGGCATGAAGGATCAACGTTTCAATGCCTCTGTCCTTACGGTAAGTGGTTTTATCACTATCATCTCGTCGCGTTGCTCCCGACGATGACTTCGAATAATTGTCAGATCAATATGAAAGGATGGCAAAAAAAGCAGATGTCGTTTTTCGAATTTTAACATAAACTATGCATTCGTTTTCAAGACCGACGTTTCTCAGTCTTCGTTTCGTCCATTTTGTTAGAATCTTCGACGTTTCCATGCTTATTAGTTAGTAACAATTTCGGGGTGAAAATTTCCTTTTGTCTAGCATAAATTTCCACCGTTTAGCGTCCCCATTTACAAATCTTTTCGTATATATTGACTAAAACTGCTTTCATCTGTCGTGAAGTCTTCGAAAGGAACAATTACTTCGAAAATTACAAGCACGTCTTAGAGAGAATAGTAAATAGGTATTAATCAGTATTTTATGACAAGCACACCGTCGGCAATATGACTTTTACAATTTACATCCGTCCCTTTAGAGAGCGTTCGGTTCGTCTGAGGATGCCGAACTCCCTGACATAAAGCGCTGACTAGTTTCGTCGTTCGTGCAATTCCAATCTGTGCAGCCCTTAGCGATGCTAATACGTTATGACATTAAGAGACTGCCGTATAAATGATAGATTCGCCCTTTCTCCGAACCGGAGGATCTGAGTTTGCAGAAAGACGTCAAAGAGGTGGCCTAAACTTAATTACTACTTACTCTGCAATTAAGACCGGGTCTTCGAGTGAATCCCTTTCACGTTTTTGTCACGAATTTAAATGCGTCGCCGTGGCTTCGGTGTTATTTCCCTGACGATCTTTTCCTCTCCGCCGTCCTACGACGTTCGCCTTTTTCAAGTAAGGGTTTAACCAGCTGGGATTATTTTTTGACGGCATAATGAACATCCCATGTTTATTAATGTTGAGTTTTTAACGCGGACAGCTGGAGAAAGGCGAAGAAGGGAAAGAACGTTAAATGAAACGTGTTTAATTATTTTTTAAAGGGGTGGGTTTTAATTTTTTGTTAAGACTTAATTTTCTAATTTTTACCATTGGACAAGAAAAAGACTTGTCGTATATCAATTACATCTACTTGGATTTAGATGTATAAGGAGGAAATGTTTTAGGTGAAATTATCCGTTTTGATGTGCACGACCTAGTTGTGGTATGCTAACATTTCTTTTATTTATATAAAAGTTGCACACGCATCGTACATGCATACACTCACGCACTATTTCCGTATTAATGAATTTCTCTCCAGGCATTTTCAAAATTAACTGAAAAGTATAGGCCAAGTTACATAATAGCAGAAGTCAATCAAAACATAATCACATCAAACGAACAATTCAATTCTAAATATATGTTATATTGTGTTAAATCCAGCGATAATTGAGAAGTCCTTTAAAAATTTCCCCGGTTTCTAGTGAACAGGGAATTAAATTGTAAAGCAACACAAATTTGGATGTACATACCAATTCACGCACTATTTCCGTACTAATGAAATGTCTCTCCTGGTATTTTGAAAATTAACCGAAACATGAAGGCCCAATTGCATAATAGCAAAAGTCAATCAAAACATAATCACATCAAACGAACCGGAGTTACATATTCCATCCAACCTGCGCTGAATTCTCCCCAAAATTGCCGCCATAATTAGTTTGCTTTTGCTTCAATTAAAGCGCCGGCCGAATTAGTTCGGTATTGATCAAGAAATTAATTGGAATGTTTGAAAAACGCCATACACCGTTTCGGCAATGGGAAATGGAATTCTTTTCGCCGTTCGAAATCATGGAACTTCGCTAATTTGGACGCCGCCTACGTCCTACCGTCCCGTATTCGAAATAACTTTTTCCCCGATGCTTCGAAATTTGCCTTTGAGGCATAATTAGATCTCCGTTCCCATCGAAAAATAATAAGGTGTGTGTTAGCTGCAAAAGTGAGATAAAATTAAACAGATCAAGACGACAAAACGAATTTGTAATTATGGATCCCATTTTCAGTATCCAAAGGTGAAAATAAATGTTAAATCGAAATTTCTTCAGTTTCTTCAGCAATATCCTTTATCTCCACCGATTTTGTGGATAAGACAGACATCGAGTCTAAAGCAATATTCCACAAGTGAGATAATTTTCCAAAATACACCTGAAATATTACGTACAAAATACGCGTCTAATTCGGAATTAATACCGGTAGCAAGATTATGAGCTTTAGCGAGTTCATAACTACACATATTCGAACTTACCTGCATTACCGGAACAATGGAGTAAAGTTACCTAGCGGCTTACGCCGTCGCCAAAATTTATTCAGCGGTGCAGAGTTCGAGCCGGCATGGAAAACACAGTTTATTTAACAAATGACTGCCGGAAGTCTCCTAAGTCTTATCAATTACCTATCTGCGGAACAATAATGCGGAACAAATTCATGGGTCAAATCCCTGACCAGATATATGATACGGCTCGAGCGAAGGGTTTTAAGGAAGCCAACGCTTTGTAAAAGATTTGGCTTTTGTGAAAAACGATATACGGTTATTAGGAGATGTTCCAGTCGTTTCCGAAATCACTGAACCGAAATTAACACTTTAGAGCAAACACTACACAGTTCGAGGATAATACGCTTATGTACAACATATTGAATGTACGGAATATATGGGGATTATACTGCTTTTTCGAAGCCCCCAAGGTTTGTTTTTATTTGCTTTTTTAAGATGTAAACGATTATAAATTGGGGATTTGTAGTTGTACTTATATTTTACTAAGTTCAAATTTTTCTTCAATTAGTCTTAAGAATGCAAGGATTCAAAAAGGAAATGGGGTGCTTTGCTGATATCCATCTTCGTCCTCAGATTTACTTCTTTCAAATTCGTTGATTTTGATGGCTGGTCACCGATTTTGTGCAATGCAATTGGGACGAATATCTTGATCTTTAATGATCTTCAATAATCGCTTTATGTTTCCAAAACTTCAAGCAAATTTGTATCTTTTCCATTCAATAGGTTTCAATGGAAAAGTCGTTTCCAAATTCCTGCTTCCCGTTCCGGCATTATCGCAAGAAATTTCGATCGAACTTGCGCGATGCGAAATGCATTACCCAGATCGGACTGGATTTGGAAAAATCCACCCTTCTTTTAATGAACGTGATTGTCTCTGCGAACTGTCAGTTATTGAAATTCAAGTACTCTGGTGATATCCATCTTCGTCCTTAGATTTACTTCCTTCAAAGCAAGTTCTTTGATTTTGATGGCTGATCACCGATTTTGAGCAATGCAATTGGGACCAATATCTTGATCTTTAATGATTTTCAATAATCGCGTTATATTTCCAAGATTTCAAACAAATTTGCATCTTTTCCATCCAATACGTTTCAATGGAGAAGCCGTTTTCAAATCCCTGCTTCCCGTTCCGGCATTATCGCAAGAAATTTCGATCGAACTTGCGCGACGCGAAATGCATCAGCCAGATCGGATTGGTTTTTGAAAAATCCACCCTTCTTTTAATGAACGTGATTGTCTCTGCAAACTGTCAGTTATTGAAATTCAAGTACTCTGGTGATATCCATCTTCGTCCTCAGATTTACTTCTTTCAAATTCTTTGATTTTGATGGCTGGTCAGCGATTTTGAGCAGTGCAATTGGGACCAAAATCTTGATCTTTAATGCTCTTCAATAATCACGTTATATTTACATAATTTCAAGCAAATTTGCATCTTTTCCATGCAATAGGTTTCAATGGAGAAGCCGTTTTCAAATCCCTGCTTCCCGTTCCGGCATTATCGCAAGAAATTTCGGTCGAACTTGCGCGACGCGCAATGCATCACCCAGATCGGATTGGATTTTGAAAAATCCACCCTTTACTTCTTCCAACGCGAATTCTTTGATTTTGATGGCTGGTCAGCGATTTTGAGCAATACAATTGGGACCAAAATCTTGAGCTTCAATAATTCCGTTATATTTCTAAGATTTCAAGTAAGTTTGCGTCTTTTCCATCCATTAGGCTTCAATGGAAAAGCCGTTCGATTGAAATACGCGACGCGAAATGTATTACCCAGATCGGACTGGATTTTGAAAAATCCACCCTTCTTTTAATGAACGTGCTTGTCTGTGCGAACTGTCAGTTATTGAAATTCAAGTATTTGGACATCGCGAGTGTCCTCTATATATTTGGCTCGCTTTTTACATTCCCTTTGTCGCATATAAGATTGCATTTTTATCAATCGCAAATCTGAATGAACGTAATTAACGTAAAACAAACAAGTACCTTTTTCGCCGGGAAAAGAATGCGTAAATTATTATTCAGCGATGAAACTGAAAAAATCGTTTGACGAAGTGCAAAAAGCGGCGATTCATATTGTGTGGCGATATTTGACGAGGATCGTGGACCTTGCGAAAAGACAAAAGGATCTCCCGGTTTTATAAATATCAATATTTGCTAAAAAACGAAAAGGTGCGGTTAACTCCGTTATTTTATTTTAGGGATTTTCAGCGGAAAAAGGGGGAGAGGAATTCTTTGCTGAAAAACAGATTTTTTCCACCTAAGGCACCGCAATTTCCAGCAGATGGCACGAACCTTCCGGTGTATCGCGTTTGACAGTTTAATTTCGAAATCCACCTTTTGGAACGGCGGATCATCTATTGAAATGTTATTGCTCGTTGATACACTGACACACTTTGTGTCGAATGTAGCCGCGAATTTTATGCTTTGCTCCCTTTACGTGTTCTGCAATGTTTACATCTCATTGGACAGGTTTAATTGAAGTCCATGTATATGGAGTCAAGCAATCGAACATTAAAGGCTAATTTGGGAAAGCAATTGGGTATTGGGGTGAGAATTATAGGACATTCATACCGTTTCATATACATTTTGACTAAATTTGGACTGTTCGAAATAAATCAATGACCTTAATAAAGAGTTTCGTTCGTTTATTAGAATTGCTGCTAATCCAAGTTATTATCGATTTTTGCAAACCTTTTGTTCGACCTTTACTTAAAACTTCACTAACTAATCGAAATAAATTCATTACCACTGTTATACTTAGGGCGATATTTCTCCAATATTCGTTAACATCAGGACGTGACTATTATAACAATGCAACACACACACATGCCACTCTCACTATGGTCATTGTTGAACCGACAATAACTCTAATATGCACAAACAATTGGGTAAATCAAAATTAGTATGCATCAGGATGGAACATTGCCTAACAGAGGACACATTTACTTGGCTACAAATTACCAACAATAGCCCCTATTGTAATTTATGTTTATCTGCAAATGGAAGCTACGGAAGCCCCTTGCCAGCGAAGATAGGACGTAAAAGTAATGCGCAATCATAAATATTGCACGGTTCAATTTTTTAAAGGTACTTAGCCTAATAAAAAGTATTATTTCTTTCCGCTCAGGGTATACAGGAAAGACGTGCAACGAGGAAACTGATCCCTGTACGTCCATGCCCTGCCAGAACGGGGCAACTTGTACCGGTAACGTCACTCAATTCAAATGCGATTGCCCCAGAGGTTTTTCAGGCCCGCAATGTCAACATCACTTAAATGAATGTGAATCTTCACCTTGTATCCATGGGATATGTGTAGACCAGGAAGATGGATACAAATGTTACTGTCAACCAGGTAAGTGGACTTCATTATGTTTCGTTTTATTGTTCGTTCATCTTTCTTTTTTCCTCCCGTAACACCGTGGATGGATGTAATAAATGATACGACTGCAATTTTTCACGGTAATCCACAGATGGAGAGGCTCTACTTTCAGAACGGCGATATCTGGAATTTACGCATCGTGTTAGACGGACGCATTTTTCATAATTGTCGTATCCCTTCTCTTATAAGTTCTAGTCAACATTTCGGCATCTCTCAAGCTTTCCCTTTCCAAATCCAAATTCGGAACTGGTCTCCATACAATCGAAATTTTCAAGTTAATGGCGTAATTGGGAAATTTTCATCTTAAATTTTCCGCCCTAATTTCACGGATAATCGTTCCAAACCATCTAATTTTCGGTATTTGCCGCAGAATCAAAAAAGGAACCCGAAAGATAGGAAAATATTAATTAACGAGACAATCCCTTATTAATTAACTTCTTTCAATAAAGCATTATCGTCACCCGGGGGTCGCTTTGTTTCCTGCTCGACTGATCTCGGATGAAATTCCAGCGTGGGACATGAGAAATAAAGATATCCTGGCGTTTTATGTCGCGTATAATCAAATTGCAAGATAGTAATTTAAGGAACGAAATTGTTTACTTCAAGTTGCTCGATTCAACGACGTCGTCCTAGTCCGCCGTTGAAAAAGAACGAATAAAGGTAAGCGTTCCGGAGTAACAAAGAGTTTCTTTTAAAGGCGTTAAATTTTATAAGTGCTCTCCCCCTTTGAAATCGGACTCGCTCGACAATGTTGATTCGTTTTATGAAGTTACCGTACCTATTATGACAAACTTATCTCCACCAATAAAACAAAAACTGGTATAAATTTTCTGCTCCGGAGGAGATGGAGATGTATGTACCTTTTCGCTGCGAAAAGTCTGCGGTGTTGGCTTGGTAACGCGTCGTTTAGAAAGTTTGTCTCGAAACAACTTCGTTATTTTCAAACGGAGACTATTGTTTTGGAAAAGATTTGAGGGAAAATTTACGAAATATTTACAGATAGGACGTAGAATTAATCACTCAATCCGTGTCAACCGAATCTTGGAATTCCCAAAAGTTGTTCCGTTACAACCAAATTCTATTTGGAAATGATGTGGAAAAAATTAGGAAATGCACATGGAACTAGTCGTCTTCTTCGTTTTTCCAAAATGATTCAGTTACTAATTTCTTCCTTCCCAAATACAAAAGCCAAGTGTTTGGAAATGATTGAAAGTTTCGGCAGCCACTTGCAAAATATGCACAAGTATCTCCGTTAACATTGATAAATGCGAAATAAGTCGTCCTTTTCTTAAAGATTTACAGACTAAATCGAACTGTAATTTCGTCAAAACGACTCATTTGCAACAACAAACGGATTCTTCCATTTCCTGTAAGTTTAAGGAGGGCTCCAATTAACCCATTAGTACCCGCTGTACTCATTTGGGTACAACTTACCGTACTGAAATGTGGACCGCGGGTACTAATGGGTTAATAAGACAAACTGTATCTCATTTTCGTCACATTTCTTGCGGGTTCCATCTAGCTTATTGCATTTCCTCCATGTAACGAACAAATTTCCAGATTACGCCCTGTTTTTTAGGATGTTATCGTTATCAAAGGGGTCCCCAGTATTCATCCGAAATTTTTTAGGTTTTCAAAAAGGAATCTTCATCATTGGTGTGTATGTTCCTAGTTCATAATTGATTACACATTTCGAGAAGTTGTGACGAAGTTTGAAGATTCCTGGATGGCAATGTATCAATATCAAATTGTAACACGTGCAAAATCCCGATGAGGTGAAAGCTTACAGATGGTATATTCCCAAATTCAGAACTTTGGTGGCTTTGATTTAAAAATGAATCTATTTACCATCCCTTCGATGGCTTCCTTATCATTTCTTTTTGACATAAATTACACATTTGCTTTCAAATTTTCCGTCCTGTGGACCTAGAAACAAAGGCAATTTTCTCTCCCAAGGAATCTAATAAAAATACAACTTTACCGCCCTGAATTTTCAATTCCTGCAGATATTTACCTTGTGATGACTTTAGTTAAATATTTCTTTACATTTTTCTGCCCCGCAGGTCGGTTTCCTTTATTTTGAGCTTGGTTTTAATTTGTATTTATCCCAACAGCCTGTGTAAATTATGTACATTTTAATCCAAGACAACCGCTGCTTTAATTATCCGCAATAAAAGTCCTGTTTTAGATGGGGAAAAAACAATTTTCTTGGCTCTCTCCGCTTAATAAAATTTAGTTTTATTCGCAAGAAGTGAACACCGTGATTAATTCGATGCTGGAACCCAGTCGTAATAATTTCAGTTTTGCTGTTCCCCAATGTAAGACGTTTGTCCTTTGGATTATACCTACTTACATAATCCTTGAATCATGGCCAATGTAAGTCGGTGTTGGCTGAATGGGAGTCATTTGCTTTCCTCCATATTTCTCTCCAATTTTCTTTATTCTACGCCAATCTTGGTATGTCATCTCATTTTCCTCACTTTCCTACTTCCCCATTTCATCGATCAAGAAAGATCTTCCTCTTCGTCATTTTCCATTATCTCTTCGTACACGTTTCTTAACTAATCTGTCTTATCCCATTTTTGATATATGCCCCATCCATCTTAGTTGTTTCTTCTACTGGTATTATACGTAGTTGTTCTCTAAACTCTGCATTTCTTTTCTTATCTCTTCTTGTTTTTCTTTGTATCTTCCTTAAAGAACCTCGTCTCTATTCCTGTTAGTTCGCTTCTTTGTCTTTCCGTTGTCGCCCAGCTTTTGCAGGCAGATGTGAGTGTAGGATTCACTACTCCGAAGTTGTTAGAAAGAAAGAAGAAGGATATACGGAAAGAGACTGAGAAATGTTGTCTTCATTAGATTGAAGAGTCGTTTTTTGGGAATTCTCTCATTAATTTCATCCTACATGGTTTCTTCCTCAATGATGATCGTGCCCAGGTAGGTGAATTTTTTGACTTCTATATTCTCTCCTGTAATGCTGATTTGGTGTCTTTCTTTAGTTGTTCCTATTATCATTGACTTCTTTATACTCATTTTCATGTTACATAATATCAATGACTAAATACCTTAGGGCAGATTTCTTAGACTGAAGAGTTAAAAAAAAATCATGTTGGCTCTTCGCAGCTCTTCATACAGCTCTTCATCCAGCTCTTCATAGTTCAGTCATTCTTATACTTCTTCTCCAATTTCCTATATAATAGCATTTTTATGTTATGTCTACATGCATTCAATATTTCATCTGGGACCACGTTAAAGAGTAATGGGCTTAGTACCATATACGTCCTCGTTTTATTGAATTATACTAATTTTGAAATTTTCCGCAATAAATCTTTTTTCATTAAAAGAGTGGGCGCTTATCATGGCAAATAAAGCGGCAAATTGCCCTAACACAGAGGCTTCCACCCCGTAATTTGCATTATTTATCCTAACTTCGTAATAAGCGTCAATCACACCCCGTTGGAATTATCGTAGCTTATGTATCCCGTCGTTGATAAGCGGCAAATTTGTGTTCCTGGGTATTAAAGAAATCATTAAGGATTGTGCCGAGTCCACGAGTCGCTCTTCCGTTTCGGAATATTTCCGGCGAATTTGCGTCGGCGTCCTTAATTTTCTTCGAGCCTATAATCTTTTAATATTCTTTCAAAAAAAAATACGAAATCCTCTCGTCGACTTTCCTCACCGGAACGCTGTTCGGATCGTAAGCTTAAACACGACCCGGAGACGGAGACGGCGAACCTGAAGGTAAGTAAACATGTCGAAATCTCACGATGGTTCATATTTCTTGCCAGAGTTTGAGTTTGATGGGATCTAATTAAATTTGAATATGTAAAAGATACGGGATAAAAATGAATTGCCTTGTATCGAACTTGGTTCTTTTCTAAAATACATGTTTTTATTTCTTTTCTTGTATGCGTGTTTGCGCATGTTTTGAGCTCGTAACCAAAACGGACCTTTACAGAGGACGCGGTGGAAATTTTCTATGTCGTTATTTTACAACGAAGAGTATTGGACCTAGCGTATTACCCTGCAGTATACCCCAGATGAATATCGGAGGAAGAAATTTACAAACTGAAACAATAATTCGAATATATCAAATTCTAAAGTTCGATTTGTGTCGTAATATTTCCTTTTTATGTCTCCCTGAAAGTTTACATTCCCGTATATGTAATTCGACACATATGAAACATAAAATACAAGTCAATATCCCGCCCTCGTCGACCAAAAGCGACTTGCTCCTGATGTATTTTTCGCAAACCTGGCGATAATTCTATCCCGCTTTGCCTCCCATTCTTCATCCAAATTGGGCATTTATTTCCGTAATCCTTAAAGTTTAAGTTTCCCATAAAAGAGAGTTATAATTAAAGATCCGCAATGGTAACACGAATCCCTTACGTATATCCGCAAAATAGAGAACATAACCCGTCGGTGTTTAATAGGAAACGTTAGGACTCAGATTAAAGTTCAAGAAAGGATTCGAGTTTCCTAGAATCGGATCCGCCCCCGGAAAATTTCGAGGAGGCGAGTGGGGGAATTGGAATAGTACAAACGGAAAACTTAATTTCCCGATTCACCGTAAAAGTAATAAGAGAACCATTATCGGTTCATTAATTTCTATTCTTGAAATCGTACGCTATTACCAATCGGCGATGTTCCCTTATATTTCGTGTTTGTTTCTGTGTCGCATCCTACGCCGTCTCTCTCTCTCGGCGACGCCTAAAGGGCGGCGGGCGTTGTTCTAGATTTAGCTGGTCTAGTCGAAAGCTTTGCAACTTTCGAGAAATCGATTTTAAAGCTTCATTGAATTTTAATAAGAGCAGAAATATCAGAAGATTAGGCGTTTATAATCTCCTAGGGTCTAAAAGATTATGGGCCCTTTTCTTAAATTAGTAAAACGATGGGATTTAGTGAAAGCGTGAAGGGAAATTTTCGACTCCTTCCTGCGCGTTAGTAATTTTCTCTATTTTCGTCATCTGAGATGAAAGTGAATCGAGCTTAAATAATAAAGTACTATCTGCCATAGATGTTTAATAAAAGAAAATGTGGATGATTCCACATAAAATATAACGTCCTAACTAAATTATGTGCGTTAATGGGCTGCTATCAAATAACTGTGCAAAAGCTTTCTAAGTAGGCACAATTTGCATGTAGTTAGTCTTAGTAAACTCTTGCACAGTCAATTGGTAGCTGTCCATTAACGAAACCAAATCTGATTAGATCGTTATGTGTAAAGTCATCCAGATTTCGTTTGGTTAAAATGTTGACTCTTGAAAATAGTTTTACTATTTTATTTTATTAAGATTCTGACCCTCCAAAACAGTCTACTACTTTTATTTATTCGTGTTAGAGATTTACTTGAAAATATTTTGAATCTTAGAAATTTCACAAGTAAATTTCCCGCAACTAAATGAAACGTTTAAAATGAAGATTATCCTCGTTATATTCTTTTAAACTCCTTTGGGAACCATCGAATAAGAAGACCAGTCCAGTCCATTTTGGGTTTCGTAATTAAAAAAGCAAGGATCATCCTTGCGAAGCAACGTTTTTAAACTAATAATACTAAACGTCACTCTATAATTAAAAAGGTGTAAGGAAATGCGTTCTGAGCGCGCGGACTTGATTAAATTACAACCTTAATTTACTTAAGGGTTTCCTGTCAGATGGATACCGGAGTTAAATCCATCGAAATACTTTTTCTCCTCGCTTATTTACAGGAATCGTTCCGTAATCGCATATTAATCCCTCTCTAACAAAATCTGATAGGCCTTATAACTTTTGGAAACTTCTTTACTAATTTAACCTTAAATTAAGACAGGCAAACCGTATTAGCGAAGTAACTGGGGGGACTTCTAAAGTATTGTTCGCGAGGCCCTGCTGGGATGCCATCGGAACTCCTCGGCTAAATTAATAAGCGCCTAATACAATATAAATTTCATACATTAAATTATAACTAATCTGTCAACGAGATTTTCAGCTTCAAAAGAGTTTCAACGCCCGTCGCCCGATCGCTAAACGATTTCTTCTCCTTTTTCTCCGTCCTATTTTAAGCCGGATAAGGCAAGTTGAGAATGCTAAACTTAGTTACATACCTTACTAACCGGGAGTCCAGAATTGTTACGTCCTGATGATAAGGGATAATGCGATTATTTTTGTGGACCAGGGCAAAATACACACAAACATTGTTGATCAACCTTCAACATTACCTTGGGGATATTTCAGGAAATAAGAAATAATAAAAGTTGTTTTTAAAACGAGGAAGGAAGACCAAACATTTAGAGCAGGCATGGGCAAACCGGGGCCCGCGGGCCACATGCAGCCCTCAAGTAATATTTGTCCTTGCTTCGTAAGGATACTACAAAAATGTATATTTTTCAAGATTACTGGTAGCATAAAACTTCTTTGCTCCCCTATAAAAAAGGTTGCCCGTGCCTCGTTTAGAGGAAATCAACATATTTCTTTATTACTTGGACATGACACAATTGTTTTGTTTCTTTTTAAAACTGACATTTCTTCAACAAACAAAATTGAGAACAAAATTGAGCAAAAGGTCCCTTACGTATTAGGGGGTTAGCTTCCTTTTTCTACCCACGTAGTTGAAGCTGTCCAAACAATCGAAATAAGCATCAGCGCACTTTTACCAACGAATGGAGTGGTGGGCAAATGTGGACTTTTTAGGATTTGACGAATTCCCGCAAGGTTTTTAGGGTATCGCTGTTCCAGGTGGTTGAACAAGTGACAGGCGGTAAGAGACTAGTCGGTGCATGGTGTCCATTTCAAAATTTTGCAGTTTCTGGATGACCAAAAGCTCAACATACAGGTTGGGGATGATTAATGATAGTCCCCTTATTTAAGAAGATGTAAAACTCCAATTAAAGATGGTGTCATCAATTTGTGATTTTTTTTTCTTGTAGAGGATATTAAGGTTGTTGTCGAAATAGGTATCTGAAGGCATCCTCATTATTCTTTGTAACGTAATAAATAATGGAATCCCTAATTCACTTGAAGCTTTCATATTTATTTATTTTTGTTTCAGGTTTTACCGGCACACATTGCGAATATGAATACAACGAATGTGAATCGTCCCCCTGTTTAAACGGCGGTACATGTACTGATAGAATCGGAGGTTATTCGTGCACTTGCGGTAGGGGATTTACCGGTAGAAGGTGCCATATTAAGGTGATGATAAATATATAATTTTTGTATAAAGTTTATGAAAGTTTCTTTCCATGCGGTATGCCATAAATCATAGGGAACGACGCGTACACAGCCATTTACCATCGCAGAAATAAAATTACATTGCATTCCTGTTTTGATTTATACGCCCTGCTTGTGCATTCCACGGCTCTAGCGTTTTGCATTTATTTTCGTCTCGTTTATAAACTGGAAAAAGATAAATTAGAGATTTATACATCGGAGTGGTAACGTGAGAATTGTAATGTAGAGAGGAAACGGCATCCTTCATTAAGATCGATTTAATTTTTATCCGGGTTCTTTCACTTTATCGGGAAACTTTATCTAGGGCGGAAATCTTAAAGAAACTTCCCTCGATTCTTGTACTTATATTCCGAAGTCTTTTAACAAACTTCCCAATCATTAATCAACTTCATACGATCTACAGTATCTACAGCACACATGTTATATGTGCACATTCCCTTCCAGTAGGAGAAGGAATCGACTTCACCCCAGATGTTTGTCGAGGAGAGATGTTAGATTTTATGTACATTTAATTAAAAACTCAATTAAATCGACGCTCTCCCACGCAGGCACGAACACAACTGAATAAAATGCGTTTAAATTTAAACTTTGAATTAGGTGGACCTCTGCGAACCCAACCCTTGCTCGGAGCCACGCTATTGCCTGGATAGGGGTAACAACTACTCTTGCGAATGTCCCAAGGGATATTCTGGGGTGGACTGTTTGACGCCGTTGCGTGCGGTAAGTCTCTTCTGCAAATATGACCCTCTTAACTTTTCTATTTTTCCTACATACATACACCTTCAGCTATAAAGACCGATGTCACGACTAAATTCTTCCTGATGTACGTTTTACCTCTCTTCTTCAACCCTCTTTTTACATCTTTTATTTGCACGAAAACGAATAAATATTTTTAATCCACTTACAGACAGATCCACCCCAGATTTAGTTTTTATACAAATACACGATGAGGTGGACAACATTTATTTTCTTCATTCTTAACTAAGTATAAAAGCTTTTTCTTGATTCATTTCGCTTTTTCATATTGCAAAACTTCTGCATGAAACTTGTCTTCGATGCATGTACGTAGATATTTCCATTATTGTGTAGTTTGAAAAACGTAATCTTAACTCTTAAATATGCGATAATTTTGATCATGCACGAATAAACACTTCACCACACAATTGCCGCACATCTCCAAAGCAAATTGAAGATGCTAGCCTCGTTTCCAACGAAACTAGTATTCCCGATTTAATCGATGAATAATTGTGCGTTGAAGGATTTACTGATCAAATCTAACCTTCCATATTCCACGTTAAACACACGAAAACCATCCAAACTTAATTGTCACCCAGCCAGGTTAACGTTACCTAATTCCCAATATTTCTCGATGTTTCTGATTATGAAACGTTCAAAGAAATCACCGCATTTTGCGTGTCTTCGATATCACAGCGGAGAACTTAATTTAACTTACCGCGGGGGAAACTGTAACAAATAAGTTCTGTTATGAAACAGTTGGAAATGAAGTAAATGAAATGAATCACAAACAAATTCGATCTCGGCGCCTAAAAAAAAAAACTTTTTTCCCCACTCCGCAAAAGAAAAACGAACTTTCTTCCGAAGTTATGCGCCATAGGTAAAAAGAGCGTTTCACCCCGCGCGGGTAAACTGAATTCAAAACTTTCCCATGGAAATAAAAGGGACGAGGAATCTCGGATGATGGCAAAACGAATTATGAAGATTCGAGTTTATCGGCGTTTGCGGCGACGGTGCATCCGTTTTTGTGCGGGGAAATAAAGCTGATTGGATATAAATTTCGATATTAAAAATTTAAATTGTTGGATATTCTAGCTCCCGTCCTTGTCCTAGCTGGTGATTTTTCCATTTTATGCACTTTATCACGCTTTTGACCCCTGGGTTAAGGTTTAATTAAGGTTAAATCATTCCAGGTGAATTCCGCCTTACGAACTGAGATTTTCCTGAGCGTTAACAGTTCAAACATTTTTCATAACGCCAAAATGGATTATGGTTTCTTCTGTTTTGGCAACGTTTTTCAAAGTTCTGGCAAAACTGCAGCTAAACCCGTGCTGGTCGTTTATTTCGTGCCTTTCTGGTTCCTGAGCA
This sequence comes from Chrysina gloriosa, assembly GCA_038088585.1. NCBI lineage: Eukaryota > Metazoa > Arthropoda > Insecta > Coleoptera > Scarabaeidae > Chrysina > Chrysina gloriosa. Next base: position 6,845,005 of record CM076096.1, read on the forward strand.
TACATATAGACAAATATATAAACTGAGTATTCCGTAATTAAAGGAAATGCAGGCTATTTACAGATTTATAAATTAAAATCTTCGCGATTGTTAACCCTTAAGTAAATTCGTGCGGCAAATTTTTACCCTGCTCTCTCATATTTTCGTCGATAACTTTATAACTCTCACACCGTTCTTGTCCTGGGTTTGCTTTGAATATATTCCATTCTTGTTAAAAAAATCATTGAATGAAGCATATCCTGGGGAGTGATATGTTTCTCGTTTCATGAAACTGTGTTATTTTTCAAAATATAAGCAATTGTAATGGGGTAAAAATTTACTCCTCGAAAGCACTCAATGATTACTCAAATCTCCACTATCGCCCAAAATAAAGCGTCTGATCGTTTGTGCGATATTTATAATCAATACCCCGCTTCGTCTGGGCGATTGTGCAGGCTTGCGCCATCCCATAAACCGCCTGTTCACTAATTATTGCACGATTTTCACAAAATTTGGAAGTAGAAAACTGTTGAACATTTCAAACGGGCATATTTTGGAAGTGTGACATATTTTTGGTTTTGCTGATGTATATGCATAGTTCTTTTCCAGTGTTTTTATACGGTTTGAAAGCGCACTTTCCTCTAGTTTTGTGTCGAATTTTAACTTGAAACTTTAAAGAGCAAAATGTACAATACTCGATGGTACCGTACTCGTCGAGTAATAGTTAATATCATTCCGAAGTAAATTTATGTAAATTGTAAGAAATATCCCACCTACAGCCTTAATTATTTAAGATTCATATTTTGTAAATTAATGCAAATCGTATTCAAACGAGGTTTCCGAACAAAAAAGAATGGTATCACACTGCCTGTGACGAAATTACGTTTTTGATACCCTCCTGGCAGTAGAAAAAGTAGTGCGATTGTCCTTGACGATATCTAACGTATTACTATTAAACTCACAAACACTATTAAACGTTTTAGGATACATTAAACGTGGAAAAGGAAGAAACTTTGTCAACGCAAAATCCTATTTTTGGAGGGAAAGTTTATAATGCGAGGTATGATTAAATACACGGTTGGCAGGCGATATTGTCCTCCCTGTCTACTATTTTTGCCATCCACTTGTCTTTTATGAAGTGATGTTATTTTTTTCGCGTCACACATAAATCAGGCCGATAAACATGGGCCGCTCTACGTTGACGGGCACGTATTTGCGGTAAAAACGTGCAAACTTGATAACCATTTATGCTCGCGTAAAAATAGACCGCAAGGCTACGCAACATGATAATATAATTTTAATAATCCGGGGAAATACGATCCGGATTCTTCCTCCTCGACGTTACGGCTGCTCGGTTTCTCTGAGGGGATATTATTAAAAAACTTTCAATATTAAAGGATTTACCCAAGTCACTTCCTATTGCCTTCGTAACCAAACTGGATAGAGTCTACAAAAGTCAATAATTCCCGTAGGTATAATATAAAATACAATTAAAGATCTATCGGGCGTTTTATTCGAATGAAAGCAAATGAATCTTCGTCGACCTCGCGGTGTTCGGTGTCCGTTTCAAACGGACGTCTGATCATAAGAAGGAAAAAAGTAACAAATGTAAATTTCAACGCGGCCAACTTAAGGGTATCCCTATTCAAACTAGATTAACTTATTCAGATTCGACTTTTAAAAGCCACCGCTGTATAATACGACAGTTTCAAACTGAAGTAAATTAACCAAAGAAGCAGTTGGAACTTCTCCATTCACACCAGCATCGAAGAGATCATTAGAAGCTGAAAGCGTGAATTCGGAAAGTTTCGTTTAGCGCCAGTAGCCGCTCAACTATCGGAATTATCAGAAGGAGAACTGCAACCGCAGCTGCGATAACGTTTCAATCGGGATATTAACTGTCAAGGAGTCATGTACCATCGTGTATTTTCTCTCCCGTCGAGTTTTCCTAGTCAAAATGGGAAATACGGGGAAAAGAATGTAATTAATCGGGAGATGGGAGGAAATTACATCGGGAGGTTGAAGGAAATTACATCGGAAACTCGACCCAGACTATATTAATAATGTACATGCATAGTTGGATCCCCCGCGCGTAATAATATTCATATTCATCGACTATGATCTATTGTATAAGCCGGAACTAAATGGAATGGATTTAGTTTCTTTGTGCCGTGTAACTTAGATTTTCCTTTGTGAACTTGATTTAGTACATGGCTCAACTAGTCAAGGCAAACCACATGACGTGAAGTGTCCCTTTGTTATCTTCTAGCATTGCTAGCTTTGATGGAGGGCACAAGAACAAAGAGGCTTGTCCTTGTTCCACCCCTTTACTTAATAATAATAATAATAATAAAACGATAAACTTTATAATTCCGAATTTAGGAGGTAAATGAACAAGAGCGATGATGCATATTTGAATAAAAGGTCAAATTCTATAATTGAATAAACAATGTACAAAGAAAAAGTATTTAATTTCAAAACGAAGTTGAATTTAAAGTAAATTTGAGTCCGAATAATAAGAGCGCCATCTGATGAGGGGACACGCAAACGTGTGTGTGTGTGCCAGCGAGAAAGAACTAATGAAAGAAGAAAGATGGAAGAAAAGCGTCTATCTGACGGTTTCAAACGTCTCACTCTTTCCCAGTTAACTTTCGCCGCAGAACCTCCCTAAAAGAGCTTCGCTCTAAAAAACAGGACATGTACATGTCTGACAGCCATTGATAGCAGACTACCGCGTGAAATGGAAGAAAGTGAATTTCGTGTGCTCATTAAGCATTATTTTTTGCGGAAAGAAACCATCACTCCATCCAAGACTAAGCTTGACAAATAGTATGGGGGCTCTGCTCCATCAATTTCAATGGTAAAAAGTGGTTTACTAAATTTCGTTGTGGCCTTACAAGCACCGAAGATGCCAAACGTTCTGGACGCCCAGTTAAGGTCCCTACACCCTAAACAATTGAAAAAATTCACGATATGGTTTCGGCCGATCGGAGATTGAAGGTGAGAGAGATTGTGGAAGCCATAGGCACCTCACATGGCTCAATGGTTTCAATTTTGAGTGATCACTTGGGTATGAGAAAGCTTTCCAGAGGATGGGTGCCACGTTTACTCACAATCGACCACAAACGCAATCGTGTGACAACTTCGCAGGAGTGTTTGGCGTTGTTCAACCGCAATATGGATGAGTTTCTCCGCCGTTTCGTAACCGTGGACGAAACCAGGATTCACCACAACATACCAGAGACCAAACAGCAGTCAAAACGGTGGGTTTCTCGGGGTGAATCGGCGGCGAAAAAGGCTAAGGTGGGTTTGTTAGCCAATAAAGTCATGGCGACCGTCTTTTGGGATGCACGCGGTATAATTCACATTGACTACCTTCAAAAAGGTAAAACAATCAATGGAGAATATTATGTCAACTTATTGGGTCGATTTAATGAGGATTTGAAAAAGAAGCGACCGTATTTGGCCAAGAAAAAGTTCTTTTCCACCAGGACAATGCAAGGCTGCGCATATGTGCAGTTTCCATGGTAAAAGTCAATGAATTGGGCTACGAATTGCTCCCTCATCCACCCAATTCGCCGGATTTAGCCCCGAGTGACTATTTCTTGTTCCGAAACCTGAAGAAATGGCTCGCCGGAAAGAGATTTGACTCCAACGATGAAATCGTCTAACAAACAAATGCCTGTTTTGGTGACCTCAAGAAATCTTATTTTTTGGAAAGGATAAAAAGATTGGGGAACGTTGGACAAAGTGTATAGAGCTCAAATGAGATTACGTTGAAAAATAAAATGATTTTTTATCCAAGAACCTTGCTTTCATTCAAAAAGTCACGGACTTATTGATCGCCCTCGTATTACATCACAGGGATTAAAAAATATTTTTTTCACTCCACGCTAATGTACATGTCCCACTTTTTTAGTCATTTGTGATTTTGACTCTCTCAAGTATCTTTTTGAACCTACTTTCCTATTAGGAGGTAAACTCACTAATTCAAAACAAAAAATATTTATTAAAAATCTAGGTATCACTGCGTATCTTACGTAACAAAGCTCTTAATACTTCGAAATCATGACGAGAAAAGACGCCTTTCCTTTCCCATATTTCCTTCCTTAAAAATAACATCGAAATCCAAACATTTCAAATTAGAATATACGTCCGGTGATAAACTGTTGTGGAAAAGAAATGCGTTGTACAAACAGCCTAAAGCCTCGGGGACGCCCACGGGAAATAAATTCACCTCTACCGGTCCTAATAATTCGGTGGCTTATCTTTTGTTTTTGTGTGTAATTCTTCCCCGTTGCTACGGATTCTTCGCGTCAAGATATTCGAAGCATTAGATCGGATTTATCAGGTTTACGCGGAATGCTCCGGTAAAATTCACCGATGGGACGATATCGGAAAAATTTCGTCACTCGATGTAAGTAATTAGCTCGGATTCCAATAGATTTTAAAAACGGGATACGTCAAAATCTCGTTTTTTCCTCTTCCTTCTTTGGTGAAAATTCGAAAATGTGCTAGTCCCGGTTATCCGCGATATGGAAAACAGATTACCACGGCGACTATAATAGATGTTTTTATGTTCGCGTTGGAAAATTCATCCAGCTTCGTCGATGGAATTTATAAAAGGATTACGTGGAAAATTACCTTCGTCTATTTTCCAAATAGCGGATAGAAAAGGGGTTGACGGTTACGCAGATATTACGTTACCCGTTCCTGGAAATAATTGTCGAGAACCGGAAACCTGGATGTATCGCCAATTAACCGTAAACGTAGACGGCGTGGCAGTCTCTTTTTGCGAAAAAGTTAATTGAATCATACATGATTTCGGCGAAAATGAACGCACGCTGCAACCCTTTTATAAAACATAATCCCTTTGGTAGGGAACCTATTTTTGTTAATTATATCGGGGACATTATTTCGAAAATTGATTTCGAAATTCGTTATAGGCCTGCAGCACTAATCCTTGCACTAACGGCGGAACCTGCTGGAGCAGTATAGATTCATTCTACTGTGCATGTCGTCCTGGATACACCGGAAAAACTTGCGAGGGTAAGCCAGAGATTTACATTCTTTAATTCGCTTAAAACTTGATTGCTTCCCCGGCGATGCTCGGTGAGACGAAACAGATTTATTGCGTGTCCAGAAAATTCTCCAAAAAGTATAGAAAAATAGGAAAATCGATTAAACGTTTAATCCATTTCCTTACAAAAAGGACATTCTAGATAGTGCAAAATCACGGAGTGAACTTGTAAAATTACACAAATTACACATTTACCAGGCGTACAAGTATGAAATGCGGATTTTTTCTAAATTCGGAAGAATGATGAAAAGTGCTTTATTCGAAGTATGCCCCATCGCTTGTTATACATTTTTCCCATCTTCCGGGCAATTTGTGATTACCACGCCAGTAAAAATCTTCCCCTTCGGCTGCGAACCGCTCATCGAGCCATTTTTTCACATCTTCGTACGAACCAAAGCTCTGCTCAGTAAGTGCGTGGCCGATCGATGCAAACAGGTGGTAATCGGAAGGAGCTAAGTCTGGTAAGTAAGCCGCATGGGGTAGAAGTTCCCGGTTCAGCGCTTCCAACGTGTCACAAGCATTGTCATGAAGAAATTTTTGTGTTGCCTCTTTCGGTTTTTTCAAGCAGCAACGGTAACGTTTAGTACTAACTCCCCAGGTTTTAACGTCTCATAATAGACCACGCCCCTCTAGTCCCACCAAACACCAAAGCCAAGCCAAAACGATTCGGTTTGGTGGTCGATGTCGATGGTGTGTCTGGGTGTACCCATGATTTTTGTGCAAAATGTCACACGTGTTTTTCCCCTTTTCCATTTCCCTATCGTTCAACACGTCTGATACCCATCTACCGGTCTTCTGAATCTTCTCCCATCTCTCGTAGTCGATTGGGAACAGCTTTTTGACTAACGCCCAATTCCTCGGCCAGCTGTTTTTATGTTTGCGAATCATCTTCGTCCAATCATCGTATTTTTTGGCGGTTTTCCACGTGCCTTGTCTGCATCATCGAAGTCACCAATTTTGACCATCGTTCATACGTACCTTGCGATGGAGCATGTTCACCATAAGCTACCTCGAAGTAATCGGTATGATTCAGCAGCAGTTTTCTTCAAATGAAAACAAACACTTCCCCAATTTATAACTCGTGCGCGTCTGACACTTGACACAACAAAATGGCGCTGCGTCAAATCTTTATAACACAAACTGCATTGATGAGCATCCGTTGTCTAAAATCCGCATTTCATACTTGTACTACATCTGGTATTTCGCAATTATAATCTAAATTTACATTAGTACGTCTTATAATTAACTTTTAAAACATTTCAATGCAATGTGGAAGCACAGATAGATAGATAGATAGAACTTTAGTGCTGCATTTACGGAAACAAAACAGTTGTCATAATATTTGCAGGAATGTATGAAATATTTCTTTATTAGAGATACAGGAGGTAAACTTACACATTTATTCCATTAAAAAATATTTACATTTGGTACGTTAATGGGCAGCTCACAAGTAACTGTGCACAAGCTTACTAAGTAAACAGAATTTGCCTATGCCAATCGCGGATTATTGCCATCTACAAATTGTACTTACTTACTATTATTGACTGAATGTTTATTATGAAAAGGAACCGTTCAAAGTTGCACATTTAATTCGAAACATCTCGACTAAAAACCACCTGAAAATATTTGTTTTTTTACAAAATTGATCATCAAGCATTCGATGCAGATACATAAATCGTCATTCGTACTTCACATTATTTGTCAGTATAAATTCCAAAACAATTTGTGATGTAATTTATGATCATATATATATGCTTGGAATTTAATTGCTTGACGAAGATGCGAGGAAGTGTACGTCAGACAAAATAGGAAATTACGGAAAATGAGGGACAAGATAATTTAATATGCCCCCAATTAATTGTGAGCTTTAGATGAGAGAATTATTATTGTTGATTTCTACAGTTTAATGTTTTCTGTAAATTCGCCGCAAATTAGTAAATGCGGTTAGGGGAAAGTTAAACGGAAATTGGATGAGATCTGCCTTCGAGCGTCGTTCAAAATTTGAGAGTTATCTCGTTGGATGTACTTTAGAAAAAATGGAGGAAATCAAAAATGACTTTTCTCCATTCACTACGCGTTGGAATTTTCGTCAAACGCTTCCCTTTCAAGGGCGAAAAAAGTGATAAATTATAATAACCATAAAGAAACGATTTGAAAATGGATGTTAAATCCCACGAGATGAGTAAAAAAGAGCGCGTTATCGTGTCCGGTGGAAAATTGATGTTCTGTGAAAAATACGAAATAAGTTTACTTTTGATAGATGAATTTGTCGTGGAAACAATAACCAACATCGATCCAATCAACAAGGATACCGAATTGGCCCTGCAGATGCCGATATCTATCCATCTGGATCATCTTCATAACGTATACATCGCAGCAGGAACTTTGGCTTGCGCTTTCGTCATCGTGGCTCTCATCGTAAGTAACATTTTCCTCCACTTCGATTAATTTTTCATCCCCTTACAATATGTACTAATGGATGTTAATCTCCTACATTCTAAACAGGGATGTCAAAATCAGTAGATACAACTTGTTTGGAAATAATTACCTTGTTATGAACTTAAACTTGAAAAAGATTTTAAATTAGTTCAGTTAACGGAGTTTTGACTGACGTGGGACGGAACGGGCTTGCCATTGACGAAATATCTCTGGAGGGACTCGAAATTTCTACTTGTGTTTAAGATCCCATTCAATTAGATTACAATTAGCAGTTTTTATAATTTATTATAATTAGTATCATAAGAATCTTATATGACAGTTTTCTACCACAATTAGGTCAATTAAACGAGAGTGATTGAAATAATAGTTATATTCTCAGAACGCTTACAAAAGTATCAAAAAAGCTGATTTTAAATATTTCAAAAACTCCGATTCTCAAAATACTATTCTGCTTCTTGTATCAGCTCTAGTTTCCACATTCACAAGAAATAACAGTTCCAATATTTAGTAATCTACATATATAACCAGAGGATGATGATGAAATGTCTTCTTGTGAACATGACAATAGTGAGTTTGAAGGAGACTCAACAGGTCCAGGAAGGTTTACCCAGGAAGAACTAAATGACCTTATTAGAGATTTAAACCTTTCAAATGAGTCTTCGGAGTTGCTTGGTTTTAGACTTAATGGAAAAAGTCTTCATTTTCCCGGAAACAAGAATTACGTATTACCGTAACAGAGAAAAAGATCTTCTGCCTTGTTATTTTGCAACGACATCAAGGGACTGCTACAAAATATGTGTATATCAGAGTACACATCAACTGATTGGCCACATTTTATAGATAGTTCCAAAAGAAGTCAGCAGTGTGTCCTTCTACACAATGGAAACAAATATGAAATTATTCCAATTCGGCATTCCACAAAGATGAAAGAGGATTATAGAGCAATATCTCTACTTCTGAAAAATATTAAGTATTACACAAATGGGTGGATGATATGTGTTGATCTAAAAATGGTAAATTTCCTTTTAGGACAGCAATGTGGATATACAATATATCCTCGTTTTTTGTGTCTGTGGGACAGCAGAGCGAAAAATCAACATTGGATAGAAAGAAAGTGGCCTAACAGAGACGCTTTAGCAGAGGGAAAAGCCAATGGAAAATGAGAAAAATTATTTTAAAGTAGGGCTAATGAAACAATTTGTGAAAGCTTTAGATCAAAATGGTCTTTGTCTTCAATACTTGGCAAATCAATTCCCTGCAATCAGCAATGAAAAATTAAACACAAGAATATTTGATGCACCTCAGATAAGGCATCTTATAAAGAGACCCACACTTCACAGAATCAATGACTGATATTGAGTCCAATGCATGGTCTTCTTTTGTTAAAGTTGTGCAAAATTTTCTTGGTAATTCTAAGTCTGAAAATTACGAACAAATAGTGGAAGGTATGCTTAATAACTTTCAAATTTTGGGTTGGCATATGAACATTAAGGTCCATTACCTCCACCTCATTTAGAAAGACTTTCTTGCAAATCTTGGCGACTTTAGTGAAGATCAGGGCGAACGATTCTACCAGGATATCAGAATAATGGAAGAAAGATACCAGGGCAGATGGGACACACACATGATGGCTGATTACTGCTGGGGACATATCCTTTCAGACATACGCACGAAAAGCTCCCAAAAGAAAGGTTTTAAGTTAGTTACTAACTACCGTCAATATTTATTTTGGGTAATAACATGGTAAAAGACTAGTATTTTGTTGTTACACACAGTACTTTTAAGATTGTCAGATAGACAATTTTCGAAATAGTTTTGGAACCAATAAAAAGAATTAATTTTAACCGATCTGGAAAAAAGTACCCAACACCTTTAATTTTGTCCCTTTTCAATTTTTCACCCCAAACATTCAGGGGAACATAATTTCAATTTTAATGTTTGTGGCTGCTGATTTCCCTCATTCCTTTGAAATATACATTCACAACCACTCTCCAAGTTCAGTATCGAATCGGAAATCGTAGGATAGCGATTAACGAAATGTGGCAGCTCGAGGAACTCGCATCCTTGGATTTCCTTTCAATAATTTCCCGTACAAAACCAGAGACGTGATGGTTATCGTTTCCGATTACTCTTACCTTGCCACCTCCAACAGCATCATCACCAGCCTCCAAATCTTCAAAAATTACGTGTCACATGTGGGTTTAAGAAAAAATTAAGATGAAATGACCCTCAATATCCTTACCCTAGCGGTAACCGTGAGTCACCGCAAAGCAATACATCTGAGAAATGTTGTATGTCGTGAAACTTGCTTCATTTCTTGGATTCTCTATATCTTTCACTCCTAAGATGGCGTAAGCACGTTATGATAATAATATTATGTTCCCTGGGGGCGAGATCGTGGGGAGGGGGGTGATATAAGCTTAAGAAAAAATTAAAATGAAATCGCCCTCACTTTTATTACCCTGCAGGTAACCGTGTGTCACTGCAGAGTTAACAAGACCTATAAACGTTTCGTATGGATCTCCTTCCCGTTCTGGGGTTGCAAATCTCGTCGAGCCCCTGAACCTTCAACGTCAACTAACAGGTACGTAAATGCATACACGTTACACACACATACCGAGAAGCGCCAACTCTTTGCTTCGCCCCTATTTTGCGGGGGTGATCCCGTCGTCGTAAATATTTTAACTTGTTATTGCAGCGAATGGTTCACCGGGAAGGATAAAGCTCCGATGGCCACGCCGAGCCGCAGTTTGCCATCGCTCGATACAACCGACATGTACTACACGTTGGACTTCAGCGACAGCCAAAGTTCACCGCTAATCCAATAAATTGAGCGGTACGAACACGCCGATCTTGAAGAAAGATCGGGGAATTACATGTACCGTTGTTTGCACGAATTTTTGATCCAACAAAGCTTAAAGTCAATACCCGAAAGGCTTCGTCGTACTTTTTTCCTTTTCTGTTTTGTCTTCTTTTGATTTCCGATCTTCCTGATGAATCTCAATGTTATAGCCGAGGAATTTTTATTTTATTGTATATTTTGTTATACGTTCACGAAAATAGGTGTTTCCATTCTTCGGCGGTTAATGTCTACATATATAGCTGTAATATCTCTGTGTTCGATTTAATGTTGGAGCATTATAATATATAACTGTTAGTTGTTATAATTAAAAAAACTCAATGTTGGGATGATACTTATTTGTGTCGATAAACAAGGACGCCCAGGGTTACTGGACCCTCGGAAGGAGATTTATAGACGTTGAACTACAAACTGCAATATAGCTTTAATAGAAAATAGATTTTATGAAATTAGAGACTTTTATGCTTCGAAATCAGCCAACTAATTAGCATGGGCGTAGCTAGGGATTTTTCTAGGGGGCAACAAATTTTCTAAGATGGGCAGCTGATTATATGTATATATATATATATATATATATATATATATATATATATATATATATATATATATATATATATATATATATATATACGTCAAAGGATTTTTCTAGGTGGGGCAAGAAATATTCTACCTTTTCACCCTTGCCCCTCGCTAGCTACGCCCATGCTAATTAGTATGTTTTACGTATGCTTTTAGATTATGAGATTTCCTATACCTTTCATAATATAGGAAAAATCTATATATATAATTTCCTTATTTGTGTGCCTCCTCTTTTTGTCTCTCCAGAGCTTTTGGAAGCCCACTGACGGGCTAGAAAGCTGAAAATTGGCATGCATATAGTAAGACGCCTAGGCCAAATCCTAACGTAGCCAAATTTTTGATTTTTGGCCTGTGGGCGGAGAATTAAGACGAAAATGGGGCGCGGCAAAATTCAATTTTTTTACATTTTAGCTTATATTTTCTTTTTCTTCCTGCCTGGTAGGGACAGGCTTAACAGTTAGTAAATTATATTATGTTAAAAGAATTTAGTTGCAACAACCAACTAGAAGATGAATTATCGATAAATAAGAACCATCCTGCTCAAAGATGTTTGAAACCAAAAATACACATACATATATATATCGTAATAGTTGTTTCTGTTAAACATATAAAAATATATATGTCTACGTTATCATAACTTAAATGTAATACTCCGTTCGATTTACTTCAAATATTCAGCGATATTATTCAGTAGGTCTTGAGATGGTACCGCACCCAAAAAATTTGATTTTTTCTTTGTCAAAATTTCACTTTTACCTCCTCGATTCGCTTCGTCCTTAGTTTATCATAGATTTCAAACGTGCGGAGTGGCTTTCTCTTTAAATAATTGTATTCGATGTGTGAGAACCGATTCTATATGTATATATGTACCTTGCATAGTTGCAACAATTCCATTCCATCCAGACAAAAAGCTATTGATTCCACCACCTCGTCCACTTATCGGACTTTTCGCAATGTATTAGGCAAATGCTATATCTAATTATGTACTACTGGAGGTATCAATAAATATTTAACCATATATGTTGCAGACCATCGAGTTTTTATTCCCCACCCATAACCCATGATAATAAAACTAACCCATTAGTACCCGCGGTCCTCATTTTAGTACGGTAAACTGTACCCAAATGAGTACAGCGGGTACTAATGGGTTAAGGATGAAATGCCTTAATTCCGTTTTTCAAAGAACGAAATGGGGCGAGTTTGAGCGGCCAATTCTCCAACGTCTCCAATCGATAACCCAATCCTCGACAATAATAAAATCGTTATATATGACCCTGCATCCCATAATATACGCGACTCAAGACATTTGTCACAAACTTTTTAAAAAATCCGCTCATATATCAATGCTAATTATTATATACAATTAAAATGCGCGAGTAATTCGTGCAATCCTGCGCCCTCTATCACGAAATGGTCATATACGTCATGAAGAAGATATTTTACATCCAGAATTCTATCAGTACGTGTATACAATAGGAAAAATTAATATTCCGTAGCTATCAAGGTTTAATGATAACTTTTCGAGACAGTGTCCGTGTCCCTTGTGGTAATCCCCCAACGAGGGGAATCCCTGCGATTACAAACTGCATTACAGATTTCTGATTTTGCAACGTCCCTAATAAATCGAAAGGAAACATCAATAACTTAAAATCTACTCTTTGGGGTGGAAAATAGTTTTCTATGAAGAGCGAGATTTCTGTATTCCATGCACTCGCTCCAACATAAATGGTGTTAGAATTGCTATTATAAAACTCTTTTCAAACTCGTTTCAAAGAGAGTTTTTAAGGGCTAGTCGAAGATGGTGGGGATTTTCATCTTGACTCGACTACGAGACCAACTGTTCGCACTTAAAAATTTGATTCTCCAGTTTGCATTTAAATCAGAGATACATAATAATAATAATATAATTTATTTGTCCAACGTTTAACATTTATAGGACAAAGGTAGGGTACATGCATATATTTACAAAGGAAAATGATAATAATAAAAAGACACTGTTAACAGCAACTGAAAAAGATATCATCATAAAGGAAGTTGGCAAAACGAAGAGGGGTGATCCATGGAGTAGGTTTGTTCTAGAAAAAGGAATTAGAAATGCGGAAGAGGAGCGAGGAGGATAACCTTGGAGTGATAAAATGAAGGGACGAAAGGAGACAGGGGAGTCAATCAGTCCATTGGTAAACTTCCATACAAATCGGGCACCATGCATATCACGCGGGTATCTTAGTAACTGGAGGCCATAAATTTCCAATAATGTTGTGTAGTTGAGGATGTCATTGGGCTAATTCTTGCGCGGCGCCATCGACAAGGAAAATATGCAGTTTTCAATAATAGATTTATGATGAATGCTAGTGGTTGGGCTAAAGCAAAACTTGCATCACGAACAAGTATGCTTGGAATTAAGTCATCTCCCGCAGTAAAATCTTCTGGAAAAGTTGACAAAATCCTAATAAGCTCGCTCTCACTATCACTTGATAAGGTGAAGGGTAAATGAGACAATTCAGATACATATAAACTAAACCCCCTTATCGCAAAAACGAAAACATACACCTCAAAAAATTGTCCTCTAGATTACGCAATAACGTAGATAGTTATGTCCTCTAAGTATGTACATACACAGATAAGTAAATATATGTACATATACATATTCAAGTTTTGCATCTGTTTATATAGTGCTCGTGTTGGTTCTAATTTACAGCGGCCGTAACTTCGCCATGAAATATAGCTGCGAATTTTCTTAGTTTGTGTTAAGTATTAACCGCACAAAGTTATAATTATCGGGTTGAGCAAACTTCTACGACATGCTCAGCATACTATGAATATATTTCGGTTACCCTACTACCTACCCTATTCGTAGTCTCGTATCCCGATAACTTAGCTCGGCAGGGCACTCCTACTGCTGACGACAGAAATGTATTCAGCGGGTCGATAATAACTGATAAGCCAAAATAATTGTATATAATTCTAGCTGCAATATTTCCTGAACTATAGTCTACGTATATTTGCAGATACAGACGCAATTTTAAATTTATCTCTCTCGCCCTAGCGTGCGAAGTCCTCGGATATAAACGCGATTATACGAAGAGGTGGATTTGCAGCATCTTTGTAATCTTCTGCTGCATTTATATCAAATGAAAGATGAATTTCACCACCTCCCTCTATAGTCAACTTCACCCTCGGGTAGCGACTTTAAAAATCTACTTTCCCACGGAATCCGTCGAGACCCACGGACTATAGTTCAGGAAAAATTTCGGCCGAAAACACGAAAATCGTCCGATCGCGCTGAAATTAAATCAGCATATCAGCTTCCATCCGCTGCATCCATTTCCGGTGTCAGAAATGCCCTATCTAGCTTAGTCTTCGACGTACTATGCTATTTCCGAACTACGGTGCTCTGAGCTGAAGTCTGCCGTGTACATGTCGCACACGAGCATCATGTAAAATTCGCTCTAGCGCCGTTATTCGACGTCATAGGTCAATTTGGACAACGCTATCGGTTTCTACGGTCAATTCTACGTACGCGTGCCGAGTTACAGCCAAATCCATTTTCCGACCGGATTCGTAAAAATCCATGGACTATAGTTCAGGGAAAATTTCGTCCGAAAAAACGAAAATCGTCTGATCGACCTGAAATTACGGGAGCATATCAATACGAACCCGCTCTATCCATTTCCGGCGTCAGAAATGCTCTATCTCGCATAGTTTTCGACGTAAGGTAATATTTTCGACGTGCGGTGCTCTGAGCTGAAGTCTGTCGTGTACATGTCGAACAACCGCGTTACGCAAAATTTGCTCTAGAGCCTTTCTTCGACGTCGTAGCTTAATTTGGACCACGCCATCGTTTTCTACGACTAATTCTGCGTACGGGTGCCGAGTTATAGCAAAATCTATTTTCCGACCGGATTCGTCAAAATCCATGGACTATAAGTTCAGGGAAAATTTCGTCCGAAAATACGAAAATCGTCCGATCGACCTGAAATTACGGGAGCATATCAATACGAACCCGCTCTATCCATTTCCGACGTCCGAAATGCTCTATCTCGCATAGTTTTCGACGTAAGGTGATATTTTCGAACTACGGTGCTATCAATCAGAGTCGTGCATTTCGTCTTTCTCATGTCGCTCTGCCGCCTTTATTCGATGTCCTAGGTAAGTTTGGACTACGCCGTCGTTTTCTACGATTAATTATACGTACGAGCACCGACATTTAACATCATTTGTGTCCTCGAAGACGTTTCAGAACGAAATTTTAGTGGAATAGCATGTGCCTCGCCGTTATTCGTGAGTTGCTGTGAGATTAACATGTTCTCTAATGTGCTCTAATAAAGGTTCTTTGTTATATGATCGGTAGGCAATCATTTACAAAAAGGATAACAATATAAAAATTAGAATGAATTCAAATTTTTGGCGGGCAACTTGGTCGATAATCTAGATTTCTGTAATCCGGTTTGCAACACAGGTACATGTACCTGTACGTCTCGGTCGGTATTACAGGAACTCTGTAACGGTCTCCTATGCGTTAGGCAACCCAACCTACGCCTCAGAATACGGGCTGCATACACAAGATAACTTTGAGGGGCAAATTATTCTGATTGGTATAACATATATCATTCCTTCTAATGGCCTATCACAACAAACGGGACCCATTAAAGCGCTATTAGAATTAAAATATTTATCTAAATTAATCTATTTCGCCTAAGTTTGCCATGTCCTCGGATGTGAATGTGAATATATGGACGGGCGCATTTTCAACTTAAAAATTCAAATTCATGCAATCGGCGTGAAATAGCGTGGGAATGGCCTCAGCGACGCAGAGAATCCACTTCCGGCGCCGGAAATACCTTGCCTCCCTTAGTTTTTGAGTTATAGAGGGTTTGTAAATCGGAACATCGACCCCTTCGCACGCGCTTTACTCTCCTGGCTCCGTTAGAAGTCGGAGATGAATTTCGACGGCACCAGCGTGCCCTACGGCTAATTTCACCCTCGGATACTCGGTTTCAATAAAATCATGTTATCCGACGGTACCCGTAAAATGCGATGGATCACTCGCTCAGGAAAGATTTCAGCTAAAGTAGTCAACTTCGTCTGATTTTCCTGAAATTAGATTACAATTGCCTCATTCATACCGGGAATCGACTGCTGGCACAGAAAATGCCCTGCCTCTCCTAGTTTTCGAGTTATAGGGGTGCTTGTAAATCGCAACATCGACCCCATCGTGCGGACTTTGCTCTCCTGGCTCCGTTAGACATCGGAGATGAATTTCGACGGTACCAGCATGCTCTACGGCTAATTTCACCCTCGGATATTCAGTTTCAAGAAAATCATGTTATCCGACGGTATCCGTAAAATGCGATGGATCACTCGCTCAAGAAAGATTTAAACTAAAATAGTCAACTTCGTCCGATCTTCCTGAAATTAGATTACAATTGCCTCATTGATACTGTGAATCGAGTGCTGGCACGGAAAATGCCCTGCCCCGCCTAATTTTCGAGTTATAAGGGTGTTTGTAAATCGCAACATCGACCCCTTCGTACGGGGTTTGCTCTCCTGGCTCCGTTAGACGTCGGAGATGAACTTCGACGGTACCAGCATGCTCTACGGCTAATTTCACCCTCGGATACTCAGTTTCAAGACAATCATGTTATCCGACGATATCCGTAAAATGCGATGGATCACTCGCTCAAAAGATTTCAACTAAAATAGTCAACTTCGTCCGATCTTCCTGAAATTAGATTACAATTGCCCCATTGATACCGTGAATCGACTGCTCCCACGGGAAATGCCCTGCCTCGCCTAGTTTTCGAGTTATAGGGGTGTTTGTAAATCGAAATAGAATCCGTAAAAATCCATGGACTATAGTTCAGGAAAATTTTCGGTCGAAAATACGAAAAACGTTCGATCGCGCTGAAATTACGTCAGCATATCAACCTCGATCTATTGCATCCATTTCCGGCGTCAGCAATGCCCTATCTCGCTTAATTTTCAAGATGCTGTGCTATTTTCGAACTACGGTGCTCTGAGCTGAAGTCTGTCGTATACATGTCGAACAACAGCGTTACGCAAAATTCGCTCTAGAGCCTTTATTCGACGTCGTAGCTTAATTTGGACCACGCCATCGTTTTCTACGACTAATTCTGCGTACGGGTGCCGAGTTACAGCCAAATCTATTTTCCGACAGGATTCGTAAAAATCCATGGACTATAGTTCAGGGAAAATTTCGTCCGAAAAACGAAAATCGTCCGATCGACCTGAAATTACGGGAGCATATCAATACGAACCTGCTCTATCCATTTCCGGCGTCAGAAATGCTCTATCTCGCATAGTTTTCGACGTAAGGTGATATTTTCGAAGTGCGGTGCTCTGAGCTGAAGTCTGTCGTGTACATGTCGAACAACAGCGTTACGCAAAATTCGTTCTAGAGCCTTTATTCGACGTCGTAGTTTAATTTGGACCACGCCATCGTTTTCTAAGACTAATTCTACGTACGGGTGCCGAGTTATAGCAAAATCTATTTTCCAACCGGATTCATCAAAATCCATGGACTATAGTCCAGGGAAAATTTCGTCCGAAAAACGAAAATCGTCCGATCGACCTGAAATTACGGGAGCATATCAATACGAACCCGCTCTATCCATTTCCGGCGTCAGAAATGCTCTATCTCGCATAGTTTTCGACGTAAGGTGCTATCAATCAGAGTCGTGCATTTCGTCTTTTTCATGTCGCTCTGCCGCCTTTATTCGATGTCCTAGGTAAGTTTGGAGTACGCCGTCGTTTTCTACGATTAATTATACGTACGAGCACCGACATTTAACATCATTTGTGTCCTCGAAGACGTTTCAGAACGAAATTTTAGTGGAATAGCATGTGCCTCGCCGTTATTCGTGAGTTGCTGTAAGATTAACATGTTCTCCAATGTGCTCTAATAAAGGCTCTTTGTTATATGATCGGTAGGCAATCATTTACAGAAAGGATAACAATATAAAAATTAGAATGAATTCAAATTTTTGGCGGGCAATTTGGTCGATAATCTAGATTTCTGTAATCCGGTTTGCAACACAGATACAGGTACCTGTACTTCTCGGTCGGTATTACAGGAACTCTGTAACGATCTCCTATGCGTTAGGCAACCCAACCTACGCCTCAGAATACGGGCTGCATACACTAGATAACTTTGAGGGGCAAATTATTCTGATTGGTATAACATATATCATTCCTTCTAATGGCCTAT
Source organism: Chrysina gloriosa (assembly GCA_038088585.1). Classification (NCBI taxonomy): domain Eukaryota; kingdom Metazoa; phylum Arthropoda; class Insecta; order Coleoptera; family Scarabaeidae; genus Chrysina; species Chrysina gloriosa. Next base: position 6,863,170 of record CM076096.1, read on the forward strand.
CACAACAAACGGGACCCATTAAAGCGCTATTAGAATTAAAATATTTATCTAAATTAATCTATTTCGCCTAAGTTTGCCATGTCCTCGGATGTGAATGTGAATATATGGACGGGCGCATTTTCAACTTAAAAATTCAAATTCATGCAATCGGCGTGAAATTGCGTGGGAATGGCCTTAGCGACGCAGAGAATCCACTTCCGGCGCCGGAAATGCCTTGCCTCGCTTAGTTTTTGAGTTATAGACGGTTTGTAAATCGGAACATCGACCCCTTCGCACGCGCTTTACTCTCCTGGCTCCGTTAGACGTCGTGTACGTGGATCACTCGCTCAGGAAGGATTTCAACTAAAATAGTCAACTTCGTCCGATTTTCCTGAAATTAGATTACAATTGCCTCATTGATACCGTGAATCGACTGCTGGCACGGAAAATGCCCTGCCTCGCCTAGTTTTCGAGTTATAGGGGTGTTTGTAAATCGCAACATCTACCCCTTCGTACGGGATTTGCTCTCCTGGTTCCGTTAGACGTCGGAGATGAATTTCGACGGTACCAGCATGCTCTACGGCTAATTTCACCCTCGGATACTCAATTTCAAGAAAATCATGTTATCCGACGGTATCCGTAAAATGCGATGGATCACTCGCTCAAGAAAGATTTCAACTAAAATAGTCAACTTCGTCCGATTTTCCTGAAATTAGATTACAATTGCCTCATTGATACCGTGAATCGACTGCTGGCACGGAAAATGCCCTGCCTCGCCTAGTTTTCGAGTTATAGGGGTGTTTGTAAATCGCAACATCTACCCCTTCGTACGGGATTTGCTCTCCTGGTTCCGTTAGACGTCGGAGATGAATTTCGACGGTACCAGCATGCTCTACGGCTAATTTCACCCTCGGATAGTCAATTTCAAGAAAATCATGTTATCCGACGGTATCCGTAAAATGCGATGGATCACTCGCTCAAGAAAGATTTCAACTAAAATAGTCAACTTCGTCCGATTTTCCTGAAATTAGATTACAATTGCCTCATTGATACCGTGAATCGACTGCTGGCACGGAAAATGCCCTGCCTCGCCTAGTTTTCGAGTTATAGGGGTGTTTGTAAATCGCAACATCTACCCCTTCGTACGGGATTTGCTCTCCTGGCTCCGTTAGACGTCGGAGATGAATTTCGACGGTACCAGCATGCTCTACGGCTAATTTCACCCTCGGATACTCAATTTCAAGAAAATCATGTTATCCGACGGTATCCGTAAAATGCGATGGATCACTCGCTCAAGAAAGATTTCAACTAAAATAGTCAACTTCGTCCGATTTTCCTGAAATTAGATTACAATTGCCTCATTGATACCGTGAATCGACTGCTAACACGGGAAATGCCCTGCCTCGCCTAGTCTTCGAGTTATAGGGGTGTTTGTAAATCGCAACATCGACCCCTTCGTACGGGATTTGCTCTCCTGGCTCCGTTAAACGTCGGAGATGAATTTCGACGGTACCAGCATGCTCTACGGCTAATTTCACCCTCGGATACTCAATTTCAAGAAAATCATGTTATCCGACGGTATCCGTAAAATGCGATGGATCACTCGCTCAAGAAAGATTTCAACTAAAATAGTCAACTTCGTCCGATCTTCCTGAAATTAGATTACAATTGCCTCATTGATACCGTGAATCGACTGCTGGCACGGAGAATGCCCTGCCTCGCCTAGTTTTCGAGTTATAGGGGTGTTTGTAAATCGCAACATCGACCCCTTCGTACGGGATTCGCTCTCCTGGCTCCGTTAGACGTCGGAGATGAATTTCGACTGTACCAGCATGCTCTACGGCTAATTTCACCCTCGGATCCTCCGTTTCAAGAAAATCATGTTATCCGACGGTATCCGTAAAATGCGATGGATCACTCGCTCAAGAAAGATTTCAACTAAAATAGTCAACTTCGTCCGATCTTCCTGAAATTAGATTACAATTGCCTCATTGATACCGTGAATCGACTGCTGGCACGGAGAATGCCCTGCCTCGCCTAGTTTTCGAGTTATAGGGGTGTTTGTAAATCGCAACATCGACCCCTTCGTACGGGCTTTGCTCTCCTGGCTCCGTTAGACGTCGGAGATGAATTTCGACCGTACCAGCATGCTCTACGGCTAATTTCACCTTCGGATACTCAGTTTCAAGACAATCATGTTATCCGACGATATCCGTAAAATGCGATGGATCACTCGCTCAAGAAAGATTTCAACTAAAATAGTCAACTTCGTCCGATTTTCCTGAAATTAGATTACAATTGCCTCATTGATACCGGAAATCGAGTGCTGGCACGGAAAATGCCCTGTCTCGCCTAGTTTTCGAGTTATAAGGGTGTTTGTAAATCGCAACATCGACCCCTTCGTACGGGATTTGCTCTCCTGGCTCCGTTAGACGTCGGAGATGAATTTCGACGGTACCAGCATGCTCTACGGCTAATTTCACCCTCGGATACTCAATTTCAAGAAAATCATGTTATCCGACGGTATCCGTAAAATGCGATGGATCACTCGCTCAAGAAAGATTTCAACTAAAATAGTCAACTTCGTCCGATCTTCCTGAAATTAGATTACAATTGCCTCATTGATACCATGAATCGACTGCTGGCACGGAGAATGCCCTGCCTCGCCTAGTTTTCGAGTTATAGGGGTGTTTGTAAATCGCAACATCGACCCCTTCGTACGGGATTTGCTCTCCTGGCTCCGTTAGACGTCGGAGATGAATTTCGACTGTACCAGCATGCTCTACGGCTAATTTCACCCTCGGATACTCCGTTTCAAGAAAATCATGTTATCCGACGGTATCCGTAAAATGCGATGGATCACTCGCTCAAGAAAGATTTCAACTAAAATAGTCAACTTCGTCCGATCTTCCTGAAATTAGATTACAATTGCCTCATTGATACCGTGAATCGACTGCTGGCACGGAGAATGCCCTGCCTCGCCTAGTTTTCGAGTTATAGGGGTGTTTGTAAATCGCAACATCGACCCCTTCGTACGGGATTTGCTCTCCTGGCTCCGTTAGACGTCGGAGATGAATTTCGACTGTACCAGCATGCTCTACGGCTAATTTCACCCTCGGATACTCCGTTTCAAGAAAATCATGTTATCCGACGGTATCCGTAAAATGCGATGGATCACTCGCTCAAGAAAGATTTCAACTAAAATAGTCAACTTCGTCCGATCTTCCTGAAATTAGATTACAATTGCCCCATTGATACCGTGAATCGACTGCTCGCACGGGAAATGCCCTGCCTCGCCTAGTTTTCGAGTTATAAGGGTGTTTGTAAATCTCAACATCGACCCCTTCGTACGGGGTTTGCTCTCCTGGCTCCGTTAGACGTCGGAGATGAATTTCGACGGTACCAGCATGCTCTACGGCTAATTTCACCCTCGGATACTCAGTTTCAAGAAAATCATGTTATCCGACGATATCCGTAAAATGCGATGGATCACTCGCTCAAAAAAGATTTTAACTAAAATAGTCAACTTCGTCCGATCTTCCTGAAATTAGATTACAATTGCCCCATTGATACCGTGAATCGACTGCTCGCACGGGAAATGCCCTGCCTCGCCTAGTTTTCGAGTTATAGGGGTGTTTGTAAATCGAAATAGAATCCGTAAAGATCCATGGACTATAGTTCAGGAAAATTTTCGGTCGAAAATACGAAAAACGTTCGATCGCGCTGAAATTACGTCAGCATATCAACCTCGATCTATTGCATCCATTTCCGGCGTCAGCAATGTCCTATCTCGCTTAATTTTCAAGATGCTGTGCTATTTTCGAACTACGGTGCTCTGAGCTGAAGTCTGTCGTGTACATGTCGAACAACAGCGTTACGCAAAATTCGTTCTAGAGCCTTTATTCGACGTCGTAGTTTAATTTGGACCACGCCATCGTTTTCTAAGACTAATTCTACGTACGGGTGCCGAGTTATAGCAAAATCTATTTTCCAACCGGATTCATCAAAATCCATGGACTATAGTCCAGGGAAAATTTCGTCCGAAAAAACGAAAATCGTCCGATCGAGCTGAAATTACGGGAGCATATCAATACGAACCCGCTCTATCCATTTCCGGCGTCAGAAATGCTCTATCTCGCATAGTTTTCGACGTAAGGTGATATTTTCGAAGTGCGGTGCTCTGAGCTGAAGTCTGTCGTGTACATGTCGAACAACAGCGTTACGCAAAATTCGTTCTAGAGCCTTTATTCGACGTCGTAGTTTAATTTGGACCACGCCATCGTTTTCTAAGACTAATTCTACGTACGGGTGCCGAGTTATAGCAAAATCTATTTTCCAACCGGATTCATCAAAATCCATGGACTATAGTCCAGGGAAAATTTCGTCCGAAAAACGAAAATCGTCCGATCGAGCTGAAATTACGGGAGCATATCAATACGAACCCGCTCTATCCATTTCCGGCGTCAGAAATGCTCTATCTCGCATAGTTTTCGACGTAAGGTGCTATCAATCAGAGTCGTGCATTTCGTCTTTTTCATGTCGCTCTGCCGCCTTTATTCGATGTCCTAGGTAAGTTTGGAGTACGCCGTCGTTTTCTACGATTAATTATACGTACGAGCACCGACATTTAACATCATTTGTGTCCTCGAAGACGTTTCAGAACGAAATTTTAGTGGAATAGCATGTGCCTCGCCGTTATTCGTGAGTTGCTGTGAGATTAACATGTTCTCCAATGTGCTCTAATAAAGGCTCTTTGTTATATGATCGGTAGGCAATCATTTACAGAAAGGATAACAATATAAAAATTAGAATGAATTCAAATTTTTGGCGGGCAACTTGGTCGATAATCTAGATTTCTGTAATCCGGTTTGCAACACAGATACAGGTACCTGTACGTCTCGGTCGGTATTACAGGAACTCTGTAACGATCTCCTATGCGTTAGGCAACCCAACCTACGCCTCAGAATACGGGCTGCATACACTAGATAACTTTGAGGGGCAAATTATTCTGATTGGTATAACATATATCATTCCTTCTAATGGCCTATCACAACAAACGGGACCCATTAAAGCGCTATTAGAATTAAAATATTTATCTAAATTAATCTATTTCGCCTAAGTTTGCCATGTCCTCGGATGTGAATGTGAATATATGGACGGGCGCATTTTCAACTTAAAAATTCAAATTCATGCAATCGGCGTGAAATAGCGTGGGAATGGCCTCAGCGACGCAGAGAATCCACTTCCGGCGCCGGAAATACCTTGCCTCCCTTAGTTTTTGAGTTATAGAGGGTTTGTAAATCGGAACATCGACCCCTTCGCACGCGCTTTACTCTCCTGGCTCCGTTAGAAGTCGGAGATGAATTTCGACGGCACCAGCGTGCCCTACGGCTAATTTCACCCTCGGATACTCGGTTTCAATAAAATCATGTTATCCGACGGTACCCGTAAAATGCGATGGATCACTCGCTCAGGAAAGATTTCAGCTAAAGTAGTCAACTTCGTCTGATTTTCCTGAAATTAGATTACAATTGCCTCATTCATACCGGGAATCGACTGCTGGCACAGAAAATGCCCTGCCTCTCCTAGTTTTCGAGTTATAGGGGTGCTTGTAAATCGCAACATCGACCCCATCGTGCGGACTTTGCTCTCCTGGCTCCGTTAGACATCGGAGATGAATTTCGACGGTACCAGCATGCTCTACGGCTAATTTCACCCTCGGATATTCAGTTTCAAGAAAATCATGTTATCCGACGGTATCCGTAAAATGCGATGGATCACTCGCTCAAGAAAGATTTAAACTAAAATAGTCAACTTCGTCCGATCTTCCTGAAATTAGATTACAATTGCCTCATTGATACTGTGAATCGAGTGCTGGCACGGAAAATGCCCTGCCCCGCCTAATTTTCGAGTTATAAGGGTGTTTGTAAATCGCAACATCGACCCCTTCGTACGGGGTTTGCTCTCCTGGCTCCGTTAGACGTCGGAGATGAACTTCGACGGTACCAGCATGCTCTACGGCTAATTTCACCCTCGGATACTCAGTTTCAAGACAATCATGTTATCCGACGATATCCGTAAAATGCGATGGATCACTCGCTCAAAAAAGATTTCAACTAAAATAGTCAACTTCGTCCGATCTTCCTGAAATTAGATTACAATTGCCCCATTGATACCGTGAATCGACTGCTCCCACGGGAAATGCCCTGCCTCGCCTAGTTTTCGAGTTATAGGGGTGTTTGTAAATCGAAATAGAATCCGTAAAAATCCATGGACTATAGTTCAGGAAAATTTTCGGTCGAAAATACGAAAAACGTTCGATCGCGCTGAAATTACGTCAGCATATCAACCTCGATCTATTGCATCCATTTCCGGCGTCAGCAATGCCCTATCTCGCTTAATTTTCAAGATGCTGTGCTATTTTCGAACTACGGTGCTCTGAGCTGAAGTCTGTCGTATACATGTCGAACAACAGCGTTACGCAAAATTCGCTCTAGAGCCTTTATTCGACGTCGTAGCTTAATTTGGACCACGCCATCGTTTTCTACGACTAATTCTGCGTACGGGTGCCGAGTTACAGCCAAATCTATTTTCCGACAGGATTCGTAAAAATCCATGGACTATAGTTCAGGGAAAATTTCGTCCGAAAAAACGAAAATCGTCCGATCGACCTGAAATTACGGGAGCATATCAATACGAACCTGCTCTATCCATTTCCGGCGTCAGAAATGCTCTATCTCGCATAGTTTTCGACGTAAGGTGATATTTTCGAAGTGCGGTGCTCTGAGCTGAAGTCTGTCGTGTACATGTCGAACAACAGCGTTACGCAAAATTCGTTCTAGAGCCTTTATTCGACGTCGTAGTTTAATTTGGACCACGCCATCGTTTTCTAAGACTAATTCTACGTACGGGTGCCGAGTTATAGCAAAATCTATTTTCCAACCGGATTCATCAAAATCCATGGACTATAGTCCAGGGAAAATTTCGTCCGAAAAACGAAAATCGTCCGATCGACCTGAAATTACGGGAGCATATCAATACGAACCCGCTCTATCCATTTCCGGCGTCAGAAATGCTCTATCTCGCATAGTTTTCGACGTAAGGTGCTATCAATCAGAGTCGTGCATTTCGTCTTTTTCATGTCGCTCTGCCGCCTTTATTCGATGTCCTAGGTAAGTTTGGAGTACGCCGTCGTTTTCTACGATTAATTATACGTACGAGCACCGACATTTAACATCATTTGTGTCCTCGAAGACGTTTCAGAACGAAATTTTAGTGGAATAGCATGTGCCTCGCCGTTATTCGTGAGTTGCTGTAAGATTAACATGTTCTCCAATGTGCTCTAATAAAGGCTCTTTGTTATATGATCGGTAGGCAATCATTTACAGAAAGGATAACAATATAAAAATTAGAATGAATTCAAATTTTTGGCGGGCAATTTGGTCGATAATCTAGATTTCTGTAATCCGGTTTGCAACACAGATACAGGTACCTGTACTTCTCGGTCGGTATTACAGGAACTCTGTAACGATCTCCTATGCGTTAGGCAACCCAACCTACGCCTCAGAATACGGGCTGCATACACTAGATAACTTTGAGGGGCAAATTATTCTGATTGGTATAACATATATCATTCCTTCTAATGGCCTATCACAACAAACGGGACCCATTAAAGCGCTATTAGAATTAAAATATTTATCTAAATTAATCTATTTCGCCTAAGTTTGCCATGTCCTCGGATGTGAATGTGAATATATGGACGGGCGCATTTTCAACTTAAAAATTCAAATTCATGCAATCGGCGTGAAATTGCGTGGGAATGGCCTTAGCGACGCAGAGAATCCACTTCCGGCGCCGGAAATGCCTTGCCTCGCTTAGTTTTTGAGTTATAGACGGTTTGTAAATCGGAACATCGACCCCTTCGCACGCGCTTTACTCTCCTGGCTCCGTTAGACGTCGTGTACGTGGATCACTCGCTCAGGAAGGATTTCAACTAAAATAGTCAACTTCGTCCGATTTTCCTGAAATTAGATTACAATTGCCTCATTGATACCGTGAATCGACTGCTGGCACGGAAAATGCCCTGCCTCGCCTAGTTTTCGAGTTATAGGGGTGTTTGTAAATCGCAACATCTACCCCTTCGTACGGGATTTGCTCTCCTGGTTCCGTTAGACGTCGGAGATGAATTTCGACGGTACCAGCATGCTCTACGGCTAATTTCACCCTCGGATACTCAATTTCAAGAAAATCATGTTATCCGACGGTATCCGTAAAATGCGATGGATCACTCGCTCAAGAAAGATTTCAACTAAAATAGTCAACTTCGTCCGATTTTCCTGAAATTAGATTACAATTGCCTCATTGATACCGTGAATCGACTGCTGGCACGGAAAATGCCCTGCCTCGCCTAGTTTTCGAGTTATAGGGGTGTTTGTAAATCGCAACATCTACCCCTTCGTACGGGATTTGCTCTCCTGGTTCCGTTAGACGTCGGAGATGAATTTCGACGGTACCAGCATGCTCTACGGCTAATTTCACCCTCGGATAGTCAATTTCAAGAAAATCATGTTATCCGACGGTATCCGTAAAATGCGATGGATCACTCGCTCAAGAAAGATTTCAACTAAAATAGTCAACTTCGTCCGATTTTCCTGAAATTAGATTACAATTGCCTCATTGATACCGTGAATCGACTGCTGGCACGGAAAATGCCCTGCCTCGCCTAGTTTTCGAGTTATAGGGGTGTTTGTAAATCGCAACATCTACCCCTTCGTACGGGATTTGCTCTCCTGGCTCCGTTAGACGTCGGAGATGAATTTCGACGGTACCAGCATGCTCTACGGCTAATTTCACCCTCGGATACTCAATTTCAAGAAAATCATGTTATCCGACGGTATCCGTAAAATGCGATGGATCACTCGCTCAAGAAAGATTTCAACTAAAATAGTCAACTTCGTCCGATTTTCCTGAAATTAGATTACAATTGCCTCATTGATACCGTGAATCGACTGCTAACACGGGAAATGCCCTGCCTCGCCTAGTCTTCGAGTTATAGGGGTGTTTGTAAATCGCAACATCGACCCCTTCGTACGGGATTTGCTCTCCTGGCTCCGTTAAACGTCGGAGATGAATTTCGACGGTACCAGCATGCTCTACGGCTAATTTCACCCTCGGATACTCAATTTCAAGAAAATCATGTTATCCGACGGTATCCGTAAAATGCGATGGATCACTCGCTCAAGAAAGATTTCAACTAAAATAGTCAACTTCGTCCGATCTTCCTGAAATTAGATTACAATTGCCTCATTGATACCGTGAATCGACTGCTGGCACGGAGAATGCCCTGCCTCGCCTAGTTTTCGAGTTATAGGGGTGTTTGTAAATCGCAACATCGACCCCTTCGTACGGGATTCGCTCTCCTGGCTCCGTTAGACGTCGGAGATGAATTTCGACTGTACCAGCATGCTCTACGGCTAATTTCACCCTCGGATCCTCCGTTTCAAGAAAATCATGTTATCCGACGGTATCCGTAAAATGCGATGGATCACTCGCTCAAGAAAGATTTCAACTAAAATAGTCAACTTCGTCCGATCTTCCTGAAATTAGATTACAATTGCCTCATTGATACCGTGAATCGACTGCTGGCACGGAGAATGCCCTGCCTCGCCTAGTTTTCGAGTTATAGGGGTGTTTGTAAATCGCAACATCGACCCCTTCGTACGGGCTTTGCTCTCCTGGCTCCGTTAGACGTCGGAGATGAATTTCGACCGTACCAGCATGCTCTACGGCTAATTTCACCTTCGGATACTCAGTTTCAAGACAATCATGTTATCCGACGATATCCGTAAAATGCGATGGATCACTCGCTCAAGAAAGATTTCAACTAAAATAGTCAACTTCGTCCGATTTTCCTGAAATTAGATTACAATTGCCTCATTGATACCGGAAATCGAGTGCTGGCACGGAAAATGCCCTGTCTCGCCTAGTTTTCGAGTTATAAGGGTGTTTGTAAATCGCAACATCGACCCCTTCGTACGGGATTTGCTCTCCTGGCTCCGTTAGACGTCGGAGATGAATTTCGACGGTACCAGCATGCTCTACGGCTAATTTCACCCTCGGATACTCAATTTCAAGAAAATCATGTTATCCGACGGTATCCGTAAAATGCGATGGATCACTCGCTCAAGAAAGATTTAAACTAAAATAGTCAACTTCGTCCGATTTTCCTGAAATTAGATTACAATTGCCTCATTGATACCGTGAATCGACTGCTAACACGGGAAATGCCCTGCCTCGCCTAGTCTTCGAGTTATAGGGGTGTTTGTAAATCGCAACATCGACCCCTTCGTACGGGATTTGCTCTCCTGGCTCCGTTAGACGTCGGAGATGAATTTCGACGGTACCAGCATGCTCTACGGCTAATTTCACCCTCGGATACTCAATTTCAAGAAAATCATGTTATCCGACGGTATCCGTAAAATGCGATGGATCACTCGCTCAAGAAAGATTTCAACTAAAATAGTCAACTTCGTCCGATCTTCCTGAAATTAGATTACAATTGCCTCATTGATACCATGAATCGACTGCTGGCACGGAGAATGCCCTGCCTCGCCTAGTTTTCGAGTTATAAGGGTGTTTGTAAATCGCAACATCGACCCCTTCGTACGGGATTTGCTCTCCTGGCTCCGTTAGACGTCGGAGATGAATTTCGACTGTACCAGCATGCTCTACGGCTAATTTCACCCTCGGATACTCCGTTTCAAGAAAATCATGTTATCCGACGGTATCCGTAAAATGCGATGGATCACTCGCTCAAGAAAGATTTCAACTAAAATAGTCAACTTCGTCCGATCTTCCTGAAATTAGATTACAATTGCCTCATTGATACCGTGAATCGACTGCTGGCACGGAGAATGCCCTGCCTCGCCTAGTTTTCGAGTTATAGGGGTGTTTGTAAATCGCAACATCGACCCCTTCGTACGGGATTTGCTCTCCTGGCTCCGTTAGACGTCGGAGATGAATTTCGACTGTACCAGCATGCTCTACGGCTAATTTCACCCTCGGATACTCCGTTTCAAGAAAATCATGTTATCCGACGGTATCCGTAAAATGCGATGGATCACTCGCTCAAGAAAGATTTCAACTAAAATAGTCAACTTCGTCCGATCTTCCTGAAATTAGATTACAATTGCCCCATTGATACCGTGAATCGACTGCTCGCACGGGAAATGCCCTGCCTCGCCTAGTTTTCGAGTTATAAGGGTGTTTGTAAATCTCAACATCGACCCCTTCGTACGGGGTTTGCTCTCCTGGCTCCGTTAGACGTCGGAGATGAATTTCGACGGTACCAGCATGCTCTACGGCTAATTTCACCCTCGGATACTCAGTTTCAAGAAAATCATGTTATCCGACGATATCCGTAAAATGCGATGGATCACTCGCTCAAAAAAGATTTTAACTAAAATAGTCAACTTCGTCCGATCTTCCTGAAATTAGATTACAATTGCCCCATTGATACCGTGAATCGACTGCTCGCACGGGAAATGCCCTGCCTCGCCTAGTTTTCGAGTTATAGGGGTGTTTGTAAATCGAAATAGAATCCGTAAAGATCCATGGACTATAGTTCAGGAAAATTTTCGGTCGAAAATACGAAAAACGTTCGATCGCGCTGAAATTACGTCAGCATATCAACCTCGATCTATTGCATCCATTTCCGGCGTCAGCAATGTCCTATCTCGCTTAATTTTCAAGATGCTGTGCTATTTTCGAACTACGGTGCTCTGAGCTGAAGTCTGTCGTGTACATGTCGAACAACAGCGTTACGCAAAATTCGTTCTAGAGCCTTTATTCGACGTCGTAGTTTAATTTGGACCACGCCATCGTTTTCTAAGACTAATTCTACGTACGGGTGCCGAGTTATAGCAAAATCTATTTTCCAACCGGATTCATCAAAATCCATGGACTATAGTCCAGGGAAAATTTCGTCCGAAAAAACGAAAATCGTCCGATCGAGCTGAAATTACGGGAGCATATCAATACGAACCCGCTCTATCCATTTCCGGCGTCAGAAATGCTCTATCTCGCATAGTTTTCGACGTAAGGTGCTATCAATCAGAGTCGTGCATTTCGTCTTTTTCATGTCGCTCTGCCGCCTTTATTCGATGTCCTAGGTAAGTTTGGAGTACGCCGTCGTTTTCTACGATTAATTATACGTACGAGCACCGACATTTAACATCATTTGTGTCCTCGAAGACGTTTCAGAACGAAATTTTAGTGGAATAGCATGTGCCTCGCCGTTATTCGTGAGTTGCTGTGAGATTAACATGTTCTCCAATGTGCTCTAATAAAGGCTCTTTGTTATATGATCGGTAGGCAATCATTTACAGAAAGAATAACAATATAAAAATTAGAATGAATTCAAATTTTTGGCGGGCAACTTGGTCGATAATCTAGATTTCTGTAATCCGGTTTGCAACACAGATACAGGTACCTGTACGTCTCGGTCGGTATTACAGGAACTCTGTAACGATCTCCTATGCGTTAGGCAACCCAACCTACGCCTCAGAATACGGGCTGCATACACTAGATAACCTTGAGGGGCAAATTATTCTGATTGGTATAACATATATCATTCCTTCTAATCGCCTATCACAACAAACGGGACCCATTAAAGCGCTATTGGAATTAAAATATTTATCTAAATTAATCTATTTCGCCTAAGTTTGCCATGTCCTCGGATGTGAATGTGAATATATGGACGGGCGCATTTTCAACTTAAAAATTCAAATTCATGCAATCGGCGTGAAATTGCGTGGGAATGGCCTTAGCGACGCAGAGAATCCACTTCCGGCGCCGGAAATGCCTTGCCTCGCTTAGTTTTTGAGTTATAGACGGTTTGTAAATCGGAACATCGACCCCTTCGCACGCGCTTTACTCTCCTGGCTCCGTTAGACGTCGTGTACGTGGATCACTCGCTCAGGAAGGATTTCAACTAAAATAGTCAACTTCGTCCGATTTTCCTGAAATTAGATTACAATTGCCTCATTGATACCGTGAATCGACTGCTAACACGGGAAATTCCCTGCCTCGCCTAGTTTTCGAGTTATAGGGGTGTTTGTAAATCGCAACATCGACCCCTTCGTACGGGATTTGCTCTCCTGGCTCTGTTAGACGTCGGAGATGAATTTCGACGGCACCAGCATGCTCTACGGCTAATTTCACCCTCGGGTACTCAGTTTCAAGAGAATCATGTTATCCGACGGTATCCGTAAAATGCGATAGATCACTCGCCCTGGAAAGATTTCAACTAAAATAGTCAACTTCGTCCGATTTTCCTGAAATTAGATTACAATTGCCTCATTGATACCGTGAATCGACTGCTGGCACGGAAAATGCCCTGCCTCGCCTAGTTTTCGAGTTATAGGGGTGTTTGTAAATCGCAACATCGACCCCTTCGTACGGGATTTGCTCTCCTGGCTCCGTTAGACGTCGGAGATGAATTTCGACGGTACCAGCATGCTCTACGGCTAATTTCACCCTCGGATACTCAATTTCAAGAAAATCATGTTATGCGACGGTATCCGTAAAATGCGATGGATCACTCGCTCAAGAAAGATTTCAACTAAAATAGTCAACTTCGTCCGATCTTCCTGAAATTAGATTACAATTGCCTCATTGATACCGTGAATCGACTGCTGGCACGGAAAATGCCCTGCCTGGCCTAGTTTTCGAGTTATAGGGGTGTTTGTAAATCGCAACATTGACCCCTTCGTACGGGCTTTGCTCTCCTGGCTCCGTTAGACGTCGGAGATGAATTTGGACGGTATCAGCATGCTCTACGGCTAATTTCACCCTCGGATACTCCGTTTCAAGAAAATCATGTTATCCGACGGTATCCGTAATATGCGATGGATTACTCGCCCAGGAAAGATTTCAACTAGAATAGTCAACTTCGTCCGATTTTCCTGAAATTAAATTACATTTGCCTCATTGATACCGTGAACCGACAGCTGGCGCGGGAAATGCCCTGCCTCGCTTAGTTTTCGAGTTATAGGGGGTTTGGGAATCGGAACATCGACCCCTTCGTACGCGCTTTGCTCTCCTGGCCCTGTTAGAAATCGGAGATGAATTTCGACGGCACCAGCATCCTCTACGGCTAATTTCACCCTCGGGTACCCAGTTTCACTACACGATCGTCTTCTACAATCAATTTCACCATCGGGTACGGTCAACAAATGCTATATTCTGATAAAATTCAATATTCCAATTTAAAGCCATTTTAGCCAAATTTTTGCTATGGTGTGATTTAACAAGTAATAGCAGGTATATGGCCTATATGGGGATTAGTATGTATGTTTGGAGCATATATAAGTGGCAAGTTTTGCCATTTTCAGCCGTTTTAGAAATGCTGAAATAAGAGTGTATATTTAGTTGCCTACATTCGTTATTGCTAGGAGTAGGAAGCAATTTCAAATTATGGAACTTAATTTGTTCTATGGACAGATATTCTAAAATAAAAGACAATTCTTATACGTTCACAATTTTTGATTAATAGTAAAGTTTCTAGTTACACATATGTCAACGTCTGTAAAGATGTACCGGATTCCCTCAAACCTGTACTTGCTCCTATTGCTGGTTATTCCAGAGAAACAGGCCGAGACTGAATCCAATTATTTCTGAGAAATAAAAATAAAGAATATAATAAATGGGCAAGGGCGATATTATTCTAATGAGAGAATGGGAATAATCGTAAGAATCTTATGAAGTACTTACAATATACTTCTTTATAGAGCTGGAATATCATAATTAGGCTGTAAATACGTTCTGCTTATGATACCTAACCCAAAAAGAAATTTGAGATACTCTTTTGCTAGGCAATTAGTGAGCTGCGATTACATTATAAGATGAATCCGAAGTAAGTTCTCATACAGTAAAGAATTGGCCTTCTTCCAAGTTCCATCACTCACTGGCGATATTTATCAGAGGCAATTCAGTGGTATATCCAACTGCTATGCTTTTAGATAAATTATTTAAATTAATGAAAATCGAAGACCTTGCAAATTTCATATTTCCATAGTTTATGTGAGGTTATGAATGTTTCTTGCTGTCAAATTCTATAACTGCCAACATCTCAGTAGGGCCAACCCTTGATAATGAAATAGTTCTACAAGGTATTTATTTGCTCTAGGCAACCCAATTTACGTCCGAGTATGCGAGTTACATACACTAGAAAAATTTGAGGGGCAAATATATCCTTACATTTCAAATACATATCAGTCTCTCTGATAGCACTTCCAACAACAAGAGCCCACTAAAATGTTATTGTAATTGAGATAATAATTTTAATTTATCTCTATCGCCTTAGTGTGCGAAGTCCTCGGATATGAACCAGAATACACGAAGAGGTAGATTTGCACTAGCTTCGTAAGACTCTGCTGCATGTATATCAGTCGGAGATGAATTTTGACCACACCACCTTCTTCTACAGTCAATTTTACCTTCGGGCACCGACTTTTAAAAAATCTATTTTCCCATAGAATCCGCAAAAATCCATGGACTATAATTCAGGAAAATTTTCGGTAGAAAATGCAAAAATCGTCCGATCACGCTGAAATTACGGCAGCATATCAACCTCGATGTGTTACATCCATTTCCGGCGTCAGCAATGCCCTGTCTCGCTTAATTTTCAAGGTGCTCTGCTATTTTCGAACTACGATGCTCTGTACTGAAGTCTGTCGTCGTCATGTCGCCCAAAAGCCTTATGTGAAATTCGCTCTGGAGCCTCTATTCGACGTCGGAGGTCAATTTGGACCACGCTACCGTTTTCTACGGTCAATTCTACGTACGGGTGCCGAGTTACAGCCAAATCTATTTTCCGACAGGATTCGTAAAAATCCATGGACTATAGTTCAGGGAAAATTTCGTCCGAAAAATCGAAAATCGTCCGATCGACCTGAAATTACGGGAGCATATCAATACGAATCCGCTCTATCCATTTCCGGCGTCAGAAATGCTCTATCTCGCATAGTATTCGTCCTAATGTGATATTCTCGAACTACGGTGATTTGAGCTGAAGTCTGTCGTGTACATGTCGTCCAGCAGCCTTACGCAAAATTCGCTCTAGAGCCTTTATTCGACGTCGTAGCTTAATTTGGACCACGCCATCGTTTTCTACGACTAATTCTACGTACGGGTGCCGAGTTATGACCAAATCTATTTTGCGATAGAATTCGTAAAAATCCATGGACTATAGTTCAGGAAAAATTTCGGCCGAAAACACGAAAATCGTCCGATCTCGTTGAAATTACGTCAGCATACGAACTTCAATCGGCTACAGCCATTTCGTGCGTCATAAACGCTCTGTCTAACTTAGTTTTCGAAATAGGCGGCTCTTTTAAAGGTAGAGTGCTCTGAAGCTGAGTCGTGCATTTCGTCCTTTTCATGACGGTCTGTCGCCTCTGTTCGACGTCCTAGGTTAGTTTGGACCATTTCGTCGATTTCTACGGGTAATTATACATACGGGCACCGACATTCACCGACATTTGTGTCCTCAATACCGTTTTTGAACGAAATTTGAGTGGAATCGCGTGTCTCGCAGTTATTGGTAAGGCTTTTGTGAGCTTCCCCAATGTGCTCGAATAAACCTGCCTTGTTTTATAAGCGGTAGGTAATTATTTACGGAAGGAATAACAATATAGAAATTTAAGTTATTTCAAATTATCGGCGGGAAATTTGGTGGATATAGTAAACTCCTCTAATCTGGTTTTTAACACAAGTACAGGTACCTGTAGGTTTCGGCCGGTATTGTCAGGACGCTGCAGAAGTTTTATGTGTTATGCAGCCCAACTAACGCGTAACCATGCGGGCTGCCTGTACCAGATACTTTTGAGGGACAAATTGTTGGAAGAATTCTAGATTGTAATCTGTAGATTAGGCAACTTAACCTACGCCTGTATATAGGAGTTGCATGTACTAGAGAATTTTGAGGGGCAAATATATTTCCTTGCTTTGCATACGAATAATTCTCTCTCATAGTCTTTTACGATGGATAGAGGAAGTATCCATTTACCCCTTAATTAAAAACAAAAAAAGAAATATAAACTGTTAACGTGTTTTATTGAAACTACAAAGTAATAAAATTTAATAGATATACATATATAAGATATTTAAAATTATTATTTACTAACATTACTTTTCTTCAATGATATTTTAATGGATACCAAAACTTTCATAGATATATGTAATAGGTGTATTGACTAACACAAAATGCGATTGTATTAGGTTATGCTTGCAATTATGTATGAATTTTCTTAGTGACGGTTAATTTTTCTCATTTCTATTAATTAATTTACTTAGTTGTTAGTATTGTTATCGTTCTTTTTGATGTTTAGTCATAATTAATAATTCGCTAGAAATGGAAAATTGTAAAACTAAAACGAATAACGTTTAGCATTAAACTGAATCAAAAGGGGAGCGTAATAACACTTAGATAATGTTTAGGTATATAAAATATGTATATAGATAGTAAAATAATAAATTAATTCACTATAAGTGGCCGTCATTTTCAATTCGCTTTATCTTTCATTTTTATTCAAGCAAATTAATTTCGTAACGAAATTATTACTCCCGAATAATCAATGGACGATATATATAGATGTATGTAGGTAGGAGACGCACTTTTAACGCAACGTTCATTTTAAAACGGTGGCGGTGGGCAGTAGTTAAAATCGGTCACGTGGGAATTATAAACTCCTCACCTCACAATGTGAAATGATAACCACGCCCTCATAGTTTAAAAACGGACGTTACTTTAAAAAGATGCATAAACTGTATTGCGGGAGGAAAGAGAAAACAAAAAAAACGCAGCCAGACAAACATGTTAAACTAATTACAGTAGTTACCTTACATTTAAGTGTAAGTCATAATATAAAATATACAATGCACATAAAGTTGTAAATAAACTATATCGGTGAAAATAATCCTTACCACAGCTTGTCGTTGTCAACGAGAATCGAACAAATTTAGGAGATTCACGTGTACGTCGAAACGATAAGGTACCTAACAGCATAGACCGAGGCGAAGTGATGCTGATCGGCAAATTTTTATTTTTCGATCACGAGAGATGCAGCGTATTAAAAAAACTAATTGATTCTATCGTAAATTGCCATTACCAAACGCAGTTTTGTAATGGGAAGTTATAGCCTACGGCATAGTACATCAACAGCACATCTGGCCTTTGCAAACGAATGATCGCACAATAAGTGACAAATACATGTATTGATACCGACCTAAAGAGACCTAGATTACTTCAATTTATGAGCGCGGGTGTACATACATACATGCTAGTGCGCAATCATTTTCCAATATCTATCGAATCTATCACCAAATTAGCAGTACATGCAATATATCGATAAAATCTATCGATATAACCGATATAAATTATATCAGTAAGTAATCATTTACGATATATAGTTGCCATCCCTACCTATAGTGATGGACGAAGAAAGAATCAGATTCTAAGCTTTGGTAGAATGGGAAACTCCAGAGAACTGTTTTATTAATTATACAGTGCTGTGGTAAGATGGACATTTTTCCTTTAGTTGGACACACAAACCAAAGCATTTTGAAATAAACTATCATAATCCAAGTGAAACAACTGAAAAAAATCTTTGAAACACAAACATTTTTCAATAATCTCTATAATCTACCATACTCCATATAGGTTAAAACTACAGCTATTATTATGACCTCTTCTCTGTTTCTTTTTTTTTTTTTTTTT
This sequence comes from Chrysina gloriosa, assembly GCA_038088585.1. Classification (NCBI taxonomy): domain Eukaryota; kingdom Metazoa; phylum Arthropoda; class Insecta; order Coleoptera; family Scarabaeidae; genus Chrysina; species Chrysina gloriosa. Next base: position 6,881,927 of record CM076096.1, read on the forward strand.
TAAACAAAGACATACCTATATAAAGTAGGTTCACAGCCACACTACCTTTTTCACCCATCCAAAAATGAAACCATCTAAAATGATTAAAAAAAAAAAAACATTAAACAAGTTCAGATCACAGTATTTTACTATCGGTTTCAAGGCACTCGCTATCAGTTGGTCTCATAGCTTGTAAGCAATGCGGCATCTACCGGTTCCAAACAGCTGGGACAGGTCAAGCTACGCATTAGCCAGTCATCGATGCATCTCATGTGATAGGTATGCATGCATGGTAAATAGCGTATTGCATCTCCGACCACAAATTCTGTCATGCAAATGACACATTCCCTTGCTTTTTTCGAGCCATCGTAAGTGCCCGTCGGTAAATGTTGAATTAAACCGATCCGCTTGGCAATTTTAACTTGGTCTTCTTCTGTCAGTTGGGTAACTAAACTAGCAACGCTCGAGGACGGGTTATATACCGGAGAGATTGATTGCACAGTTAAAGCTTCCTAAAATACGAAAGGCGACTTAAATGACATCGACGAGCTGTCTCCTTGTTTTTTTTTCAATTACTACGAACCTGGTACGGAGGTGATGCTGATTGATTCGAAAACGTATCACGTAAACTATCGCTTCCTCCTCGTAAAAGCGATAAATCATCTGTTGCCGCCGCTCTCTTAAAACAATTACCCATACTGTCAATTTTGGTCAAACGTCGTCTATCTTAAAAACATACTCCTTTGTGCTAGGAAAATATTCACAATTAAATCCTGTTATAGTATTCATGTACATATGTATGTATATCGAGTTTATTATTACTAATAAAGCTTATTATTAAATCGAATTATTGCTTTCACGACACCCGTATTACATTGTTAGAAAAGGCAATAACGATACTGCATACTGTTGTATACGAATAACACCGAAATTAAATCATAAACACGCACTCAACACAAATATCATCATTCATTCACCTTATTATTTTAATTTCTTTTCTTTCATTTGACATTTGACTGCTGAACGCTCCATCTCTAGTCGATAGACGAAACTAAAATCGCAATCTAACTGTCACACCTTCGAACTTTATTATTCAATGATAAATTATCATTGCTAAACTATTATTGAATAAAATTCATAGAAGCGACAGCGTGAGTCCGGTAAACACTACTTAATGATACAAGTCATCCACTCTTTTATCAAATCTTGATGATAACTTACCAATGAATGATAAAATTCAAAGAAGTCAAAGTGTCAGTACGGTTTACACTACCTAATGATAACACGTCATCCACCTTTCTAACAAACTCAATTAATCTTTTCGACCCGATCGGTACAATATATCCTAAAGAAACAACTGTTAACAAAAGATAAGAAAGGTGGAAGAACGACAAGCGCACTTTATCTATATGTAAGACATGCGAAATCCCGCTTTGTTTCAAGTTTTATAATTCAATAAAATTTTTATTATGAGTGTTTTTATTTATGAGTACTGATGGGACTATATATCCCACCTTCCCTAGCGCTTCTGGTGGCGAAATTTTGAGTTCTTGCTAGGTAGAAAATTTTACTTTTTTAGAGATTTTAAGATCTATCTGACACCAATTCTGTATATCCCATAGTTCCTTTCCTGTTCGAAAGGGTTAATCATAAAATTCGGACGAGTGACGGCGAAAGTGCGATTTACACTACTTAATGATAACACGTCATCCACCTTTTAACAAACTCAACTAATGATTAGTCTGGGTAAACAACCGTACAGCGTACTAAGTTACGACATCCACTTATCTAGTTGGTACTGAATCGATGCGGTATGCGAGTAGTTCTGTATATATTTCAGGCTGTCGTTACTTGTGTCGCAATTGTGTGCTCTGGCGCTACGCGCCCAATCTACTAATGACGATGAATGACATTCTATTATTATATTGTCTACAGTTGGCAATGGGGAGACATTGGCAATAATTATGAGGGTTTCACAAGGAGGACTAACCTGTAACGCTGTCTTTAGTGCCTCTGACCCTATGAGATGGCGGTGTTATAATTACTGCAGATAGATTTCTATATTACCGGTATACAACACGATGATAATACGTGAGTGACACGTACTTGATATAATACGTTGATTATGCATAAGAACTGAAGATTGCTTCTTTAAATTAATTTCGGAGTAATAATCGCTTATTACGTATTACGTGATTATCCAACTCTATATTTACCAATTAAACATCTTCTGTTAATTTTTTTATATTTCTCTACATTAAAAGACCCTCTACTGCCAATTTATTAAATATGATTCTGCAGTCCCTGTCTCAGGCGTATCTGGAACACCTTACCTTCATACAAGAAAATTATCTAACTGAAGTGAATTTAAGTGGCATGTGCGAGTTGTATTAATGGTAAATTGACATGTAGTTAATATTCTCTTTACATGTACAAAAAGTTATTTTTTTGTCCATCTAAATACTGCCCAACTAGTGCCAGTGTGCTGTGATCTTGTTTTACTATGTGTATGTATATACAAGGAGTTATGTCCGCTTAATTAAATAAATAAATATGTATGTAAAAGTGTTGACTTGTTTTTCATTTTACCAATATTTCACAACAGTGAATGAAATAAAATCATTTTACATTATCTTAGAATTAAAAATCTGTAATATTGTATTAACTTCATTATTCGTCAATATCTTAAGCGGTACGTGTTTTGGATGTCGTGATTTTTTATAGTTATCTTGAAGGCAACAATCAGACAATTATTTAAAAAGTCTAGATGTGAATAACAACAACTGTGGTTTAAAATAATATTGAGGAGTAATACAATTATTACGATTTCAAGACGTTTGATTCGCCCAGATATACAACACAAATTTTCAAATATTCGCGGTCTTTGATACAGCCCTATTACAGTCTCTTCGAGGCCAACAGATGGGGCAAAACACTCTTCCAAACTTATAACAATTCATGAGTTTCGTGATCCTCTACTTGTATTTGACAATAAACATACATAACCTAAGATTTCCATTATATTAGTTAATCTATGGATAATTTTGTTAATATACCACTGAAGTATCTCTTATTAATATTGCAGCTGGCTGATAGAATTCGGAAGACAATCAATTACCATTCATCTCCGGATTCATTTTGTAATGTAATCTTAGTTCACTAATTGACTAGCAAAGGATTACATATTTCAAATTTCTTTTATTTTAGATATCATAAGCAGAATGTATTTACAGCGTAAATACGATATTCAAACTCAATATAGAACCACATTTTACATGCTTCATATTTGCATGCACAACAAATGTCTGCAATGCACACATTTATAGGTCTCTTCGTATTTTGTGGCGGTGGAAATGGTACAATGTAACCTGCGGAATGATAACATGGCAATAATAATATCTACTGTCAATTATATCTAGAAATATGGGATACTGTATAACTGACTTGGAACTTTCTTGTCGTTACTAGGGCCGGCGATGAATACCTTACACCCTATGGTCATCAAATGAGACTGCTCCAGTCCCGCAGTCTGGGGGAAGATGAAATTTGTTAGCGAAGAGCTAAGGAGGAAGAAGAATATATCACCTGTAACAAATACAAAAATTGAAAATGCTCAAAATACATGTTTGACACTTTTTTGTGGAGATTGATGGTCATCGAGGAACCTGTGGAGTTGCCTTAGTCCAGATCGATGATATCTGCTAGGCGACGAATCCTCACTTTAGGGAGGAGTCGATCTTGGGTGTGTGGTGAAAAATACATGGAAGCTGCTAGAGCTCTCAAACAATGACCTGTACCAAAGCACCACTGGCGATTGGACTACATACGAAGTGGAGAATCCTGGACCAAGTGTAGTTAACTCATCATCTTAATTAATTAATAATTTTAGATTTAAGGCTGTGAAACACTTAGGTAGCAATGGATTAATACACTTTGTTTAGTTAAAAATCTTGTATTTTGTGTACTACAATGACGAGCAAACAAAATACATAATGTGCATGTCTTCCTCGAAGATCCATTTGTAAGTATTGCCACAATTTGGATTTAAGGTTTAAGTCATTATTTATTATTTTAGTTATATTCACTATGGTTAGAAAGCATTACAGATAATAAATTATATGAAGCAGATTCTGGTAAGAAACTACAGTCCTCCAAGCTAGGCAACCAAATATACACTCGCATTCCAACATTTCTAAAGCGCCTGGAAATGGCAAAATCAGCGAAGTATGTGTGCTCCATATACATCTACTACCTGCCATATGGGTAAAATTGAGCATAGAAGACGGCTGGATGGTCGAAATGCACCTCCGACTTCGAATGAAGGCGGGAGAGCAAGGCGGGTACAAAGAGGTCGATGTTCCGATATGCAAATTTGTTGAACTTTATAATGTAAATTATTTATAAACGTGCTAATTACGCAGAAAGTACACAATATTTATTGAAAAATACTATTTGGACCCATTAACTATCCTTTTGTCATTCTTGTCATTCTTCTAAGATATTTTAACAATAACGTGTGGCATTTAAAAGTACCATCAAAATATGTTGGTCCTATGATTCGCCTGCTTAACATTGCCACCCACACCGATTTTTTAAATGTAAATTTGTTTCTATAAATGCACGGGGATTTTTTGTTGGCGAGGACGAATTGAAATCAATAATTGTTAAGCAAAATAGCATTAGCGTTAAAACTATAATCATTTATACGTTTTTACGCGTTTCGTTACCGATTTCAAAAACATTTATGATTTTAAAATCCCCGCTATAAAATTAAATTGGAACACTGATTATTAGATGGCGGTTAACATTAAGAGATAAATCGCTGTGATCTAATCACATTCCAGTGATCAGGAGGGATATGTTTTTGTAATGGGAATTGTCGTCTGGCTAAGTAAATGGAGATTTAATTACAAAATCTAATTATTCAAATGGTTCAGATGCAGTTTGGTATCAATTTAAAGAAGTGTACTCGAATTCCAACGCATGTAAGTCCAGATAACGTTAAAATGACATTCTTATCTCACTGAGGAGTGTTCCTATTATGTATCTTCATTGAATTTATCATCTATCTCCCAAACTCGAACTCGTAGAACTTAAACTGTCGATTTATCTGCGAGATTTATAAATTTCACATCAAACATTGGCGTGATAACGACGTCCGAAGGGTCGAAGGACTAAGTAGGTTAAGTAAACCCGACAACAGAACAGACAATCTTATATCAAATTTACAGAGCATCGATACGTTTAGGGCTCTCGACTAAACTACCCGAGCGATGTTTAGCAAGTTAAAAATGCATTCACTGGCTCAGATCCTGAAGCGAGCAGTAAGGGCCATATGGGCAGGGAGAGCTTGAAATATGCCTATCCATACGCAAGACCACATTTCTTAAATTTGAACGAAGATGAGATACAGGCATCAATGGACCATCGGCTGCGCCCGATTATCAATCCCAGTCAACGGTTGGTGAACAATTCTGGGTACGCAGAGTGTATCAATGGAGGGAAAAGTAAATATAATGAAGACCAAGCTGTTTGTCACCAAGGAGTTTTACAGTCGGACAGTGTCAAGATCCCCTACTTGTATTTTGCTTTGTTCGATGGACATGCCGGAGTTGGAGCTGCTATCTGTGCCGCCAATCAATTGCATCATGTCATACATGTAAGTGGGTGCACCGCCCCAAAAGTTTTCGTTAATTGTGAATTTTTTGCAAGCAACGCTTGGTGGATGCACAAGATGATATTTGGTTGGAGTTTGTTAAGGATACCAATTCGAACACTAGGCATAATTTGATTATTGGAGCTCTCGAGATATCGTTTAATGTAATGGTAAGTTTCATTAAATCTTTTCTTTGTTAATTTGAGCTGTTGCAGCCTCACACAAGCTTTCAAGCTTGGAGGTTGAACATTCCCTGATTCAGCAATTTAGCAACCTAACAGTTAATTATTATTGCAACGGCTATGGTATAGTATTACTGATAAATAAACTCTTTACTATACCATTTGTTCAGTTTTCAAGGTTCCTGAAACTGATAGTACCTAGTTACAGAAAAATTTAGATAAAACGGATTTCTAAATTTGTAAACATATTTCTTCATTTTGTTTCTTTCTGTGATTGTTAAAATGAAGAACCTGGTCTTAGGAGCAACGGAAAGTTGAAACGATCTTTTTCTTTCCTTAAATTCAAGAAATGCGTGCTATTTCCAAATTCGTTGTTTGAAACTCTAAAAAATTGAAACAAAAAATCATTAATTTCTTCGTCAATATTTTTCTAGACGATAACGCAATTCAATCTTTGTTGTCCCACACGATGTATATTTACTCCCGATAATCAATATTACATTCGCATATCTCTTTAATTTGAAACCTAATACAATACACAAACATGTAGCACGTTGATACCGAATACAAACAAAATATGTTTATCTGAAATGTTATAAATCGATTTTGTCGCCCCATCATTGGGCTCGGTATTATTAGATATCATTAGAGACCGGATTATATGTTCGCGATTTGACTAAAATATGTACATACATATTAAATATGAGCAAAATGTATTAAAATATTCCTAAAATGTCTATAATATGTAAAATATGTTTCAAAAATATTTTCAGAATGTCGAATATATTTTGAAGTAACAAGGAAAAGAAACAAACACCAAGAAAATCTAAACTGACCTACAGACATTTGCACTAATTTTGATTGTCTCAGTTTCTCTACTTTTCGTTTATGATGGTCAGTCGAGAGATGAGTAATTTGCACTTTTTCTCACGTGGGATCTAGAAAATCATAGTAGAAAATGTATACACCCTTTTAGATATAAGATAAGAAAATGATTTTGAAATTAACGGAAAATGTTTTAAAAAATATATACAGGTGTAAATGAGGGTAGGTACAAGATAAAACTCGAATTTGGTACGTTGCAATAAGCTTTGTCGAAATTGGGGATTACCGTGAAAAAAAAAAACTTAAACATTCTCACTATAAAGCGAATGTGTTTAACATTATCAAATTCTTTCAGCTCGCCTTGAACACAAATTTCCATTTTCTTAACATCAACTGTTCTGTTTTCTTTTTGTTGTTGTATAATTAACGTTTATGTTTCTATTTAGGACGATATAATCAAAGAAGAGCTGGTCAGGAAACAAAGCAACGGTGGTTGCACGGCATTAGTCGCCATATCTCTCTTGGGGTCCCTCTACGTTGCCAATGCCGGGGATTCCAGAGCCATCGTTTGTTCGGGAACTAACGTTCATAGCATGTCGAACGATTTTACTCCAGAGACTGAGAAGATGAGGATCAGACAGTTGGCTCAGCTGAAACCGCAACTTTTAGGTAAATTCTTATTATGTATTGTATTATTATTATTTTCTATTGCTGAGGAAACGTGAATATATCGAAACATTCTTTCTACACCTTATTATACAATCTGGTTAATTATGACCAGTGGGCATTTTAACTTAAATTACTAGTTGTGTGTTGTCGAGGAGTTAAATAGTCTCAATGTTCACATGATGATGAAGAAGTCTCTCTTCGTGACTTCTGACAAGTCTCGATGAAGATCTCTGTGTCTCGAGTACCAAGGTACATCGCACATCACATTTGAGTAAATTTTTGCAAAAAGAAATTGCTGGCAAAATGATGGTTCTTTTATTTCATTTCGTGCCGTAACAGTATCGACGTAGTATTTTTAGTTTCTAATTTCCCCTTTTTAATTTAGGCAACGATTACACATACTACGAATACATCAGACCGTTGTATTCCAACGATCTCGGAAAGAGAATCCTCTTCAGGGATTCCTTCATGAAAGGCTGGACTTACAAAACTGTGGTGCTCGAGGATTTGAAACCGTCCCTAATAACGGGGCAAGGGAAAAGGGTATTTATCCAATGACATTATTATTATTATTACAGCCCGCTCTGGTAACAGGGCCTCTATCAATAGGTCCGCTCCCTCCCCCTACATTCTCGCTCGAGCGCTACCCCCACTTACTTCGGGTTTCATATTCGTCTCTGTCAATAGGGCCGCACGCTAGCTCAATGAAATAGCGTATAATTTCGCTGCTGTAAATTCAATTTAGCGCGAAGTGAATTTCAAGGGCGTGAGCGCGTGTCCTCGCCACGCTTAGCCGGCCCTATTACCAGAGCGGACTGTATTATTATATTATTCTGGATTTAACGATGGCTTCGATTTTAGAGTCGGGTCATGGCAACGATAGGGGTGACGAGAGGATTCGGTGATCACGACCTGGTCTCCGTCCATCAACGAATCCCGATAAAACCCTTCCTGACGTGCCACCCCGAGGTGCAAGTTTACGATCTCAAAGACGCTAAAAGGTACGACGCGTTGGTGATGGGAACCGACGGATTGTGGGATGTCATGGACGGGCCGACGGTTGCACGTACCGTCAACGAGGCCGTGCAGATTTTTGACGAAAAGGAGGTTTATATCAGCGCGGCTACCTGTCTGGTGGGAGCTGCTCGCGGCTCCTCAAAGGAACAACAGTGGGTGTTGAAAAGTGGAAAAGCTGCTTCGGTCGATGACATATCGGTGTTTGTGATTCCCCTGCACCAAATCAGTAAGGACTACAGAAGGATGCTGAAGATCATAAGCTTGCGATTGCCAATTTGGTTGCCGAAAGATGTAGTTAATGATGATTTCGTTCAGAACGGTGCAGTCGATCCGTCCGATAAGGACCATAGACTTAGTTATTTAACTTCGGTCGTGGAGACTATCAAGGAGAAACAGAGGTGTAAACAAGGTGGGAAACACTCGGATTTATGTTTCGTAACCACCGATGCGACCGCGGCTGATGATTATCGAGGCGAGAATATTTTAAATATGAACGTCAACGGGAACTTACCCAAGGATGATTTCCTCTTGATCAACGTCCAGTCGATCGATAGCATCGACGTTTTTGAAGGAAACCTAATGGAGAACGATCTGAGAAGTCACTTGGAATCGTTACAATTAGACGAATCATCATCTGGTGATAATCCCCGCGAACTGCTAGATCTTAAAACGGTAAAGTTGGGTAAAAACGGCGCGGTGGAATTGTTACTAATCGCTAACTCCTCGAACGAGAAAATGCCAGTACGAAGTCGATCCTTTCCTGGTGACATTAACAATAAAACGGGTGAACCCCACGTACCCCGACGTGATAGGCCGAAGAAGCGGTCGCCCAGATATAAATTAAAGGTGAAATGCCATCAAACACCCGTTCATCCTAGCAATAAAACCTGTTCGTCATCCATTTAGTACAGAATTTTGTGATATACGTAGCAGATTTGATCTAGAAATGCTGCAGCTGTTTATTTCTTTGCGTTAGTATTCCTTCTATTTAGTTATATCAAATTTTATATATAAAACTAAAATATGGTAGGTTTTTGCTGGTTTCAAATCTCAGTCGCTGTTTTGTTTTGGGGGCGCTGCAAAAAATCACGTTATTTTTTTAAGACAATCGTTTTCACACGCTGTACACCTTCAATTGTTAACTGGTGCTTTATTTAGGGGATGTAATAAACTTGCTTTGGAATAAATATTCAGTTTAGAGATACACAGGATCTCGAGTTAGAAATGCGATGGTGTGTTCACTTTTTAAAGGTATACAGGCTGTTCCCTGCCTGAATAGCAAATATTTTAGAAAACGAAATTCTTAAGGAGTGTCTAAAAAATAACGTGTGGTACCTGTAACGGTCAAAGGCGTATTTACGTGAAACGTTTACAATCAATCAGCAATTTTTCCTACTTTCATATTTTTATTTATTTATTATTTATTTATATATGTACTCGATTTATAAATGGTTGCAATACGAATGTACTATCAATTTATACCCCAACTGTTGTATCAGATATTAAAGCTACCTTTGTACGGTGGATGTAAAAATTGCCAGTTCTTGCAATATAATGGCCAAATATTTCGAACCGCCACGTGCGTATCTTAAACTTAAAGGCTATCGAATTAATCATGAACATATAACTTAACTTATGTTCCGTTGATATCAGGCACCTGCCTCCCCACAGTTTAGACAAATGTCGAATAGAGACTCGACTCAAAAGAAAAATTGGACAGCAGCTTGTGTCCGTTACTAATTTAAAAACACCATACACTTCGATGATAGCTGTGCTCTATGCTAGGTACTTCCCTTTGATACATACCAAGGCCTAACATTCTAATCACGATTGTATAGTGTTTGTGTTTCTGGGAATCAGAACTCGCCATTCGGATTCCTAGATTCGACGTACGACTTTATGAGAAATCCGCGTTATGATGTGTATAGAAGTGTTACGTGTATTATCTCATAAAGCTATGCTAAGATATATATATATATATATATATAATAAAAACAACTTGAATACATATTTAACAATATAATTGTCAGTATTTTCTATTTATATATATATTTCAGGAGACCAAATTGCATTTTTGTGATAAATTTATTTATATAAACCATGTAATATCCGTAAATTTCCTCGTAGCACTAAGGAATGTAAACTTAAACCATCTCAAAATTTCTGTGGCTAAGATCTCACTAAAATCAATTCTATATTCCCTTTATCTGTGTGATTTGTGCTAAACTGTTGTAACCCTCGTTGTATAAATCGATCGTATAATTTATTCTAATTGTTGTGTAATTACACCTCATGCAATCGTATGATAACGTGAATAAATCTATAACTGTTAAATGTTCACCTTATACATACATATGTACATTCCGCATACTTGGTTTTCCCTTTTTTTCTAATAAAACGAAATTCAAAATTTGGGTTGTCTTTACTTTCCTGACATACAGACTTGAGTGTGGAAAATAAAAATTTCATCGTTGGCGCCTAAGAATTAGAAAATGTGACGGTAAATTATAGATATCTACACGTCAACATCGGTTATTAATATAGCACACCTGCAATACCAATCGAGACCTTCGAAATCGCTATTACCGACCGACATGCAGAAACCTGCTTCATCGACTTAATTCCCCGGTAATAACACCTCCTGCAATCGTATGAATAATCTATAATTGTTCAATGTGCACTGTATACATACACATATAGATTCCGTACATTTAGACTTAATAGTTCTGCAAAATTGTAAAAAATAAAAATTTCAACGATGACGCTTAAAAAATATGACAGTAATTTATAGATACCTACACGTCAAGTTCGGTCATTAATATAGCACACCTGCAATACCAATCGAGACCTTCGGAACTGCTATTACCAACCGACACACAGAAGGCTGCTTTATCGACTTAATTCCTCGGCAATAATTAAATTCGGTACCGTCCCTAATGTTGCCGGAAATAACTGCTTATGTATTATTTTTGCAAAAGGCAAGCCCACTCCAAATCAATGTAGTGCAATGTTCAATAGGTTAATCTTACAAAGGGTTCTATTCAAGTTTGAAAATCAGTAACGTAGACGGTTCGGATAACCTCGTTTCAGTTACCAACGAAGCCGGAGGGTCTCTCCGACTCCAGGAACTTAGATGCAATCCAGTTTTATAATAGGATAGTGGCGCCTTATTACTAATAAATTGTCAAACTTGAACCTATGCCGTTTCCATTGAGCTAGTACGGCCTAGATTACCGTCTTTATAACCAACTTTATACGAATTGCAACGACTAACTCCCGTACCGATCATGTTTCCAACTTTTTTATTATTTTTATTATTATTATCATCTTTTTTCTCTTTGCCACAATCCCGTAGCAAGTTTTGAAGCCAGTAACACCGTGACTAGAAGTGTTACATAAAAGTATTTCACTCATTTAGCCGCCGTTTTCAGGCGAATTTCAGGTAAAATCGTTAGTACATAAGAATTTCGCCTACTCATGCATCACGACAACAGTGTATTACAAATTTCTAGGTATGTAATGCTGGGGCAATCTTTGTGATCCGGTCGTCCAAAACGTCATTTTTGTATCGAGTGAAAATTATTATTGGACACGATTCCTGATAGTAAGAAACGCCGGTTTAGATCGTCCTTTATTGAAATATCTCAACGTTTAAAGTAAACAAGGCGAAATCTTTGAACTAAGAATATAAAGAGTGTCTTGTAATTAATTTAACACTAACAGTCAGGACAATCATCGACTAGCTGCACTTTTCTTATATAATTAATAACGTTGCAACATGATCGGAACGAATTTTCATTGTAGCTTAATAATATCATTTATTATACCATATCCGATCATGCATGACATGGCTACAAACCCTGCAGTTGCTAATAACCCAAAGGATGCGCGGTCGTTATCGTCCTTATCCAAAACATTGCTTGTCGGGGCATCTGAAATATTGTACGCTTGTTTTGTTTAACTTTAGGCTTTATGTTAATAATTTACTCACGCTGTACAATCTTGATATTGCAGTGTTTTATATAATTCAGCATGTACTTAACGACACCGTCGTATCGTAAGATTATGGACCTCAGCGTCTTGTCAGGCAAATTCAAGACATATATAGGAATTAAATATCCGCAAACGTAAGCATCTAAAGAATTTGGGGAACTGCTTAAGAGGTATTTATGCATCGTTAATAAATGAGAAACATCGGCGAGATAAGATTCTAATGCCTCGTGGACCTAAACCAATAAAGTTGGATAGAAATTCATATACATATATACATAATTAAGAGAAATAGATATACATACCTGTGTAATACGATTGTCCCTGGAAATTCCTTGCGAATGGTGCGCAACTGTATTTTGTACTTGTACGTTCATCCGAGACAAATAAATTAAACGGAATGGAAAATACTTTTCAGATCCGTACAATTTTAGTAAATACTGACAATTTTTTTCATTTCCCCAGCTACAAAAGGCAAGGATTTAGGATAAATATGAAGTTTAACGTATAAATAGATTTACAAATTTAGCGCAATACATGGCTCGAGAGTTTGATATGTTAGTGCTTTATATGCTTCAATTCTACTTTTCTTAACGCTGTCTCCGGTATCGGAATGACCAATCTGGAACGAAAATTGTTATTTCAATTCACTCGACTCGACTCAACTTGACTTGACTCTCATTCGAATTCTCCCTCACAGCTTATTATGTGTACGTAGTTCCTAAATATTTCTAGGGTGAAATAGCTTGATGCTTCTAAATATGGTACCTAAGCAGAATTTGCCAAAATTCGATTCTATCCCTTTCTATGTTGACAGCCGAATCTAAAACCACGGGAAATAAGAAAAAAGTATCTTTGTGAAAACAAATAAAGCGAAAATGCGCCATAATTTGAACAGCTGTTTCTTTAGCGTTCACATTACATACAATTTATAATCGCAATCAAATGAACGTACAAATAAAGGAGAAAAATTGTAAATCATGTTTTCCATTTTCTTTAAACGTTTCTTCGTATTTCCAATGGTTTCTGTAGAGTGCTGTGTAATAAATTATCTTGCTTATATAGAGTGAAACGACTGTCATTTCTACAACACTACAGTTTTTAACGATTTTTAAGAAATGCACGTATATTACAAGGGTACGTATTCTACTAGGTATATGCAGATACTTACGATTTGCTCTAGTTTGGCGAGTACATTCGCTTGGTTGGTGTAAAACTGGCCATCGTATTCCAGCATAGGGAAAAACGGAGTGATGTAAAATCCGCTGGTTTTAATTTCAACTCTACGGTTCTGTTTTAGTTGGACCACTAGCTGTCAGTAAAGTACGATACATTAATGTAGCATTGTTGTTTATATTTATGCAAATGTACTTACTAGGGCTTGAAGACATTTATAATCCACCGATGGAAGGCCAATCTGTCCTTTGTATACATATAAAATGCATCTTTTTTTTCGCTTAACATCCTCCTAGCCCAGGTTAACCTTAAAACCGGTCATTGTTGCTATGAATCGTATTATGAACCTAAAATTATCGTAAATGTTTACTTACTTAATACACAATTGATTCTTTTGTAGAATTTCGATGAAATTCCTTTTGAATATTCTATATGTTTGTTAATTGTGTTAATGTTAAACAACTTTATTTGCAACTGTATGGTCGGTAACCTCCCAGGATCTGCGATTTCAACATATTTCCTTTACGAGATACAGTCTTATCGGTTATTTTAATTAAACTTAATTTAGAACTGTTCCATTCAAATCTCAAGATGAGTACACGTGTATCATAGACTCCAAAATGATAAATCAATCATTACATGATGATACCAAATGACTTTAAAATGGTACGGACTTTGGCTACATCTATAGTTGTGTCAGGGAACTATCACTTAAAATCGTGTAGAAATCTGTTAGACGGTACGCGGTAAATTCAAATCTCTTCCAATATCTTTCCTTCAATTTCATATTTAATTTAAACTGGAAAGCAAATTCTCCGTGGCGATTTTGATGTTGAAATTGATTTAAATCCGGAAATTGTTAATGTTTTAAAATATGCACCAGTTACATCAGTTGACGTTGAACGAAGTTTTTCAACGTACAAATCGCTACTAATGGATAGGAGACATACTTTAACTATTGAAAAACATAATCCTGAATTGTTTTTACAGAAAGGAATGTAATGTTTAATGTAGAAATGTAAGTGATAGGTATCTCTTTAATAAAACCTGTTTACATTTTCTTAGTGTTTATTTCTTTTCCTTGTTCATTCAACACATATTCGACCTTCTAAAAACATTTTTCAAACAAATTTTAAACATTCCAGACATTTTAGGAATATTTTCAACATATTTTGCTCATATTTAAGCCATATACATGTACATATTTTAGTAAAATCTCGAACATATTATATAGTCTCAACAATAATTGTGTATTAGCTCGAACACGTGCTTATATCACACAATTGCTCATGCGCAAATAGCGGTGTGGTGTGTTTCCATCTATTGTTGCGTCAGTGAACTAAACTTTTCGCATCATTAAAAATCTAGTGCCACTCCCATGCCCATAACATGTCCATAGCCATAGATCATATATCACATTTCTGGCACATAGTCCTTCTTTAAAAGAATATATTTGCTGCCATCTAAACGCTGCACTTGAATCATTTGCGTTTTGATGTAGGATTAGTCCGGCAGATGTCGTATCTCAATCAATTACCCATATTAGTCAGAGGAAATGGAGTTTCTTTAGGATCGGCAGATGGCCACTCGAGCTAGAATTGTATGATTTGTTATGCCGTTCCCTATCCGATGACTAGAATTTGTTAAAAGGTGGATGACGTGTTATCATTAAGTAGTGTAAATCGAACTTACGCTGTCACCCCTTCGAATTTTATTATTCAATGATCACTTGTCATTGAAGGGGTGACAATGTAAGTTCGATTTACACTACTTAAGGATAATACGTCATTCCACCTTTTAACAAACTTTCACTGATGACTAGTCGGGGCTCGTAGCAGTAACAGCGCACAATTACGCAATAAGTTACGATAGGTGACTCCCCATCGCCCTATCTAGCTGTATGCGAGTAGTTCTGTGCATATGTAGGCTGTCATAACTTTATTTCTTAACTAGCTGTTAAGCCTGTCCCTGCAAGGGAGGAAGAAAAAGAAAATATAAGCTAAAATGTTCAAAAATTGAATTTTGTCACACCCCTTTTTCGTCTTAATTCTCCGCCCACAGGCCAAAAATCAAAAATCCGGCTACGTTAGGATTTGGCCTAGGCGTTTTACTATATGCACGCCAATTTTCAACTTTCTAGCCCATCAGTGGGCTTCAAAAAGCTCTGAATAGACAAAAAAGAGAAACACACAAATAAGGAAATTATATATATACATAGATTACCACTGTTAGTCCAAACTGCTAATGACGGTTATTTAGCGTCGAGTTTTAAATGTATGTGGACAATTGAGGTGCTGCAAAGTTGTCGCGACGTTGGCATTGGGTCGTATACTAGTGAACTGGCTGTGGGTGTCACTATGAATTATCCCGCGAATCTCAGGGGGACCAACTTGTAAACTAGGCCATC
Source organism: Chrysina gloriosa (assembly GCA_038088585.1). Classification (NCBI taxonomy): domain Eukaryota; kingdom Metazoa; phylum Arthropoda; class Insecta; order Coleoptera; family Scarabaeidae; genus Chrysina; species Chrysina gloriosa. Next base: position 6,897,828 of record CM076096.1, read on the forward strand.
CTGCCGAGCCCAATCGAAAGCGTTGCCGAAGTCTAGAAACACCACCCCGATGGTCCCCTGTTAGATAGCCCTTCGTGGGTAGCATCCAACAACTTCCAGAGCTGGAGGTCGATACTTTGAACCTAAAAAACCCAAACTGTTTCGGCGAGAAAGGGTCTATGTCCCAGATCCTTCCCCCTATATTTTGGGGAGGATGATGTTTTTCACCATTTTAGACAAGTTCGACAACAGGCTGATAGACGCCTTGGGTCGAATGATGGCGTCCGCTCTTTTCCGACTGTTCGGGAGATAACTAAAGAGGAGCACAGCGTCCCTAATCGCCAGCAAATGCTCTAGCACACGGTTCGGAAACCCTAAACAACCAGTAAATAACGTTGGATCGGCCTGGGAGTAGACGGTGACATCTCCACCTCGGAGCATTGCGTTCCAATTTTTGGTCATATTTTCCCCATCTTCGAAAAAGAGAAAATACCGTTACATTTTCAAACTATTTGATGTTTACATTTTTACCACGCACAAAACTGTTAGATAACCCTGGTATTTTTAACATGTAGCAATAGTTGTACGAGGGAGTAGATATGCAACCAATTTTACAAACATTCTTGAGGATACTGTATAATGGGATTTCTGTATCGTATTTAAAATAAATTTAAAGCAAAACAATTAAAATTCTAACATAGGAATCGTTGAATTCGTCATAATTGTTGGGCCTGATATGTCATCCTCGGAAGAAGAGGATACGAATTATTTAATATTTCAAAGCAAACAAATATACAAATGCATAAATATATGTACATACATTCCTTTGATCATTTGAGTTGTATGCAGCATAATATTAAGCTATTACATCTTCTTATTGAGTCATGTGAAGGATATTAAACTTTCATTAGGATTCTATGCCACAAAAATTGCAAGAATACTCTTTTTCGCCGAATCATCCGCGAAACTTTCGGCTTATTTATTTGGAGAAATCTTTAAAAGAAAATATAGCGTTCTCAAGTCGCGATATGCATATTTAAATTATATCTTTTCTACTCGCAAGTTTAACTTGGCTTGAAGTTATACGGCGCTTTTAAAATTTAAACGACGAAAGTAAGATAGGGGATGGGGATTTAGAATCTTTGCGTACAGTAAGGGAAATATTATTAAAGAAAGTTGGGCAATTCCAAAGAAAAGAAAAAAATCCCTTCTTGGCGACTAATTTCGGCGAAGTGCGACCTAATTAAAAATAAAACCGTCATGTTCTCATCGATTCCTTATTTGATAAATATCGCTATATTTTAATGGATGATGCTCAAGAAGGATCTTATCTCTCGGTTTGAGTAGTATAAAAGGAAAAATTTAAGCCGATCACGATTAGCGACAAAGCCCAAGAGATGAAAAAGGGAAGAAGACAATAAAATACAAAGGAAACCGTAGGGCAATTATCTTGGGAGTGGGAATTAACAATTAAGAAATTGCATTATTTCTAATGCGAAGTAAATAGAATTATCAATTATGCGCGGTTTGATATTCAGGTCTTGTTTAACGAGTTCAAGTCTGGGTGAGTTATATCAATGTTACCCAACGGTTCTGACTTACATTAGCCACAAAATAAAATACTTGCCGGACGTTGCTTTCGTTCTGGTCATCCTGCTAGCTCGTATTTATCGTATTTCGTATGTAAGTCACGAATTTTTTGGGTTAGGTGAATAAAAAAATAAAAACTACTTCCGGCTCTTCGGCGTTTCTCTTTCTCCTTTTGTTCGGATATATTTATCTATTCTCTCTAGATTTTTATCCCGGCTCCTTCCTTACGATTTATTTAAATTCGATTTGTAATTCGTTAAGTAACTGACGAAAAATGCTCCAATTTCTTGCATAGCATTTCTCGTCTCGGCATCGTAATTATCACGTATGGCCTCTATGGTCATCATATAAATTGTTTTGACCTAATAATAAAAATATAATAATTAGAGACCGGACTGTATGTTCGAGATTTGACTAAAATATGTACGTATATAAAGTCTTAAATGTGAGCAAACTATGTTGTCTAGAATATGTAAAATATGTTTCAAAAACATTTTCAGGATGTCGAATATATTTTGAAGTGACAACAAAAGAAACGAACATTAAGAACATTTAAACTGGTTTTATTAAAGAGATACCTATAACTTACACTACTACGTTAAACATTACATTCCTTACTGTAAAAACAACTCACAATCAAATGGTTTTCAATATTTTCAATAGTTAAATTATGTCTCCTATTCGCTAGTAGCGATTTGTACGTTGAAAAACTTCGTTCGACGTTAACTGATGTGATTAGTGATTAGTGCATATTTTAAAACATTAACAATTTCCGGATTTAAATCGGTTTCAACATCAATATCACCACGGAGAATTTGCTTTGCTTGTTGCAACAAATTTAAGTCGCTATTTCTTTTTAAAACATCATTAATTTTTTAACTTATTAATTTTCCTATTTTTCCAGGAACTTTCTCAAGTTTTTCCTTAAACTCATCATTCAAACGAAGAGACTCTTGTAACGGGAGTGATTCACTTTCAAGAATAACAATAATTCTATGAACAAACTCATAATTTAATTTAATGATTTTAATGAAGCAAAGTTTATGGCGCAGTGAATTATTCTCTAAAATTGATTTGCACTTTGAAATTGCCCCAATATTATCGTCCTCAATACTTAAAATAAGTTCTTTAATAAGGACAACATTTTCTGCATAAAAACTGGCAGCTTCCAACCATGTTCCCCATCTTGTGATTATTGGTTCCGGTGGCAAAGGAGTATTAGGTCATTTCTTCTGTAACATCGAATTCTCAAAGGACATTTTTCTTTACGTTACTAATTAAACTATTAACTATAGGAAACGAATTTCTAATATTTTTCGCCACTCTGTTTAAACCGTGTACTAAACACGTCGCGTAAATTACATTGGAATACAAAACTTTAAGTTATTGACCAGCTTTGACCATGTATGACGCAGCATCGGAAAATGTGAGCACAATTTTATTAATTTGAACAATGTTGGGAAGGAAACAACTCCTGAAAGTTTCATTAATAAACCTAAAAATTGTTGCATTGTTGTTTTTCCAATTTGTTTACACGGAATCAAACAGGATTTAGTAGAATTTAGTAAAATTATCAACTTACCATTTAACGCACGCTTTGCAGAATACTTTTTCAACATTTAAAAGTAATTCTGGAACGGTCTTGATTCGGGGAGGCTACTAAATCGCTTGTCACTTTTGGCAACACCCGGTAACACTTGACTTTATTCGGTGTTTGTAAGTGATGAAACTTTTTATATGATAAATGCTGAAACGTATACACCCCTTATCTAATTATCTTTAACCAATTAGAACTCACCTTTATTGGTTTAATTTGCGAATCCTAGGAACCGTAACAAAATAATCTGTGCTCTTCGGTATTGAACATGATATTTCGTTTGGAAGTTTAAATTCAATTAATGATCGCTTACAAAGAAGTAGAAACCTACATTTCTTGGAAAATGATTTAATCCCTATTGAAGTAATATTTATTTTATTATATTTAACGAAACATCGGTAATCGTACAATGTAAATTGGGCAGAAAATATGTATATATATATACATATAATCCAGTCTCTGATAACAATATGTGATATTGAGATTCTGAAGTAATTTCAGTAAACGAACACCACTTCTTGAGGCTATCTTTACAATTAAATCGGCTAATCCAGCAAAATGCTTTTAGATTTATGGGGAGTAAATACAAAGATAGATTAATTAAATCGTTGTAATACAGGGACGACAATTTCGAGCGAGGATGTAAAGTGGAACTTCAATAATTATCGTTTACTTTAAGAACCTATCGAGTTGATATCTATTTACACATTTATAACCAATTTTTATATTACATAACGAAGCAAGTTTCTCGGCGAGACGCCTCCATATTAAATTATTAAAATATGTTTCAGCGATCGTAGTTCTGATATAACACGTGTTCCCCTAAAGTTTCCCTACTTAATGCGGGACTAGTAATAAATGTATTCCATAAATACGCTAAGGACTACATCTTCATTTGTTTTTCTAATTAAATAATCGCGAAACACGACATTATTGCCCGGTTTATTTCGGCCACTTTGTTACAAATGCGTGACAAGGTATAATCCTTAATAACTTATAACAGATGATTCAGTGTTCCTTAGTTTGTATTCGTTATATAACGAAAAACATAATCTACGTGTATAATGGTGTGTTTTAATTCGTCGAAACACGCCCTAATAACCATACAATTTTACGTTTTCCGTGCCAGCAATCCTATAATGGGACGAAATTTGAAATTCAAACCGATTAGATTGTATCCCGATAAATTATTGTAATATAGAACTTCCTATTTCTGAAAGAAGTAAAAGAAAGGTAAAGAGAGGAGAATCGTTAGCCTGAGATGTAAAGAGCGTACACGAATTTATCCAAAAGGAACGCGTCCTTTGATAGTAGCAAAATATAAATTAGGTATAAGCAATCCCCAAATTGCTAAAAATACATTTAAACCTATCTACTATTGATTAGAACCAGAGACCGGATTATATGTTTCTTTGCTTATCGCTAACTATCAACGGTACAACTGAACGCTTCCAGATCTACGCGAATTGGGGTAAATAAAAGCGTTTAGTACCAATTTAATTTTACATATTTAGAATATTTTGGATTTCTTTCCACATATTTCGAATATTTTTACATATTCGAAATTATTCGACATATTTCTCCGTTTGAAAATCGCGTTATTTTTATAAAAATATACTAGACGAAATTTACATTGAACGATTACCGATGCTTCGTTAAACATAATAAAATAAACGTTACTTAAATAGGGATAAATGCTATTTTCAAGAAATTTATGTTTCTACATTTTTCTAGGAAACTGTTAATTGCTTTTAAACTTCCAAACGAAATATCATGTTCAATACCGAAGAGCAAAGATTATTTTGTTACGGTTTCTAAGAATAAAAGTTGGAAATTAAACGAATAAAGGTGAGCTTTGATTGGGTACAAGTTAAGCTTCGAAAAGGAAAATATTGGTGCAATTTCAAAGTACAACTTTACTTCACTAAATCAAATTATGATTTTATTTTTAAAACTATTGTTATTCTTGAAACTGAATCACTCCCGTTGCAAGAGTCTCTTCATTTGATTGATGAATTTAAGGAAAGACTTCAGGAAGTTCCCTGAAACACGAAAATAAGTAATGTATTCTTTGTAACGTCTGAGTATTGGATGCTTCGTTTGCCCAATGGATTGGACGATAGAGCCTCGGTGACTAATTTGTATATCGATCAATTCCGATTGCTTCGTTTGACGTTTTTAAAAGATTGAGGATTGAATTATTGAATTCGAGGGCAACCATTGAATTATTATCTTTACAGATTTCGAACGCATTTCGTGTAGTGTAGAGCAACGAAAATGTGATTTCGAGAATTTTAATTCTAGGCTAGTTTTAGATGTCAGTCGCGTGGATTATTTAACTAGCGATTTAAACGCCCGCATTCTATCCACGTTATCTACGATGCTTCCGTGGAAACTATTATATTCAGTGATATTCCGAATGTTGGGTCGATGGGGTTTAAGAATATTAAATGAGCAACAGTTTTGTGCGTCTTGGAAAAGGGTGAATTGTTACGTATAGAAATAGGAAATGGCAACAGAGTCCGGAATACATGCATCCTGTCCGTATACATATGTACACCACCGCTCAAAGGTATTTGCCCATCCATACTTTTTTGTATCTTACGTATCTATAGGCAGATTCATTCTGTAAAATGATTTCAATATTCCTTTAATTGATACTTCAAGTCTGTGAATACAAAAGAAAGTAGCCGTGGTCATAAAATTTACGGAATTTCTCGGAAGAAAGGTGTATAGGTCCTTAATGCCGAAATCACGTACCGCTTTCGGGTGAGATTTCGCCAGATTTTGAGCGAACTGAAAGTTTGGAATTAAAGGAAAATACTTTTTAACGAAAATAGTTTATTCGGCAATCCAAAGCATGTTTTTGAATCAATTGTATGGCAGACTAGAATTCGCAAACTAAACATGTAATTTGAATTAAATAAATAAAATAAAATTATTTTGTAAAATTTCAACATAACATTTGACCGCAAGCTTTGCAGAATACTTTCTCGTCGTTCAAAAGTAATTCTGGAACGGTCTTGATCCGGGAGGCTACTAAATCGATTTTCACTTTTGGCATTTTTGGATAACACCCGGTAATACTTGACTTTATTCGGTGTTTGCAAGTGATGAAACTTTTTATATGATAAATGCTGAAACGTATACACCCCCTACCTAATTATTTTTGACCAATTAGAACCCACCTTTATTGGTTTAATTTCCGATTTTTATTCCTAGGAACCGTAACAAAATAAGCTGTGCTCTTCGGTATTGAACATGATATTTCGTTTGGAAGTTTAAAAGCAATTAACAATTTCTTAGGAACATGTAGAAACATACAAAACATGTAATCCGGTCTCTGTTTAGCAATTATCGAATATAGGAAAGCTTTTTTACGTTTATGTTGCCAATTAGTACAGATTATATATTGAATTGATCGCATGTTGTACATTTTATCATATTAGGATATAAGCGTGGTATATTTCTTTTTAGTTAGGAAGGGAAAAAATCACAATCTTGCAAACGCGAGCGGTGTTGTAGGGGAGATTAAAGTTGTAAAACCCGAGAAGCTTTACGATACCATCCGCAGCCTTCAAAAATGATGCGAAAGAGTCACCTTAACGGGTTGATAATACGCTATGCGGGGATGGACCGTTTTAACCCATAACCGAACGTTCGCGGAATATCCCTACGGAAAACTTATAGAAACTATATGGGCAACCCTCACCTTAATTTTAGAGTGTATTGGGAGCAACGGGGGTAAATATTTACGCGGAGGTTACAACATACAATTGAAACTATTTCAGATTGGCATATAAGATATTTAAATACAGAAATAATTCATACGTAAGTTGTATATATATATATATTAACATCCCCTGCAATGGTATTAAAGTAATGAGTATGTATAGTGGAGAATTTTGACGCAGGCGCCCCTTCTGGCACGTTTGCGCCGTCGGTCCTGGAATCCTAACCCGGCCAGTTCATAAGAATTATTCGCCCTAGAATAAACACGCTGGCTTGTGTTTTCTAACGTCTATACAATGTGACGCGGATTTACTTATTGTTTTATTTTTTTGAATAAAAGTGCACGTCATAACCTATCTAGAGACATCGTCCCCATCAGATCTAACACCCACGAATGCACTAATTAACCAGATGTTCCTCTATTAGTAGAACAACCCCGATTCTCATATTGACACAAGATTTTCGTGATTTTTAAGGTAAATTCTTCACATGAATTTCAAATTTTATCGCTGGTCCGATTATTAAACAGGTTTCACTTTCCACGGATTTATTGACATAATTTTTATTTTCAGAAAAATTATTAATTAAATGAAATGAATTAAATTTGATGGCGGTCAAATTCTGCTTTGAATCTTTCACTTCTTTGCGAAATTGAATCGATTTTACGATTAAGGTTTAATTAATAATTTCCGGATAAATTCCATATGTCCAAATCAATTTAATGATGTAAAAGAAGTATACATTTGGCTCTTTCTTATAGTACCTCGACGATCTTACCGAATAACTTCATTCAATTCTACTCCGCAATCGATTTTTCAATGTTTATACAAAGGCTGTTAACATTTTTCAAAATTTCAGCACATTTTGGCGATTTCTAAATAAATGAAAAATTAATAAAATCCGCACCTATTCAAAGAATTTCTTACAAACATCTTTCTTTCTCTCTCTTTCTTTCTCTTTTTTAATTTTGCACGCTTTCCTAGAAGATTTTTGGGAAACGGCGAGGATCCCGAAGATTGAGAATTAGCTTCCCGACGGTGAAATCTCTGGATTAGAATTTCATTAACTTAGTATCTGGATATAGATGATAAATGCCCTAGATACTAATGTGACTAATTGCATCGCTTAGGAAATATCATTTAGAGAACGAGCGTGGTGTACCGAAAGACTGGGACCCCCTTCTTATAAGCTGAACTAAAATGCCATTAGAAACGTGTACTGTTGATGTGTAGTGGACGTGTGTAATTCGACTTCCAGTCCGAGAAATTAAAAATGAAAACGCTTGCGTCCTTGCCCAAAACCTCATCGGGTCTGCTAGTGCTGACTTCGTGGGTCCTCATATTCATGGAGTTGTGTACAGGTAAGAATTCTTTTCGACGACGGTGTATATCGGACGAAACGCGAATATATTCTTAAGGATATTCCGCCACCTTAATTTCGGAATTTTTAAAGTTAAACGAGGTAGCCGCATAAATATGCAAATATGCAATTTGTAAGGCTATAATAGAAAAGATAAAAGGGATGTTAACGGTGCATAGACTAAATGTTTTATTCAAGCTCATGTTTATTAAAATACTACAGGTATTTTTATTCGTAATTCTACTTCTTTTTCACAATTTAAAAATAAAAATAGTAATCCGGCATTGATGAAAATACCCCTGCTTTTAGTACGTTACACTGCCACACAAAGTTATTAGTTTTTACGGTATTTATTTTATATGTATGTATGTACATTACGAATAATCCATATTTTTCTGCAAAACTGAATTTAGCAAGTGCCCAATATCAAATATCGAAGTCTAGATTTTGTTTTCAGCAGAAATTAATGGTTAGCAATCGAAGTAATGGAAAACAAATTACGAAACCGATATAATGAAGCCCGACCTGTTTAGCGATACTTGCTCTTCTATTAACCGATTTTTGTTCATTCGGGCAAGTTTAAAACAGCGAGAGGATTTTGGGGGTTTTAATTGGATAATATTTCAATAATATTTTAGAGAGGATCAGTAGCTCTTTGGGGTTACTAGGTTATGATAGCATGAATTATTAAGATAACGGAGTCCTGATAAGACACCGATTTAAAATTGATTAGCTGAAACGGTTTATATAAAGTGGGTTATAAATAATAAATTAATAATCACGTAAACGATACACAAACACAAGCATAGCTTGGGTAAACATGTCTATCTTCCAGATTGGATGAAATTAAAACTTTGTGGATAATTGAAGACTTCTTCCCCGATGAAAAGGTGATTTCATTATTATACATGCTTAATTTTATATTACCCGTTGCTAAAATTATCGTTGCTTCTTTGTTGTCGTTCGCGGTACTGAAAAGCAAAGAGGAATGAATCTTTCCTCGAAAATACATTTCGCTTTTGTGCCAGAAATCTAAGCGATACTATATTGCATCACGTATGAACACGGAAATTAGATGATTACAAGAGTTTTTGCAGAAGTAGTTTTTCTCTTCCAATAGGAAATCCACTCACGTTCCAATAGCAGACATTATTTTCAACGCACAAACAACTTATGACGGCTATATAGGCTTTTCGTCTTCTCCCAACACAAATAATCCACAGGAGAACAGAAAGCGCTAATACTACTTGTTTACAGAGACCGAGGTATTTTAAAAATATTTTCTTGTCGGTATAAACGTATATACCTACATACATACACTATCGCTGAAAAGTATCGACCCACCACGAAAATTGCGTAGGATTTATAGTATATTTATAGAAAAAAGGGATTACAAATACCAATATTATTATAAAATTTTTGTCTCATCAGCGTGTTCACCCTATTAAGTAATTTTATTTTCTTCTGGTGAAATTTTCTTCCTTTTGCCCGCAAAATATTCCACAAGTGTTCAATACAAGTAGGGCACAACTCCGCTGACGTTTCTTTCCTGATTATTTCTTGAATTCTACAAATATTGCTCATTCTGTTACCGCCAAAATAGCCTCATCTGAAGGTATGTGAAATTGGCACCGCCAAATAGAAAAAAATCCTTGTGAAATGACATATTTGTTTGACCACCCTTCATTCTCAAGAAATTTTTTTGTCAAACATCAATAATCAACGATAGAATATATAAATAATGTTCATTGAACTTTATCAAAATTCTAAGCAGTGGTCAAACGATTTGCTACACGCAAGGGATATTTTATCATCGATTATTGATGTTTGAAAACAAATCTTATCCTCGATAATGAAGGGTGTTCAAACAAAACTATTTTCTGGTCGAACATGGGCAGGAAATGATCAAACAAATATGCCATTTCCAAGGATTTTTTCTATTTTGTCGTACCAATTTCCTAGACCCAACAGAACTGCCACCATATTTTACGGTGGGCAACATTGATCAGATGTCCGTTCATCTGCTAATCTACGCACAAAAACTTCGAATTTAGACTAGTCACTCCACAGCACTTTTTTCCCATTCTTCAAGTGTTCAGTTTTCGTGCTGTCTAGCCCATTGCAATCGCCTCTTATTGACGGTTGACACTCTGAGCGGATTAAACCTTTGCACATTCACTTGCGCTGTTATTTCTGCTGTAGTAAGGCAGTGGTTTGTTTCTGACATTTTCATGGGTCTTAAATTTTTTCACGTTTCAGTCAAATCTTGCTATTCTCAGTTCCCTCGAAATCTGGCGATTACGTCTGTCACTTTTATGATAATGTTGTAGAGCGCATTTCAATCAATAGTTCCTTCGATTTCGGGATATTTTCGATTCATACAACAAAATTCTTAAACAAGGTCACGTCGCAGGTAGCGTATATTTTAGGTACTTAGTTTTCTCCGCAGAAGCTAAAAATAAACTAAAAATTCGAGGCATTACTAACTAAAGTGCAGTATCATTTTCCGATAATAGTAAGATTAGGTTATTTACTTCTGTAAATCCCATCTGAAAGCGGTACATGATTTCTGCATTAGAAATTCACAGCTACAGCGTTTTTTATAGACTTGGAGTATCAATTAAAGAAATATTAAAATCATCGTTACAGAATAAATCTGTAAATCTGTAGATACTATATGGAAACGCAAACGTTTTACAATGCATTATGCCACCAAAGCGTTATTTTATTTCATGTATGTATGTAGGTATATTAATACATATATACACGGCGTGCTCTAGAATCGCTCATAAATCCTCACACAGGAATATCTTTGAATGCATGTATCTTTTTCTCACACGGATAAGCTCCAGAACATGAAGAAATTTAAAGTTGGATATAAATAAAAGATGAAAACAACCTGTTTGAGTAAATCTCCATATGTGGATTCATAAAAAAGGAACATACTACATCAAAGGCACCAAATGTTCGAGACGTAAATGTCTTCGCCATTTAAAATCACAAACGCTATCGAATAGACTAGTTGTATTAAGATTTTTGCTATTTCACTTCCTTCAGATGTAGGTACATATGTATACATATTATGTGCAATACGCACGATTGGATGCTTATTTTATTTATTGGTGGTCTATACTTTACATCGCATTTGAAGAAACGTCGTTTCGACGAGGGCATGTATCCGTTTCCATAATTGGAAATTCTTTTTAGTTAGTATATATTTTTACTTGTTTATAGTTCGTATATTTATCCAACCAATTACCAACTTACTTGGTCCGAATGTTAATCAAATTCCTTAGTCCTTACTATCCCAATCCTGAAACTTTGAGGAAGGGACTGTGTCCAAGAAATGCACTTTTGAGTTATAGCCTACATTTCAGTAAAGGAACGGATTTTTATTAATGCTTTATCTATAGGAAGTTTCCTCCGTCTACATTTCGATAGTGAGATAGAATTAAAGGAAAGAAAGGAAATTCTCAAATGAAATCTTTTGTGTGCAAAAAATATTAAATTTCGTTTTAATTCGCCTCTTTGGAATGAACAAATAAAATGGTTGTAAATTATCGGGTATTATTAGTTGAATTTATCAAGTTCCTGTTCAAGTGTCCATGACGAAAAAGCAATTCGCTATAAACGTACGATAAAATAAGATACGAAACGAAAACGGTTTAGTCATTATAATTTCGAGGGAAGTAATTTAATATTCGCAAGGGATACGCGGCAGACTTCAAATATCGAAGACGAAATAAATATTTATCTCTTACCTTGTACTCCCGTCCGGTATTTAATTTCAACTTCGTCATTGATATCTGGAACAAGACGAGATTTAATATTAAATTATGTATCTACATCACGGGAAGATATTTGGATTTTTTGAAATTAAACTCCTGTTTTATGTAAGTAAGTTAGGATAATTTAATGATTGATTATATCGGAGACTACTATGGTCCCCTGATTTAACGCGAACTAACTACGTAGGTGGGATATGGTTCGTGATTAAATTGATTAGGTTTGATCCAAAGTTTTGTGTGTGTAGTTCCGACGTAGGTGGGACTAATAGGCCTAATACCGTTAATTATGTGAATTTCAAGTGTTAATAGGGTATGCTACTATTAAATAGATAATTATTGCGCCTCTTCGATAGCGCAAACGTGATTTGTTCTAGCGAATTTACCGGATTTGTTATGGGAATCGGCTTGTTTCGAATTCCCGACTTGTTTCTTTCAACGGATGATCTACCTCGTTAGGAGTTCCCAACTTCCCAGGAAATAGTTTGTAAATTCAACGTAAGACCTAGAGCAAGAGTTGAGGAGTACGATTTAGTTCTTAAAAATATTTCTTTGCTGTAGAATCTTTAGATAATAGAAAAACTTCCTTACTAATATTGTTTAAGTTTTTGATTATATAGTGCACAACATGTATAGGAAAAATAAAACTAACAAATGAGCAGAATGAGTTTTGTAATATCTACATCTATCATCTTAGTGATGATACTAGATAGCTAGGAAACACGGAATGTTAAACGAGAATATCTGTATGGTATCGAAAAAGGATGATGTATCAGAGGATTAAAAATAAACATAAGTGATAACTAGAGACTGGATACACATATATGTCTTAAATATGAGCAAAGTATGTTGAAAATATTCCCAAAATGTCTAGAATATGTAAAATATGTTCCAAAAATATTTTCAGAACGCGGAAAAGAAACAAACACTAAGAAAATTTAAACTTTTCCACACATTCCTACATTAAACATTACGTTCCTTACTGTAAAAACAATTCACAATCCAATGTTTTTCAATATTTTCAATAGTTAAATTATGTCTCCTATTCGTTAGTAGCGATTTGTACGTTGAAAAACTTCGTCCGACGTCAACTGATGTGATTGATGCATATTTTAAAATATTAACAACTTTCGGATTTACATCGCTTTCAACATCAAAATTGCCACGGAGAATTTGGTTTGCTTGTTGCAACAAATTTAAATCGCTATTTCTTTCGAAAATGTCACTAAATTAATTTGAGATTTCTTCGCACATGGAATCTATAAAAGAAGAAAATTATAGTAGAAAACGTTTACACCCTTCTAGATAAGAAAGAAGATAAGAAAATGATTTAGACATTAAAGGATCCAAAGCAAATTTTTGAACCAATTGTATGGCAGACTAGAATTTGCAAAATAAACATGTAATTTGAATTAAATAAATAAAATAAAATTGTTTTGTAAAATTATCAACTTACCATTTTACCGCACGCTTTGCAGAATACTTTTTCTTCATTCAAAGGTAATTCTGGAACGGTCTTGATCCAGGAAGCTACCAAATCGCTTTTCACTTTTGGCATTTCTGGGTAAAACTCGGTAACACTTCACTTTAATCGGTGTTTGTAAATGATTAAAATTTTTAAACGATAAATGCTGGAACGTATACACAACCGTTTCAACCGTTCAGTATCTCTGACCTATAATTTAGGCTAAAATCAAAATCTAACAAACAGTGAAGTGCACTACGTTGAAATTTTACGCCGAGTAGGTCGACGAAAAATCTGACCTTAATAAAAATGATCGAACCAAACTGAAAACGTAACTACAACACATTCCACCCCAAGTACAATGTGCACAGTTCTATACGCTATTATACTCTCGCATAATTTCCCCGCAAATTGCATAAAAGCATCCCTTTTCATTTTGTGCTACGCTGCCAGTTTAAAACGCAATTTATGTCGACGCTACTGGTTTCCAAACGTCGGATCTGTAATCGGATCGTGATTGTCTTGTTTGAAACGAAATTTGTTCTTTGCAGATTACAGGGATAATCTGATACGCATGGCCGTATACTGTTAATAATAATAATCTACTCCGCATTAGAATAACACGGACGTAAATAGAGACCATCGAAGTGATTCATATTGTCTTCGACGGTTTGGATAGATATGCGTACATAGGTACAAAATAGGCCGAACACCATTGTATGAAACTCAAAAGCTTCTGTCGAGCTTTGCTGCATATAACTCGAAAAAGCTTGATTGTGGGTGGAAAACAAACAACGCGTGACATTCAAGAATGCATCTGCATAATTAGATAATAATTTTGTAACTTTTAAAGTTCGAATTAAATACTTGTTGTTCACTCTGATTCTTTGGAGATGAAGATGAACCTGCTAGTGACTGACCTACAGACTAATTTACGCTAATTTTGTTTGCCTCATTTTTTTAACTTTCGTTTATGAAGGTCAGTCGAGAGATGTTGAGTAATTTGGGATTTTTTCTCACATGTAATCTAGAAAAGAAGAAAATTATAGCAGAAAATGTATACAGCCTTTTAGATATAAGATAAGAAAATGATTTTGAAATTAAAGGAAAATATTTTTATTAATGAAAATCATTCTATTCAGCAATCCAAAGCAAGTTATTGAACCAATTGTGTGGCAGACTAGAATTTGCAAAATAAACATGTAATTTCAATTAAATACATAAAATAAAATTCTTTTGTAAAATTATCAACTTCCATTTTACCGCATGATCCGCACGCTTTGCAGAATACTTTTTCTTCGTTCAAAAGTAATTCGGGAACGGTCTTGATCCAGGAGGCTATTAAATCGCCTTTCACCTTTGGCATTTTTGGACAACACTCGGTAACACTTCGCTTTATTCGGTGTTTGTAAATGATGAAAATTTTTAAATGATAAATACTGAAACGTATACACCCCTACCTAATTATTTGTAACCAATCAGAACTCACTTTTATTCGTTTAATTTCCGATTTTATTTTTAGAAACAGTAACAAAATAATCTTTGCTGTTCAGTATTGAACATGATATTTCGTTTGGAAGTTTAAAAGCAATTAATATTAATATTAATATTTATTTTATTATATTTAACGAAACGTCGGTAATCGGACAATGTAAATTTCCCAGAAAATCATCTACTATATTTTTATAAAACTAGCGTGATTTTCAAACGGAAAAATTTGTCGAATAATTTCAAATATCTTAAAATATTCGGAATATGTGGAAAAACAGCCAAAATATTCTAGACATGTAAAATTAAATTAGTGCAAAACTCTTTTGTTTACCCTAATTCGTGCAGATCTTAAAGCGTTCAATTGTACCGTTGATAGTTATCGATATGTAAAAAACATTTAATCCAGTCTCTGCTGATAAATGCAAGATAAGGATTTGTGTTTTGTATCGAAAACAAGTGGGGTATTGGGGAAAAATAAGCTATTTATTCGTTAAACGTTAAATTGAACCGATAATTCCGTAAATAATTGAAAATCACATCTAAACTTTAAAGCAAATTGAAAACGGCGAAAACTTTCACCGAGCGGGTAAAAGGAAAAAGAATCTTTTAGTCGAAAGCGATGTATCGGCCAGTGTTTCAGTAACGATAGAAATAAATCACAAGTTTCTGGGACCTTTCACGTCCTCTTGTGCTTTATGCACATATAAAAATTTCGAATTAATAGTGGAGTAAACTTGGCAAAATCGTCAAAATCTGAAGTTGAGATACTAAAGGTTAGACCATTAAAAGTACAATGTACCACCTGATCCAGATATTGCAAAATACGATAATTATTCGAAGCAGTGTATTTCGTAGCGACGGACAAGTTGTTTTCAAAAATTTTCTTGCAATTCAATATTTTAGACTTTCGTACGTGATCTCAATGGAAAATGGTTATTAATTTCTAGGTCAGAATTTAAGCGAATTTTACACCCTCAATATCGATTACAAATCTGGCTAAATTTTTAATGGTGATGATGAGCTTTTGCCCGGTTATCTTTCTTCTCTTTTATCGTTTTCCTCCCACTTTTCCCTCAGATATTCTCCTATTTTGAATTATTTGTTTAATATTTGCTTTCTCTTCTTTCGTCATTTTTCTGTCCTCTTCTTTCTCTCCTTTCGTTTTGTTTTTAATATGGTTAGCACCTTCCCTGCACTTACCTCATAAACAACTTGATTGACCACGATTCTATCTGATCATTTTTCGTCGTCTCATCTCTTTTGTTCTTCATTTCTTTTGATTTTGGCATCGCTTTCTCTGTGCTGTACTTCCTTCTTTCCTTTCACTGCTTCCTTTGATTTTTAGAAGCTTTTCCTATTTTCCTTCAGTTATCATTTTGCTCTGCTCCTCTTTCTATCATCTACATTCTTTTCGCAAACCCCCAACTTCGCTTTCCCACTTTCCTTATCGCGGATCTGCTATTTTTCTACCCTTGGCCTATTGCCTACTTCCAGCTTTTCACATCCATCGTAATTTACTTTCTTCCCGTTGCTTCCCCCTTTTGTTATTTTTCCTCCTGTATTTACTAGTTTGTCTTATTCCCTCAATGCCTTCCTTGCGTTCCCTGTTTAACCTTGCTTCTTCCTGTTTCTTTTTCTACCCGCTCTCCCCTGCATTCCTGTTGTATTTTTATTCCTTCCGGTTTGTTTTCTTTGTTAAAATCGATTGGTTTCCCTCACGATTCGTCGTTTTTATTTATTCCTTGTTTTTCCAATTTTTCGATGCTCGTTTCCCGTTCTTCATCTTGTTTTGTTCATTCTTGCCACGCCCACTTTTCTCCCGCTGTTTCATATACATACATACTTAGGCTCAGATGCATTTCATCTGCGAATTGTGCCCTCTAGTTTTAGATGTTCCCATCTATTTTTGATATCTTTTTCCTGGTTATGGTCATTCATTTTTTCCCTTTATCTCCGACTACCTTTTTGCCCCTTCCTAATGATTCCTGTTCTTGTATACCTTTCTTTTATTAATAATCATTTGATTTCTACTTCTCCTTGTCGTGTGTGGTCCGTATCACTAGCATTCATTTTGTTTCCGTGCCGTTTTCACGCTTCACCTGCATTAGCAACTATTTGTTCTTAGTATTGTCCATATTTCGTTTGCTCAGTTGCTGATCTTCTAGTCTATCGTCACGTCCTCTACTTCGAGATGTTGCGTGGCAATATAGAATGTTATTTTTTTGTTATCTTCACTCCCTTAAAGAAGAAACAGGAATTTGTTCGACTTCCTGTGATCTTCCCCCAACGCAATGCCGTGAAACTAAAGCACAAGTTTTTCAGCACGGATTATGTGTAATGTTTGAGCACATCGCAGGGGCACCAACAGTCAAACTTCTACAAGATTTGCGTATAATTGGTAAATTTTTAATAACTACGGCCTGACACGTGAATTGTGGCTATCACATGTGATAGTCAAAGCCTCAAGGGAAACATCACTGGGTATCAAATATGATAGCCATTGCAGCCAAAGTGATAATGAAATTATGTAGTTGTAGAAATGGAAATATTCTTTAAAGTAATAAATAATCCTAATTAATTCGGATTCTCTTTGTCTTTAAATGGGCTACAATTTAAAAATTCGTAACTTGCAACCTTCGGACAATAGATTTGCGTTACCTACGAACTAAACTGGAACGTTTACGATGCGTTGACGGTCTGCAAATTACAAAATACGACGTTAGGTGCTGTACGGACTTGCTCATTGAAATATTTCGCTCGTTTTATTTCCAGTTCCATACCCCTAGAATCGTAATAGTTGGTAATATATTATTCGCCTCCCACAAAGACAAAAGAGGGTTAAAAGAAAATCAATAGAATGGAAATAATTTAGAAAAAAAGGTACAACACCGAGTAAATAGGTTGTATGACCGGTCTGATAAATAGATTAGTTTATAGACGGGCCCTTTTTAAACGCAATTTAAGTATTAGCAATAAATGAATGTCAAATAGATTTTTATCGGAAAGTGGATACCATTTGTATTGACGCTCTTCCTACAAAGAAATAGGAAAAAGCAGTGTTGACACCATTTATTACTCCAACAAATCCGAGGCTTCCAAACCCTGACGTTCCTTTTATTAATCGATGATCAATACTACATGGAAAAAAAATTCAAACACCGTTTTAAACAATTATTATCACAAGCTTAGTTCACTGTATGGTTTTATTAGTATTTAAGGTACCTACATATCCGCCGAATCAGTTATCAATTATCAAATGTTATCACTCGCTAATTACTTCAATTTCAATATTGCATTTTATATCTTCATGAGAACCGTAAGCATTATTAGTGCAAGTAAAGATTAATTACATATATACATCTTCTTAAATTTCCTGTTTATTTTATTGTCTGTCTAAATAACTACATAATACAGTACCCTTAAGCATATTTACCCACCACGAAAATTGGGTATCCTAAAGGTTATTATACGTCAGCGCTACAGGCCTTGAAAGCCCCTGGCTTCTAGATTCAGAGTTTTTCTTGTGCCCTGTCCCTCCAGTTCTTTATTCCGATCTCTTCCAAATCTCTTTCCACCACCTCCAACCATCTCCTTCTTGTGCATCCTTTTCTCTTCTTCCCACCTTCCTCAGCCTCCAGTACCCTCTTCACGGGTCTCTGTTTTGGCATCCGAATGATGTGTCCTACCCATCTTTATCCTTTTTGCAATAGAACATATTCATTACCTCAGCATTTGTTCTTCTCCTCCATTCGTCCTCAGCTCTTTTGACTCCCCCAAATATCTTTCTCAGGACTTTCCTTTCCCAAGCTTCCATCTTGTTCTCTTCTTGCTTGGTCATTACCCATATTTCGCTCGCATAGTACAGCAGGTCTTATTACCGTTTCATACTACTAAAGCTTAGATAGATAAATAGATTTAAGCTTCTGATGTTTGTAGTATATTTAAAATGAATAAACAATTAACAAAAAACCATTACAAGTAAAAATTATCTAATCCTATTAAGCATTTTTATTTAAGTTCCATTTTGCCTGCAAAATATTCCACAAATGCTCAAGCACAACTTCAAGCGCTGGAGCGCTAAAATGTGAATCCATGTACCGGTACTCCTGTTTTCTCATTGTTCATTGGATTCTGTAAATATTGCCCTTTTCTCTCTCTACCAGAACCGCCACCATGTTTCACGATAGGCATTAAACATTGATCAGATATCAGTGGTCCTGCTGACCTACGCACAAATACTCATCGTCTCGATCCAACAACTTCGAATATAGACTCGTAGCTCTTCAATTGTTAAGTATTTTGTGTTGTTTGGCCCATTGTAATCGCTTCTTCCTATTGACCCCACCGAACAACGGTTTTTCTTACAATTACTTGGCCTCTTGAAGTCTGCGTTTGACGGTTGACACACTGAAGGGATTAAACCTTTTCACATTCACTTGCGGTAGAAATCGCAATCGTCCTATTTGTAGCTGAAGTCGCGGTTCTGGGTCTTCCACTATAACACTTTCATCGGTCTTAAATCTCTTCACGTTATAGTCAATTGTTCTTGGTACTTTCAGTTCCCTCGAAATTCATACAATAAATAAGGTCACGTCGTTCCGTGAGGATTAGGGGCATATACAAATTGCGCTTACTTAGTAAGCTTTTGCACACTTACTTTGTAGCTTCCCATTAACATGCCTAATTTAATTAGGTAGTTATATGGAGAGTCATCCAGATTTTATTTTATTAAGATTTCGGCTCTCGAAAATAGTTTACTATTTTTCTTTTGTTGGAATAAAACCAAGTTTATAATGTCGGAAAACAGAGCATGTCGCAAAATTGAAATAAAGAAAGCACGTCGACTCTCGCGGTATCGATTCAAATTTCTTTCAATAAACATACGCCGATGCGACGTTCGATTTGGGTATTTCAATAAATTAAACATTGCGTGAAAAATAAGCTTCCTCTCCGGAAGTTCAATAAGCGCTTCGATTCCGCAAGAAATAAAATTTGATTTCGCACGGGATATCAGCGATGGTGACACGTCAAGCAATGTAAATAGCGTTAAAGGATTGCTGTCGTTATCGATTTAAATGGAATCACTTGGTATAATCTTATTGAACATATCATTACTAGGCAATACCGCAGCGAATTGTTGGTTCTTGTAATAGCTTTGAATGATCGATTATCTATTATTTATCAGGGTTTCTTTAGACGCTGTTTGTATCTGTAATAGTTAATTTTAGTATCTACTTTAGATTAACCGAATGAAACGTTTAAATATCTGTATTTAAGCGTTTCATTCGAAGCAAATCCTGAAATTTGGTTAACACTTAAGAATCCGAAAGGCAAAGGACCTACAGGCTATTATCATATCTCTCTCCAAAAAAGTAACATTTTATTTTGTTTTATATTATTCATGCACTCACTCATTTGTTTTGTTATTGAATTTACTTTGTCATTTTTGCTTTTGCATTTTATGTTTATAATTTTACGAAATTAACTGCGCAATTTTTTGTTGTTGACTTTGTAGAACCACGAAAATGTGCCTAGACATTCCTTCTGTTTCTAGTTTTGACACAAATGTTGGACTTTGTACAGTTTACAGCTAATTTATTTATCCAAGACATACTGTACTGTATGATGTGTATTACTTTCTGGGAAATAAATAAAATCAAATATTTACGAGGTATTAAATTTCATTGTTATCATAATTAGATAAAAATAGTTCAAGGAATTTTGTTTCCCTCAGGGAGCAGGTGCTAACCAAAGCTGACGCATTTTTTTCTTTGTGTTTCCCTCAACTCAGGATGACAAGTTGTTATCAGTTCTTTAATTTTAAATTCAAATTTGCTATTCGGAGGAAAATTTTCCAATCGAAACGTTCATGAAAAATAATAAAATAACAAAGAAATATCACTAAAGCAATATAGTACCCTTCTCGCGTATGTATGTTTCGGTTTTATAAAGACCTTTCGTGGGCGACGGTTTTCTTCTGATGCAGACACATATGTACCCATTTAGTTTTGCATTATCAGTAACCCGGGATTGGGCAATTTGCCTCTTTGTCTTTAGACTCGTCCAAAAAGAACACGCCACCGAACGAACGTTGGGATATAAATCAAGAGGTGGTGAGACGAAAGCCAGCGCTAGAGCGGTTAAAACTCGCAACGCCTCAGCCTCCGCCTCGACCGTATGACCCAAGAACAGATATATAATGCGATCAACTAATTACTTTTTTCAATCTGCTACAGAATTAATTAAAATGTACAGGGAAGGGACTTCCTCTTCTGTTATAAGATGAAACGCTAGTTCGAACCAAGACCAAAGAGCAATTCGAAATTATTTATGTATGTATGAGCATTAATGCGACTGTCGCGCTATTTGATTCCGATTACTCGAACGGTAGTTATTAGCAGGGACCCAAATTGCTAAAAAATACATTTAAACCTATCTACTGTTGATTATAACCAGAGACCGGATTATATGTTTTTTGCATGTCGATAACTATCAACGGTACAATTGAACGCTTTAAGATCTACACGAATTAGGGTAAATAGAAGCGTTTAGCATTAATTTAATTTTCCATATTTGGAATATTTGGGCTTTCCTCCACATATTTCGCATATGTTAACATATTTGCAATTATTCGACATATTTCTCCCTTTGAAAATTGCGTTATTTTTATACAAAATATATAGTAGACGATTTTCTGGGAACTTTACATTGTACCATTATCGATTTTCGTTAAATATAATAAAATAATTATTACTTAAATAGGGATTAATGCTTTTACAAACTTCCACACGAAATATCATGTTCAATACCGAAGAGCAAAGATTATCTTGGTACGGTTGCTAAGGATATAGCTTTGCTTTCTGCCAATATCCCACTTTATAACTTACAAAACCTAAATTTTAAAATGTTTTTGCAAAAGCATTGCGGGAATACTGTACCTGACAAAAGCACTTTAAGGAAATTTATGTTACAAATGTATATAAGGACGTATTAATGAAATCAAGCGAATGTATGTATGTAACAATGGTTAGGGTTATTAATGAGACTTTCATGAATTATTTCCTTCCCGACATTGTTCCAACTAATAAAATTGTGCTCATGCTGTCCGATGCTGTGTCATACATCATACATGGTCAAAGCTGGTCAACAACTTAAACTTTTATATTCCAATTTAATTCACGTGTCGTGCTTAGCGCACGGTTTAAACAGAATGGCGGAAAATATTAGAAATTCATTTGCTAGAGTTAATAGTTTAATTAGTAACGTAAAGACAGTATTTTAAAAATGTCATCTGAGGATTCAGTGTTACAGAGAAAAAATGCCCAATACTTCTTTGCCACCGGAACCAATAATCACAAGATGGGGAACATGGTTGAAAGCTGCCAGTTTTTATGCAGAAAATGTTAGTGTTTGTTTCTTTTCCTTGTTACTTTTGAAAATATTTCTTGAAACATATTCTAGACATTTTAGCAATATTTTCGACATATTTTGCTCATATTTAAGACATATATGTGGACATATTTTAGTCAAATCCCGATCATATAATCCGGTCTTTAGTTATTAGACAATCACCGATATTATACTGAGGTTCACCTTCTCCTGAACATGCAATCGAGAATGCTTCGTAAAAATTTCTGAACCGAAACCGTATAGTTAGTAGTATCTGGTAAGATTAGATATTTGCAGTTATGTACACACATGTATAATCGTCCATCGTGATCTCGTTGGAGAATTTATACATTTTATTACAAATCCTAAATGGTCACCGCCACGGGATGCAACTTGGTAGTTGTGATCAGTTCCTTCAAGACCTCCACTGATCGACAAATGCTTTTCAAATTGTTACAATTCAACGACACGGGAATTCCATCAATCGTCGTGTAAATATCGAACACGCTTTCTCGTTCTTTAGCGACACGTTTTCTACAATTATTGCAAGAATAATACCTTTGTACATAGTTAATATCCTCTTAGATCATACTGTTTACGGATTATCATCAGTCGATCTATAATTAATAATCCCCTAATTCTGCATTGACTAGCACCGTTGTAAATTTGACCTGAAATTGAATTGCTCTTAGTGGCTCACTAGTAGGTGTGTATTTATTGCAAACACATACTCAAAACATTTATGATCCCGGAAATTCTCTTTAATCCGCTTTAATGCGTATCTTCTGTCGGCGTTTATTTATTGTATTCCGTCCATCTAATTGTTAATTTATGATGTACTCGAGCGGTACACCTACGATAATACGTCGGCGTTTCTAAGATACTTGTCCTTAGACAGAGTGGACGTATCGGTTGGAACGAAATCAATAAAATCTGTAAATAGTGGAAAAAGAACGATCTAAAAAACGTATTTTCTGCCGTCATTGTTGTCCTTTTCTTTGAAATGGTAACCCCAATTTTTGATAACGCCATTCGGAGGCCGTACACTGTACATTTAAATACCTACTTTTAAATGATAATTCAGTAATAAAGAATAGCAAAAAGAGGATTCCATTATTCGACGGTGACATGAAAAGGGCTTTTGTAATAGCTTTAGCTATTACTCGGATAAAAATATATACGGGCTTAGAACTACAGGACCGCTTAGATTTCACATTGTGTTGTTTTAGTTTGTAATTTATTTTACCCCCGTCACCTGACGCAAGTTTGAAAACGGTCGTGACACTTTGTCCGAAGAAAAAGCACACTCAAATAAATTTGATCTCCAAGAACCGTGCATATAAAAATCTACCACTTTCTGTGCTAATCGAAAATTTACATATTATTAAAATGGTACTAAACGCAGAAGCATACGAATACAATGCCGGCCGAAAGTAATTTCAATTTAAATTTAAAATCAAAACGGAACAAACATTAATCAAAAGTATTATGCGACGCTTCGCGCAATTGCTATCCAATTCAGATTAGTAATTTTAGTAATTAACTGTTTGAGACAAACCATAGATCTTTAATTTCGTCTAATTACATATTATTTCCTGTTTTCGAATGCGCCGCTATTAAAAATTTTATAAGAAAAGAAAGAAAAACGGCTTAATTAATTATATCGATTTCTTCAGCTAATTTAATGCAAATCAACTTACATGCGTCAATGTCCGGACGCAGCTATATATTTACAATCAACGTTTTAATTACGCGCGTAATAAAATTATAATTAGATGATTACGGTCTGTAGAAATAAGCACGTATTTCGGGTATTTCTATATTACAAACCTATACGTTGTCGTGTTTACTGAAACGGAATTTTACATGACAAGCTCTCGCATGAAAGTGGATATATTAATTTGGTTCTAAAGCAAACGTTTTGATACTATCTGCTGCTAGGCGAAAGTATTTCATGAATATTTTAAGCATATTGTGAATAAACAGATGTAATAACTGGCTCGGAATAGAACAGATAAATGTAATTTTAATTAATAACAATCGAATCCTCAATTACTTTCCCTCTTAATTTTTATGGCTGTTAAATCGTATGTGTGTATAATCCCTCGGAAAGAGTCGATTGCAAAAGATGTGTATGTACATACATACGTGAGTTTTAATCCGCGAAACGAACCTAATTGAAATAAAAAACCCACTTTAAAAGTATCGATGTACATACGTACATAAATGTAAACGTGTTAGCTATAATCCCACACGCAGTAACTGATTACAGCCCTGCACGTTGGTATTTTCGCGAAACTACCTGTTCAGTTTCACAGCCATTTCAAACGTATCAAATGAACTCGTTTCAACGGAACGCACAGATAAAAAGGGCGTATTATAAATTGTGAGATCCAATATCTGATTTCGATACTGTCTTATCTATTTGTAATTCATCATCCATTTCGGATTTGGTATTGTCAAAACGAACGAGCGAACCAAGTTGTGTTGCTGGTTTGGGTTTGGATTCGAAGAATAACTACAATAAACGAAATCTAGGCTCAGAAATTTCTAATGCAATTCCATTGTCATTCCAATGAAGCAATATTAGATAAACGTACCGGGACACACCCATACTTTCTATGTCAACACAACCACTTCAAACAAATGTTGTTTCGAATTCGTCTTAAGGGTGTTTGGTACTTTCTTCAAGATCGGTTAAACTTAATTTTTTATTGGTTCCAAAACTATCTTGAAAATGGTATATTTGACCTTTAAAAGTAGTGTGGTTAACGATAAAATACAAGCTTTTAGAACGTTAAGAGCTTCTGCGATTACAAGTGAAGAACCAGCAAGTTTACTGGATCGAAATTTTGCATACCGTGTATTCGTTACGATATCTACGACTTGTCATCGAGCTTTTTCGTAAATTCCTTTATTATCGTTATTTTCTTCAAGTCAAAAAATGATGGTAGGTCCATGGCCATTTTTCTATTCCTTAATTGAGGTTAAATTCAACAACAAACAAGGAATTTTAAAAAGAGCTCGATGACAAGTCGTAGCTATTGTAACGAATACACGGTATACAAAATTTCGAGCCCGTAAGCTTACTGGTTCTTCAGTTGTGATTGCGGAAAAATTAAAGCTGTAGAAGCTCTTAACATTGTAAATAACTAGTATTTTATCGTTACACACACTACTTTTGAAGTTCAAAGGTGTCAAAATAGTTGTGGAACCAATAGGAAAAATTAAGTTTAACCGATCTTGAAAGAAGGTACCAAACACCCTTAAGGAATTAACGATTTTTGCGATTCCAATTGAGTAAGATTACATCTGGAAATAGCTCGTTCTATGGGGTCATCGACTAAAATAAGTGGCTTAGCCTAGAGCCGTGATCCTTAATTCTTCATTGTAACCAAGAGCAAGAGTTTTTTGACCTGGGACGTACATATCGACAGCGAAGGTTTATCTGGCCAATCGCAATATCGTTTTTACAATATTTGTGTCATTGCAAAATGAAGGGAAGAAGTATACTTCGGTTTATACGGTTTTGATAATGCTTGCTTCGTGCCAGCGAAACACGTGTCACCGAATTTATTATTAAGCAATTGTGTAATATAGTGGGCTGAGGTCAGGTCAACGAACATGTATTCACAGCGTTTTAATTGCGCATTTCCTTCATTATATGCTTTGTACAGAAATATTTCAATGCTTTTGAAGGTACGAAAAATTGTCATATTTTATTTTATTTTACTGTTGAGAAATCGATAACACTTTCATCGTTCGTTCTATCTGAAGTCAATTGACCTTTTTTTATCGAATGTACTGTGATGGCAAAAAACGCTTGCGCTCTTAGTACCTTTGGCATCCGGCAATGTAGGGCTAGAGCTCCAACGATAAGAAAACGCTTTTCATATTTTCTTCGCTCGACGTATGCGGTCCAGTTTTCCCCGTTGGAATTTTGGTTTTCTTTAAAGTCGACTTCCCCGAGGTGGTTTTTTTCTTTTTAATAAATTCTACATATTCAACCGAGTTCGCACTTAAAATTGGTACCTGAAAATGCAAAAATTGCGCAACGCCTTTATTAATTTCTCGTATAAACGTTACATCTCGAGTCACAAACATGACCGTAATTCGCTTAAGTTTTGCTCCGGAAAATGTGCGCGCTTGCATTAAGAAAATACCGCTTCGTCTTTCGCAAACGGCAACGAAAAAGAATTGAAATCGAAGATAGCTCGGAAATTAAATTATACATAGATCTCAACATGACATGCCGCTTTTCCAACGAGAATCATTCGCCAGGAGCGATAGAAATTATTCTCGAATGAGCCGGTCGATAATTAATTAATGATTCAACAATTCGGCTTGTGGTAACATGGGAAAGAAACTGAAAATTCGACTCCAATATACCTATTTGCGTGGGCGTTCTTTATACTTGTGGTACTTACACCCTAAATGAGTGGAGGAGGCGAAATTTTTTATATATATTTTTAAAATTATTGATAATACAATAGATCAGCGAAAGTACAAACGGTTGGCCAACAGAATATAAAATTAAGGCGGTCATTAGATGATGAACGAATCGAAAAAGTTTGGACTTCGATAATGCTTTCGTCTGACAAATTGTAAATAATTGTAGTACTACAGCAAGTTATACGTGTAGATAGGTTTTGCAAAAGTTCTAACCACTTATTACGTACGGCGTATCAATATTTTGGTCATCCGTGCATTAATTACTATTCGAAAGCTTCTAGTTGGTACACACATACATGAATTTAATTTTGGTTAAATGTATATATTCATAATACAAAATTTGTCGGTATAAATACTCACCGATTATTATCGTTGATCTCTGTTGGACCCGTTACTTCAAAGTTGTAATAAATCCATTGTGTATGGTATCTGAACTGTAACAAATATTAAATACTGATTTTCAATAAAAGCACATCAACAAAAATTTAGTGTAAAAGGTGTAAAGGTTAACTGAAACTATATAAATGAATTTAAATTTATCGTTGTTACGATGCAATTAGATATTTTAGTTATAAAATTAATATACATGTATGTACATACGTACTTCATATCCACGAGATAAACGAAAATCCTGTTATAACGGGCGAGTTACTTGAACTGAGAATTAAATAACCAAATAGGTTGATTGTTTCCGTTTGTAATCAGTAGAGGCCGGATTACATGTTCGAGATCTGACTAAAATATGTACGTATATATGTCTTAAATATGAGCAAAATATGTTGAAAATATTCCTAAAATGTCTAGGATATGTAAAATATGTTTCAAAAATATTTTTAGAATGTCGAATATGTTTGGAAGTAACAAGGAAAAGAAACAAACACCAAGAAAATTTAAACAGGCTTTATTAAGTAGATACCTATACATTAAACATTACATTTCTTACAGTAAAAACAATTCACAATTAAATGTTTTTCAATATTTTCAATAGTTAAATTATGTCTCCCATCCGTTAATAGCGATTTGTACTATGAAAAACTTCGTTGGAGGTCAACTCATGTGTTTGGTGCATATTTTAAAACATTAACGACTTCCGGATTTAAACCGGTTTCAACATCAAAATCGCCACGCAGGATTTAGTTTGCTTGTTGCAACAAATTTAAATCGCTATTTCTTTTTAAAATATCATTAAATTTTATATTTGTTTTTTCTCCTATTTTCCCAGGAACTTTCTGAAGTTTTTCCTTAAATTCATCAATCAAATGAAGTAAGTTTCAAGAATAACAATAGTTTTATGAACAAAATCATAGTTTGATGTAATGACTTTAATGATGGTGCAGTGAATTATTGTCTAAAATTGATTTGCACTTTGAACTTGCACCAAGATTTTCCTCTTCAAAGCTTAACCTTCCTATACTCACGTCAAAATGAAAGACGTATACTATACTATATAAATCGGTATCACAGACCGTATGCGTGAGTATAGGAAGGTTAAAATAAGTTCTTTGATAGGGACAACATTTTCTACATAAAAACTGGCAGCTTTCAACCATGTTCCCCATGTTGTGATTATTGGTTCCGGTGGCAAAGGAGTATTAGGGTAGTTTTTCTCTGTAACACTGAATTCTCAGAGGAGATTTTAACAATATTTTCTTTACCTAATTAAACTATTAACTATAGCAAATAAATTTCTAATATTTTCCGCTACTCTGTTTGAGTGTTTGCTAAACACGTCACGGGAATTAAATTGTAATACAAAACTTTAAGTTGCTGACCAGCTTTGACCATCTGTGATGCAGCATCGGAAAGCATGGGCACAATTTTATTAGTTGGAACAATGTCGGGAATTCATGAAAGTTTCTTTAACAAACCTAACAACAATGGTTACATGGTTAGTTTCTTCAGTTTGTTTAGACGAAACCAAATAGAATTCAACAGGAGTATTGTTATTTAAACAACCTATTAATAAGTTTATATAATGGCTTGCACTGCAAGAACAAATTACATATGCCAACAAATGTAGGTAGGGACTTACATTCTACTTTTTTACATTTATTCCTTGGTATATGTACATATAATCTTCTAGGTCTAGATTTCAAACTATCGACAAAAATGGAATTGGACATATAACACTATAATAATAGATACATTTAGTTTGGGGGAAAAGAATATTGCTTATGAAACAAATGGAATTTCAACATTTTCTTTTTAAAATAAATAAATTAAATAAATGTTACCTAGAACAACATAATGGGGATATTAAATTACTAGGAGGTTGTTGATAGTAAAAGAACGAAGGGATATCTACAATAAAGGTCAATAATAGTCAATTCTTATCAGAGCAACTTCCACTATAATTAATTACCTTCCTGTGTATTGGCGATTCTGGAGTAAATTGAAAAAATCAATTCTCACTTTGATATATGTACGCATGTAGTGATCAATCACAATTAAATTTGAATTTATCAGTGATGGTAATTTTCCTTCGAGCTTTATTTATCATTGTCATTTCTCACTCAAACATCATATAAAAGGGACATCAGTCCGAATCAATCTTACTAATAGGACCGTTGATATGCATTCCCAATATTTTTAAAGGGAACACGAAACGTCCAAGTTCTCGAGTCGAGTTTTTAAAAACTGATTCAGGATGTGTGTACCTGTCTATTGACGCGATCATATTTAAAAAATTTCCGGGAGGTAATTTTTGTTTCGTCAACAACAAACAACAAACTCGACGTTCGGCTTTGAAAAACGCCAAATCAAAAAGTTATTTCGAATGGCAGAGGCACAAACACATAGTAATTGATTGCCATGCGATTTAGGGCGAATCAAAATTTCACAAAATGATTTGCTAATGTGAACAATGCTTTGATCGTCCGAAAGCGTCGTATGTGTATAAATCGCTAATAAAGGATCATTTTACCCTAAGGGTTTAGCTCCTGTTGTTTATTTTGCGGGATACATATTTAATCTGCTCTCACGAGCTTATTTCTTTTAAATGCTACTCGAAGAGAGCATAAGTGTTAATGAATTACGTACAAAATATCTTTACTCATTTATTGCGATTATAAACAGGATGTTCATATCCAAAAACATCCCCATAATTTTTATCGTTTGTTTCTGTACTGTAAATTCTGTACTGTAAATTCCAACGTAATTTATTACCACGTTTGGTTCAAAACCGGGTGGAAAAGGTAACGTAAATTCGAGAAAATTAAAAGTTAATTACGTTTCACTATAAGATACAAATCCAATTGATACATGCACAAATCCAATTCGAATACTGATATTAAATAAACAGCAGCAACACGTCGGAGCAAAAAATTGATAGACGTGAATATTAGTACTGCTGTGTACCGGGGTTTAGTATAAAAAGAAGGCGCAACGGACAGGATATGTGATGTGTTTATACCAGAAAACAAAGCCCTAGGAAAAACGGATTTATTCCGAACGTACATACATATAATATAGTTTCTCTTACTTCTTGCTTTGGCCATATTCCATTATAGGTTTAGACAAGATATTAAATTTGGCTTACATGGGTCATCCTCGGAATCCAAGAAAGACTCTCTCATAAAAATACGTATATATATATATATATACGATATATACAACCAAACTTGTATTGAATCAGCCAATTCTTCTTACCAATTATAGGAAATTTATAAAAACTTATGCGGATACGAGATGAAGGTTTTTGTTTGAAAAAGAAAGAAGATCGATGAAGTGCACATTGAAAAATGTTGGTATTTGTGTCCAGTTGTATAATCGAAGTAAATTTAACGTTGTGTTCAAAGAAAAAGGTTTTCAGACGTTGGTAGGAGAAGAATTGTTGCTTCTTTTGGACAGGGAATGGCACAAAGGCAAATTGTTGTTTCAAAAACCTTTGCAAGATTTGGGAACGCTCAAGAACATGCCTATACTTCATTCACTTTAAGAGTGCACCCCAGGCTCTATAGGGGTATATACTTACTTCATGATTGTAAAGAAATTGTAAGTACCATCACGTTCTAACACTGGCCTCGTTGACGAATTTATATTGCTTTTTATTCAGAATTTTTCATTTATAAAGATGGTCAAACTACACTGCCATGACGTATCGACAAAGTCGTATATACAATGGGTGTGCGTGTATTTATATCAAATTATAATTTATTTATAAAGGCTTATTCGATATGTAGACAAGACAGCTTACATAAAATTCGGTTCAATATAAGCTAGGCAATTAAAAATGTATGACATTTGGAAAAAGGATAAATATCAGTCGCTGTTTGTATTTGATCAAAGTCCCTCTTAAAAAGTGATTTCGCTATAATCCTCATGTTACGTTTTAGTGATACGAGATGAGGGAAGGGGAATCCCAGGCGAAGATATCCGTAAAATCCCCTTTTATATGAAAGAATACTATAACGGAGCCTTTTTTCCGCTGGAAGAATCGATTCTTCAAACTTGACGCGATCTCATGGCACCTTTATGGGGGAATATCCTCTAACTTCCACTAGTCACTATAAACGCAAGAACTAACCTACAAAACAGTTAGGAAGTACCGCGTCAGTAAGATAAGAGGTTTTAATTGAAAAACGTACGTAATAGGAATGCTTGGAAGGACACACAGTTCGATTAACCTTAATATATTCCACCTTCTCATGTTGGTGTACATACATTTGCATCGGGAATTTAAGGACGTAATGATATTCTAGACTAAGTTTACCGCCTGCAGGGCTCCCTTGACGTTGATAGATGAGCTGGTGTCCATCTTATTTGTACCGTTACCTGTAGTAATAGGTCGGGTTTAACGCACTACAGGTCAGTGCGATGTGCGAATATGTATCTGATGATCTGAGGACAGGACGACAAGACGGGAGGGAAACTTGTTTATTTGAAAAGAAAATCCCGTTTAGATTCACGCTGTTCAAAATTGCCATCGTAAAGAGATATGGAGACAATCTTTAACTTATTCCTGTTCTTCGTTACTTGATTTTAACCCAGCGATAACTTTCGAAAATAGTTTAACCAGATAAAGCTGGCAAATTGTAATTTCCCCCTTTGTTTGTTATATCACATGGAATTAAGAAATTGTCATCGAGTGCATATAATACCATCTAAAGTAAGTCAAAAAGTCGATATAATTTTGGTGATAATCAGATAATCAGTGTTGGTATGATACTGCACTTTTTTAACACACGCAAAAGGACCTTTGGTTTAGATGCCCCAAAATGATAGTGATTCTCATTCGAAGTGACCGCTCAGCTAACAAATTTCTTGTAACTAACTAGTCTCTTAAAATACATAGATATTTCGACAAACATCTTCCAGTTCCTTTGCTTTATGTTCTCCCACAGGGGATGACAAGTTATTATAGATTGGTGTGGTGAGACCAAGAACCATTTCACTTCACTGGAATGTAAAAAATCTGTTGGCCACAAAGCAGAGCACAAAACGTTTGGAATACTGATTCTTTTAAAACTTCTTAACGGTTTAAACTCTGCTCAGGGATGTATTTATTTGACAAAACGATTATCAACATTTCCTGTTTGTGGTCAAAATTATGAAAGCACCAACATTACATACAATACCCTTTAAGAGCATGTCTATTCCAAATCTTTCTTCTTTGGTTAAGGCATTGATAGTTTTACATCCCAACAAACTGTTGTATTAAATAATAATTCGTTGAAATGCGCCGTTCACGAGGAAATGGCTTTTTGGCGTTTTATTTTTTAACCGTGAATTTAAACCGACATCCCTCGACAACTCCCGTAGCCTTATTATTTCGGCGCGCCGACGACGTGGCGTCGAACACATAAAATACGGTGGATTTTTAAATTCGACTGCTTATTTTTTATTTTAACGTGTTTTTGATCCGTTTGGCGATGCGCGCTTCATATCCTAATGAATATTATATCCCAGTGAGTTAAATTTTAATGATATGGACGAGGAAGTTCCCAATGTCCTACTTGCGTAAAGTATTATGTTCCGATTTTTTTTTGACTTTTCGTACGTGTATCTCGGTTTTCCGTCAATTAAATTACAAAAAGGAACGTATTTATTTTTATAATCTGCTTTATCCAAAGGAAACGTATTGTTTTCCTATTCTGTCGTTTGTTTTCCTACGAACGTGTATCCCGAGCTTTAAGATCGCGTCGTATCTCGGAATTCCGTTTCTTCTTCTTTTTTGGTAATATTAAAATTCAGCTTTCCCTTTAAGGTTTTTATTTGAAAGACTTGCTGACGTAAAGTATCCACGTCTTTCGCGGCGAATTTTTCGTAATAATATCGGTCTTCCTACATACACACAACCAAACTTACATGGAATCAGCCAGTATTTGTTACTAATAACAAGAAATTTATAAAAACTTGTAATGCGAATAAGAGATAAAGGTTTTTATTTGAAAAAGAACGGAAAAAGTGCACGTTGAAAAATTTTGTTAGTTGTGTCCACTTGCAAAATCGTTTCAACAAAGGGAAAGATGTCCCAAAGGGGAAGATGTCTTTCAGACGTTCGAACAAGAAGAATTGTTGCGTTTGTTGAGCAGGCAATGGCGCACATCCAAATTGCAACAATGGTGTTGTTCCAGAAACCTATGCACGATCGTCGCAGAGTAACTGGTGATCAACAGGACCGGTTTTTCAATCAAATAGCTAGAAAAATTCAACTCCTTCTCATCTGGAGTTCCAAAGGCAATTTTTGCAGGTTACAGGTGTTTGTATTTCAGCTCAAACTGGGCAATTCAAGATTGGTCAAGTATCCTTTTGTCGAAGCTCGAGATCCTCCAGGAAAGGTGGATCAGCCCATTCAAGCCGCTCTATAGGAATGATCAATGTCACCGCAAGAACAAGTTGACAATTTGATTAGAAGCATTCCCGTCGGATTGAATATTTGTAACATATTTTTTCCTTAAAGTACGTTCGTCAGGTACAGTATTTCTACAATGCTTTTGCAAAAACATTTTAAAATTTAGGTTTTGTAACTTATAAAGTGGGATATTAGCAGAAAGCAAAGCTTTGGTTAATTCCAAATCAAATACTTGTTGGGTCACTGTGATTGTTTGGAGATGAAGATGAACATGCTAGTGATTGAACTACCGATATTTGCACTAGTTTTGATTGTCTCATTTGTTCTAACTTTCGTTTATGAAGGTCAGTCGAGAGATGTTGAGTAATTTTTCCTCACATATAATCTATAACAGAAGAAAATTATAGTAGAAAATGTACACCCTTTTAGATATAAGATAAGAAAATGATTTTGAAATTAAAGGAAAATATGTTTATTAAAGACACGAATAATTTCAAATATGTTACAATATTCGAAATATGTGAAAAAACCCAACTATTCTGAATATGTGAAATTAAATTAGTGTTAAACGCTTTTATGTACTCTAATGCAATTGTACCGTTGATAGTTATCGATATGCAAAAACATAATCTTTTATAATAACTCCCGGGGACAGATTTGAGTATTTCGATAAAAGTGTAAGGATTCTGTTCGTAAAAAGAAACAAACGGAATCATTTAGTCTTTAGGATAACAAACAAACTTCAGAAATCTTGTTGCACAGGTTTATAATTGTAAAACAACTCCGAACTTGTTTGCGCGTGCAAAGAATCTTCACAATGAATCTAATGAAATCATTTAGATACCTTGAATCATCCTGTTGATTGCGAAGAAATTGGGACGACAGGATTGCTATTGTATGCCAAGATAGTTCGTTGTATATCTATTTAAATTACGAAACACCGTGCACAGGTAATGATAAAACATGAATTGCTTAAGTCTATGTTATACGCATATTATTACCGAAATACCAATGTTTACGTAACGTGTAGACTTCAGGTGTACACATAAGCAAAATGTAATAACATCGAAATAACCATTCGCTGGAAATGGGTTGTATAATTAGATAGAGCTTCCCATTATAATACGGGAACCAATTATTATAGTTCTATATTCCATATCCTTAACTCCAACAAGGGCACGTCGTACAATATACATACATACATATGTACATACATAGATGAACGTCTTGCGAAATTCATGTTTAAGGTTTTAAGACGTGTGCAAATACATATAACGTTTGAAAACTTTTGCTCAATTTACGGCGGAAAATATCGCTTCTAACTTTTGCACTGTTTACCATATAATCATCTATCATCGCCGGAAAAAGAGGAAAAATTGATTTGATGACGTTTCCGTTACAACTTCGAAAAGTCCCATTTATATGTTTCTACGAATGTATGTACGTGTGTACATTTAGGAACGGCTTTGCCAAATTAATCACGTTTGTATTTAGAAAAGGCGACTTTTTCGAATGAATATTTCCACTGTTGTCAGTTAAGGGTTGAAAGGACATATAAAAGTAACGGTATTAATTCTGAATTATTTTTAAAGAGGGGCATTGACCGTATTAAATTCCATTTTAATGATTTTCTGGCGTTTGTAAGAAAGTATTAGGTTCTTGTCAAAATTTATTTTTGAAAGGGACACAACAATTTCCTGAATTCCACCCCTAATGTAAAGTGCTGCGCAGCAGTCCTTCAATGATCTAAACGGAAATATAGAGCAAGAAATGTATGGTTATCATCGAATTAATTTGTGCATCCCATATAGATAACGTAGAACAAAGGAACGGAAGACAGGCTGCTCCATTCAAATATTTCTGATATCACTTTTAGTGTCTTCAAACTTCGAATTTGATTACCTTCTAGTTTTCTAGTTCTAGTTTTCAATTTCGTTCAAGAGGAGTGAATATGGAAAACTGCACAATATCCATTCCTACTTTCCATTTGATAGTGAATTCCAAGAACTGCGGGGTAGTACCACTGACGCTATATCACATCCATAAACTCATCATCATCGGATTTAATTCAATAATTGTGCGATAACGAGTTTATCGCTGTAATATAGTGTCAGCCTATTTTGCACGTATGGTATTGCTTTAAAAAGTGTGTCAAATGGATTAAAAATGTGGTTTACGTTACGAAAAAGCTTTCGATTACGTAAAAGTTACATCATAGAAATATGAAATTAATAAGCAAAAGATTCTGTTGCTCAAAACGATTGTGAGTAAAAAAACTATAATTGTTTCAGTGCCGCTCACTGAAGACTTAATTCTTCCGCCTCATATATCGCGACGTAAATACCTGAAAAATAACATCATTTACGATATTTGGATGACATCCAAGAGGTACCTAGATTTTTCAATTACTTGCTACACAAACTAGATGGGCGATTAAAATGTTTGTAGTGCAATTCATTTGGTTATTGTATATTTCTCACGTACACCGACTTCATACCCGTACTGTTTTTAAGTGGATATTTCCGTTTCAACCATTGCAATTTACGATTCTACCTTTATCTCAGCCAGATTCTTATGCTTGAAAATAAACAGCTATAAGTAAGATAAGCGTTTTTGTCTTCTTTTTTCCTGTTCCTCAATGTTTACGATTCATTCTAATGGAAAGACAAAGATAACGAAAAGTGTATTTAAAACAAAGTGTAATAAATTTTACAATTCTATTTTCGGGCGAGAGCCGTATGCATTAATTCAAGCTACTTCTGTACACTTTAAGTTGACGATACAACAAACTGATTTTATGAAATATCTTAATAAAAATCTTAAAACGTTTAACTGAAAATCGTTGATATATACCTACCTTTCTATATTTGTCCAATCATCAATAGGCATTTTTATTAAGCAAACAGATCCAATTTTGTTCCCAGAATAATTGAAATAATGGCGAAATAAAAAAATAGCTTTTCATTTTGTCCATGGAAATCCTGTTCTTGCTAAAGAGATTCTGACTGAGCGTGAGAATTGTTCAATGAGCGAAGTTCAAGTTGCGTTATATTTTAACAAACGTATCACGAAGTGGTAATCTGTAATCTGCTCTGACTACTGATCACTGCTAGTAGTACTTACAGTTGTTACGTACTTAATCTCTTTATATACATGTCGCTGTCAGTCAACTAGAGCTGATTTCCTTCTGTCGGAAAAACTGTTTTTAAAAAGTTAATTGAAATTTAGCTCTTAATTGTAAAAAATGTTACGGTAGATATTCATTCGACTCTTTAAAATTTGACATTTGTAAAAAGTAGTTGTTATTAATATAGTAATAATCAAAATAATAATAGAGACCTTAATGAATACGATAATAGTTAAAGAAATATTTTATGATTTAAATTTGTTTGAAATTCGTACCCCTTTAAAAATTAATTGCTTGATATTGCACAGCTCTTAATCACTTCGACCTAAAGTTTATTTATCTACAAATATGTACGTAGGACTTTAAGGAATCTGCAATGTTGTTAGGGAAGATGCTTTTAAATGTTATACGTAGATCCTTCATGAGGAGTGAAGTGAAAAGTTACATCTACATATTCGAGAAGATCTGCATTTTTTCGGAATGGTTTGGTATGTATATGTATGAATTCGGAGACAACGAAACACAGCTTATACAGCTCCAAAGACTTTAGTTACAGTTAGCTTAGCTTGTGCGACAAGCTTAAGGAAATTACCTGAAAATTGGTGCGGACACATCGCCTTTGAATTAGGTTATTTAGGGATGAGGAGCCCATTAAGACGAATGAGAGGTAGATAATAAAAAATCGCTACATTTCGGGGGGTGGGCTACAATTCCATAAGCAGCCTAATTAGGCATTGTTTTGTTCATTTAACTAACAATAAGAAAACTAAATTTAAAACCACATTTAAGTCACAAGTGTATGCAACCTTTTTGACCATCAAGTAAGATTGGAAAAAATATCAAATTATAAATATACACCATACCAATTAAATATTTATACATATACATATACATATATATATATACGTATAAATATGTATGTATGTATATATATATACGTATATATATATATATAATACATATAAATCTGAACGTGTTCACTAGTAGTTGGAGTAAGGGGTAAGAAATCAATAGTGGCCTAGCTCGTATTGGCTGGGTACGCGCAAATGACTACCACATGCGCTTTACCCCTATATTATCGTAGCCGATTTCATTTTTAGAATATGCTATAGCCAATATCCATGGGATGCGGTGCCAGTTTAAGATTCTGCTATGGTATCCCAATATCAAAGCTGAATTTAATAAATGTAGATTCACTGATTTTATTGCACGCGTACAATTGTTTCGTTTTATAGACACGTATCTATCTTTATCCACCTTGAGCTGTTGCCGCCAGCAAAAATATGGAACAATTTTTAAACTTTCCAGCGTATAGATCTACATAAATATTTACAAATCGTTTTCCTAACACTAAGGTTTATAAAAGAGTGGATGACGTATATCATTAAGTAGTGTAAACCGGACTGACGCCCTTACTTCTGCGAATTTTAATGTTGCGTCTTGCACGTAAATGGAGACAAAGACCGGTTTGCACTACTTAATGATAACTAGAGACCGGATTATATGTTCGAGATTTGACTAACTTATCACCTTGAATATTGGATGGACGTAGGAAGCATTCTTAACGTTGTATATACATACGTCTGATTTTCGGAACTGGTATTTTAATCCCGAGGCTTTAAGAAGCCAGATACTCCTCCAATGTATAATTCGAATAATATTATGTGAATTCTATCCAGTTTTGGTAAAGATATGGAGGAAAAGATTCCAGAAACGTAGTAAACGAATGTGTGAAAATAGCCCTAAACTTTTGCATTCGATCACTACGGGAATTTTTACATTTACATCTTCTTACGACGTTTCCTATCCGCTTTTTATGGGATTGATTGTTAACATACATGAATTAACCTTTTTTAAAATCAAAACTAACTTCTACCTTTGCGTGTGTACTTTATACGGCGAAAATGTAGGAGCGTAGGCTTGGGCTCCAGTAGGATCGTATGAGGTCGGCAAGTTGTCTTGCGCTATCGTTTGTTTAACGTTTGCAGTGCGCACACCATGAAGGTGTATTTAACCTTTTATTAAATAATTACGAAAAATACATTTAAGAAAAAAATTAGTCGCTCAAACATATGACGGTGCAACTGCTATGGCAGGGCATTTAAATGGTTTACCAAATGAAGTAAAGACAATTACTTCTCAAATTTTTGTACATTGTCACCTCATGCTTTAAATTTAGTTTTCAGTAAAGCTGGTAATATAAACAAAGAATATAGAGTTTTCTCTTCTAATTAAAGCGGATTTGCTGCATTTGTTTAAAAATCAACCAAACGAAGAAGCATTTTAGATACAATACGCCACAGTAGCTTACCAACTAGCTCTAATACTAGATGGAATTTTACATCGCGTGTAGTATCTGCGGTACAATTACATAAAACCAAATTGATTGAAGTTTTTGACTTTATAATCCAGAGTGATGATTTCAGAAACGATACCAAGACTATAAGAGAGGCGGTAGGGTTAAAGGATTGAGAAAGAAAATGTTCTGAAATATGAAATTTTAGATATGACGGTATGTACCCTCGACAAACTCCATTCACGCCAAATATACTTTCAAGTCCCATTCCCTTTTCATGGCGAAACGTTAAAGTACGTTTGTATGTACCTGTGCTTACTTTCTTACAAAAATCTTAAAAGTAAACTACAACTGTGTGAGAATTCTGACACCTAACGATACCGCCCTACGCTTTGCTCAGCGTTCATCCCCCGTAAAGCTGCATTGCACCTTTCCACGAACTTTTAAACACGTCTGGGCGCAGTACATAATGGAAATAATATAAAAATTAATTAGAGCGAAAGAAGTTATTCAGTTTGGGATACAATAAAAGGCGCAGAAACTAGACTTGAGACTTTTATAAGGGAGAACGCGGTACAGAAGGAGATAAAAAGAGTTAATTAGGCTTAGATTTACAATTTAAAGGTTAGGTGCACACAGAGAAGTTCCGAACTACCATTTAGTTGCCTGCTCGTAAGTGTAGGGGTTAATATATGTTTGTTTTAGATACTCGGAGGGCTAACAACTTTAGTTAGCTCCTATATTGAACCTGCACGTACCTAAGTACGTATGTAAATATATACGCCACGTAAACTCCGACGTACATATTATATAAATTGGTTTTTCAAGCAAACTTACTGGAAATCGTAGTATATATACAATCTTTAAGCATAACAATGTATAAAAGTTTATTATTATTATTGTAGATACTTATCTGCTACTACTACTACTAGGTCATTCAAAAGTGAACGTAGTTAGAAGGGAGCATATGTTTTATTCATACCTACGTTTTCGATTTATTTTAAAAATTTATTTCAGCAAAGTTTTGTATGAAATATTCTTACAAAACGGGAAGATACAGATTATGTATAGTATTTCTTACTAACAATAACTTCTTTCTCTTATCCCTTTTTAATACATACGCAATTTGCCTCAATAAAATTGTTCGAAATGAGTTTAGGAGTTTCACAGCACGTGTAAATGCAACTAGCTATATATCTCCCACATTTGCATATATGTAGGTATGTACCTACATATGTATATTTGAAGCCCGGTTACTAGTTATTTGCATTTACACACAATGCACCCTCCGGAATTTTATTAAGCCTACCTCTGTTTTATTACATTTCATTACGATTATTTGGCGGAATGAATTTTAATTTAGGAATCTTTACGAATTTAACATTCATTCATTTATGCTATGTACGT
The DNA here is from genome assembly GCA_038088585.1 of Chrysina gloriosa. Taxonomy (NCBI): domain Eukaryota; kingdom Metazoa; phylum Arthropoda; class Insecta; order Coleoptera; family Scarabaeidae; genus Chrysina; species Chrysina gloriosa. The sequence goes on from CM076096.1 coordinate 6,938,290, forward strand.
ACATAGAAAAATCGAAACAATGTTGCAAGTTGGAAAACCCGTGTCACAGGTCTAAATATTCAATAACAAAGCTAGCTTTTCAGCCTTTTTTATCCGATGTCCTTTGTTCCCCCTCCCCTCACAAGCTGCCTATATTGCTTTTTAGCTGCTTTCTGTAATTTAACAATTTCGTCTTTGAAGTGCATTCTCTCTTATTTAATCCACAGGTCTGCTCTTTTTCCCCTGGAACTTGACTCGGTTCTTTATTCTTGTGTTGGCTGCGAACACGTTTGCACACGCCGGTTGTATTTTTGTCGACGTTTTATTATTGTGTTATTAAAATGTTCGGCTTCTCGGGACCATCCTCGCCATTCGGCTCCCTTTCTAGTTTCTTTCTAGATTTCTCGTCGCTTTGGACCGTTGAGTAATACCTAGTTAGTTATTTATCGTCATAGAGATTATCTTAACGACAACGACGTCATTTTAAAACGGTAATTAAGGCATTTTCCCATTCCCCTACATTAGTTATTCTCATTTTAGAAAGATGTGATCTGGTTTTCTTTGTATTAATCTTATCGTAAATTATTATTAAGAGAAAACCGCACTGGATGAGAAATAATCCCTAAAAAAACGCTCTCTCTTCAAGGAGACAAGTTTAAATGGGAATAATTTCAGTAATTAGGGTAAATATTTCTTTAAAATTGACTAAAGAATAAGCACTTTATAAGAAAAGAGGCGTATAATACTTTATACGGTTTCTTTCCATTCGAGACGATGTGATAAGGGAAAGTCGTATTTTGCTTCCCGTCCCCCAGACACTACTTATCTTAGTTCAGTTTTCTTGTTACAGTAACAACGATCATAATGTCACCCCTATTTGATTTTTATAACATTTAAAGCCGGTTTAAACCACATGAAAACTTCATTTAATAATAGGTGACGAGGCCCAATTCGGCGTGATTAGACTATTATCAAAATAAATGTGTTATTCTATAATAAATATGTACATACAAAATTAAACCCGAATAATTTTCATATCATTTTTTTCTCCCATTTTCCTTTGTAATATTTCAGCAAGTATATTATTAAATAAATGACAGATAACGCTCGCATTAAATAAATTAAACGGGGAAATGTGAGCTTTAATCCACCAATGTTTACTATTGAACGTAGATTTTTATATATTTATTATCATATATATTTATGATAGTGTGATATTAGTTAACTCTTGGCCAACTTAATAAGGAACGTGGTGCATAATAAAATAAATACCTCGCCGGTTAAGTAATTCTACTTCTACATGTTCTTTTTAAATAGAGAGCTCAGCAAGTAAAGTCAATATTTCCAACCATGCTGTATATAAGCTTCTACATAAATATACACACGCATGTACATATATACATATATAGGCATAACTACAGCTTGCAATTAGCAGTATTACAGTTACATTGATGTGTAAGTGGAAAGCAAACATTTTCGAGTTGGATTGGGACAGACAGAGGAAATAACTACTCTACATAAATTAATATGTATTAGACAGATAGGAAACAATACCACATACATAATTTAATGCGCGAAAATATTTTTCTAGCGTCGATTTTTGGATGTTTATACGAAATAAAACAAAATGAAAAGAGAAACCCACACACTCAAGGACACCGCGTATCGAATATTTTGAGGTACAGAGTGGAGCATATTAGGATCCCATATTTCAGGAAATCATTGAAGGAGACCCTCACCAGACAGAGGGAAGCGCTCTGTCCGGCTTGAACAACGTGACTTTTTCAAAATCTCGAATCTGTGACTACGATCTGATCGGAAAACGATTTTGAAATAGGTCCAAAATTTTTGGGCAACAGGATTTGCGAAAAATTACACAAATCGAACAATTTTCTATAAGCACCCGGTTCCGAGGGCTTCTCTATTGCAACTTCAAATGATATTCAATTGAGAAACACTTTTAAAGGACTGGGACCAACACGTTCAAACACTTTTGATTAGTACTTGCGTTCTTCAGCACGATTACTTTTGGAATACCACTTTCAAGAATGGCGCTTCACAGATATTTTCGTTATATTCTACCCGTACCGGTGAGCCGATTTAATAACAAGAGGAATACGATACTGTCGAGTTTGAAATTGTGAGGTGGAGAAACTAGTGATAATTAAGACAAGGTTTAATCCCTCGGGGAAATCAGAATGCCGTCATAAAACTTGTATTTAGTAACCGCATAAACTAATTTCTTAGCTGCTTTTTGGGCGACGTTCGTATCCGCCATTTACCTTCGTAACGAATCGGGACTTTCCCCTAAAAGCGTTTTACCATTTCTTCAAACAACAAAGAAAACTAGAAATAAATAGATATGAAACAGAACGTAATAAATCAAGCCCGAACGGATAACGGGATGCAAAACTGATGCGGCTGTATCATTTATATTTTGTATCAATCTCTGATGAGATACGACCATTGCAGACTTACGTTTCACATTTTTTCCACAGACAAAATGATAAATGACACAATACATTTTCTGTTTTATACAGAGCTGGTTTGAATTTAGCGCTACAGGTTCAGATAACATGACATTAAATATTTCGGGTCCTAACTACTATCTATTGGCTTAGAACTTTTGATAAGTAATATCGATATTTGTATAGATGTGATGATGAGATTCTAAAATTGCTGTTGTTCCTAATTACTTTCTAATTTTCCCCAAAAATCTTTTAAGGGTGTTCTGTAAATATGTTCTATTACGTACCTAAAGAAGGGACAATATATAAAGAATAGGGAAATGCCTGAAATAAAATACCAGCCATCTTCGTAAAGTGTAGAACAAATGATTTTCCGAATATACTCTAAAATATGAACTTCCACCGGGCACAAAATGAGTAATTCATCGGTGAAAAAGGAACGCAATGACCTTTACCGATTAGTTTTTTACCTAATAAATTATTAAAACAGGTGAACAGCTTTGTGTAATTAAAGAAACGGGGAATACATTACAATGTTGTAGGCGAACGAAAAGAGAAAGGTTAAAGGTAGTACGTTTAACTGTTATACCTATTATTACCCAGAAAGAATATGTACGCCATGCAGGAAATAAAGATAGTTGAATATATAAGGTAAGCGTTAAGTTTCACCGATCCAACTACGAACCATGAACGATAGCAATAAAATGCGGTCAATTTGTCTGTAAAAGTATCTATATGGTCCATAACACTGGTCAAGACATATTTTGCTGCCGGACTTATTTTAACTATTCATTCAACTAATTTTAGTGCGCTGAATCCAAAAATACCATCAGATTTCCTCTATCAGCTGGTCTTCAAAAGATGTGAGGACGTATTTGTATTTCGCTAGTCTTATTCCTGCATACGAATATTGGTTCCCATACAACCTATAAAAAACGCACAAATAAGAAAGGAAATAAGTCTATTTTATAAAACAAATATTTATAAACGTTATTACCCAAAATAAATATCTACAGTAGTTGGTAACTAATTTAAAAACTTTCTTTTAAGCGCTATTCTTACGTATGTCTCAAAGGGTTTGTCTCTTTTAGTACTCCAGCAGTAATCGGCCATCATGTTTGTGTCCCATCTTCCCTGGTACCTTTCTTCCATTATTCTGATATCCTGGTGGAATCGTTCGCCCTGCTCCTCACTGAAGTGCCCAGGATTTGCAGGAAATCTCTCTAAATGACCGTGGAGGTAATGGACCTTAATGCTCATATGACAACCGAAAATTTGAAAGTTATTAAGCATATCTTCCACTATTTGTTCCTGATTTCCCGACTTAGAATTACCAAGAAAATTTTGCACGACTCTAACAAAAGAAGACCATGCATTGGACTCAATACAATACAAACCTTGTATTATACTCAACTTCAGTCGTTGATTGTGTGATGTGTGGATCTTTTATAACTTCCCTTGTGTGATATCCATCAAATATTCCTGCTTTTAATTCTTCATTACTGATTGCACGGAATTGATGTGCCAAGTATTGAAAGCAAAGACCATTTTGATCTAAAGCTTTCACAAATTACTTCATTAGCCCTAGTTTAGTGTGCGAGGGAGGTAAAATTGTCTTTTCTCATTCTACTAATGCTTCATTAATAACATTGGCTTTTCCCTCTATTGGAGCGTCTCTATTAGACCAATTTCTTTCTATCTAATGTTCATCTTTCGCTCTGCTGTCCCAAAGATACAAGAAAACAAGGATATTTTGTATATACACATTGCTGTCCTAATAGGAAACTTACCATTTTTAGATCAACACATATCATCCACCCATTTGTGTAATATGTAGTTAATTTCTTTCCTCCTTCATCTTTTTGGAATGACCAATTGGAATACTTCCATATTTGTTTCCATTGTGTAGAAGGACGCACTTCAGACTCAGACTTTTTGTAACAATCCTTTCATGTCGTTGCAAAATACCAAGTTATCTTCCTGAGAATAAAATGGCAGAAGATCTTTTTCTCTGTTACGGTAATACGTAATTTTTGTTTCCGGAAAAAGAAGATTTCTTTCATTAAGTCCAGAAGCAATCAACGCCGAAGACTCCTTTGAAAGGTGCAAATCTCTAATAAGGTCATTTAATTCATCCTGGGCAAACCTTTCTGGACATGTGAGTCTAGAATTGAAGAGAAGGTCTGTTCAGAAGGTTTGAATGAAAATATATGAAATATTTACTTCTTGTATATCTCAACAACTAGAGCTGATACAAGAAACGGAATGATATTTTTGGAATCGGAGTTCTTGAAATATTTAAAATCAGCTTTTTGTCGGGCTGTGTAATAGGAGTCATCTTTTCAGGTGAAACAACAGTTTGGAACAATACTGAGATTAAGCATGTACTAAGGTAACGTGCATACGTAATATAGATGCAATTATTGTTAGTACAATTCATCATTTACAACCATACCTTGAAAATAACCTTCAATCACAAGATTGAGTTCACTTAATACGTAAAATACACATCTCATCTGAAGTCACAATTCGATGGCGTGCACACATTCGTAGATATTTACCCGTACCTAATTTAATTAGATCGTTATATGGAGAGTCATCCAGATTGTATTTGACTAAGATTTTGGCTCTCGAAAATAGTTTCCTATTTTTATTTATTAGTAGAATATCTAAGTACTTGTATCAATTCATCAATTTACTATATTCTTACATTCGATCGCACAGCCGCAATTACTGCAATAGAACTCTTGTCCCGCGGATTATACATTTCCATCAAACATTATTAAGGGTTCACGTCAATAAGCCCGATATAAAATCAGATATTTAAGCTAAAACGTTTTGCACTCTCCTTCGTTAATATCTCGTATTTAAAGGGTAGGTTTATCAGTTGCATATAATAATAATAATAACGTTAATACTAATAATAATAACTAATAATAATGCGATAGCTAATATTGTGAGTAGGCAGATAATGTTACCTTTTGCCTGAGTATCCCCTAAGGTTAAAACAACTTTTATCCGCCACAAAAAGAAAGACCAGCAAAAGGGAGTATTAACGTCGCAATTTAAATCAAGACTTTTTTATTAAAGGAAGAAAGAACAAACACGTACATTTTACGTAATAAAATCTAATAAAAACACAGCATCATCTCTTTAAACATTGATTCGACATGTATAAATATGTTAAGAACATTTATTGCTAGCCGCAGGCCATATTTTTGTTCGCTAAATTTAAATATTCTTTGTGTACGTAACTGGAACGGGATCTAATGGAACAGAGAGAGTAAAATGGAATATTGTCGGCCTCATTCGAGCCATCGTTATACTTTGATCATATCACATTGTACGAAATGAATGATTTATAAAAAGCAATAAAAACTGTGCTTTCAATATCTTAATTCGGTGAAAGGTACATGGTCCGGAAAGTTTTATCTCCTCGAACCAAATTCGCCCTTAATTCAACAGGAAACGTCGAAAACTCTAGACAGGTTCTGTTCACGAGTGAGAGAATTTATATTTACATAATTTAAACAGAATATACTGATAAAATATCCACTTGCATATCGTTTAAGAGCATTATTGATGCAGACGGCTTGTTCTCATATACGTAGAAATTAATTAAAGTATACGAAAGTCAAAAGGTGGAATTCAACGTTGTTGAATGTAGCAAGTAAAATTGCTTTCACGTAAGGAATAGATCTTGAAGAACGTAATGCAAGTGAACTTCTTTATGAGGATTTTGTACGAATCACTTCAAGCGGTTTACAATACAGACAGCCTCAGAGAATGGAATGCAGTTGCATAAGATGTTTAAGAAACTCTCTCTCTCTACCTTGGATTATTTACAGAAAAATATGAATTTCGAGCTGCACTACGGGTGAGTGATTTCATTTTATCCCTCAGAAGATGGTACCTGATACAGAAATTCGCTTGGATATTACATTTGTTTACGTAAAATAACGCAATTTGCCCTTAATCTAATAGTGATTTAACGTGTTAAATAAAATAACGTAAATGAGAAAAAACACTATCCGCCATTTTGTCGTGTAATTTCGAACTACTGAATAAATATACAAGTAAGTGACATGTCTATATATACGCACACCCAAAGTTACATGGAATCACCCAGTATTCATAATTTTAGTAAGTATGAACTACTGAAATTTTGTTAGGAGAAAATGAAAAGGACTTTATACCAAACCAGTTTAATTATTGAGAATACAAACGATGTAACAAATGCTTGAAATTAACAAAAACGCACTAAACATGTATGAAAAACACCACGCAACGAGCACTGCACAGTGAATGTCACACACTGAAGACCCGCGCGAAACACACGAAAATACTGTTAGGGTCAACAGCGCTTTGGTGTTCAGTGTGTGATGTTCACTGTGCATGTTCTACAGTTATGCATACAGAGCTCGTTCTATGTTATTCGTCTTGGACGTTAACCGGATATCGCCCAGTTTCCCACTGAGGATGGCAACTTGGTTGCAGAAATACGAAAGGTGTGGTAACGGTAATGTTATTTCTTTGATATATTATTTTAACCACCATCCCCTTATCCTTATTTACTATAGTTATAACCGTTTTTATATTGTCTTCAATTGCAGTTTAACAAACGAGGATTTACCTCATAAACATTTTTTCCTCGAAGTCAATTGAATTCTATTTAATTTATTATGTTGGAGATAAGGGGCGAGGATAAAATATTATGTCCGAGAGAGGAAATACCTTCAATTTGAAATACGAAACATGACAATGTCTGAAGGAAGCGGAAGAGAAAACGCAGGGGTATCGACAACAGTTAAATTTATTAAAAATGAGATCAGCTTTCAACAGAGATAACTTTAGACTTGATTTCTCCTGAACAACAGCGCCAAAAACAACTGTAAGAGGATCCAAAGTGGAAATATCGCGTATCGTAGCGGTTCCCCTGGCCTCCCAGTACTATCTTCACGCACATTTCTTTCTTTCCGTCTTTCGTGCGCTCCCAAAATCAATGCGCATAAACGTATTTTTCTGTGCTAGAATCCACCGGTATACATACATACATATGTAAATACCAACGTGAACGTAGAAGCCTCTCTCATCAATCTATGTCACCAACGATCATCTGTGATACCCAATATGGCATATCTGTAGTACTAATCGCTATAAGACATTGATTTTTTGTCTATTCAACATATTCTGGAAAATATACGTACATATATACAGAGATAAATAACGCCAACAGAAGATGATTAACTGTCGAGGCGAAAAGACCAACGTAACAACCTCAATATTCAAATTCTCACACAGTATTTAAAGATTTGGCCTCCGGAGCGTAGTTATTCAAACAGAACAACAAATATTTCAATGGAATAAAATTGTATTTGTCACGTATAAAACGTGGTTGGATCTCTAATGCAACATCGTGATAGGATGACTCGACTATGTATATTAAAGAATGTGACAGCTTGGTGATGAGACAATTTTCAAGTTATCCCAATTACCTACTGACTTTACATTGTCGCTATTAAAGGAACTTGATTTTCCAGAAAGGGGGTTTACTCTTTGGAGTAATTTTTTTAAACCAATATCGTGTAGAATGTAGATGGATCACTTTCTGCGTGCTCTCCAAAAAGGAAATGGATGTTTTAACGGATTGCTGTAATTTAACTAACCCACTGAATAATGATTTTCTAGACTTTAGGGATTTTATAACGCTGCAGATTACACTGGTCAACACATATTTTGCTGCTGTTTAACTGTTCTTAACTAATTTTGGTGAGCTGAATCCAAAAAACCATGAGATTTTCTCTATCAGCTCGTCTTCAAAAGATGTCAGCACATATTTGTATTTAGCTAGTCTTGCGCCTGCATATAAATATTGGTTTCGATACAATATATGAAAAACGCACAAATCAAAAAGAAAATAAGTTTATTTTATAAAACAAATATATACAAATGTTATTACCCAAAATAAATATTTGCAGTAGTTAGTAACTAATTTAAAAACTTTCTTTCAAGCGCTTTCTTGCATATGTCTCAAAGGGTTTGTCTCCCCTAATACTCCAGCAGCAATCAGCCATTATGTGTGCGTCCCATCTGCCCTGGTACCTTTCTTCCATTTTCTGATATCCTGGCGGAATCGTTCGCCCTACTCCTCACTGAAGTGCCCAGGATTTGCAGGAAATCTCTCTAAATGACCGTGGAGGTAATGGACCTTAATGCCCATATGACAACCGAAAATTTGAAAGTTATTAAGCTTATCTTCCACTATTTGTTCGTAATTTTCAGACTTAAAATTACCAAGAAAATTTTGCACAGCCATAACAAAAGACGACCATGCATTGGACTCAATTTCAGTCATTGTTTCTGTGAAGTGTGGATCTTTTATAACTTGCCTTGTGTGAGATCCATCAAATATTCCTGCTTTTAATTCTTCATTACTGATTGCACGGAATTGATGTGCCAAGTATTGAAAGCAAAGATCATTTTGATCTAAAGCTTTCACAAATTACTTCATTAGCCCTAATCTATAATATGTAGTTAATTTCTTTCCGAAGGAAACATATTGTTTTATAATCCTGTTCCATCTTTGTTGAATGCCAAATTGGACTACTTCCATATTTGTTTTCGTTGTGTAGAAGAACACACTTCAGACTTCTTTTGGAACTATCTATAACCGTAAAAGAATTCTTTTTGTCGGACTGTGTTATAGATTATGGGGAAAGAGCGCAGAGGAAATTAATACATTGCGGCGTGTCATTGCCACGGAACATTCCAACTAGTTTGGAAAGTATAAGTAACAAAAATGTAAATGTCAATTATAGAGATGATTGAATTGGTATACATATTTGAAGACACGGAAGTACGTACCAAAATTCAGGATGGGAAAAAGAGAGCTTTCACGACATCTACCAGAACACCAACTGAAAACAATCATTAATAACTGTGTTTGTGTATTATGAGATTCAACAATGCAAACATAGTATTCCGATGCGGATTTAGTTTGCTATACAGAGTAAATGTTGAATTTAGTTTGGCGTGCCTGTGCGAGAGTGTATTTCGGAATCCCAGTAAGACCTAAGGGTCGCGGACGTTACAATCATGACTTGTAAACAAAAGCCCTAAGCAAAATTGAATGCCTCTGTGACCGTCAAAATTGAAAATCATTCGTATATAGGCGAATTAATCTCCGAATTGGCAGTTCTGTTGCCTAAACCAACAGAACAAAGCATTCATACGGCTACCTTTACTCGTTTCCATCCGCTTCTCGCTGAGAAGATCGACGTGAATGTGTTTACTTCGACGATCGGATCATAACCTTTTAGGAGCGCCATCGACGATTAATTTTTTTCTCTTCAAATAGTCCGTGCGGCGACTTAATTAACCTCGTCCGATTTTCACAAGAATATTCGTAGGACAAATAAATCAGGCCTAGAGTAAGTTGGTGCAAATTCGAAATCAAACATTTGATATTCGTATTTGAGAAAGTTAATCAAAAGAAAAATAAATGAGGAATTTCATTCGCTTTGGAGAATAAAGGATATATTGAAGAATAAAGATGACGTACATGTAAAACAGATCCAAATCGATAAAATACAGGCATGAGAATGAAAGGAGGAAGCTGTTGAAGGAATGTATCGGATTTATTCTTACAGTTAACGGGATATAAATCACATATAAGGCTAAGGGACGGTTATGTGTAAAACGTTCAGCTTTGACTTTGTCGGCTAGATCAAAGACTTCTCATTCATCTCAAGACTTTGAGGTCGCCATTCTAGTGAATAGATCAGAAACGTCGGAGACTCATTACGTTACTTACCATTATTTCTTTCTTTTCGAAATTTTATGTTTCAGAAATATTGAATTTCCGCGATGTTGCGTCTCGAAAGTAACGCCCGAAAATGTATACGCCTCGCACACAAAAATATGTTGTATATGTACATACATATGTGTATTTATGTAGATGTGCGTTTTATATAAATATCTCGAACCTCTTTCGCCTCACGTATACTTATGTATCTATGTACATACAGAGAGATATAAGGGATCTCGGGTCTCGTATTAATTATTTCTGCGTATATCCAGTCAGGCATAACAGACGCACGATGGTGCAAAAAAAGAATAAAAGGATTTTGGCTCGCTGGCCTGATATAAGGAAAGATGAAATTCTTTCCGTCTTTCCATCGATAAGAATGACTTCTCCATCCTTGATATAGGTGAGCTTTTTATAGAAGGTCAGCTTTCCTACTCTAATTCGATAGAGATGACTTTGCTTCCGACATCGTCCGCTTACATCTTTCCTATTTCACAACTTAAATTGCAAATATTTTCTTAGGAATATCAATCGGAATGCGTCTGATGAATTGAAATACGTTAACTGATACCTATGCGCTAATCACCTGCAATTAAGAAGTAATTAATAATAATAATAAAAAGGAGCACTGTGACTTTTATGAACACAAAGCCCAAGACATCGTGTTTTAGTTCTTTCAAGATTATCAAGTCTGATGAAAAGATTTATTAAGTCTGGATATTTAAGCATTCGTACGTAAGCTCGTCTCTTTCTTAAGTGAAGATGGTTGTAGGAGTGAATTCTTTAAGCACGTTAATAGTATTAATAGAAACTTAGGCACGCCAATCGTATCATCTATTTATTCCGTAATTTTCCATTTGTTGAAACGAAAATATGTCTCTTCCCCATAACAAAAGAATAATAAATTGGAAGCCAAGGTTTGAAATGGAAAAAATATAAGTCAAATAAACTTTTTGTGTGCTTCCTTATTTATTTTTGTAGCCCCTTTTCCTCGAATTCGTATACACCTACATAAATTTGTTTGGGAAGTGACGACGATTTGTTTTTATTTATAAACGTATCGATATAAAGGGAAAGAAGTTCGCAAGTTTGATGCAAACTTGTCGAATTTCTTCCATACTTTCCATGAAGTTTAACATTTGTTTATCAGTTGATTACCAAGAGAATGTCGGATAAGTTCGCGCGATGTTAAAAAATTGTTTCCCTCAACTTACCACCGCTTTATTTCTGTTATTCTAGCTTCTTATAAATTCTCTTTAACCAGTGAATAATATCAGTACATTAGATGGACGAGCGAAACTTTGAGGAAGAATAAAATGCAAGGATTTACGATTCAATGCGTCATCTTTTGCGCCATCAGAGTATTAGGGAAAAGCTTATATTCGTAAGAAAAAGAAAAGGGAAGTGGTAGTGCAAATTATATGTAAATCCTAATCTTCTATCAATGAGATTTTTCTGAAGTTATTCTGAATGTAGACCTGCAAACATATATATGCTCGGCTTTTATTTACTGAGTTATATGGTCTTTTGTTTTATACTTTCACTCGTCCGTCCGTTTCGTGACGTTTTAGGTTATTTTCAATACGATTGAAAATGAAAATGTTTCAGTGACTCAATGTGTAATACAATACCATGACACCCTGCGGTCCAGAGAACCGTGATTTGTACAAATCGCATTGCGTAAAAGAAAATTCACCTTCCCTTTTTTGTAGGGATCTTTCTAAAAAATCGACATTGTTTAGCAAAATTTCATTCGCACGCTGTCAATCGCCTTAAATAGAATTCTATTTCACTTCTTTATAATTATCTTATATGATAGATCTCTACCACTAATAGGTACATGAAAATATAACTATCGTTGAAACCAGCCTTGTTTTATTGACCTATTAGTGGTAGAGATCTATCATATAAGATAAGTATAAAAGGTCACGAAATATATATATATATATATATATATACAGTTCTTTATAATAAAACCTTCTAGTTATTTTATGCATTATTTCTATATCTACATCAGGTTCAAACATATTACTCGATTATACATATATGTAGCTCCTAGCAAATCCAACAATTTCGGCAGATTAAGCATTGCCCAAATATAAGAGCACAAGAACATAATGTTAAATCCAATGTGGAAACTATCATAAATTGACTGCTGAATGAATACTGAAACTGGATGCTCATTTCATTAATTTGCATGAATACTTCTACAGAACTTTTCTAAATTAGTAGATACATAAAATATAATATTTGAAGTTGATGGCGATCTTAAAGAGCCGTCGTCGAATAAATTTCCCACATTTTTCTTTATACATAACAGAATTGTTCGCTTTTTCCCTCTACCTCAAAATTGTATTATGGAAACCTAAACTTCTTGTACCGTACGGCATGTAGTGTAACATGTTCTTTTTGCTAAAGCGTCAACAAAGAACGGCTCATGTGAGCTTTCTGTTGGCTTATGATATTTATTTTATAATGCAGTAGTTGTAGTAGGAACAAAACAAAAGGGACCTTATCACCTTCGTCCAGGTTAGCTGTCATGCATTCCGCTTAGACCAGGCACAAGCGACGAATATTAATTTATATGGTAAATGCGTACATATTTCATCGACGGATACCCTATCATAGTTAGAGATTAAACAAAAATATCGGAACTGTGTAGGTACACGTTCCTACACACATGCGGGATAGAACGCAAAGAGGAAGGATGGTTTATAGGAAGGGCTCCTGCGTTAAAGTCAAAATATTCGAGTCGGTAGATGATATTAATATGGAATTCCGTAGATCCTTATAAGAGGACAGTTAATAAATTAAATTCAGGCACAAATTGTATAGTTAAAATCGACATGAGCGAGGTGTAATAACTTTATTTTATCAAAGTATTTACGAGAACGTACGTAGGGGTTAAGAAACATGAAGTACATAGATATGTACATTTTTACGCCCGTCCCTCTCCTTTCTAAATTATTACAAGATCATTCCTTCGAGGTCGTTGCGTTTGCTTTTTAAAATTTTCATTAAAGCACGTGTTAAAATTTTTACGTCTGCTGACTTTTAATGGTGGAGATCTACATTTTTACGCTTCCGTGCTATTTTCCCCCGTTTTTATTTACCCTCATTTTTATTAGGTGGGAAGGAAAAATATCTGTTTTAGTATTATCAACCGAGCAGATCATATTACAAAGCTAAAACTGTAATTGAACTTTCAACAAAATGCAATTTCACCTTTACAAGCGTGTAAAGAATATCTACGTGGTAAAACTGGCCGAAACAGTTAAGAGGATATTTAACGAAGTTAATATGTGCGACTAAAAAGAAGAGAGGTTGTAACTATAACTTCCTTCGATTTGGAAAAATTAATGAAACTACTTCTAGTAGAATCAATATAGAATATTTTGCTTTAAAAGTAATTATTATACCTACTAAATAAACAACTTAAATTGTCTCGCAAAGTAAAATACATTCATTTGTATTCGGTTTCTAAAAAGATACGATCTTTACCGTTCGTTGTAATTAGTGCCCCTCCTAATTATTGCGAAATTTGCTACATCCTTTCGATCGGAAGTAAATAACGAGAGTTAGCAGCTGGGAAACTTTATTTTCTGTTTGAGGGAAAATAACGGAGAATTAAGCTATTTAAATAATTGATTGAATTAAATGCCATTTGATCTGTAGTCACTAAATCAGCACGGTATTAGAGCAGATGAAACTAAAGCTTTGAGGCACTAACTAATACAGTACCAATTTAGCAACCGAGGGAGGAGATCGAGCAACTTGCTAAATTCATGCAAAACACTGTCCTGACTCTAAGGTTCGATTTCCTACGTTGACGTTGCGATTAAATTTTAATTAAAGGAAAAATAAAGGATAGTTTTGCGATGACAGACATCAAAGAACTGAAATTCAATAATTTTGGCGTACCGTAAATTAATCTATACTGAACTAAATCGAAATCAAACGTCGAAATAATAAACTATACATGTTATATACTTTTGCACTCGGATTAACTAGAAGTATAATTGTCTATCATGCATGAATCGGTAAATCATTTTTCACTTTAGGAAAAAGGACTTCCTCCACTGATCGGGAGCACATGCGAAAAATGGAGCTGTAGGTTATGCCGTTAAAATACGACTTATTTCAGTAAGGAACTGCATGCGCAAAACAAAAATTCCCCAAACCCTACAATTTTAGCGTAGAAATGCAACAACGAAGGCAAACATAATTGAGATACTTACTATGTAGGCGTCACGAGGAGTATATATAGGTATAAACGGTGCAAAAGAAATAAGCCAGCCCCACATAATAATAAATCCTTTTGCAGCGGTACACCAAATTACTTTCTAATTACACGGAAAAGAATTGCTTTTGGAAACTACCATCGTTATGAGCCCGTCGTTTAAGGCGTTCGATATATAGAGGAATGAAGTTGGAGTTGGTCAAATTCGCGTCGTATATTTGCGTATTATAGTTAACCAAACAGAAATTGCCTTTATTCGTTTAATTTCCGATTTTTATTCTTAGAAACCGTAACAAAATAATTTTTGCTCTTCGGTATTGAACATGATATTTCGTTTTGAAGTTTAAAAGCAAGTTATCGATATGCAAAAAACATATAATCCGGTCTCTGATCATAATAATGGTTATATGGGAACAGCTGGTTATGGAGGAAAAAGATATGGAATTCGACGAAGTTCCTTAATATAAATGACAGAGATAATTAGAATTATTGCGAAATCAACTCCCTCATCTTCGGGGAAAAGTTGAATAAATAAATAAACTGAAGAGCGAATGAGATATGAGATGTTTTAAAAGAAAGGATAAAATAATAAGCGAAGTCAACACGAAAACAATTAGATAGATTAGACTCCCAACAGCAATTAGAGCGGATTGGACATTAAAAGGAATAATAATTTACATTAACTATCGAATGCTCGAAACCTGTGTATTTCCAGTCTACTGGTAATTCGTTCAACTTTTAAGCATCAACTTGACGTAGTCGCTTCGTTTCTCGTAGCATCTTACCAGAATATTTGCCCACAAACTTTTTCACCAGCTCTCAATTAAGAAGACGTGAAAAATTTATGCATAATTGAACACAGTCTCGGCAGCCTCTCCTTATATGTACATATCTAGATATCATTTTATTTACAAGTGTTCTTTGGCTGTCCGTTTCTTATATAATTGCTTCAGCTCGGTATCTCTAGATTATTTTGAGCAGAATAAAGACAACAACGTATAGGAGATATACGTGATGTGCTGATATGCAAGGAAGCGTATTTGTAAATACGAGAAGTATAGAAAAAATCAAGGATTATAAGGGTAAATATCTCAGCAGTGCTTTGCCGATGGTAAAACGAGATATTGGAGTACATCCGATTACGACTGTGACGCAACGCGACCGGGACCGTGACGTAAACACAAATATATCTTTTTTAAATCTAAGTCCCATGTTCAAAGTTCTAACAAATTGTTTTAATTTCAAACGTATTATAAATCAGGCAGGTCGTGACACAAAATCGACAACCGAAAACATTTCAATTCTCTTTATCTGCTTCTCCTCCCTAGCACGAGTTTTCTTCCCGGTCTTTCTATTTCCCCTTGCTGTTACTACGTGGAATTATACACTTGTATAATTGCAGATGGGATTATCTACGCGAAGACATTAAAATACTTTTCAATGTACAACGCATGATACCAAACGAAGTGTGAAGTAGAAATTATGAAACGTGTATACCCTGCGTGTATTTGAAACTACGTTCTTTTTTACGAGAAAAGGAGAAAAGTAATCAGAAACACACAAATTAAGATTGATATAGTGGATTAATGGTAGATTAGGAGTATACTGATTTATTTTACTGGAAATACTCCTCTACTAAAGTTCGTATTTTACCCGGCGAGGTGTGCGTAGGATTGGTAGTCGAATTCTCATTCGACTAACTTGAAAACTTGTCTAATTACGTGAAGAGAAAACTCGTCAAATCTTAGATAAAGTTTTGAGTCGTGCAGTCGAAAGGTAATAAAGAAGTAGGTCCTTACATTCATCGATAAAGTATTGCGTTTGACGTCCTGATATATACGACCGTATTAAGAACTCACAATTCGCTTGCGTAATATCTTACAAATACTTGGCCGGAGCTGTAAAAACTTATTTATTAAAAGCGAAATAGAAATTCTGACAAGAAAATCACGAATATTTCGCTAAAGCTTTTTCAATTTTCCGATAAATCCTCATTCTTAATCAAATACTTGTTTAATGTAAAACAAAAATGTAGCGATTACGTCAAGGCGATGAACACAATACACAAACAGATCTGCAAACTAATATTGCAAACGTTACATTTTTTATGATATCAGCACTAAAGAAGCCGAAAACTTAACGTAGATTAGCTAAGTTAGTAACATCTAAAATCAGTCGGCTAAAGGAAGAAAGGATAACAAAGGAAGGATTTAAGGAATACCATCTGCCCAATTATGATTTCGGAAGATCTCTCGATACAGTGAAACCTGAAGAAGTTTACAAACAGATGGATTCCGAACTTTGAAAGGACAATCAGTAAAAATAATTATTATCTTGGTTACGTGCGTGACTATCCAGAGCGGAAAACTCAGGAGTGTTGAGATCTTTAAAGCTCCTGACAGGAAGAGGATCTATATCAACGCACAGTTGGAGTCAATGATTTCCCACGTATACGGAACCGTTTTAATAACGTTCTGAAACATATTTTCTCGAAAAGAGTTGTGTTTTTATCCTAACAAAATAATTATTATCTTGGTTACATGCGTCACTAGCCAGAACGGAAAACCCAGGAGTGTTCAGGTGTTTAAAGCTCCTGACAGGAAAAGGATCTATATCTACGCACAGTTGGAGTGAATGATTTCCCACGTATACGGAAACGTTTTAATAACGTTCTGAAACATATTTTGTCGAAATGAGTTGTTGTGTTTTTGCGACGCGCAAAATTTACGCAAATTTTTCAGGTATTTTCCACATGGAACTACAAGGGCATTGTAAACCTTTAAAACGTGCTTTCTGTCAAGAAGAAGTCGATTGCATTTCTCAAACGCATTTTTGGTACGTACCTGTATACAGACCCACCCTTATATTCCGTTATATTTGCATGGCTCCACTACACGCGTATATTAATGGCTTTACTGGTTAACTGCTTCGCTACAAAATGGAAGCATTTAATTATAAAGAGACCTGAACCCTCTGTACTGTGTAAGTACAATTATCATTGTTTAGTATCCAAGGCAATTTTGAAACAATTGTGTAAATTTAATACGTAATACATACCATCATACGTTTCCTATTCTCCCTACAGACACGGTTTAGAGACGATTTCATAATTTGATTTCAGTTTTTAATAAGAATAAGATGATAGCGCCATTGGTATATACCGAATGTTTCATTAACAATGAAGTTTTCGACGAACATAATTGGACACACTTTATTTACTTAGAAATTATTTCCCCCGAAAGATTTACGCAAGCACTCCCTAAAACATTGATTACCATTTATAATGAAAAATTTCTCAAGTATAATATACTTATGTATTACATATCCAAGGATCAAACTGATCCATAACCATCTTCCTTAATACACTCTCTACGAAGACGCATTTCAAAGTATCACATTTTAAACCACTTACTACAGAGTTATCGAGAATGATTATACACCAAGTGGCCAGTAATTTTTCGGTTTCATACGTTTATAGTATTCGATCATATATAGAATTTGACATTGGCGTACATTTGTTGTTCACAATTTTTTGCAGTCATTCTTTTAATTTTTGCTCCATTATTACAGCCGTTTCATCGTATTTCTGTGTAAGCTAAGCTAAGTGGAACATGATATAGCATAAAATAATAGTTTTAAGAATGCGCACCTTAAAACCTTTATACTACGCTACTGCCTGTAATGTTTTACGCACAACACCAACTGCTGTTATTTCGGTTGCCTGATTTGCTACTCACATGGTGTACAGGAATTGTTGATAACAATGTAATAACAGTAGGAAAATGCTTTACCAAGAAAAAAAGAAACAATTGTGTAGATGTATACGTAATACGATACCCAGAAACTGCAAAGGTATAAACCTTTAAAAACTTTAAAAGGGTAATTTTTGTTAGATCCGACTAAATTTTCTGTGCTACTTTAATTATCTCCATTACCGCAACCGATGGCCATAAGCTGTAATTTATATACAGTTTAGTTTGGAAACTATACAGCTTAATGAGGAGTCCCGTAACGTGTTAGAGTCGTTCTTGAAACTTGTCAGAGTCGTTGTGAAAAATGCTTTTTGTGCTACCAATAATTATATTAACGTTAAGGAAAACTTTCAAACTTGCGTCATTACTGAGGACGAGGATTACGTGCATATGTAGATATAAACTTTAACTCGATTACATCCTCAAATTACTCAAATTATGAATTATCTGTATATTTGTGTATCGAGTTCCAAGTAAAAATATTACGTGTTAACTGTCAACTACATTCGTGGGGTAAAGTTTTTACCCCACATATTTGCGTCGATAACTTTATAACTATTTCACCGTTCTTGTTCTGAGTCTGCCCCGAATATATTCCATTCTTGTTAAAAAAATTGATTAAAGCATATTCTGGGGAGAGATATGTTTTCTGTCCCATTAAGAAAGAAATCACTGTATTAACAATGCGTTATTTTTCAAAATATAAACAATTGTAATAGGGTAAAAATTTACCCCACGAAAGCACTAACGTTAAAGCGAAAGTAGTTAAGGGTTAACTAAATTTTTCAATGGAAGATGAGCAAAAATTTGCGATCGTTTAATACATAAATTTCTCGTAACCAGTTATCACGTTAGAATGTCCTTAAGAATCAAGGAATCTGGCAAATCTCACAATCGCCTCTATCGATTAACTTAAATGTTATTTGCTGAAATGCCTTTCCTTATTCCATGCCATTGCTCTAGCTTCTTTATTACACTTAGCATTGTCTTTCTTATAGCTCTATTAACGGGCGGTGCGCTCGCAACAAAATCCTCATTATCAAAGGCATGTACTCAATGCACAATACGATCTATTGACTAGAGGCGCGCTGAAAAGAATTAGCTTCGTGTCCTATGAGACAATGGGTGGGTTTACCTTTTCAATTTTATACCTATTTTATGGTTTACACGTACGTGTAAGGAACTTAGAGGTTGCAGATTTGCATTTAATGTAACTTCCTGTATATTTTAACGTGATATTTGACCGTTTTCGCTCTTTAACCGTTTGGCTACAACTGGTACACATGTCTACCATCGTTTTTCTAAATGTACGTAGAAACAAACATGGTTAATTTATATAGCAAAACGTATTTTACTGTTGGTGCATATATAACGAAAAAGGGGATTCCCCATGTAACAGCATTGTGCTTCGAAATTGAGTTATTTGTATTGTATCAAAGATGTTGTACGTTTTTGTGATTCCATCGAAAAGTGTTGCAAGACTATAACAGAAAATCTGTGTATTGTGGTTTTTAAAATGTCTTCTGGTGAGAATAAGTATAAAAATTGCTTTTATTGATTGATGGATGAATTTGAGGAAAATTTCAGAACGTTCCTGGAAAAATAGGACAGTTAATAAATAAAAAATTGAATGTTATTTTAAAAGGAAATAGCGATTTAAATTTGTTGCAACAAGCAAACCAAATTCTCCGTGGCGATTTAAATCCGGAAGTTGTAAATGTTTTAAAATATGCACTAACCACATTAGTTGACGTCGAACGAAGTTTTCCAACGTACAAATCGCTACTAGCGGATAGCAGACATTAATTTAACTATTGAAAATATTGAAAAACATTTGATTGTGAATTGTTTTTACAGGAAGGAATGTAATGTTTAATGTAGGAATGTAATTGATAGGTATCTGTTTAATAAAACCTGTTTAAATGTTATTAATGTTTGTTTCTTTCCATTGTTACTTCAAAATATATTCGACGTTCTGAAAATGTTTTTGAAACATATTTTACATATTCTAGACATTTTAGTAATATTTTGAACACATTTTGTTCATATTTAATTTTAGTCAAATCTCGAACATATAATCCGGTCTCTGGTTATTAATAATTTACATTTCGACCTCTTTTGGTACTTCTTTAGTTTTCAGGAATGTGTTTCGCTTTTCAGATTTTCGTATGTTGGAAAACTATTCAAAATGTATATGTATATATATACAGTTGCAATTTCCACACCAATTTAGATACCTCCATTGAGATCATCTACTTTGTACTAGTAGTTAAAAACAAGAAAGCGAACCAGCTTACTATTCGACTGCATCAATTATTACACGTACCTAAATACATGAATGCTTTCGTTAATGTCGGTATAATAAGATGCATACTAAATGACCCGATAAATATACAATTAATTTGTAATATAGTAGCTTTATACGGTAATGTACACGTCAAGTATTATAACGAATTTCTATTCAATTTGATATACGTTATGTACCCTACAATGTAATAAATTTCCACCTAAAATGAGTTCGGAATTAAATTAAATTGCGCAACAAATTAGAATTTAATTATGTTGATAATTTCTGTATAGAATGGGAAATATTAGTTCAATTAATTGTTTTCAAATTCACTTTAATCATATTCTTATTAGAGCTCGTTCGGTCCTTTTGTTTGCCGTTTGTTAGACGGACGCTTTTGAAAGATACTATCCAGATCAGAGTTACATTTGATTAGTTTTTATGAGGCTCTTCGGGTGCCTTCGGTAAAGTAAACGAAAGATAAAATTTTATTAAGTACATCGCTAAGGGGACCATTTTAAAAACGGATTCATTTGAAACATTTTGGCGAAATTTCCTCGGAACATAAAGTATTGATTGTATCGCTCAAAGTTTACGTCCAAACTGATCCATCTTAGATTTAATTAGGAAGAGTGTGCTGCTTAAGATAACATCGACTTCATTCATAAATTGTATTGAAGAAAGGCAATTAAAATAATTAAATGCGGGCACTACGTAATATACCCGGCATTCCGGAAATTAAGTCGCAACAAAATTATATTAAATAGAATTAATTGCAATAATATAATTAGAGCTAATGGGATTATCAATATTAAAGCTATGTAAATTACTTCACTCCAAACGCCCAAATCAAAACCGATAGAAAACAAGGAAACTTTTGCCGCAATTGGCTTGATACTTTTTGTTTTTGTCACGGCATAAATAAATTAAAATCGATAATCCATAATTTTATTCATCGACATCAACCATACTGACGCTAGCATATGCAAATTGAAAATTAGTTTTAATCCCATTCCATTACACTAACACTAACTGAATTCCGTTGTGTTCCGAACAACGGCAGATCTGGAAGGGCTTTAATAGAAATGCGATATATGTATAATTGACCATGTTTCCGTTTAACTCAATTATGCTTCCTTTTATTTCTCTATCTATGTGGAAGCCTATACGCTAACGGAATAGTTGTTCTTGACAGTTTCAAGTAAGCGACTCCCGCCTCGTAATTTAATTCTAAACTGACAAATTTTCAAAGAAAATATGTACATATACGGATAATGTACCCAAAATAGTACACGAATATGGAGTAGCTTAAATTGATTTGCGAAGAGCTGAAGCCGGGCTTTAATTAGATGATTTTTGACATGCCCTCTGATACGGCGCGTGTTGGTTACACGCAAACTTTCACTGCTACTCTATACAGCACAACATGCTTGCCAGTTTATGACAACTATCACAATAGATTATTCTAGTTCAAATTTCAACAATACTAGATAGGGAAGGAGGTTAATTTGAAATTCATACGGTAGGTTTCACTTGTAAACGTTTCATTTGTCATTAAAATTGTTGGTAAAAAGTGAATACACTTCTTCTGGTATAAAAGTCGGTGTTCCAACATTTCCTAACTTTACGATTTTATGACTGCTCCAAGTCAGAGCCAGTTACTCCATACCGCAATCAAATTGGAAAATGATGCTAACAACCAAAATCTAAAGGTGAAGAATTACTTCCAAACCAAAACGTATTATTACAACCAAATATTCAGGACATTACCATGAATTTGAATCCAACCTAGACTGATGGCCTTAAACATTTCCACTATCCAAACTTAAAGCAGGGAAGGAATTATTTTCGAATGAGGCTTCTACATCCTCAGCTAATTCCCAATCGAACAATATGTGCCCCAAATTCACATCGTGAGTTACAAAAATGTTTGCTTCGTAATGAATTATTATTCCGTCAACGAAAATCAGCGATTTGAAATTTTAAATGGCACACTGAAGGATGGCAAGCTATCGTTTCAAATAATTAGCAGTGCGATTCGGTCAGCGTTTGGAAGAGAAAAAGACAACGTGAAACAGAACAAACCCCTATTTTTAAACGACTCGCTTCTCTAAACCCCGACTCAACTCACCGGAGGAAAAAGCTAAGTTAATGTGGGCGAATTTCGACAACACGGCCAAATATTAATTAGAGTTCGGCAAATCCTGTAGGCGTTAAAAAAGCTAGGCTTTTTCTGCGTTTAATGTCACCTGAAACACGTCCGTTTAAATATTAAGTAAGATACGAAATGGTGCTTTTATAGAAATCCAAAATGTAGTTGTCAATGCAAGGTCAACATAAATATTTTTAAAATCCAGAAAGGAGATCGCCTTTAAAGTTGTACTTGTCTGTGTATAAATGTTAAATGTCGTTTTCACTTTCAATGTCTTAATCTATATTACTAAAGATTCAATTAAGCATGCAAGAACAAATCGTTTAAAGTTTAAAGTTCAGTTATTTTCTTCATAAAAGAACCTACAACCCTTGGATCTACATCCACGCATTAATGTAGGATGATAAAATCCATTTTGATGCTTAACAGCTCCACGATATTTAAATACAAAATGTTTGTATTGGACAAACAAACAGTTGGATATCCTGCTGTTTGTGCAATAGTAAAACGGCTGAACAAGTTTTCAAGTTATACTTCTGAATTTGCATTTTTGAGTGTATTCAACGTGTGAAAGCTCTTTTCAGATTTCATTACGGTCCCCTCTAGTTTTGCGAAAGAGAAAACTACTGCAATGACGGTCATTGTTTTGTAATGTTCAAACTGGTTACTTTCAGTATAGATAAAAATTATTATTTGCTAATAATGATACCTCTTAGATACTAATACCAATCGGTGTTCTATAAAATGAAAGTAAAACGGCTGCATATAACTAAGTTTTGTGACATTGCAACTGACACTGCAGAGCATATACCATTCAAATGCGTAGCTTTGAATAATAAAATATCATGGAAGGGCTGCTGGTAAGTTTTGTCGCCGCGGCAACTTTCTTTCCCCAAGGACTCATAGAGTTTCTGAAAAGTCCAGAAATTCAAGGCTTATGAATAGATGAGAATTTGTATTACAAAAAATTTTTTATCAGGTAGAAGTACTTGAAAGGTACACGGTGTCAAAAGAACGGATTGTATATTTACATTCTTCATTCGCGGACCCGCTCTTCGTGTAGTTCATTGCTGTTGAAATGGCAATAACAAATATGCCCTCGGACAAATTTCCATTACACTCGCAATAATGTTGTTAAGTCCTTATTGTAAATAACATTCGATATGGTTTCACACATATCAAGCAAGGGAAAGACAGGGATCGCAGATATTTATATAAAAATGGATTATATAACTCACTTACCTTACATTGACGCCCTACAAAAATTTCTCGAAAATAACATTCTCTTCTTTGAACTACAAGAAAGAATGGCAGAAACGCATTGGACGGCCGAGAACTTCTTTTTCCGACATTTCAACAGGCACCTGATAAAGAGATAGAACAAATTTTGAATTCTAAACATCATCTCAGGATACTCAAATGTAATGGTGCATTGCCTACTGTATATGAATTTTCGGAACCTACAGTTATCTTTTTATTTGTAAAAAAGATATTGGCGAATTGGAAAAATAGTGGAATTGTTCCAGACCTAAAAACGCAAATGAAAATTACAATAAACAATATTAAAAAATTCTTGTCAGAGCTCATTTTCCACGCTTACACATCTTAATTCATTAAATATATTATAAGAAATAAATTATATCTTGGAAAAAGGAAAATAATATCTGAAATTCATTAATATAAAGAAAGTAAGACTACAATATCACCGCTATCACAAGCATTATTTTGTTCATCATCTTGTGAAATTATTTCTGTAGTCTCCTGTGTTGATAATTCAGTAGTTTTTAGAAGGAAATTTTCGTTAAAGATATTATTTATAAAAGATACAGAAAGAACAACGTTAAATTGGAACGAAATAAGAAGATACAATCAATATAGGCCGAGTTATACAACTTCAGATACTTACATATTTCGAAAAGTAAGTCGTTCTACTTACAATTAGTGAAACAAAATAGAAAAGAAACGTCGCTCGTGAACTTCGGTCCAGCTCTAAAAAGATTGCACTGGACTGCCTCACAACACACAGTATTGTGCGTTTATTGTATGCAACGTTAACAATTAATCATCCTTCAACGACCGGCGTTCCTCGTTTCTGTTTTTCCTTGTTGTACAACTAGAATCGAAATACGTTAGGATCTCGTTAGGAATACGAAAAATTAAATAGAAAATTAGGAAACTGGAAAGGAAAAATGTTAAGAATTAGGAGAAGACTGACTTGCAACAGCTCAAAAAGGTTAATATGGTTACGAGCTAGATGGGAAAAAGGGAAAAAGTAAACCGAGAAGGAGACGGAGAGAAACAGTGAAACACGATCAAGAAGAAACGTTTACTAATATCTAATATTCGATTCGCCTTTTTTGGAATTTTTGTTGTCTTATCCGTACAAATTAACCCAACCAGGAAGGCAGGAAATACGACACTTTTTCACCCGCTGTGTATAAATGTTTAAATATTAATTTTAATGCTTAATTAGGTGGCTATTTTTGTGTCCCATTGCATCCTCAGTGGGCAATATTTATTACCAACATTACCGCATGCGAGGCGTTACGAGTCCTTGTATATACAGGCGTGCAAAATTAATCTGTCTGGATAAGAATTGGGAAATTGTAGGTGTAGATTTTAATAGGTTAAATTAATTACGTGAAGTACGAAACTCTGAGTAATGATACGCTTATATGTATATATACGTATATATACATAGATAATAGATACATAGGCATATAAAAGCGGAAGGTACGTAGACCTATGTACATATGTACATATCTCTATGTATGTTTATGTACGCGGCTTCCTCCACGCTACTTCTGCAGATAAAGGCAATAGATCATAGGAGGTATGCTAACAAATAAATCCTACATCAGCCGCCGGGTGAAAGATGACACCTACCTCTTACGCTTTGCTTACAAGAAAGTAAACATATATGCAAATATTATCTATAATAAAATTATATTATATTGCGTTTGCTTTACGCAGATCCCAATACTGGATATACCCCGTGTATATATGTATGTAACGTTAAATATATGTACGTTCTCCATGTACACAGGAGACGAATATACACGTATCCCTTCATGTACACTACCGGTCATAAGTGGGAGATTATTCAAATAAACGATATTTTATCGTTATGAAAATATGTGCATTATTAAACTGTAAATACCAGATAGATATATGACCTTTTTGCGGTCTAAGCACATTCAGGTAGACGGATTAGATGAAGGCCAGTTTCTCGGTAATGTTTATTACGACCGATCATCATAAAATACGATAAAAGACGACACGCGCATTTCAAAACAGTGAAAAATTTAGCTTGCATTCAGCTTTCGTGTTGCAAGCAGTGAATAGTAAACGAGTAACGTTGTTTTTACAACTGTTCAAGTTATTTGCATAAGTACAGGATAAAGTTTTATTTTATAATTTCTATTTGACTTGTTTTTATACTATTTTGAAGGAGGGTAAACACTTATGGCCGGTAGTGTACAAAGGGAAAACTCTGCTTTCAGGCACTGCTATATATCGGGGATGAATTGATTAGCTACCCTTTGTATTAATTAAAGCAAATTAGAAAGCATTTTGGTGGAGGTGCCTGTAACATAAAATTTACTTCAAATTATAACAATAGAAAATGAGTTAATTGCTTCAGTGGATACAACTTTAATAACTCGCTCTATTAGCATCTTATGTTTTTAATCTTTCTTTAATTCGAATGACATATTTGATATTTTTCACGGTGCGCCAATTTAAACTCAAATCCTTTTCAACCCCTGGTGCACCTTATCGACCTTTAATTCTACGTACATACATGTACCTACTTTATTGAATTGAATTATATCTTTTCATTTTTAAAGCCTTTATTTTCCCTCTCGAAAACTTTCCTTCTTGGGACTTGAAACGAATTGTTGTAGTTCGAAACGACGTCAAGCGGCTCAACGAGTTAATTGGGAGTATTAATCACTTTTTATTGGTAATTCCCGGAATTGTTATGCCGTAAAGTGTTAGCCCGATTTCATTTCGAAGTTGTAATTATGGCAACATCTATTACTTGCCTTAACAGCTCAACGTTTGGTTTAATTTAATACTGCTACGTAGCCATGAACACGAAAAGAAGCAGAAAACCGTTTATATATACGATTAATTGTCTCTACACACTTGTGACATGTAATTCTTCTTTACCCCCTTTCCCTCTATGTAACTGGAACGAAGTAGTACAATACAAGTGTATTTCTAATGTTTCTACACACGTAAGACACATGCGTAAATGTATGGTTGATTCTAGGTGATCCCACTGGGACATTTCAGTTTCGTAGTTTGATCCTAATACGGAAGCAAGCCACGACATCTGACCATCTATTACAAGAGCGTCTTCAAAACAGGCACAAAACTAATTACCTGCAATTACCAAAAGTGATTAACGGCAATACCTTGGCCCAGGGAATAAACTCAACTTAATCACGCCCCAGGAACGGGCCTAATACGGCTCCTTAGGTCTTTTTGTTTCCTGTCTTTAATATATAATGAATCTACTACGGAACACTAAATATTGTCGGTAGTTTTCGAGGCTAATTTGCACCCTATTATTTACGATATTCGATACAAAAATTAACTGAGGGATTAGTGAAGGAAAATGGAATTAATTTTGGCGAAATTATCGTGGATTTGGAAGTATTAACGACTCAGAATATTATATTACTAATTATATTAATATATCTCTTCCCTTTATTAGAATATATTTATTACAAAATATATTTTTCTTCGTATCTGGATTTTTTCAAACACGAGGTGTATTAAGAGGTATCTTCGACTAGAAGAAATATTCCATTTATTATTTCTATTGTATTATCAGACACTGGATTATATGTTCGAGATTTGACTAAAATATGTAGATATATAGATCTTAAATATGAGCACAAGAATGTCTAGAATATGTAGAATATATTTTGAGGTAACAAGGAAAAGAAACAAATTTAAACAGGTTTTATTAAACAGATACCTATCACTTACATTTCTACATTAAACATTACATTTTTATTCTTAGAAACCATACCAAAATAATATTTGCTCTTCGGTACTGAACATGATATTTCGTTTGAAAGTTTAAAAGCAATCAACAATTTCTTAGAAAAATGTAGAAACATAAATTTCTTGGAAGAAGCATTAATCACTATTTAAGTAATATTTATTTTATTATATTAAACGAAACCTCGGTAATCGCACAATGTCAATTTCCTAGGAAATGGTCTACTATATTTTATATAAAAATAACGCGATTTTCAGACGGAAAAGTATGTCGAATAATTTCAAATATGTTAAAATATTCGAAATATATGGAGAAAAAGATGTAAATGAATGAAAAAATTGTAAATATGTAAAATTAAATTAGTGCTAAACGCTTTCATTTACTCTAGTTCGTGTAGATCTTAAAGCGTTCAATTGTACCGTTGATAGTTATCGATATGCAAAAAACTGAATATTATCAAATATTTTGCGTGCGTTTGCTTGTACCCTTAAATAAGCACCCAATCTACACTCTTGCAGACAAGTACCTATATTTTCTTCGCAAACACGTTGAAATTATTGAGAAAGTATTAATGTTGACAATATAATATATCGGACAACTGTGCGTTATAAATCACGAAACTCATAATTTCCTTCAGCCATGAAAAGTTGGCAATAACAGCTTGGACATCGATCAGTAACCGAAACATTCCGAAAATAGTCGAACAATTACGGTTTACCATTAAAACTGGGAATATCAGATTATCACAAGGCGAAAGATTTCAATATTTTGGCGAATGAAACGTCAGATTTCACGCTCTGAGGATATAATTTCCTCGCACTTGCGAATCATGTTCCGGGAAGCCGGAGGAGGGAGGAGGGAGAGGACGTGAGCTCAGTTATCCCAGCTTAAACAACGTAAATTACGTACTGGGGTAAAATTAACGAAATCCCTCATATTATTACAGCTTAAAATCACAATTAAAGAAGATCATTTTTCTAAAATGTACAAACAGTAATTTTGGGGTAATTTCCAATAGAATGACGGATTTAATATAATATTATTATATACCTATATATATATATATATATATATATATATATATGTATATACCAATAGGTAATTTGAAATTAACGAAATCTGGATCTGCATGCAAGCGCAGATCCATTGGGCAAGCTAAACAGACCCGCCTTTAACATGTAACCATCCAAAAAGGGAAGAACAAGAGATCCAAGCAGCAAGTTGATATAATCGGGATACCAGAGCTTGGGTAGCACAATAGAAATACGCCAAATCCAACTTTATTAATGATCTCGATTGGACAAAGAAAGAACGGGCCCCAACGAAATAAATAATATAAATTTAAAACAATTAACGATTTCCCTTACCGTAGTTTATAGTTTGGATCTGATACTCTTTTTAATCAATAAGCCAACGTGGTTTTGCAGTTAAACCAAATTACGAGCGAGACATGAACGTGAATTGTATTTTTCAAGAAGAAAAGTGGATTTTAATTAAAAGCCGTTATCCGTGTGCAAATATCACATGATAACGTAAGTGGTATGTTTTGTATTTAATATCTAGATTGTTAATTAAGAAGTTAATTTATGATGCTAGCTAGCGTATTTGTTTAGTAGGAAATAGATTTCTCGCTTTCACTGACACTATGATACGTGCCAATCAAGCAACGCCAATAAAGAAATCAAACTTGTCATGAATTTTGATATCGCAATGTTACTTCACATCGTCTATGCCAGAAGTCGCAAATTCTGTACGGACGTATTCAGAAGAGAGAAAAAATGAAATTTGGACAAAGTGCAACACCAGATATGTAAAGCTTCATTCTATACATTTATTCTTTACCATCATTGCTGCAACAAACAGCAAAAGCTTCCAGATTGCAGCTTCAGGCAGTGCAAGTATACTTCATGTGGTGGAGAAAATTGTATTTTGATTTCGCAGTAACATTTATAACCCCGCTTAGTGGCTGTCTCTTACCTCCAATATGTTGTTGCAAAATGTAAGGAAATGCCACTAAGGGGGCCAGGATCGGTACAGTATACGTATGTATACGGCTCGCTGCCTTCCAGGCATATGGAAGACACCGTTATCTGCACGTTATGCTACCAATAGAAGTGATCGAAGGAAACAGGAATTTTGAAAAGTGACGGCATCAGATTTTTAAGCTTAATGCAGTAAAAGAACATAGATTTTCAGGCAGCAAAGTACAATGCTATCCCCAAGTTATGCGAATAAACTCGGAAGAAGTGGAAGTAATAACTTTAACAGTAATAACTTTTATCACCGTGCAACTGCACGTGCTTTTTCACTTAGTCGGAATATACTTTTGTTCACACCTCAGACTAATGAATGTCTTCGGAGAAAATCAAAGCAAGTGCTACTAGAAATCAATTGAACTGATCTCTCTTCTATGGCGATTGTATTGTTGAAGTTGAAGTTGCAAGACGCGTTGTAGCTTTTTCGATTGATCGACTGCGTTGAAAACTTGTTCATTTTCTTCTTAAGACTCGCGCGCGTCGGAAACCCACACAATACAAATTGCGACTAATTGCAAATGATGTGAAATTAGTATCAGCTAGGGTATTGTTAGTTAATAATATTGAGAGACAAACCAACACTTGTTTCGATAATTTTCAGGGCATAACCGTTACCATAAGTGCAAATGCATACATACTCGTACATCGCTTGAACCGTTGAAATTTCGTCTTTTACAGATTCAAATCGCGAGCCTTTGGGACATCTTCTTCAACGCGTAAACAATTAGTCACAGACAATACGTGGGAACAGATAAAGAATATAAGCGCACGTTATCAAGAGTACTACACAATACAACAGACCGGTATGGGACCTTATCAACGCTAATTACTTATTATCAGTTAAAGTGCACTTGCAGTTTCATAATACACCCCCTGTGGCATGCTAAAGGGGTAAATTAACGTTTCGCACGCGATCCGGTTTGTTTGGTAAGTGACTTACAACCCTTAACCTAGGAGAATGGAACGGTTGATGTCATAGAAAATTGGAAGCGACCTGTAACTCGAATTACTTCGTTTAATATTTAGTTATAATTACGTAGTATATTATTACGTGACGATAATACCCTGTAGGACCGCAATCTAATCGTACTATCATCACACCTCAAAATTAGCGAAGATTTCGTAACATATCGCCTATATTTACTCCCCATTGTATATCAGAAACTGGCGAAATATTTTACACTAGGTACGCCAAGATAATAAAGGATGACCAGATAACGGCCTCGACTTCTGCTCCCTTCCGATATAATTCTGTTGAATGTGATTGGACAATTGGCTTTAATAAATAATGTCTCTCAAAGAGTTTTATTTGGCAGAAGAATCAAGATAGTTCCCAGCACGGGGAAATAAAATTCCATTCGATACGAGCGCTGCTATATAAGTCGGAATTAGGGGAGGTTTCTATTTATTTATAGTGTGATTATTTTAAGATATACGCATCGGGACGAATCGATTACGAGGTTTCAGACGTGCGAACTCACCTCAACTTATGCACGCAAGTACAAGGGCACGACAATCTCTGTATACATAAGTACTTTTACGTATAATTCTATATGTGATTTGTAAATTTCCAATTAATAAATCTTTGTCTTCGTATCATTCTGCTATTTCTTGTGAGAGGCCAAGGTAAATTGATGGACTCTTCTAAATGAAAATAATAAAATACACAATTGCATATCAATAACTATCAACGGTACAATTGAATTCAAGATCTACACGAATTGGGGTAAAACAAGCGTTTAACACTAATTTAATTTTACATATTTAGAATAATTTGGCTTTTTCTCCACATATTTCGAATATTTTAACATATTTGAAAATCGCGTTCTTTTAATAAAAACCTATACTACTCGATTTTCGGGGAAATTTGCATTGTACGATGTTCCGTTAAATATAATAAAATAAATATTACTTCAATAGGGATTAATGCTTTTTCCAAGAAACTTATGCTTCTGCATTTCCTAAGATATTGTTAATTGCTTTTAAACTTCCAAACGAAATATCATGTTCGATACCGAAGAGTAACGATTATTTTGTTACGGTTCCTAAGAATAAAAATGGGAAATTAGACGAATAAAGGTGAGTTCTGATTGGTTAAAAATAATTAGGTAGAGGGTGTATACGTTTCTAGATATTTTAGGAATATTTTCAACATATTTTGCTCATATTTAAGACATACATATGTACATATTTGGTTCAAATCCAGAACATGTAATCCGGTCTCTAGTCATATGCATATCTCAAAAGTGGTATTTAATTTATTAACGTATAATGGTAAACACCTGTATGTACGTGATTGTGGCTTGATTCAAACTTGAAAAGAATAGTACAAGAATGTCTTCTTTCAAAGAAATTACTCAGGGGTAACGATACACCTTTCTGAGGAAAAGGACGAGGGGTGTCGTCTTAATAAAATTTAATTTATAGCCGAAGACAAAGGGGTAGTTAAATTTAACTTCACAACAGTTCAAGAATCCTTTATGTCGGACAAAAGTAAATAAATCACAAACATAAAGACAAAAATAAATAGCGCCATCTGGTGCGTCACGTTCCAGTAAAATAATTATCCCCAATCAAAGGAAATTTGGCGTCAAACTTCCTCGAGATTTTCTTTGAAATAGCGCACAAAGTATTATGTCAACAGTTTCCCCTTTTCTTAAATTCCCTTTTTCAAAAGAAAGAAATAGACCGGGCAAAAGAGAAGTAAAATTGCGGTGTATATCTATACGTGAAAATAAAATATTTCGTGTTTCGTAAGTTAAATACCTACGTACATTAACATCTGCTCGAAATCGATTTTACATTGTAATGTACGAATGCTAAACGAAAATCCTCTATCACGAATCTTTAGGGACGATTTTTATTCAATTTATTTTCGATATCACCAACATACTTTTTTGACGGGAGTCTATTTACGCTGAGTTAAACTCTTGCTTTGTTTGTTCAATGTACGTACATATGTACATACATACACCTCCAGGATCCATACATTTTGAAAAGTTTATAACGGTAAGATCGCCTTAAAAATTTCCCTAATACTCGAAGAAAGTTACATATGTATGTACAACGGGATCATTGAATCGACTAAAAGGAAAAAATGTATTCATTTGCGATGGAAGTGATACAACTGAAACGACCAAAATCACCTGCTTAAAATACATACTTCGGTGGCATTCAATAATTTTCAGCGCCGGAGACAGCAGCAGCATTGAAGTGAACTGACTTAAGAACTCATTAGTCCTTAATGGGATATTCATTTAGGTGTTATAGAGAGTTGTTTCCAAAGTTGTCCCGAAGTTTTTAATTTTGGTTTTGTAATTAATCGTATTTAGGATTTCTTCACGGTTTACTACCTTCCCAAAGCTTATTTTCCAACAAAAGGATTACATTTTGTGTCCTTTTATTTGCGCGAAAACTGGTCTAATTTACATTTGTTGGTGTAATACGTCCCGTTTCGACAATAAGATTCGTCTATACGACTTGCTAATCTAATTTACTCGTGAATTTTATTTAAACTTCAGCGACAGTCACTTTCTTTCATAATTCTATTCATAATTTATACAAAACGAAATTCGAGGTTTATTAACTCTTTAAGTATTCGTATTCGAAACAATATCTTGATCGCTCTTAAATAATATTATTATTTGAAATATATCTATATTTCTCTTTTTACCCGAATTTTTTGACACGATTTTGATTTAACGAAAGTAAGTGCTAAATCGTCGTCATACATTAGCGATGTTTCCAAAGAGAAGAAAAGCTTTGGTAATGTGGATTGACGATAAATCACAAAAAAGAGTACCAGTAGATGAAATTACTATCAAGCAAACAGCATTCATCTCAGTCAAACCAACCAGAATTTTCTGCAAGTACAAGGTTGGATAACAGGTTTTCTTAAACGACATGCTCTCCACAATTAAAGGAGAAACTGCGTGTGCAGATAACTTGGCTGCCAAGGAATTTCCTCAAAAACTAAAACTAAAAATTTTTGAAGATGGAGGATACACCCCAGATCAAGTTTGGAACGTAGAAGAAAGTGGCCTTTTTTGCAAAAAGATGCCTAGCAGAACTTATGTTGCAAAATCGCAGGAAACTGCTGGTGGTTTTAAAGTAGCAACGGACCGTGTAAGATTGTTGTTCTGTTCCAATACTTCGGGAGCCTTAAGACCACGCTCGATGAAAGGTGTAGATTTCAATAAATTGCCCCAATTCACTAGATTGCAAACAAAAAGGCCTGGCTAACCAGTGCAATCTTTACAGAATGGTTTCAGAAATACTTCATCCCAGAAGTTAGACGCTACATGAAGACAAAATGTCTAGAATTTAAAGTTCCTTTAATTCTAAACAATGCACCTGGCCATTCGGAGCATCCAAATGTGCAATTTTGTTTTTCCCTCTAACACTACATCCTTAATACAACCACTAGACTAAGGGATAATTGCTACATTTAAAACGTACTACATAAAACGTTCGTTCCTATACGTGCTACACAAACTAGGCCATAATGGGGATTTAACCAGCATTGATGGTTAGGTGAATTAAAGCCATCAACCTTGAATTCATGTTGGAAAAATATTTGGCCAGAATGTGCCAAATGCAAAGATCCTGATCTGGTCATCCATAACAACGCTGCTTTTACTGACATCAGAACGCTGGCACATACAATTGGTGGAGATGGATTCGATGATCTATCATTTGCCGATATAGAAGAATTATTAGTTGATAATAGCTTGAGTGAAGATGAAATTATAGACCACACCCTTGAGACTCATTATGACAGGGAACATAGGGATAATGACGAAGAAAATCCTCCCATTTTAAATGCAACTCCATTTTGACCAACATGATCATGATGAGGAACGAGCTGCAAAATTTCAACGTGAACTGAAATCATTAATGGCATCTTACAGGGAACTTTATAACGGTTTATCACGAAATCAAACACAAGCTTTAAAGACTGATTTCCTTCTAAAAACTACTGAATTATCAACACAGGAGACTACAGAAATAATTTCACAAGGTGATGAACAAAATAATTCTAGTGATAGCAGTGATATTGTAGTATTACGCAAACGGATGCGTTTATTGTCAAAAAGTGACAATGCATAAAATTTTGTTATGTTTATATCATTTTTACTTTTATTATATTAATGAATTCCAATGTTTTAGCGTTCTGAGAATATAGCTATTAACTCGAGAGTTGTTTCTTCATTGACCTGAAAGTAGAGAAGATTATCATTTTAACGCTATATTGAAAGTACATATGTATATGTATATTCTGTCGTGAAATTGCACAAAAATTTTCCGCGAAAGATTTACGGTATGTACGAGTAGATTACGGTCAGCGTTTGTTAAAAGGCACTGTATACGCAAACACATCACGATCAATACACATAAGATATGAGCATGAAAAGCTTTTCACGTCCACTTTTAACGAAAAAGCACAAATACAATAGACAACTGCGCGTGTTCGGACATTTTCAGTTAGAAACCACTGTATACACGCACATGTGATGATTGTATGATAAAAGGACCACAATACGAAACTGTGCATATTCTATCCCGGTCGCGTAAATGTGTGGAATAGGGAAATATCCAACATGCGTGAATACATTTATTATACGTATTATACACTACAAATGGTCTTGCAAACAAGGAACTACAAATCATTTGTAATGCGTATTTGTATTGCGCTGTAATTTAAGTGATAAATTCCAAGGGTCGGACATTCCCGCTTTGAACTTTCCGATGAAAAGGCCTTTCCTTACTTTAACATGCGAGTCTTCGCGTTTGGGCAAGAAATTAATACATACGGTTTAATAAAGTGTTATAGTACGTAATTATCTTTTCAGAAATAAAGGTTTCGGATCAAACTTCTTCTGCGAAAGTATATTGCTGACATCTGCAGTTTATAATGAAAGTAAACGTCTGGAAGGGCAGATCGACCCCGGTGATTATTAGAAGCGTGAACAAAAAATAATAATGAGGTTGTAGTTTATACACTGACATTGAGTCAAAACATAAAAACATAATTCATTTGACTTCATAAAATATACGATTACTGAATTGAACACAAAAGGTGACTGTCACTGTTCATCTTTTTACTCTGTTGCGTTAAAAAGGAAGTGTCATAGCGTGTCATTTTATAACGCAACTATCATTAAATCGTTGCTTCCACGTAGATGTTCTAAACACAGTGAATGCTTCGCCTTTCTATTAACCACTCTGACATACATACATCAAACTTTCGTATTCGTCTTGGTTTTCCTTATAGTAGTGGTTGCTGATTAGCACAGGTGATTAGCGATGGATAATGACAGTGAACGGCACATCAGCTGCACACCAGAAGATGTAATTGAATCGGCAACTGCCCCAACAATGAATCTTCTGCCAGAGAAATCTAAAGAACAGTATTTAAAAGAATGCAATTAGAATTGCATGGAGTGGCATACAAGAAAAGAGCTTTTCCGAGCTTTTGCTAGCTTGCTTTGGAACGAAATACAAGATGTGGAAGTCTTCAACACTTTAGTCGATTTATTCAAAGTTGAAGGGCTCACGCTAATAGTAAATAACAATGTAGACATTACTAGGATTTATGAAAAGAGCGGTATAATTGGAATTTAAGATTTACTCTCCAACAATGTCTGCAAAAATAACTATGAAGATATCTACGTATCAACCCTTGATTCAGTTTAAACTTAAACTTTCTTGCAAGTCTGTTTGTTCGAGAAGTGTTATTAAAATCATGGCTTCTACAACCAGACGTAGTTGTGTTAATCACCCAGATGTTTTTTTGTTATATGTGTGGCGAATACATATTAAGAGAGAGTAGAAAACCAACTTGTAAGTTTGTGAAAAAGGCACACATGACCTATTTTGGTGTTCACTTAGAGGATCAAGATAAAACTTGGGCGCCACATGTTGCCTGCAAATCGTGTGTTGAGAACCTGCACCAGTGGACAAAAGGACAAAGAAAGTGTTTGAAATTTGGGATTCCAATGGTATGGAGGGAACCCAGAAACCATTTTGACGATTGTTACTGTTGTCTAGTGAATATAGAGGGTATTAATCGGATGATCGACATAAGTGGACATATCCCAATTTGGATTTAACGAGAAGACCTATTCCACATTAGGAAGAAATACCAGTTCCAATATTTAGTATCCTACATATATTACCAGGGGATGATGACGAAACGTCTTCTTGCGAACATGACAATAGTGGCTTTGAAGGAGACTCAACATGTCCAGAAAGGTTTACCCAGGGAGAATTGAATGACTTTATTAGAGATTTAAACCTTTCAAGGGAGTTTTTGGAGTTGCTTACTTTTCTACTTAATGAAGAAAATCTTCGTTTTCCGGAACCAAAAATTATGTATTACCGTAACAGAGAAAAACATCTTCTGCCATTTTATTCTCAGGAAGATAACTTGGTATTTCGACATAAAAGGACTGTTACAAAAAATGAGTATATCGGAGGACACATCAACTGATTGGCGATTTTTTATAGATAGTTCCAAAAGAAGTCTGAAATGTGTCCTGCTACACAATGGAAACGAATATGGAAATATTTCAACTTGGCGTTCAACAAAGATGAAAGAGGATTATAAAACAATATAGCTACTTCTGAAAAAAATTAACTATTACACAAATGGGTGGATGATATGTGTTGATCTAAAAATGGTAAATTTCCTTTGAGGACAACAATGTGGATATACAAAATATCATTGTTTCCTGTGTTTTGGGACAGCAATGCGAAAGATCAACATTGGATAAAAAGAAATTGGCTTAACAGAGACGCTCTAGTAAAGGGAAGAAGCCAATGTCATTAATGAAGCATTATTACAACAAGAAAAATAATTTTTCCTCCCTTGCACATTAAACTAGGGCTAGTGAAACAATTTGTGAAAGCTTCAGATCAAAATGGTCTTTGCTTTCAATACTTGGCAAATCAATTCCCTGCAATAAGCAGCAAAATATGTGTTGACCAGTGTATCGGACGGGTACGGGAAGGGAAGAACTGTATCTGATACCTGCATTTTCACCGAGACATTTGAAAATGGACTAAACTTGATGAGCATTTATAAAAAATATCAAATCCAACGATTTTTTGCAATATAAAAATGGAAAATGCAGAAGCTAGGTTGTAACCCAAAAAAACTACGTCGGGCATGTTTTTCCACGCCCTTCAGCGCCTGTATCGGGGGATTGTGATGGCGATTTGAGAAATCGAGCACAGTTACCGAGGGCTATGTAGACAACTCATTAGAAAATAATATGGATTCAGGCCTGAAAACTTTAGCGGGTAACTTAGTTTGGCTCGTTTAACCCTTTAAGCTTTTTAAACTGTAGACAATATCATCCCTTTAAATGAGTGAAACTATTCTGTTTCGAAACTAATTGTAATGTTATCCACACGCGGATATTCGTTTTGTAAAAACGGAAATGTGCAACAATAAACGTACTTATACCCCGGATTTTTTTCTGCTTTTA
The DNA here is from genome assembly GCA_038088585.1 of Chrysina gloriosa. NCBI lineage: Eukaryota > Metazoa > Arthropoda > Insecta > Coleoptera > Scarabaeidae > Chrysina > Chrysina gloriosa. Next base: position 6,976,520 of record CM076096.1, read on the forward strand.
CAGTATGACTATGACCTAGATTTAGAACCAGAAATAAAAGTACATATAACACTAATTTAGTGAATTCCCGGTTTTGCAAATCGGTCTTCAAACATTGTTCGAAATGGAAAGACGAAGATACGAAGCTGTCGATATAGAGCACGTTTTGGCAGTATGTAGTCATAGAATAAATTTTATATTATATTTCCCTTAGCACGTCTACCTCTGCGTTCCATATCCTTAACAACGAGAAAAAGTATTTAAAAGTTAACTCAACTTCGACGAAAGCCTAGATTTTGGCGCTACGAAAACTGGTATTTTTCCGAATCAGGAAACCAACGGCAGTAAGTCAGGGAAAGTAAACATATTCAGTAATGGCTAAAAATAGCCATTAAGTAAATGTTATTTTAAGGGATAAAATAAAGATTTTCGAGATGAGTTAATGATGGCAGTGTTTATTTTTCGACGTCTCCATACTGACTAATTGCTTTGACGTTGTCGCATTTATTATCTTTGAGAAGTGTCGGTTACTTTATTAAAATTGCCAAGCTTCAGAGCGCCGCTTTCCACCGACGCCCCGGGCTGTTACCGCTCTCCCCATATTATACGCTCCAATGATTTTTACAAAAGATCTGGGCCGATAACAATTTACCTATCCCCGCCGTTCCTGATATAAATTTTTACGTCCGTACCATCTTTATACGCGGGGAAGGTTATTAAATTCAAGTGCTGAAATTAATCACTCTCTTTTTGGAAAACTATATTTTTAAACTCCAGGAAGTAAAATTAAAATGGAGGGTGAGAAATTGAACTAACTTCTAGATTCTAATTCAAGCGGGGCGGACTCTTTTCGAAAGTATACTTTAACTTACCAATTAAATACGACATTATTACAGTGGACGTCCCTCTAAATTTCAATCAAACTATTTTATTCTAAATTGAACAATCCAATCTAGTGATTTAAAAGTTGTATGTGCAGAGAGAGAAATAAAGATAGTCTGAAACTAACGAACGAAAATGGACTTTATCAAAAGATTACCACAATACGTACATACGAGGGCTGTTTTTCAACCTCCAAGCTATAGAAGAAAGGCGGGTGAATATAAAAAATGACTTTATTATATAACAAAAGTTACTTCTCTAGATAATCACCTTGACGATTTAGGCATTTGTCATATCTGTGAAAAAGCTTTGCAACACCCTCTTCATAAAATGTTGCCGCCGATGATTTTAAGGGAGTCGTGACTGTTTCTATAAGCTCCTGGTCAGTTTGGAAGACCTGCGCCTCAAGCGACTTCTTCAGTCCAGGAAAAAGATGGTAGTCATTCGGTCCTAGATCGGGACTATATGATGGGTGTTCGAAAATTTTCCATTAAAACTGCTCAAGAAGCCGTTGGGTTACACGAGCAGTGTGAGGACGGGCATTGCCATGGACCAGAACAATTCCAGAAGTCAGCATGCCTCTGGTTTTATTTTGAATGCCTCTCCCTAGACGTCGCAAAGATTCACAATATGAATCTGCAATAATTATTGTCCCCGGTTGCATAAACTCCATAAGCAACAAACATTTTGGTCCCCAAGAAACAGTTGCCATAACCTTCCGGTTGTTGAAGGCTCGTTTGAATTTTGTGGGTTTCTTTGGAGAATGTGTGTTGAAAAGGAAACAGCCCTCGTAGTAAACTATTTTCGAGAGCCAAAATCGTAATCAAATAAAATCTGGATGGACTCTCCATATACTGCTCTAATTAAATTAGGTACGTTAATGGGCAGCTACCAAGTTATTGTGCAAAAGCTTACTAAGTAAGCACATAGATTATTGACATATGCAAATTGTGCTCACTTAGTAAGTTTTCGGACAGTTACTTGGTAGCTGCCAATTAACGGAACTAATTTAATTAGGTCCTTATATGAAGAGTCATCCAGATTTGATTTTATTAATTACATACATATAGGAAAAATTTCGTTTTTATTTCTTTTTTCTTCTTGTGCGTATGTACACGTGTATGTTAATCGTTTCGAAAATCACTATTTAGAAATTTTACTTTTATTAAACAGCACGCTGTTCGTATGAGCGACAATCTATGTAATACAAACTTCGCCCCGTTTAGAGTTTTGTTCGACCTGCGGAAGTTGTCTAACAAAATATGAAAAAGCAGTATGTCTCGTCTGCTATTCCGAGTCCCACAGAAATGGCCTTTCTTTCTCTACTGATGAATTACTTTACGAGTTTTATTTTTCCACCGGGAAAGATATTTCAAAGAGATGAAGCTGTCAGATCAAAATAATATCGCGAGATGTTCTTTTTCGTCCGTTCATCTGCTTTATTTCCATGGCAATATGCACTCCCCGATAATTCGTGCGAAATTAATCGATTTCCTTCTTTTTTTTATCTAATAGATAAAGCGGCCAATTTAAATGAATATTCCTTCCCGTTCGTGTGTTGTCGGGAGAGCGAAAAAACCGTCAATTATCCTACAAAAATCGAGATTATCCATTGTTTAATACCTTTGCATTATTTTCTGTCGTTTCCACTGGCATGTTTTCTCTTTATTTACGTAAATTTATTCAAAAATTCAAAATTCACACTCTTCACGTTGTTTATATTTCCATAGAGTGCGCTTTAATCCGAACTCCACTTCTTTTTCAATTTACGTGAATTATGTTATCGAGTGGCTCTCGTGGAGAGGTATTATTATTTACCAATTATACCAAGATTATCTTGATATCGCTCCTATATTAAAAATTAAACCGAATATTTCGCAAATTATTACAAGAGGTAAGTTTTATTTATGTCTTTACGCCTGTGTATCGAAAAAGAAACCACATATACATACACTACCGGCCATAAGTGTTTACCTACCCTCAAAATATTACAAAAATAAGTCAAATCGTAATTATAGTACTAGCAGTCATACAACTAACTTTAACAGTTGTAAAAACGAAGCTAAGCATAGATTAACTTAAATTTGCCATTCGTCACAATCTCGGCATTCTTTCTAACAACTTCGCCAGTGTTACTGACTCCATTTTCCTCCACGCATCCTGTACTTGCGCCCAAGGTATTGTTGCTGATGTTGGAGAAGATTTTCGAATTTTAACGTTACTCGCTGTTTTAAAATATTGCACACACTCTTTACCATTCACTGCTTGCAATACGAAAGCTGAATGCAAGCTAAATTTTTCATTGTATTGAAATGCGCGTGTCGTCTTTTATCGTATTTTATGATCGGTCGTAATAAACGTGTCCGAGAAACCTGTCTTTATCTAATCCGTCTACGTGAACGTGCCTAGACCGCAAAAACGGTGGATGAGCTGATTACACATAGAGGGATTATAATCTATCTCGTGTTTATAGTTTAATAATACAAATGTTTTCGTATTGATTAACTATCGTTTACTTGAATAATCTCCAATTATGTAGATGGATAAACACGTATGACTGGTGGTGTACATACAGGGATACGTGTATAATCGTCTCCTGTGTACATGGGGGAAGGTATATCGTTTCCTTATTATATTCTACTACACAATTACATTTCGCGGGCTTTAACTTCCACACCATAGTTCTTGTTTTCAAAACAAACCCGGTATTGAAATCGTTGACCTCTGTATTTACTTAAATTTGTAACTTTCATCGTGACACCGGTCATCTGCATATATAAAAATGGATCGTGGTTTGTTCGGACGCTTAACCTTCCTATACTCGCGTCAAAATGAAAGACGTATACTATACTATATAAGTCGGTCTCACAAACCGTATGCATGAGTATAGGAAGGTTAAAACTTGAAAACGACTGGATTAAATTGGATACCTTCTTCTGCGGGTTTGTTCGTAATTGCTACGCGAAGGTTTAGTAATAATAATAATTAAAAAAAGATTCAATGCATGCATTCTGTACAAACCTCTTAAGTTTTTTTATAGTCTCTGGTTTCTCTTATGTTTATGTATGACAATAATTAGTAATTACAACATGTGTACGCCGACCCTTTTTGAAGTATCAGCACTATTTCATAATGACACGCAATTACGCTTGACAATCTCCGTACGGATATTTACAGGCATACATACATATGTATGTGTTTCCTGTTTTCAACAGGTTAATAATGAAGTGATTTGCGTTAGCTATCAATTTTGTCGAATGCTACTTTTCTAACGAGGCAGAGGTAGGGAAATTATCGGTTCTAATGGAGGAGATTGAAGTCGATCACTTGTTCGTTCCTACGAGCGCCTACGCCGATTATCAATTAGACTTTCCTAAATTTCTGATTTCCATCATAGCAAAGGGGCTCGTGTAACTACCATTCCGTGTATTTAAGGTCTCCGAATATTCTAGAACTAGAAACTAGTGCGGATCGGATATTAAGGGTACATAGCTTGGGAAATACCTTGGGATACCTCTACGCACTCGAGTTTCTGCAAAATATGTTTGTTTGTTGTGAAAGTATTTGTCTATTTTGGTAGACGTAAATTCCCTTATCCCTTTCTCCTTCTACGCCCCGGGTTCTCGTGTTTGTTCACGCGATTTAACAAAATTAATACTAAAATATACACACACATCTACCTTCGTGTAACGGTGTAACTGCTACTTATGGATATATCCTACCGTACGTGTAAAGTTCTTAGGACTTGACAGGTATAAATTTATACTCAGGATACTCGTACAAATATCCATAGATTAACGCAGAGAATGAATACGCAAACAAATAAATAACGATGACACTTAGAAGGACAGCTATAATATAAATGATAATCCTTAGAAATAGGCACTAATACTACTAAAAAGATTTAGAAATTTGATCTGCAATAAATTCGCGACTACCCTTGCCAATGGAAATCAATGATACTATGTGAACATGTCTTCCGTTTTCTCATTTTACCCCTCTCCTATCTACCACTGCCTTCACTTCTTCTTTCTAAATCTTTCTTCTTCTTTATCTCATCCTCATTCTGCCGTATTCGCTGCAGTTCAAACATCTGTCCAATCCGCCGTTTTTTCACCATCATTTCACTGCGCCTCATCTTGAAGGCTTTCACGTATCTACAATTGCCAATTTAATTCTCCAATTTTCTGCAATTCAGTTTTATAATTCTCCGTTCCTTCACTTGCTTTTCTGCTGTTTTTTGATATTCCTTGATTTTGCCATTTACCATCTAAATTTCCTTGGCTATTTGTTATAACCAGAGACCGGATTATTGACTAAAATATGTATATGCAAAACATGTTTTAAAAATATTTTCACAATGACGAATGTATTTTGAAGTAACAAGGAACACTAAGAAACAGTTTTTATTAAACAGATACCTATCACTTACATTTCTACATTAGACATAAAACAATGTAAATTTCCCAGAAAATCGTCTACTATATTTTTATAACAATAGCGAGATTTTCAACCGGAAAAATATATCGAATAATTTAAAATGTTAAAGATATTCGAAATATGTGGAAGAAACGCCAGAATATTCTAAATATGTAAAATTAAATCAGGGCTAAACGTTTTTACTTACCCCAATTCGTGTAGATCTGAAAGCGTTCAATTATACCGTTGATAGTTATCGATATGCAAGAAACATATAATCCGGTCTCTGGTTATAACTCTATAATGTTTATGTGGTTAATTTACTTCTTTGTTACATTTACTATAATGTTAAGTTTTGTATTATCTATCCTAGAATAATCGTTATTGAATGTTCTATTACAATGGAATGAGATAAACCGATTTTGAATATTAAGATTATTATTAATATCCGTAAAAACTGAATAAAACACAACTCGGGGTGCGTTTGATTAATCGACAGACCGGAATTTTCTATTCTGTACACCAAGGAATTGTTTCATTCATTCACAGAATTTTTTCCACTAGCACAAACACACACAAAAGATTAATTTTGTAGAGCCGATAAAATTATTTCGTATGATGACTGTCGCAACTTTCTTCTAGTCATTCCAAACAGAACAGAACAGGAAAGGCGAAAATAAGCTTAATCATCCTTGGTTTATGTACTTTATCCGGTGATATATCATCAACGAAGATGTGGACCTCATTGTTGTTTTGTCTAGTTGCAAATCGATATATAATATTTCACATACTACCTCGACATTAATGCCTGAAGCTTATACAAGAAGTACATGCATATAGTACACGATGTGGAAATTGCAACACCAAGAAAGGGTGCGAATTTTGTGATCAAACTTGGCTGCAAAGTTTCCTTTAAATTTATTTTAATTTTTTTGCTATGGATATCATATTATTAATAAATCGTTTGTCCTTTTTCGTTGAAATTTTAATCAATTATTACATTCGAATAGGTAAACGTTTCTGCCAACTGTTGAAAGGATTCGCACCCCTTCTTGGTGTTGCAACTTCCATGTCATGTAGTATACATCTATGTAGAAATGTATACAAACATATACATACATGTAAATGTTATCTTTAGACAGCTTTATTTACGTTCTTAAACGCAAATTTATTTAGAAGCAGTAACAGCGAAATTTGTTACATTGGGTACTTAATACGGCGAAGTATCCATGCGTTAAATGAAATACTTCGAACAGAGCGGAATAAAAATCTAAAATACTGTCGTATAGTAATCCTGCAGCTATAGTTAAGCTTGTCCCGTTCTATACGAAAACATTAAGTTACATTCTGTATATAATTTAAGAATGTTCGTACGTATATGAACAAGTGAAAATCATAGAGTTGATTACATTTGCAGATCTAACGCTCGCATTTTAAATCTATTAGCGAGCCTTTGCTTTTACGATTTCTAATATATGCAGATGCATTGAAAGCCAAACAAGATTTCATCCACCTGTTTTGATAAATGTCGATAAAGCTTGCCTCAACTTACCTGAATTCCTTTCAGAATCAAAACTAATTGATGATAAGATACAAGCTCGAATATGTATTAAAATGCAGATATGTATTTTCTTAGAATTTGCTCACCGTATTCATATTACAAAATCCGCACTATATATAGCAAGGTGTCATTATCAGAGAGCGGATTATATGTTCGAGATTTGACTAAAATATGAGCAAAACATTCCTAAAATGTCTAGAATGTGTAAAAATGTTTCAAAAATATTTTCAGAATGTCGAATATATATATAAACAATCACTAAGAAAATTTAAACATGTTTTATTAAACAGAAACCTATCATTAAACATTACATTCCTTACTGTAAAAACAATTTACAATCAAGTGTTTTTCACTATTTTCAATAGTTAAATTATGTCTCCTATCCGTTAATAGCGATTTGTACGTTGAAGAACGTTCGACGTCAACTGATGTGGGTGGTGCATAGTTTAAAACATTAACAACTTCCGGATTTAAATCGGTTTCAACATCAAAATCGTCACGGAGAATTTGATTTGCTGGATGCAACAAATTTAAATCGTTATTTCTGTTTAAAATATCATTAAATTTCTTTAGTTATTAATTGTCCTATTCTTCCAGGAAGTTTCTGAAGTTTTTCCTTAAATTCCTCGATCAAATCAAGTAACACTTCGCTTTATTCGGTGTTTGTAATGAAAATTTTTAAACGATAAATGCAGAAACGTATACACCCCGTACCTAATTGTTTTTAACCAATCAGAATTCACCTTTATTCGTTTAATTTCCGATTTGTATTCTTAGAAACCGTAAGAGAATAATCTGTGCTCTTCGGTATTGAACATGCTATTTCGTTTGGAAGTTTAAAAGCAATTAACAATTTCTTACAAAAATGTAGAAACATCAATTTCTTGGAGAAAGCATTAATCACTATTTAAGTAATGTTTATTTTAGTATATTTAACTAAACATCGGTAATCGTACAATGTAAATATAACAGAAAATCGTCTACTATATGTTTTATAAAAATAACGCCATTTTCAAACGGAAAAATATGTCGAGTAATTTCAAATATGTTAAAATATGCGAAATATGTGCAAAAAGGCCAAAATATTCTAAATATGTAAAATTATTGTTATTTACCCTAATTCGTGTAGATCTGACAGCGTCCAATACTCATACATTTTTCCACCCTGATTTCTAGGGTGAGTAGGTATCTATAGATTGTCAAGGCAGGAACATGTCGGGTTTTTACGCATCACTGTTTACGTTTTTATTCCTCTTTCCCTTACGTAATCCTCCTGACGCACATATGTAACATACCATACCTACGTACGTATTCCAGATATCGATTAGCCTAACTTAATAACGGTGTCTAGGGGAAAAATTGGAAATTGCTTTTCAGTTTAGTAAAAACGACGTGTCTGCATGGTAAACAGAGTAAGTCCACGAAGCAACCCACACTTTATCACCTTTTATATAAACAAGTGAAAAAATATTAATATTTGCGGATCGGTAAGTGTTAAAGCCGTAACAAGTGCTGATCTATTGTAGATTATTTGTTTATAATACAATTATTATTATCGTTCCTGTTATAATAGTAGGGTTCCGTTTCAATACAAACCGCAAGTGTAAATTCGTGCGTGTCTAAGAGACCTAAGTCTTAAGTTTTGCGTGTGCTGCTTGCATTAATTTGGCTAAAATTATCTTCGTTCGTTGTAGGTGCGAGTTATTTAAATTTTCTATCTCTCAAAATTTACTGGTTAGCTTTAAGGAAACGAAATTTATAAATCTATATAGGTAGCTGTCGAAAGTGGAGAAATTCTAATTATTTTAATTAATTGGATGCAGTAGGAAGATACCTGAAATGTTTTATTAACATTTCAGACCGGTTAATTTTACTTCTGGATAATTTAGATTTTATCTTTTCAATTGAAACTTTATTTATGGCTCGATGAAATTTTACATTCAGATGGAAATTTTGTTCATGTAGACCAATAAATCGTTTTCGAAATTGTATTTACAAAATTCGTTAAATATTCTTTTGACATAACGACTACTGTAATACCTCTGATGATAAGGTTAACAAAAATACCCCAGCATATAAAATAAGAAATATAGTAAAATTACCATCGTGTCAGATTAGACTTAACTAAGATGAAATAATCTTTACTTTACTTTAGTCAAATGACAAAACGAAATTTAAAATTAACTTTCCACTTGTGATTTATCCAATTTCGTTTCTCTTCTTCATTTCCAAGTCACACTAAATTACCGTACGGTATGGGCAAGTTATTTTTGTCAGGCACACGTAGTAGCCTATTAAACGCTCAGGTTAGCATGTTTCGTCTACGTTACTTTTATTAAAATTATTGCCACGATTTATGGGACAATATAGTCGAAATATATTTTCCAGTGTCACTTACCGCAAGTCTAAAATGCATAAATTTAGACCCTGGTTTTGAATTTTTGTTTGCCTTCAACTTCCAGCGGGATTTTTTTGTATACGTACACAAAAAAGAGAAGCGTAAAATTACCGAAAAAGACATCATAACAGCGAGATTACAACCAAAAAACGAAACCGCGGTTTCTGAGAAGAATTACATATAACGATTAATTTAACAGCATCCTATTTATTCTTGTTCTCGTAATAGCGGGATGAATAAGGGCTTAGATTTATCTCAGACAACAGTACTAGAGAAGTAGCTGACTAAACGTGGGAGAACATAACACTGGAACCTATTGCGCGCTGCCAGGTTCAACGGGCAAGAACAAGTGAAGACTTAGCGACTTGCATATTTCCGCAAACTGTTGGTACAGTTTCGTGAAGATCTAATTACATCATGTGCCAAGTTTCCTTAGATAAATTATATTCAAACTCCATCAAAATTGCATTGAGATATGTCCAATACCGTTAAACTTGTACGCTTGTATCCATATTACGTGCATTTTCCCGCTGAAATGTCGGCAAAAATTTATTGCTATAAGTGCTCACCCACCGGCATAATTGGAGATTGTTCAAATAAACGATATTTTATCGCTATAAAAATATTTGTATTATTAAAATGTAAATACGAGATAGATTGTAATCCCACTGTAACGTTCTGTGTGTACGTAATGAGCTGATTGGAATTAAGATATCGGAAATTACCTTTTTGCGGTCAAGGCACGTTCATGTAGGCGGACTAGATAAAGACCGGTTTCTCAGAAATGTGTATTACGACCGACCGTCATAAAATATGATAATAGACGACACGCATTTCAGTGTAATGAAAAATTTAGTTTGCATTCAGCTTGCGTGTTGCAAGCAGGTAATAGTGAAGAGTTTGCGCAATGTTTTACAACAGTGAATAACATTAATATCGGCAAGAAAGGAATTATCAATACCACAACATCGGTAAAAGTATGGATTATAATGTTAAAAATTATTAAACCAGTAGTACCCTCAGATGATGTCATCTCCCCCGCTAAACGCTTAATTGTAAAATTTAAGCACCATTGGTATCAGTCTTGTTGCGAAAAATAATACGTATTTCTGGTGGAGGCGCCGATTGTTATTGTTTTCATTTTGTTGATATGATATCACCATTATAATAAAAGTGGCTAAATATCTAGCAGGCATTCTCTCTATTTTGAGCAGTAAATGGACTAGACCTTGAATACAACTCAATCCAAAGAGTTTAGTCAAGTAATAATTAGAAAATGATAAACATAACAAAATCCCAACTCAAAATATAGTGTAATTTTCCGATTATTGAAATTGTTCCCTAAAAATCTCGGTTCAATTTTTACGTGCAATGCCTAGAAGCAAAATGGTGTACTAGTGAAATAAAGATAGTACATGGCATGTGTGCTTGCCAATAATAAAGATTTAGAGGACGCGGAATTTAGAACAATGACTAAATAAGAAAAATTGCAAATTTTATCGATGAGCTTTTTGTTTATCCCACGTAGCAAGGAAATATGTATATATAATTCGATGCTTACTGCGTAAAATGTGTGTATACGCAGCCGGATATGGGCAAAAGAAATGTCTGAAGTTACGAAGCAGTGGTATACACAATGTATAATCAGTGGTATATTGCGCATAAATAACCTAGAAAATCTCAGCACGAGAATTATATCACATAAATGACTCTAGCAAAACACTTTCCACGCGTTATGTTCCTGAGAGTAGAATATAATTCACGATTCAAAGTAAGGCCAAGGGAGGACGAGGAAATTTAGAACTGTACGCGCACCGAATTATAGGGGGTCGGTCGATGGAGGAAGAGAAGTGCAAGGAGTGAGGACGAACGGGCTTTACGAACTGTTACTCCGCTACACCGAGAGCGACTTAATAAAACACGTCATCGATTCAAGAAACTTTCAAAACTAGATCAACTTGGACTATCATACTCTAACAGATGAAAACTAACCTACCCCTGTGTAGTAATGCGGAATGGGAATATTAAGGACAGTTCTTGCTCCGAAGGCATTGCCATTTCTTAGTGTTTTCGCACAACTGTCCGAACGGACAGTTAATTCAATTTTTCCCAATCCATTACCAAAATTAAATGCGTTTCGTTAGAATCTAGTATCTACGCGCTCATCCGATGGAAAATGTAGGTTGGAAGGAGGGTAAGCGTGTGAAACGTAACTTCGTTGCTATCTACATATGTATGTATGTTAAACGAAATTGAACATAAGACATTAAAAGAATTCCTCTTGAAAAAAAAAAATTCAGTATAAAAACGTCCCATTTCTCTTTAAATTCGCTAAGTCACTACGCCATGGACTCCAGCTGGGATAATTCGTATGCACCGTCGTCGCCTGAAAAGTCCCAGGTCTTCACATATTGATAGATACCCTAATAAAAAGTCATACGATTATTAGAAAATACCACACTTCAAACTTATCAAAATTCCATGACATTTCGACCATTAGTCATTGAGTTACAGTGGTCTTAATGACGCTACTTGTGTCTTTATCAAAACAATGGATAAAAAGGAGTTCCGTGTGTTGCTTAAACATTGCTTTTTGATGGGAAAATTACCGTTGAGGCAAAGCAATGGTTAGATAAGTGTTATGGCGAATCAAACGTCGGTTTGTAGAATTTAAATGCGGTTGTCCTAATGAAGCAGCTACTCCAGGGAACATAAAAAGCGCATAAAATCGTGTTGAATGACCATAAAGTGAAGCTGGGTGAGTTAGGAACGTATGGGCTATATTTTGCACGAACATTTGGGTATGAAAAAGATCTGCTCGAAAAGGGGTGCCTCGCTTGCTCACAGCTGACGAGAAACAACGACGATTTGATGTTTCAGCGCGCTGTTCGAAACTGTTGAACAACAACAAACAAATTCCTTTATGGCCTCCATGTTTTGGGATGCGCATGGTATATTATTCATCGACTCCTCTGAGAAAGCAAAAACCTATAGTAATAATTATTAGAGACCGGAGATTTGACTAAAATATGTACATATATATGTCTTAAATATGAGCAATATATGTTGAAAATGATCCTAAAATGTCTAGAATATGTAAAATATGTTTCAGGACTATTTTCAGAATGTCCAATACAATTCTGAAGTAACAAGCAGAAGACATAAAGGCTAAAGAAAATTTAAACAGGTTTTATTAAACAGATACACGTTCAAACATACGTGCATTATTTTCACATAGAAAGTGAGATCTATTATTCGTTTAGAATCAACTAAATCTTGTAGTTTTCATCTTTCGTGCATACACATACATATGCAGACATAAATGTAATAAACTAAGCCTGGTAGTCGGCAAAAAAACTTAAACTGTATTGAATAGGACAAGTTTAGATTAAATTCAGTCGTCGACCAACTTTACCAGCACCTGCCTCCAATTATCGATTTAATGTGGAAAATTCTTACAAAATGAACAAAATCGCTTGTACGAATAAAACCGGTTTTCTTCATTCCACTGCCATTTGAATATTACGAACGATATTAGTACGAATAAATTATGTCCGTGTTCTTATTTCTGCTCATGCTTTATGTAAACAAACTCGGTTCAATCGGCGCTTTACTTATAACTGAAGCAACGCCAGATCTTTCGCCATCTTTCAATATATTCCCCGTATTTCATCTAGACTTCTTCTCGGATTTAACATTCCAATAGCTAGCAAAGATAGGTCCACTATTTATTTACTAGGTGCGTATGCAACACCTCTCGTTGTAAAAGTTGAGCGAGTAGTTGAGCTCTTCCAGTTAAAAAGTTTTAACTGCGTTCTTTACCGTGTTGATTAAACTACTTTTTAACGCTTGACGAGTCCTCTTTTGTTTCTAACAAATGGTCACATATTCCACGACTGATAATGACTATCACGTGAATTAAAATGAAATACAAACCTTTAAGTTTTTGACCAGTTTTGACCACGTATGACGCAGCATCGGAAAGCATTAGCACAATTTTATTCGTTGGAACAGTGTCGGGAAGAAAGAAATTCATGAAAGTTTTATTAATAAACCTAAGCATTGTTACATGGTTAGTTTTGTTTACACGAAATCAGCGCATTTTTGGATATCACTCGATAACACTTGACTATATTCGGTGTTTATAAATGATGAACATTTTTAAATGATAAATGCTGAAACGTATACACTCCCTACCTGATCATTTTTAATCAATCACAACTCACCTTTATTCGTTTGGTTTCCGATTTTTATCCTTAGAAAGCGTAACAAAATAATCACTGCTCTTCGGTATTGAACATGATATTTCGTTTGGAAGTCTATTCTCAAACGGAAAGATATGTTGAATAATTTCAAATATGTTAAAATATTCTAAATATGTGGAAAAAGGCAAAATATTCGCAATATATCAAATTAAATTAGTGCTGAACGCTTTTATTTACCCTAATTCGTGTAGATCTTAAACCGTTCAATTCTACCGCTGATAGTTATCGATGTGCAAAAACATATAATCCGGTCTCCGCAAATAAATACACTGATATCTTTCGTCTTTCTATGACTATTATTTTAATGAATCGCTTTTAACTACCATCACGTACTTGCTGCGCGTCTACATCTAAATGATTATATTTCTCCTGGAAATATAATAATTCTGAGTTTGTTACTTTCCTGTATGTATAGATAACTCAATTCTTTCATCCTCGCTCATAGATCGTGTTTGTAGTATTTTCAGGTGGCGAAGCGGCACACGCAGTGAAAAGATTTACCGGATTATACACCGGACCATATTTCGATCCCTCTACGACCACAAATATAACAACGCAATTGGGTACGCACGCCTATCTACCCTGCAAGGTGAAACAACTCGGAAATAAATCAGTTTCCTGGATAAGAAGAAGGGACGCGCACATATTAACGGTCGATAGGTTTACATTCATCGCCGATGATCGTTTTCAAGCTTTCCTGGTCGAGCCAACGGACACGTGGACGCTGCAAGTGAAATATGTGCAAGCTCGAGATGCCGGTCAATACGAATGCCAAGTCAGTACCGAGCCCAAAATGAGCCACTTCATTACTTTGAACGTAGTCGGTATGTTTTGGAGATGTTGAAACATTGCACAAGTTGGAGAGTATTTTCTTTTCAGTTCCCAAGATCGAGATTATGGGCGAATCTGATATCTACGTCAAAACGGGAAGTCCGGTAACATTAAAATGTATTATAACTCAATCGTTGGAGGAGCCGGCTTATATATTCTGGTACCACGATGGGGAGAGAGTGCTCGGGTATGATCCATCCATTTTGGAGATTCGTATGGAAAGAGTACGGGCGGACACGACCATTGGCACGTTGCAAATTCACCACGCCAGGCCGGAAGATTCTGGAAACTACACGTGCAGTCCTTCAAACTTGGATTCCGCCAGTGTTCTCTTGCACGTTTTGAACGGTATCTAGTTTACAGCTTGCTTAAAGATAATATTGGTAATAATTTCGTCTTTTCCAAAGGTGAACATCCTGCGGCAATGCAACGCGGCAAGAATTCAGCATCTCCCATACCGGGTTGGTCTCACTTATCGATGGGACTCGGCCTTGGCGCATGTACATCTCCAAGGTTTGCCTTTGCTATCGCATTATCCGTCGCCGCTATTGCTGAGCTTTTAGTGACATAAGCAGAATACCTATGGCGGTTATACAGGTAGCGGCTTACGAGGTTGTCTGCATTGCTTTTGTTTTACATCTCGATTAAATAATTTACCTTCTTTTTTAATACAATGGATGCACAAAGCATTCGGTAAAACGCGAGACATGTTATCCCTTTGTATAAAATTATTTTAACTAGAACTCCCAGGTTAATGGAAAAATTCAACCTTTGTACAAATTTGCTCAAATAAAGAAAAGGAGAAATATGTAATAATGTAAGAATGGAAGATTATAGTGTTTGCTACTTATATACTTATACTTTTAGATTAATATGAATTCGTGCTCAAATATATATTTTCTGTTTCAACTATAATATTAAAGGACTCATATACAATTCGATTTGGAAAGCTTAAAACTAAATGTAATAAATAATCGAGTACCTCCGAACGATCTAAAACGAACATGCAGCTACAAACATTTTCATACTGTTATTGTCTATAAGTCCTTAAAATCGACAAATATGTGCCAAAACTGCGAAGTAATATTGCTAGGTTAAAACGAACTCTCGGATGCGTATTGCAATAGTAACTTTTAGGTATCTCGAAGTTTGACTGGCGGATTTTGAGCACTTTTTAAACAACGAAATAATACAGGAATGCACCGGTTGTAACGTAAAGAGGTAACGTGTTAAAAAAACAAAAAACAAAAAACAAAAGAAACAAAAAACAAAACGTTTCGGTTTGGTGAGCCGCTACAAGAAGGCCGCCTCAGATTCGCAATTTTTATATCTTGAATAATAATAATAACGATAATAATAATAATGAATGTAACTGAGAAAATATAACAAGTTGTTCGTAATGTGTTGAATAAGAAAAAACTACAAAAAGGTAATAAAAGAACAAAAAACGTCTTACGTTACCATTGTTTGCTGTATGTTAACTTCGAATGTTTTGTTTGTACATACTGTTATAAAAAGGGGCACATTATTCCAGAATGTGAATCATTTTAAGCCTAATTAACTGTAAGGTGTGATTAAAACTAGTTAAGAATAGTTAGTCTTAAATGTAAAATTGATAAATAATATATCATTCCACTCGTATTCCAAGTGAATACCAAATGAAAAGAATTGTATAAAATATTTTTAACTTGATTGTTTTTCGTTGTCGATTCCCTAAAAAGAAACTCCAAGTTATAATCGATACTTTACAAAAGAAATAAGCTTCTCTAAAAATTCGTTCAGATAACGTTACTAGCATTCATGAAAATAAAGAAAACGATGTATTGATACAAGAAATCTACTGTTACTTACATATGTGAAAATATTAGCCATAGGTGAAATTCGTTTTTGTTTCAAGAATATATTTAAAGTCATTGATTGGTGTATAATAATAAGACAGAATGTAACCCATACTTTATGTTGAATAAATCGTTAATAATAAAAATATGAAGTGTTTTTCTTTTCAAAAAAGGCGTTGATTGATACAGTGTACCCCGTTCACTGTATATAACTAGATTGAAAACTAAGAGAGCAAACATAGATGATGTAACTTGCTGCTTGGGAAGGACTAGAAGAAAGACTGTTGGTCACACAATAGTTTAGAAAAGAACGGGCTAAATCAATTTGACGGTATTAAAAACGATAAAGGAAAAACGGACTGAAGATAAAAATTGAAAACAGAGAAAATTCCACCTTACAGCAAATAACAAATCTGACACTACCAGCACCTCAGAATAAGAGAAATATGAGACCATGGACAGTTATCTTAATGAATTCTATCAGAAACGATTAGAAAATAATTCGATTAACAAGTCTACTAGAAGAAGTAGGAGAAGAGGCAACAAGTAGGGTATTGCGTAATAAAATAAAATCTAGTTGACTCTCCCTATAACGATCTACAGTCCGTTCTGGTAATAAGCGCTCATTCCGTCGAAATTCACTTCGCGCTCAACTGAATTTGAAGCAGCTAAATTATACGCTATTTCATTGAGCTAGCGTGCGGCCCTATTGACAGAGGCGGAGCGAGAATGAGGGGAAGCGGCCCTATTGCCAGAACGGACTGTAATTAAATTAGGTACGTCGATGTATAGCTACCAAATGACTGTGAAAAAACTTACTAAGTAAGCACAATTTAGAAGAATGTAGAAGAAATGGTAACAAGAAGTGAAAACAGTAATACAGTAGATGAGCATAACTTGCGCTCTGTTGCGCGATCTTCAGCTACTGTCTAATTGTAAAAGCACTGTTGAATAAGATGGCTTAAACTGGATAACTGAAAAGGAGCTGGACAATGACATTTTAAATGACGACGAAATTGATCAGCCTGTTATTCACCAGGAGGACGAAGAAGATGCCGGAGGTAAAATGAGCCACGCTGAAGGAAAAGTAGCACTGCAACTGACTGCTACGTACATCGAACAACAAACAGATGAAATAGCAGTTAAAGGTATGTTTGTTAAGAAAGGGGGCGACTTCGCTCATAAAAAGTCGATCGAAAGGAAAGTTCAGACAAAAATAACTGACTTTTATTAAGGTTACATACATACGTACATACTTACATACTTAATTTATTTTTGTAAACCAATAATAATAATAATTGGGCTTTTTGCTTCTATTCGGTTCGTTCGGCCGAACTAGAGAGAGTCTACTGAACATAAAAGGCAAAAAAGCCAGCTTGGGGGAATGTGTAAACATTAATTTACAGAAATAATTACAAATCAGAAGAAGGAGACTGTGGTTATATATTTTTTCCACAGTATCTCCTGCTGCTGTGGTAGAGCGTCGAAGTTAAATTGTTTAATGTTCGTTGTTCCATTTCCTCCATAGTCCTAAACTAATATATAAAAGAAAAGAAAATTACCCTTATCACACCAAAACACTATCAGTCTCAACAGTGTTTTGGTGTTCAATGTATAATGTTCATCGTGCACAGTGCTCGTTGCGTGATGTTTCTCTGGGGCATTCGCCGGATATCACTGGTAATACTGAACTCCCCCAGTTTTCCACTGAGAATGGCAACCTAGTTGTCGAAATACGTATCTGAAATTATTTTATTATTTAAGGTGTGGTAAGCGTAATTTTATTTCGACGTATGATGTATTGCCAGTCGTGATATTTCTTTCGGCCCCCTCTTTTAAACGAATTCGTTTTCTGGGACGATAATTCCGTTTGTAGTAAAGCTAAAAGCAAAGATTTCATCAACAGGGAAAAATACACTATATTACCTAATTAATAATCAATAATTATTTATATGGCCATAGGTTATGAGATACATTTACTTTAACTTGGATTGTACTTAGGATGAGGTATCAAAATATTTTTAGAAGGATCTAAAAACACACGTTATAATTCGAGAGATTTACAAAAAAACTGACTATCAACAGTTGCGAATTAGTCTGAATATAGTAGGGAGTGGTAAGGAGAAAAAGTTGAGCGATTGATATAGATATACAAACATGTGGATTCTATGTTATTTATGGCGGTGAAGTTAGTTATGGATTTGTGATTTAACGAGGCCGATGGACTCTATCAAGAACTTCTTGTACAAGTTTTCTCCTCCCATAATTACATGCGTTAAAGGGAGATACTTGCAATGCAGAAGTCAGACTTTTAACTAGAAATTTTGCCAGGAAAACTAGTGTATTTTCTATTTTCTTTCCAGGAGTTTATACAAGCTTTTAGTTGCACATGCGCATTTTAGGAAGGACAGTTGGCAACTCTAAACAATAATGTTGAAATACATGGTTGCAATAGTGGTATAGTCTAGTAAGAGGTTGGTTACACTGCTTGATTTGTAAGAAACGAATTCAAATAATAACAGGTTGGCAGTGTTCACGAACTTTGAAAGAATTCTTTACAAGTTATTTGTGAAGAATTTCTTGTTAGTGTCCATCGGTCTTTAAGTTTGAACTAGTAAAACTAACAAGAAATTAAAATCCCAGAAGTCGATAATAACGAAATTATATACATATTTCAAGAGCTTTCAGGTGTAAATCAGTGTGGATTACGTTCCCTTATCTATAGTGTTGGAGTTGGCCATACTGTCATGGTTGGCAATGTTACATTGATGTCCACTCCTTTGACATTCCTAACTAAACTAGGGTACAGCGCCATCTATTTGTGACAATTATTTATTAATTAACTTGATTCGTGGTGTTAGTGCTTTGTGATACTTATTTTTTTTGATGTAATTTTTATTTTTACTATTCTTACGAGGAATGGACGTTGCTGAATTTAATCACAGAGCAAAGAAACGGATAAAGGAAGTTAAAAAGAAGGCTAGACCAGGTTGGTGCCACATCAGACTTAACCTAAAATATCGATCTAATGTAAACGAAACTATTTCCTTTTCACGAACGGCCAGAACTTAATACGAAAGAATCGTGGGTCCATCACCGATACGCGAACGATTTCGAAAGATTTTGGAACTTTACCGACGACTGCGAACGCATCTCCGAATCGGAATACTCGACAAGGGATTTCATATCCAACTATGAGCTTCCATACCAACCAATCGTTATTCTCGGCTGCCAAAAGGATTGGAAGGCGAAGCAAAAGTGGACGCTCGAGAAGCTAGCGAAAAAGTATCGAAATCAAAAGTTTAAATGTGGGGAGGATAACGATGGTTATAGTGTTAAAATGAAAATGAAATATTACATACATTACATGCTCAATACAAAAGATGATAGTCCCCTGTATATTTTTGATAGTAATTTTGGCGAGGTAAGCTAGTTAACCACCACGACAATGTTTCCTACGTCCTGCACTTTTAGCACGAACGTCGCAAGAAACTTCTGGAAGATTACGAAGTTCCTAAGTATTTTCGAGACGATTTATTTAAATACACGGGTGAGAATAAGCGACCGCCTTATCGGTGGTTTGTTATGGGACCTGCTCGATCTGGAAGTGGCATTCATATTGACCCCCTAGGTACAAGTGCTTGGAATGCTTTGTTATCAGGACATAAAAGGTTTGTTCTCTAATAATTTTGAATAAATATGTGGAAAGCGCTTTATGTAATATACATATAGGCAAAACAACTTTACCACAGAGTAGAGAAAAGTAAGGGTTATTTAATTTTAATTTTGCCGCAGATGGTGCCTATTTCCTACGCAAACACCAACGGAACTGCTGAAAGTCACCGGCGCTATGGGAGGTAAACAACGAGACGAAGCAATAACGTGGTTTAATATTGTCTATCCGAAAACGAAAGAACCAAATTGGCCAAAAGAATGCAAACCGATCGAAATCCTTCAGAAACCTGGAGAAACAGTCTTCATACCTGCCGGGTGGTGGCACGTCGTGCTAAACCTGGATACGACGATTGCCGTAACACAAAATTTTTGCAGTCGCACAAACTTCCCCGTTGTTTGGCATAAGACAGCTAGAGGCAGACCAAAATTTTCTAAAAAATGGTTGAGGGTACTGCGCGAAAAGGAACCTAGATTAGCTCAATTAGCAGATAGGATTAATTTAGAACAGCCTTCTGGAGTTGCTTCCGATAGTTCTAGTAATTCTTCCAGCTCAAGTTCAGAGAGCAGTATGTCGGAAGATAACGATAGCGGACAGGAATCTCTGACTGCTAAAAAGAAGAGGAGGAAATCTGACGCGGATTCCGAAAGGAATAGAAAATCGACCAGACGATACGTAAGTTGGAGAGCCGGCGTTGTTTTTTACTCGACTCGCGCATCTGTTAACTCTGATCCATTTTCTTTTTATAACATTGGTTGGAATTTCATTGTAGTTTTTTTCTTTTTACGAAGTGAACTGTTATGAAACTTTATAAAATAAATTTCGATTTTAGAGTAACGATTCGACAATATCTTGGGTAAACGGGCAACGTACTTCATCAATATCACCCAACCTGACGGAACCGGCAGCGGCTGATGCCGATAAAGCAATTATCAAAACATAATCGACGGTACATTTCGTTTCTTTATTATTATTATTATTATTATCTATAAACTAAATCCCTACCCCGAACCTGCTCCCCGATTGTAGTTACCAACTTTGAACTGATTATATGTTCTCTTTATTTAAATGTATATTTTTTATTTATATCGTCATCTTATTATATTTTTATCAAATGTATGGCCTATTACTTATTCTTGTTTATAGATTATATTTATTAACGGTAGTATACAAAATGTGTTTACTCTTAGAAAGCAACGTACGTACAAGTTTAGGTAAACGACTTACCTATCTAGAGATTCGGAAAAAGGAAAGAAAATTTCTAATACATTTTCCGAGTCCAAATCTCTCGATAGCGTATACACCGTTATTAAAATCCGAATTATTGTTTCTTTCTTCTCTAACTTGGAGCTAAATGGTCCTTTCGTTGATAATTATTTTATATTTTCGGACTAAATTACTTTTAGAAAATGTTTCATTTCCGCGAACAAAAGAAGAAGAAAAAGGAGTAATCCATGTATCATACACATTTTAAACGTATTTCTAATACCGAAAGCTCTTTGTTAACGAAAGACTAGCGTGTAATAGGAACTACGTTACCGATCGTGATACATGAATTCATCGTTTCTAGTATTAATTTAAATGTGATATGCGTTTCTTTCCCGCACACTTTGATAATGGAATAAATAGATACGCGAGAATCTAGAAAGTGCCCTTTTTAAAATCGATCGTTTAGGGTACGATGTTATCTTTTCCTCCTCTATCGTGAGCAATAGTAATGGTAATTTCCGGCCTTCTTTAAAAACGGTTACTGCAAATACGCAAAATACGCCGATATCAAACAAAAAAGGTTATATTCCGTTATATAATGTGTGATCTACCTTAGTGCCTAAATTTTTACATTCGGATAAGAAATGTATCCTAAGACTTACATGCTGAACTTGTAATACATACATATATATCCATACATGAATTCTCATTTCCTTTAGATTTTAATTACGTCACCCTTAAAATGTTCATTTAGTCAGAACTAATAGTGCCAACAACCTCAACCAATCGCATTACATAACAAGAATAAAAACTGTTCTACTAATGTCGTCATTGATATAGGTATAAAAATGAAATACATGTATTCACACAAGCAGGGATATAATATACATATATAAATATATATTATTAATTTCAATCGATAAAGTATTATGAAGAAAATTAAATTAGACTGTAAGTTAGAAAAATTGTAACCACGTATATGTGTGCCTTTTGCCTTGGTAGAAGTTTCTAAATAAATTACAAACGAAATAACGAAATAATTGTTTCTTTCCAAATGCCTCAACGATGACAAAGACAGAACTGGACGACTACCAAAAAACTAAAGGTTGTACGCAACAAATAAATGTGATTTATTAAACTGCAGAATAAAAAATACATACATACGTCTAATAATACGGATAAGGCGATAAATAAAACTCGTTACAAAAATAATACAACGGCAGCTACATACAATTACAAACTGATTAATAAAATATAATTAATTATTGTAATGTTAACTATATATAAAAAATAAACTCGGGAATTTGTCCGTCTTCGACCGAAGTGCCGTTGTTGTTTCCGGCGGCGTATGAAAATTGAAACGTAACACGTTCACCCTTGCTACATTGTAAACAAATCTTTTTGAGACCTTTGGTTCCGTAGAACGAATCGTTGCCCTGAAATATTGAAAAATTCTGCTTAGATAGTCGGGCGATTAAAGGGGCAAAGTCAAATATACACAAACATTAAAAAACGCCTGCACAGTACGAATGACACGTAAGATAGGAACAGCCTCTCGACCTGTGGTACTGTTTGGAACGTGACACTTGTATAAACTACAGGGATATCTATACTCCGAATACGGATGTAAAAATTGAGGAACATAGTGTTAAACTAATTTTCTAAGTAAAAAGAACGTCAAAAAATTTCAAATTACATGACATTCTCCCCTTAAAAGAAAAAACTTACCTTCAAAGTAGCGATGGCGATGTAGCTCGTGTTCGGTACAATTTCAACGGGTTCCTTAAACATAACTCGAAACGGTTGGTTTGATCCGTCGCAACTGAATTTCGTCTTATTAAAACCGACAACGTTTGTCGAATGGGTGTGCGCGATCTGGATGGTAACGTCGTATTCCTGAGATCCATGTATCGACCCGTACAGCCCCAATCCAGCAAGTACTATCCTCCGATCCACCTGAAAGCGTATCCTATCGCTCGTTCCGTTATAGCCCCATCGACTATCAACCTCCAAGAAGCGACTTATAATACATTCGCGACCGGTCATGCAACATCTTGGAGTGTCGGAGAATTCGGTAAACGGCTTGGGATTTAACGTATAATATAAGAATAAACCTACAATTTGTGTGTCCGTTAATAGCCCGCTTTGAGCCGGACCGGCCGCAAATTCTTCGATACTCATCAAAGGATATCGGATCAAGTTAACTGTATTCTTTAAAACCATTTTTCGATTTTTTCGTTCGCTTCTAGACCTTCCCTAGCACATTGAGCGTCGGCCCATCGGATGGCAGCTTCATATAACTTGATTTCTCTAATGCGCAAGGTATCGCGCTCCAATACAAATTGCAAAGTGTCATAATCGATTTCCAGGAACCCATCAGAATTTAACGAATCATGTGTTTTTTTATCAATCACATCTAAACAATTCAATACCAATTTAGATTCGTCAAATAGCCTAGCTTGTGATAATAACAAAAACGCATTGTCACTACACAGATTGCATTCCAAGAATTCTACACAGTGCTTTTCTAGATTTGGTATCGAATACTTTTTTGCAGTATAAAGCGTCGTCATCACATTCTCTGGACCGACCATCGCTTGATCCAGATAAACGAACCTTAATAGGTTCTTAAAAGCGACCGGTTCTACATCCGGTAATTCAATTTCTTTAGATCGATTGGCCAATAAGCTGTAAAACATTGCTTCGAACACAGAGCTACTAATTGATAACACAAATTTGTGAGCCGGTATTCGTTCTCTTTGAGCACCTACTACAAATATGACATCAGACATTAACGGATTAAACAGTAAATAGCGCAATCGAGAAGTCATTGTTGAAAAATTTGCTTGCCAATTATATACAGGACTTTGAGTAATCTCTCCTGTGTCTTCATGATTCTGTTGCAAGTGCTTACTGTGTCTCCTAGAGTACTGACACAACTTTTTTTCTGTTTCGCTCTGTTTTGCGGTTTATCGTCACCGTCCCCAGATTCACCAGAATTTTCATCTTGACTCTCGCCCATTAACTCTTCCATGATTAAATATACGCAGGAAATTGGTTATCGTATTTTAATTGTAACAAAATATCATCGATAGAATTGATACGCTACTGGCTGTAAAATACCACAAACATGTACAATTTTTATTCTACATTTATCAACATTAATCAGTATTATTGAAAACTAATGTCACCTTGACATCTGTCATCGCACTGTTTACAGTCTGCCAACCGCGGCTTTTTCTCTTTCGAAGACCACCACCAACCTATCAAAAATAAAAATACCGCATTGATGGTATGGTGCGGGTATGGTCGACATTTGGTGCCCGTTTGAATGTTCGATCGACGATATGTGTACTTAATCATTCATCACTAAGGTTTGATAACCTATCATTAAATAATAAAGTTCGAAGGAGTGATAGCGTGAGCCCTGTTTACACCAAACAAAATAAATAGTACCTTTGATTGACACCAACAAAAGTTGGTTGCGCCTCTGGTGGAAGACCGTTGAACTAAAACCCAGCCGAGACCTCAACCCATAGATTGCTGGCGCTTATAAATGAAGTATTAGTACGGATTAGAACTTATGTGGGTTCGAATCATGCCTAAAATTTTGTTCGACATATTTGCACTAGAGGCGCCAATAATCTTTTTCAATTATTGTTTCCGGTAGTTTTTAGTTCGTCGTTTCTTACAGGCGACAACATTCTTTATTGGTTGCTGTCTCGGTTAAGTTTTGGTTCGATGTGTTTCCACCAGAGGCGCCAACATTCATCATTCGTTGCTGCTCCGGCAAAATTTTAAGTTCATTTTTCCCACCAGAGGCTCCACCAATCTGCATTGGTGTTCTCCTAGCTTAATTTTTAATTCATTGTCTTTTTCACCAGAGGATCCTGGAATCGTGAATGACGTTCGTTGAACGAAAATTTGCATCTTTCGGCCAGAATAATTTGGTTCCTCTCATTTCTGTTGTTCTCCATAATTATTTTTCAGTAATAATTGGATTCAGTCCCTCCTCTGTTCCCCCAATTGACTTCTGTGGAGACTATCGTTCTTTATCGAGACCGGAACATGTTTTTCGGGCCTCTTCGACCTCGATTATGCGACCATCACTCACGCCGCAAGCTATGATTAATGAGAAAAGTGTCTTCCAAATTTCATCAGCCCGATATGATACAAGCTTAGGCGCACCAATAGTTTCGTCGTAATCGCCCCGCCAAAAATAGCATTCTCAGTTGCCGCCGCAGAACTTTAAGATAAACACCAACAACTGCTCTATTAAACTTTCACCCTCGGATAAATACATAAAATTTAAACGCGCTACCATCGACTACCGTTCGTCCACCGACGCACCGCAAATATGTCTATGCGTAACAGTTATTAAGATACATTAAGATATAAGGAATTTAGTATTTGAACTCTCTTTAGAACACGATCGAATTTCTCGAATAAGTGTATACTGGTAGTACGAAGGCTGTTTTTTTCAACCTCCGATCGCATAGTATGAAGACCAGGCATGCGTCAGGTGGCTGCGCATTTCGACCTCCACATGCTCTGTCACTGCCAACAACTCACTTCAAATCATTGGCGGCAACATTTTATGAAGAGGATATCGCAAAGCTTGTTCACAAATAAGACAAATGCCTCAATCGTCGAGGCGATTATGTAACGAAGTAATATTTATTGTACTTTATTTTTGGCAATAAAATCATTTTTTTAATTCACCCGTCTTTCTTTTATAGCCTATCGGACGTTGAAAAAGGAACAGCCTTCGTATATATTTTCGAGTAAAGTTAAAAATAATATTCTCAAACGTTTATAACTCGCATTGATATTTTATTAAAAGACGATCATAAAATTGATAGTTTTATTGATAATGTACAACTGGTGAAAATACGAACAATCAAATGGTACGAGTTTTTAACGATGAACATGCAACAAATGATAGCACGAACATGTGTGCCGGCAAGTGTAGAAAATAAAACAAAAACGTGCTTGAATACACACGTGAGCTCAACCCAACAATGCATATCTCATTTCCGTTTTGTTTGTTCAATTTTTTTTATATATATATATTTTTTGATTATCTTTTAATTACAATATCAAAAAGCACGCATTACAGTAACTATACAAGGAACAGAATAAAGAGAAACTAAAAATTTATATTGACGAGAATTTGGAAACGACGTATACAACACGTTTTGAACAATTAGTATATTTATTATATATTATGTTATATGTATGAATGTATTTTCTCGTAAGACGAAAAAAGTATCAATTTCCGTTTTATTTTTAAACGATGTCAGGTTCGTAATCAGAGGTTGGCCCCACTTTAGACATTTACATCTACGTTTATTTTCGAAACTGATGCCGCTTAAAAGACGAAAATAATAAGACTTTAACGTTCTGCGAAACACGGAATTGGAGAGGGGGCGGGGGCGGGGAATTCCTGACAAAGCTAAAGTCTTGCAAGGGGGATACAATACGATACTTTCCTGACGGAACTACATTTAGCCGTTGCTAAGAAAGGAAAAAAAGTAAGAGAAAATGCGGTGATACGAGGTAATGAAACTGTATCTTCGAGCTCACTTTAGATATTCCTATTCACACTACAAAGATATCGTTTAAATGTACCATTTGCTTATTACCCCGGCGTCGTCGTTAATGGTTGATAAACGGCACGAGAAAAGCGGATTCCGTCTATTATGCCGCCATTTTTGTCGGTTTCAGTTTAAATAATTACAATAGATTATGTTGATGGTGATTGCAAGGACTGATGTGGTGAAGTATTACTGGCGCTACGTTACATTGATAAACTCTTCGCCACAAGATTCGATTGAATAATTGTGGCGAATAGTTGACAGATGCGATACAATGTCGGGAATTTTTTTGTTACGTCTTTTTTGGTATTTATTTCGTTCGATTTTTGTCGATCTTCACGAGAGCTTTCTTATGGAAATGAATTTTCGTGCCGATTTCACGACGTCGGTGTCTTAACATCAACGACGAAACATTAATCTCACACTGATGTTTTGATGAATTATATTTATGGAAATGATCTATTTTCATTTCTAGTAGTCAAGATTCTACAAAGCTGTCGATTTTAACAACATACATGTGTGCGTATACTACAGTGATCGTAACCTACAGGAGACATTCACATTTTACGCAACGGTATCGTGTACAGATTGTTAATCTTTTCACATGTTTAATATTGATCACATGATCACTGCAATATACATCGATAGTGCTTACGTTACGTGTTCTGCTGTGAAATCGAATTAACAAACTGTACGTATTATACTGTATACTGCAATTAATAACAAATTTATTAATAATAACTCAATATTACCATCAAAATATAACTAGGTTTTGTAAAAATACAAAAACAAAAATAATAATAATAATAAAAAGAAGGTAATCGAAGGTATAAAGGTAAATATTTACAAATACATGTAACTCAAGCTTACTTCAGAATGATCTTTGTCTATATTACAACATCGTTATTAAAATAAATTGCCTCTTTTATGGTCCGTGACGACCATTTGGTAGTGAAAAATTAATATTAAATAATAACAAACTACAATTTTAATTAATAAACTCTGATAAAGTCATGAATTAATTTTACCGCAAGTATACACAATATAATACTGCAAAATGCAGACTTCCAACAAAATATAAGAACCATCGCAACGGTACCGCTAAACATTCGATCGGGAAATTGCCATTACCTCTCCCTTGTCCTTGAACAAAGCGAGTAATGTCCGTCATCATTGAATTAAAATTTATACGTTCGTAAATTCTATACAACGCTAAGGTTACTTAATAAAAAATTCTATCCTATTCGGACCATTTCGTCAGTTAAAACCGCTTTTAGATCAATAAATAGGATTCCTGAAAATATAGCGAACTTGTTCAATTGACCTAAAAGTGTATTTAGCGAAGTATTCGAAATAAGCATTCCCGACGGTATGTTTAATCAAATACCTGAAAAACGTACAATTAATGTTTGACTTAATTGTTTTCGCGATCGGTAAGAAACCGAAAAGGTTTCGATGATAACTCAACGAAACAAGTTCGTATAAGATACAAGGTGGTTCCTCGATTTATATATTTGTATGTATGTATTACGCGACGTATTACGAAATAAAATGAAACTTTCGCATTCCTCGTCTAATTAATAATGTTTAGATATTTCTCCTTCCATATGCCTTTGGCACGAAAACGTTCTGTAACAATATCTTTTCGTTTTAAACCGATTTAAAGTATATCCTAAAGAATTAAAGAGAAAAATGGCACATATCGCATGACATGTAATAGTTTCCTTAATTAAGTCACAACGTACCAGAAAAGAGAAACTAATCTCGATCTGTGGTTATTTACAAAAAGTCAGGGCTAACGAATACGAATCCGATCGAATACGCGCGTCGTTTCAATGCAAAAAAAAAAAAAATTACAACGAAACGTTAAGCATTATTCGACTATTCCGCACCCACCGCCTAGTATCAACAATTGACTAGTTTATAATTTAATTTCTCTTTTCATCGAATCGACAATACCATTAATGATTATTTTATTTTAGTTGACATTTACGTTACAAGTACACTCGCCGTAGGTCAATCGGACGATTGAACCTGCAGTAAGTTTACGAATCTCCGAAATAAAATAAATTGTACACAAATCGTATAAAATACATTTTACAGTTTTGGTGAAACGTAATCGAAACAAAAATTAATTTAGAAACTACCTATAACATGATCGGACACTCACGTTACATATATAGTAGTAAGTATGTATTTATAAAAACTAAATCTCAACTTTCTTCTATGAGAAACGACTTTCACCGCTTACGGTAGCAAGTCATCTCAATTCGAATGACACCTCAGTCCCCTCTGAGAATCAAATCGGAAGAGTTGGTTTTTCGCAAGTCATCACCACCACTACTACCCCTTTGAATCGTCGACCGCACGTGTTATTATTATTTCGTTCTAAAGTAAGTAACGGTGGGGATAAAAACAGCATCGAGCGTTCTCCAAGTATGAAAGGCGAGGAAAGCCGTCTAAATGCCGAATTTCGATGATATTCGATCGTTCACGATCGCTCAAGAAAAACCAACTCATTTTACTTGATTCCCTTACTTTTTCATTTCCTTATTATTTACTTATTGTTACTCCTCTTCCGTCTGTGCAAATATTTAATTAGGTTACTGATCACTAATGATAGTTTCCTCCGTCTTAACATCAGCTATACTAGCCATCGCTTTGGTCAATACTGTTGCGTCTTTCAGCGAAAGTACTTGTAGAACTTGGGGCGGATCGTTTCCTGAACCCTGGATCATCATGGAATGTGTCGTTAAACCTCCGGGCGTCACCGTTAAAGTCTCCATACTTTCGCCGCCACTGGGTTCGACCTTCGGTACTTGTACTACGGGCGTGACGCAAACTGTACCGTCGCTGTTCGTGTGGAGATGCTGAATATTCGCCACCATCGTTTGGTACATTGACGCAGACACAGGAACTGTTATAACTCCACTTACTGCAATTACAACAAATATCAATAAGTAAAAAAATTAAAAAAACTATTTTCTAGAGCCAAAATTTTAATAAAATAAAATCTGGATGACTCTCCTTATAATTCGAAACATAAATTTATTGAGAGGTTTTATACACAGGATATATTTTCCCGTCTTGTTACTACCAAGTAAGTGCAGATAAGACTAAGACTGGTTAAAATAATATACGAGGGTGGGCTGAAAAGTTTCCGACCATAACGTGAAGATGGCAGCACTCGTCAATAAAAGCTAGGAATGCGGTTGCGCATCTATTGACAGCCATTTTGGACGTGCAGTTGTTTTTTAACAATCGTTTGAGTGTGTCGATCTGAGTGTTTTTGTGAAAATGGACAAAATCGAGTATCGGGCCGTTATTAAATATTGTATACGGGGATCTGCACCAGCATTTACCACCGTGAAATTTTGGGCAGCTGAATTTAAACGTGGTCGTACCAGCTTGGGAAACGATGAGCGTTCGGGACGTCCAAAGAGTGTAACCACTGACGATAACATCGCTAAAGTTCACCAAATTGTGCTAAACGACCGCCGAAAACCATTAGAGGAGCATACTACGCATCATTACTAAACAAGCTGAAGGCAGAAATTGAACAAAAACGGCCACCTTTGCAGAAAAATTTGGTTTCACCAAGACGATGTCTCACATCTCAGTGGTTGCTATGACGAAAATCTACGAATTGCGATTTGAACTGACTCATCAGATTTGGCTCCAAACGACTTCCTTTTGTTCCCTAATCTAAAAATTGCGCTCGGAGGACAGAGATTTTAGTCAAATGAGGAGGCCATCACCTTCGTAAACAATTATTTTGCAGAGGAAGACGCCGAGTACTATTTGGACGGGTTGAAAAGATGGACTTACAAGGAGACCATGTAGAAAAATAAAAATAAATTTTAGGGGAAAAATGCCTTGTATCTTTGCTAGGTCGGAAACTTTTCAGACCACCCTCGTATAAAGAAAAATAAAATTACCCTTACCAGAACTTCCCGAATTAATCCCAGATTTCGGTAATGCGTTGCGACTTTGGATGATTATGTAGGCGTTAATAACATACACTACCGTTCAAAAGTGTTGGGGCACCCATAGATTCAGATGAAACGATTAAAAGCACTAGTGAAAAAGAGAACATATATTTATTATTATAGTTATATACACATAGCTAATTACATATCTGGCAGTAGGATTACACATTACATCTAAACTCGTGATTCGTCTATGTGACCTCCTTTCCGCAAGAGGCGCTATAAATCTGTTCACACTTAATCAGATTAAAATAAGTTGAAACGAGCTATACCGATACTTTTATACAAAATGGGTGCCCAAATACTTATGAACGGTAGTGTATTTATCCGCCTTTTCACTACCATACAAGTGCTAATAAGAATAAGTAAACTGTGGTTAAAACAATATATAAAGAAAAATAAAATTACCCATACCACACCTTTCGGAAATAATCCCAGATTTCGGCAACGCGTAGCGACTTCGGACGATTATGTGCGAGTTAATAACATATACAGACTGATTGTACACCACGTGACCAGTATTTTATTTAATCCAGGGATCTTTGTGTTCACAGGTTTATGGTATTTGCATATCACTAGGATCATACTAGCATTTGACATAGGCGTACAATCACTATTCACAATTTTTGCTGTCATTCTTTACGTTTTCGCTCCTTTATTTTTATCATACATTTAAAGTAACAGAACCGTACTGTCCAGCACACAGGCGTTTCATCGCATCTCTGCGTAAGGTAAGCTAACTAAAAAATTATATAGCATAAAATAAAAATAATTATTGTAGGTTAAACCTGAAAATGTTTACAAGTGAACAAAAGGCATTGCTGATGGCGCATTTTCGAAACGGTACTCGAAATGAAGATGGGACTTGGACCTACTCATTGCAATCTTGTATTGAGCAATACGTGCAAAGATTTCCAAACGAAAATATTTAATGTGAAACATTTTCTCGACTTGTGAAACGTTTTGAAAATAAACATTGCATTTTGCAAAGTGAAATCTACCGGTAGGCCAATTCCATTAAGTGTACATGTTGCTGATGACATTAAAGATCGAATGGGGCAAAGTCCCACGAAATCTCTACCTAAGTTATTTGCTCAGACAGGTATTATAACGTATTTCATTACTTATTATCAAAGAATTCAATGTTTCCTTATCTTGTAGGTATCTCTTATGGAAGCTGCCAAAATTCTTTGAAGAATTTGCATATGCATCGTACAAAGTGTCACTGGTACAATAATTATATCCACGAGACCATGAAGGACATCTTCAATTCTGTCAATGGTTTAGTAAAAATTTTAATAATAACGATGTATTGGACAAAACATTTGTCAGACGAGGCTAGATGAATAGCCAAGATTATAGAACAAGGGGAACGGAAAATCCACATACTTTTATCGAAATCAGTTTACACCCTATTAAAATAGGTATATGGGTGGCATTATCAAGACAACGTATGATGGGGTCTATATTTTTTATTGGTACAGTAACTGCTAAAAGATATCGGGATAATATTTCACACCCATTTATCGAACAGTTGCACGATGATGAATTGACGGAAGAATATTTTCAGCGAGATGGAGCAACAGTTCATACTGCATTCGATACATTGGAATACCTACAACAATTTGATGACGAGCGTGTTATTAATTATGGAAGATGGCCTGTAAGATCACCGGATTTAACACCTCCAGATTTTTACTTGTTTGGTTATCTAAAAAGCAAAGTATATAGACAACACTTACATAACATTGATGAGCTACAAGCAACTGTACGGCATGGAATTGAAGATATCACTGTAGAAGATTTGAGAAAAGTATTAGACAATTTATGTATAAAACAGAACGGATCACATTTTGAACATTTATTGTAATTTGACAGAATTTATTCACTTTACTCTTAATGTAAGAATAGCTGTTAAACTAACTGAATAAATAAATTGTTGCAATTATTAAATTTTAATCTATCTCAACTTGAGAGACATAAAATAAAAACTTACGATCTATCTAGCGATGAAGTCAAAAAGTAAAAAAGTAAAATCAAAAAAATCAAAAAAGTAAAAACAATTTCTTTTTATTTAAAAAAAAGCACACCCTAATTCAAAATTTATAATACGCCACTTTCTGCGACATTTTACATAAAGCAATAGTGTACTACGAACTGCTGTTATTTGAGTTGCCTAATTTGTTAGTGACGTGCTCGACAGGAATTGTTGGTATCTCTGTATACAACACACATAGCAAATATAACAAGCATAACTCGATTATAACCTTCCATTCTGTTTATATTTACACATATAAAAGTACGTTTCCAATTCTTACAGTTGAATTATTAAAAATAAACCTGGTCATGAGTCATGAGCAGCTCCTGGCCTCTAGAAATAATATCAATTATGCGGTTGTTAAAATCACTTACAACCTGGACGTTTGTTACGAGTAGGGTAAGGCTAGCAGCACTTGCGCTTGCGCATGAATGATACATCACAACAGCAAGGTATCAGCGTGGAACTGTAGGGTTTATTAAAATAAACGTTAAAGATACGTACACAGTTCTGTATTAATCGTTTACTGTAACGTTCAAAGTGAAAAAGTCCCTTTCGATTACTGAAAATGCAATGAATAACTTCAGGTGCTCCATTTAAACTAACCTGGTGATTGTAGTTTTATATGTGAGTAAAATCTATTGCGCCAATTACTCTTGAAAATCTAGCTATTGCAGAGAACTAACAACTTTTCTATTAATATTCTTTAATATTATTATTATTATAACAGCAGTTTACCCTTCAGCTGCGGTCTGTGTAAATGTATTATATTCATCACCAGAATTTTCTGTTGCATGTGCAACAAGTTTAAGACCTACTGATACCACCAGGGTCACATTAATATAAAAATTTCCCGACGCCAAAAATCTATCGTCAATAATAGTTGTTGCAGTGCGGGTGTAAGATTGTTTCCACAATGAACAACTATTACTTATCCTTCTTTAGCTTCAAGCTAGACATGTCATCGTCGACCGATCGTAAATAAGTTGAAGTTGTATTTGATGTAAATTCGAGTCTGAATAATAAGAGCGCCATCTGATGGAGGGAGACGCGAACGTGTGTGTGTGCGCGAGCGAGAAAGAACTAATGACAGAAGAAAGCAGATAGAAAGATAGAAGAAAAGCGTATATTTGTTGATTTCAAGCGTCTCACTTTTTCCCAGTTAACTCTCGCCGCAGAACCTCCCTAAAAGAGCTTCGGTCTAAAATTGTTATATATATTATGTCATCTATATCTACACTAGGTTCCTAAGATGTTCTAACATATTACTTGACTATATAGTACCACAGGAACGGAAAACAAATCCAACGGTGTAGGAAGAGTAATATCTGCTTCTGTTATGTTTAAAACATGTTGCACAGTTACTTCAGATATCCTAAATCTCTGAATAAATTCTTTATCATCTCACATTTCCCAGTTATTAACTCAAGGTCTCAAGGTATAACGTCCTCAACCGCGATTTACAACGTTAACGATATTATTTAAATCTTGATCTATCATAGCACCAAGTTCTTCGTTAAATATGTCATAGCGATTTGGTCACTAACCGCGGTTTCTCTTTAGAAAAGGCGGGGACTAAATGAACATTTTTTAAAAGTACATTTGTAGGTTATCTTCCCAATAACGTGTTTATTTACTAGTTTAGTTAGTTAGCAGATCACATAAAAATGTTTATATGAAGGATAAGTTATATACGTTAATGGGCAACTACCAAATGCATATGCCAATATTGCCAATTCTGCTTACTTAGTAAACTTGTACACAGTTACTTGTTACTTTTTTCTACTAAAATCGGTAATACATTCGAGTAGATACGGAGAATTCAAAATGTTCGTTTTTATTACTCCTCTTGAGTTTCTATTTTCGAGAGGTAAAATCTTAAATAGCTTACTAAATATGCACAATTTACATTACTTAGTAAGATAATCCACAATGACTTGCCAGCTGTCGATTAACGTACCTATATGGAGAATCATCCAGATTTTATTTTAATACGAATAAGTAAAGTGTAATTAGAGAACTACTTTCACCATTCGCCTATGCGTTTCGCAGTTATAACTGCTCGTCAGTGCGACTTTGTGAGAAGTAGTTTTCATTTCCAGATACGCACTATATGTTAGTATGTTTGATGTTAGTACACATAAGAATTCAATTAAGAAATACAATTAAGTACATATTGGGGGAATTTCTGAATTAAATTCTCATACGTACAAGCATCAAACGAATAAGTAAAGATTGTACGTTTGTAAGAACAAATAAAGTACGAACCGTGGCCATCTTCTCCGGTTAGAATGATCTGCCCTTCCGTATTCAAGGTAGCTTCTGTGACGGTATTCAAGTCTACGACCTCGCCTTGCGCTCCGCTTTCACTGATGGTCTGTATAGTATGGACAGGAGTGCCGTCACCTTGCGATGACTGCAACGTTGCCATACCTTGTACGTGAGCGGTTGTTCCGTCCGGCAAGGTTATTATAGGGTTATTTGGGTCGACTTGGACTATACTAACCGACCCGTCGGGATTCGTGATGGTATGTAGCACCGTCGGCGCGTACTGTGTCGTTATCTGTAAGCGAAATTAAATTTTAAGCGCATTCCAATATTTACGAAAAATTGAACGCCATTGTTGACTACCGGGTAACAACTCAAAAGAACAAAACCAAGCTAACACACCCAAAAACAAAAAAGAAAATATGTATATATAAGGAGATAAGAGAGAAATAAAATCGATCGGATAGGATATGTAATACGATTCCTTTTCCTTTCGGCATACCAATAAAATTCAGAACGGCTACATGCTTTGGTATATATACCGAAAAGGTGTATTCACATCGATTAAAAGTCAATCTGCTCGGGGTTTAACATATAGATTAACCTATCGACGACGTTATTCAAATTCTAACTTAATAAACGCGCGAAATGAAAAATTGGAAAATTCTACAGTATACAGGATGAACTATTATATATATAACAAAAGGATAGGAAAGTACGTATATAAAAATATATAGATATATGAAAACATGACAACATCGATATTATTTGTATATCTACGAACATCAACGTCTGAACTATAGCCTGCAGGGTCAAGGCAGACCTGCGCTGAGGAGCCCGAGATGACATCGGGTGACGCAGCTATTATCTGTGGTGAGCCGTTAGCTTGGATCTGAATCTTATGAGTCGGGACCATATTTGACGAATGCATCTTTAATACACCGACTGAACTACTGACGTTTGCGCTAGCCGTCGCCGCGGCGTTGGCCTTCTCGTCCTCTTCCGTGAAAGCGGGTAACAGATCCTCTCTCCCGTGGTACTTGTAGCAATTAATGACGATCTGTCGCAGGGCGTGCGTCCACGATATCTAAAAGATATAAGAGGAAAACGATAAGGATTGTTTTCTTTTATAAATACGTACGATTCAACGTCGTCTACTTTACTTTGTTAAAAAGGCATGCAATTTAAATTGTAAAAGCCCTACGCATAGTATCAGAATCTACATACGTAATAGATCTACCGATTTCTAATACCTACATACATACAGAGAAAAGGGTAAAGCTAAGTTTGCATTTACATAATTAAAAAAAAAAAAAAGAGTAACGATCTAAAATTTACCGATTTCGAATATTTCTCATAAAATCGTGCACTTTAGGCTAGCTTCAGGTGAAATAAAGTCGTTATAAAAACCTTTTGCTTTTCGTCTTCGCTTCTCGCATCCATTCGGACATTCGCCCAAGGTAATTCCTTCGGCCACCAAGGTGGTCTAGTCGATTCGCGACCCCAACCGGGTTTTCCCCTACCTGTCGAATATTTGAGCATCAAGGGAATAAAGGCCCTTAGCTGAGCTTGTGTCATTTTCTCTACGGGCGTAGGTATGCCGTCAATAATTAAAGGTGGTAGCTCGAAAAGGGTGGGATCGTCTTGTACCGGCGGCGGTGCCTGGTGGGCCAAAGCGTTTTCCAGTTCCTCCATGATCATCGATCTCAGATTCTTAATGACATCTTCGAAGCGGTTTCGCCCCGAACACCTTGTAGCTGGTATTCGGTTTTCCCGGCGTCGCTACCAACACCACCGCTTGCTGACCAACTCTCGTAGCGAACTCGTCAATCGTCTGCCTCAATTTCCGTAACAATCTGTTCTGTTGCCTTTTCCGAATGGATGGATTCGTTTCAAACGAGTGAGGTCTCTTTCGTTTCTTCGCCGAGACGATGGCGGCGGCCGCCGCGACGCCCACCGGGCCAGCCGCCGCAAGCTGTGCCGTCACTTCGTCTCCCATAGCGGCCGTCATCAAGTCGCCCCCTTCGTCGTAGGAGCTCGGGGAGGACGGACAGTTATCGTCGTCGTCGTCCGAGGCACCCGACATGCCTCCCGGTGAACCTACAACCATGGCTATTTGATCGCTCGACTGGCTGCCGTTAGAAGCGTTCATTATAACCCTTCACACCCTCGAAGGATGCAGGCTCACCTTTCCCTACGGAAGAGAATACAGGCACTGTATTACTTTGGATTTTTAAGATGGAAAATGTAAGCATGCTTACGTATTACAGACAACATCGCATATATTCGCGACCGCGGCGAGAATCTCACCGGGGCTGCACCGAACCGTAGCTGTCAGGTTAAATTTGTCGTCGATAAGTTTGGCATTATTACGATTATCCGAATTGATAAATAGCAGACAGAGATCACTCGATACGAACATTTATAATAAAAATAAATATGTCGCGTGTATGACCGAATCGTAAAATCAATAATTGACGTTGAACCCCCTTTCCCCTGCTTTCGCCAACGCTTTCAATTACATTATTTTATACGGAATTACCGATGGCTTGCATAGGTTCTTCCCGTACGCGTGAAAATCTGTTAAGATAAAGTTACATAGTCTCGGGGGCCTCGGAAAAATTCTCCCGCGAATAATATACGCCTGACAGCTATGCCGCTGTCTAGCTAGGCTTAGAGGTAGTCCGTTTCTACTGTAATATGGCTTCCAAATTTAGATAAGATTCTATTCAAATATTTCGCACCGGACGCTCGCGGGACGCATGTAACACATGTCGACGAGTAGAATAACAAAAAATAACAGAATCAAGCCGATTTCAGCGAATCGCGCGTCCACGGAGAGCTGAGCAGGCCCAGTTAAAATTATTAGTACGGCTGCGTACGCACCTGCGTGTATGTTGCACATTTAACACAAAAACATGTATGGCGCCATAGCTACCGTTTATTTCGAATCTTAAGTGCACTTTTCGCAATTCTCGCGTTCCGAACGACACATTTTCACTAATAGACGTTGACTTATTCGGTCTGGAAACTTTTATACGTCATATTACTAAATATCGATCGTACCACTTGTCGTTGGTAATGTCGGACATTAATTTCGGCTCAGCCATATTATACGAGTTTGCGCATTCAAATCCTGACAAATACAAAGTCGACGTACCTGATTCATACACTTATTTCTACATAAAAATGACCACGGAAGTTTCTATTTTTTTATGTTTCATATCTTGTTATTGCACGCAAACGACTCAAAGTATCTTACTGCTAGTATACACGTGAAAATAGGAAGATTGGTGTTTGCCATCTTCAGCGCTATCTATAATACGATAGGAAACGGCGCCTCAATTATTAATTATTGATATTTATCCCCGGGTCTTCCTCCGTTTTCGCTTTTTCGGCGCGCTTTCGAATTTCTCCTTTTTCAAATTTCAAACGTTCTTTGCGCACGCGATTCGGAAATAAATCGAATATCGCGGGAAATGGGGTGACAGAATTTCCGACCCAACTACCTACCGTTTCCATTATTAGATGGCGCCAGGGGCGAGGGGAAAATGGATTCAATGATGATTTTAAATCTAATTTATTCCGCGGGTGTCGCTGTAGTTTTTAATGATTAGGAGGGGTGAGTGTAAATTGTTTAAATATTGCTAACTGCTATTTTTATCCTGATTTGTTATTATCTAGAATAGGTAGAAACGCCACCAGAAAAATTAGTGATATCTAATATATTCGATAATTGCAGTGTAAGTTAATTAGTTATTAATAATATTACATAAAATAAAACTGTAAAATTGTAGAAAGATGAAGTATGCAGTGGTATGCAGTAGTAAATTGCAAATTCGACTGCAAACATTTTCATCGGTTTCCGCAAGGTCCACTTAGAGCAGAAACATGGTTAAAGCAAGCTGCAACTGCTCGTCGTTGATAAGAAAGGACTATGCAATTTCCACATCCTAAATCCTAAAATATTTAATGCAGAATCACAAACTTGCAAAAACAGCAGTGCCCACATTATATTTGCCTGATAATTTGGCTGGCATTATCAGAGACCGGATTATATGTTTCTTGCATATCGATAACTATCAACGGTACAGTTGAATGCCTTAAGATCTACACGAATTAGGGTAAATAAAAGTGTTTATATTTTTATTTTACATATTTAGAATTTTTAGAAGGAAAAGATCACGAAAGTTTCATTAATAAACCTAACCATTGTTACATGGTTAGTTTTTTCAATTTGTTTACACGAAATCATGGGATTTACGAGGAGTGTTGGTATTTAAACAACCTATTAATGAATTTGCCATATAGCGTCCGCAAGTATCTGTGGTTTCATCTACTACAAAATATATAAAACTGTTATTTACAGTTTGCTTGATTTCATTAATTACATCCTTATATACATTTTTAATGTAAGGTATCCAAGTATGTAAGTACTTTCGTTGGGTACAGTATTTCTGCAATCTAACTTATAAAGTGGGATATTAGCAGAAAGCAACGCTTTGTTTAACTCCGAATTAAATACTTGTTCTTCACTCTGACTTCTTGGAGATGAAGATGAGCCTGCTAGTAACTGACCTACAGACATTTGCACTAATTTTGATTGTCTCATTCTCAACTTTCATTTATGAAGGTCAGTCGAGAGATGTTGATTAATTTGGGACTTTTTCTCACATGGAATCTATAAAAGAAGAAAATTATAGTAGAAAATGTATACACCCTTTTAGATATAAGATAAGAAAATTTATTAATTAAAATAATTTTATTCAGCAATCCAAAGCAAGTTGCAAGGTTTTGAACCAATTGTATGGCAGACTAGAATTCGTAAAATAAACATATAGTTTGAATTAAATAAATAAAATAAAATTATTTTGTAAAATTATGAACTTACCATTTTACCGCACGCTTTGCACTATGTTTTTTCTTCGTTCAAAAGTAATTGTGGAACTGTCTCAATCCAGGGGGCTAATAAATTACAAAATAAATAAATAAAATACACGTTTTATTCAAAACTAACTAACCCCACCATTTCCATATCATTCTCTATTCTTGTACTCTGCTCTCTCGCCAATCCGCATAAGTCGGTTAACCGGACGCCTGCTTTTTGCAAAAATTGACCACACATGTTTAGTTTATGTATTTGATGTCATCTACAATTTCAACATAACCGAATTATAAGAAATTTGTTTTTTAGAAATTTTGCTTTAATTGTCTCCAGCTAATGCTATTGTTATTGGACATACTGTTATTATTGTGAAATAAATACGTATAGTATATGTATGTATCTTTAATGTTACGTTTTTTCTTTGTTTTTCTTTTTTCTACCAATACTCGTTGAATGTGCCTGGTTTATTGGCTTTCTAATATGTAGTTGACATAAAATTTTGGCAATTACTGTTGCTGAAATTTTATGTAAATTACATCTTGGAAGACCATTAAACAAGAAAGTATATTTCAATACCTAATGTTGTGTAAAGTAACTTTCATATTGGAAAGTTGCCCAAGATTCCGAATATATAACACCTAAGTACTGTATATACGATTATTTCAAATTTCACGCTTGTGGATGTTTGATACTAATCTGTGCCACAAGGGGAGCAGAATATCGCCTTTAAAATTAATTCTGACATTCTCCGGCGGGGATGGCGCTTGCTCTTAGATGGACAGAAACTTCATTTTGTTTTGTTTCCTTTCTCATATATATTTCAAATTTACGGAAGGAAATAAAAATCGAATAGAGGACGATATGTTTTATTCGAACTTCGTTTAAACTATACATTAAACTTTTCGCTAATGGTGCTTATCAAATTAAGTACACTAACGGGACACATCTCAATATAATTTTCGCAATGTCGATTGGCTCTCCCGTAGCTTTCGGCGTTTTCGTATTCCGCTAAACCCTCCGATTTGGACGTCGACGGCCTAAGAATTAAATCCCGGCTTAAGTTAAGTCGTAAATAATCGGAGAACTAAGATTAGATTTTTATCAACGTATTATTTACTTACGTTAGTATAACGTGAATAATATCGGCGAGTACCCCGGTATGTTGGAAACTGTATTCCGTAGCTTCGCATATAGCTCGTAACAAACACGGTTTGCCCCTAAATCCGTGCCTGTAATATTTTCATTTGCGACAGAATCAGAACTACGATAATCGTAAGTATATCTCTATATCTACTTACGAATCCATCTTGAACTCTAACGCGTCGTAAACGTGCTTCCTCGGCATATTCATCGTTCTGGAAACTACCGGAGGGTAATCGAAGGTTGTTTGATTTTCCGGAAGATTGTAATTCGCCTCGAAATTATAGGATACGAACACTTCCGGTTCTGGAATCTCTAGAGGCATAGCTACAGCTAAAAAAAGCTGAAATTTCGAAATAATCGGTATCAGTTAATCTACCTAACTTACCCCCATGAACGGTCCGCCATAAGGAAATTGGATTTTATTTATAATCGTACCGCCTTCTTCCTTAGACGACCATATTAAGGTCGAGACGAGAATTAAAATTAATAGCCTGAAACGTACGTAAAAGAGACGATTAGAAAGATTATGTAAATCGTTTACAATTACCTTCTATTCATTCTAACGGCTCGTAAGTGCCACTTGTATAGGAATAATAACGTAGATACAAAGCTATAGAAGATGAAAGGCTTTTCAGAAGCGACTAACATTCGCGCTGAAGTTGGTGTTAATTGAAATTGTCAATTTTTAACGGTAGAGTGCCGCCGATTGTCGCATTATCCAGTTCTTAGATACACAGAGGTGATATAATTTGTAAGTATTGACTCCTGTAATTAGCGAAATTGACTGAAGTTGACTGAAATTGACACGATCGAATCTTTATTTTGTACTATATCGGGTGTGTATAAATTGAATGAATCCAAATCTTAACATCAAAATATTGTACCACGCTTCATATGTCTTCGTAAGGTTCTAGAAGATCGAACCTTCATTTCAGAAATACGCGATATTGTATGTAAAGAAGAATTTTTGGTACTATTTGTTGGTAAACGTTTTCACTTATGTTTTTAACATTTCTTCGTTAACATACTTTGACGAAACAAAACATCTTGCAACGTTGTAGAACAATAACATTGTATTCGAATGTCAATAACATTACTAACATTATTTCAAGTGCTTCCTAAAAACATACGAAGCGTGATACCACATTTTAAGATTAAGATTTTCGATTCAGCGCCAAACGAAGGATGTTGCTGCGTGTAGCATTTTCGCCAATTTATACACACCTGTATATGTACATAGGTAAGTTATAACCGACAAGTCCTCTTCGGGCGCAAAATTCGCTTCGTTGGTGGTCTGCAACTTATTGGTAGGGGGTCCGCGATCATCGCCAAAATTGAACAAAACAAAAAGTGTTAGAATAAATATCATATGAACAATTATAAACGTTCGAGTTTACCGTGCCAAGTTTCCGACTTTGTAGGTTTTCTAATATGAACTACTAATGCGAAGGAGGGGTGTTTTTTGTTGCCCATTTTTCAATGTATTAAAGAAAACTGAAACGTGGGGGTTCGCCGATCACAAAAAGCCTCCTAGGGTATCCTCGACTGCTGTAATATGTACGAGGGCGAATCTAATATTAACCGGACTTAACGTAACGTGACGTCTTGATATATGTTGGGTAGGGATGTAAAGTGGAGGGGAGTAAATCGGTTCGGCTCGCCAGAGCAGATTGGCTGTTTGGGTTGTTAGCAGCATCATGTCTGAGCAAGAGAGAGAATATTCTTGCTATCCGTGGGATGATTGAAGAAGGAAATATATCGACGAAAAAGGCGAGACAGCCTATTCGAAATGCGATTCTGCTCCATGACAACGCTCGGCCACACACAGCTACATTAACCCAAGAAAAATTGGACAAAATTCATTGGAAACACTGGAACATCTAGCATACAATCCCGATCTATCGCCGTGTGACTACTACATGTTTGGGCCACTCGAAGAAGAACTGGGAGGTCATCACTTTGACGATGACGAAGGTGTAGAAACTTTGATGATGGAGTTAAAAAACTTCCGATTCGGTGGGAAAAATGTGTGAATAAAAGAGGAGATTTTATAGAAAAATAAGGTGTATTCAAAATTTTATTTACTGTACCAATAACTGTTGTAAAACAAAAGTCCGGTTCATATTTGATTCGTCCTCGTAGAAGACGAAGTTGAGATGGTCTGTATATTTGTACCACATCTGTACATGTGTACCAAACATACACAATTACATATTTCATCAAATATGTGCTAATCGTTTCGAGCAATATACGTATTTAATTATTTTTCTTATCAAAGTTGATAACAATTTATGTTCCGGAATCCAGACTACCGTCGCGATAAGATTAACAATACAAAAATTTATATTCACGGGCATTTTCTTTTGTACGACGCTGTAAAGTGTAAACCTGTAAACGTCATATAAACTTATGTATCATATGAAAACTGTCAAATGCGAAGTAAGTTTTGATTTTTTTAATTTCTATTTTAGATATGACGATTCGGCGATTAGATTTATCAATCCGATGTTAGATTAGGCTGGCAGAGTTCGAAATACTATGTGCAATTATTAACATCGTCATACAAATAACTGTTTGAAAGAAGAAAGAAATTGTAAGTGGAACATACATACATATCTATTATTTCACAGGGAGTAAATATTTGCACCGTTCCAGGTAAACAATATGTCCAGTTACGACGATATGTTTACCGAATCCAACATGAGCGATACCTGCATGTCGATAACTCGCAAGAATCCCATGGGCTCGGATAACTATTACGAAGGAATCCCTGAGACGTTGCTGTTGAATTTAATATGTTGGCTGTTCCTTCTATTGCTATTTGCGGTCTTGCGAAACCGCGCCTGGGATTATGGTCGATTGGCTTTGGTGCAAAGCGAAAAGTGGACGCAGATTTTTTATAAAACTGAGAGCCAAACTAACGAATCGAACGATACCATCTTAACTACAGACGCAGGATGTTCCTGGTTCCCTAGCATTTTTAAAATCAACAAGCAAAAAGTATTTGCACGATGCGGGCCGGATGCTGTGCACTATCTTTCATTCCAACAACATTTGCTCCTGCTAATGGCAGTTATTACGGTCATTAGTATCGGAATAATTCTTCCGGTGAACTTTCAAGGAACGCTACAAGGTAACGTCACGACTTTCGGCCACACCACCATTAGTAATTTGGAGGCGACATCAAGTTTGCTTTGGATACACGTTATAGCTTCGTTTCTGTTTGTTCCGTTAACCGTTCTGATCATGAGAAGATGCTCGAGTCATATACCATCTGCGACCTTGGTGTCGTCCCGAACTTTAATGATAACTAATATTTCACATCAACATCGCAAAGAGGAGGATATCAAGAATTATTTAGGGGTTTGTTATCCAAACGTTGAAATTAAAGAGATACAAATGGCTTATAAAATAAAGAACCTGATGAATTTTGAAGAACGACGAATCGCAGCCCAAGAGGCTCTGTGCTATTGCGTCGCGAATAAAATTCAAAATATTCAAGTCCAGAAGTACGGCTGTGTAACCTGTTGTCGATGCAAATTGCAAGATGCAGAGGAATATTATGGGTCTATTGAGAACGAGTTGAGCAACGTCGTTGTTAACGAACGCGCAAAGGCCGTTGATGGTCCCTTGGGAATCTGCTTCGTTACCGTCGCCAGCGAGGAGCAAGCAATGTATATTGCTGATAGATTTATGCCGGGCTCCGTTAGATCTTGGAGTATAACGAAAGGCCCCTTCTCCTCTCGATATAAACTGGGAAAACCTGGAAGTTTCGATGAGACATTGGTATTCGAAAGCGATCCTCATAAATACGATTTTGTTCGTCGTCTTATTTTTCTTAACCACTCCATCTATCGTAGTAAGCACCCTCGATGTATTTACGGCAGGACCAGAAGATATCATCAGGAATATTAGTCCGGTTTTTTCCGAATTTCTACCAACCCTAATGCTTCTAACTATGTCCGCTTTGATGCCCGTTTTGGTGGCGTATTCCGACCAGTGGATGTCGCATTGGACCAAAT
The DNA here is from genome assembly GCA_038088585.1 of Chrysina gloriosa. Taxonomy (NCBI): domain Eukaryota; kingdom Metazoa; phylum Arthropoda; class Insecta; order Coleoptera; family Scarabaeidae; genus Chrysina; species Chrysina gloriosa. The sequence goes on from CM076096.1 coordinate 7,021,517, forward strand.
CAAAGCAGAACCTCGCTACTATGACCAAAACTTTCATTTTCTTATTATTCATGGTTCTTATTCTTCCCTCCCTAGGTCTTGCGAGCGCTCAAGCTTTCGTAGAGTGGTCTTTACAAACTAAGAACAAAACGATGCGTTGGGAGTGTATATTTCTGACAGACAGAGGCGCCTTCTTTGTAAATTACGTTATAACTTCCGCCTTAATCGGTACGGCTCTAGAATTATTGAGATTTCCAGAATTGGCCATGTATGTTTGGAGATTACTGTGGATGAAGTCGAAAGCGGAGAAGGTCACTATTCGTAAGCAAATCTTATCCATTTTCCCATTTGGCATTCATTATTCTTGGACGTTGTTAATATACACCGTTGCTACTACGTATAGCGTAATTTGCCCCTTAATTACGCCTTTCGGGCTTTTATATCTTTGTTTGAAACATTTAGTCGACAAGCATAATATTTATTACGTGTATAAACCTATCACGATGTCCGAGGAAGGTCAGCAAATACACGGCTCCGCCGTAAGGCTAGTAAGGGTAGCGGTTATCCTGCTTCAAGTTGCTATGGCCGCGTTCGCAACTGTACGGGGTGGATTATCATTAATGGCGATCACTACGATACTGGGTTTCTTCGCCACGTTAGGTTTATTCTTCATGCTTAGTCCTTTCCCGTCTTGCCGCTACAAACCTAAAAACACGAACGGGGTAGCTATCGAAGATGAGAAATACGTCGCTCCAGTTTTGGTCAGCTCTAGAGACGTCAAACCTACCATTTCTTACATCGCCAATCAAAACGGTTATGGTTCTTCGACTTTGACAGAAGAAATCACTATTTCTAGACCGGGCTCGAGCATGGCTTAAGCATGTTTCGTATACTACTGCTACAGTTAGGCTGTGAACGATTTGTATTTCTTATACCTATGTACTATGATATCATCAAGCTTTAAAAATGAACCTTATTTTTTACCTAATGTATTATACTAGTAATTGATGTCTTCTATTTACATATATGTGTATAAAAGTTCGGTCTCAATGGTGCATACGATACGTTATTGTTTATGAAAATTTATGTAATTTAACACGAGTAAAGCATTTAAACACGATAAATGACTTTAAATTTACGCTGACCACAGTATGAAGCTGTGGATTGCGTTGCGTAGCAATCATTAAATTACGTCGCACGTCACCGATAGCGTCGTACAGTACATAAATACATGTATAAATGAGAGATAAATAAAAGAAAAGGACCACAGACTAAATTTTTCGACACGTACACGTCTCCAGCATTAATTTCGTGGCAATTTGATATTCAGACATAACAGAGATAAGACATACGTACGGTCTGGCAAATATCTTATGACAATGGTAAGTAATTCCGCCCATTGCGTACGTGGCCGATATACAGCTTAACCCCGCCCCTTTTACCAATGCGCAATTTTCACGAGATATTTGCCAGACTATACATATAACCACGTTAAACGAGAGCTAACTTCGTTTCCGAACAGAAATACATATAGCGCGTTATTTTTAGTATTCAATTATTATTATTATATTTTATTATATTATGATTACTAATAAGTTTTCAAGTATCGCAATAAATAAACAGAATTTCCAGCAAGCATTAGCGCAAAGAAGGATAGTGTTGTATATTTATATTTAAATATGGGTACATTTACATGCTTATCAATATTATATATTCCAAAAATGTAATACAAAAGATATTTCAGCATCCTATATGAATTCAATAAACCTACTATCTATATAAAAAAATCTTTCACATTAAGAGTGCAGTGTTAGTCTTATGGAGACACCTTTTGTAGTTACCATATCTAAGAAAGACGACTATACCTAACTTCTTGTTGTATAATATACCAATATCTATACATAATATAATTTCTTTATTTGTGTGTTCCTCCTTCTTTGTCTATCCAGAGCTTTTTGAAGCCCACTGATGGGCTAGAAAGCTGAAAATTGGCATGCATATAGTAAAACGCCTAGGCCAAATCCGAACGTAGCCGGAATTTTTATTTTGGGCCCGTGGACGGAGAATTAAGACGAAAAAGGGGCGTGGCAAATAATTTTTTGCTTTTTTCTGCCAAGCAGATTATCTTTTTCTTCCAGCCTGGCAGGGACAGGCTTAGCAGCTAGTTCAAATAAAATCTGAAATTGGGCTTTAAGTGGGAGAAGTGCAGCCGGAATAATGTGTTATTAGGATGATAAAACATTATTTTAAGGAGACATAGCTATCTAACCAACATTAGAAAGTTTTGTGAACAAGGTAGAGATAAAATATGGGTTAATGCTGGTCACACCAAGTAAGATATATGGAAACATACAACAATACTTACTGCAAGGCAAGCACTTGTTGAAAGAGTATCAACAGGATTAAAAAATCCTTCTAGTAAAAGGGAAACGGTTGATTATTTCACATATTGGTAGTGAAGATGGTTTTGTTGAAAATGGTCTATTGGTTTTTGAATCAACAAGATGGGGAGTTTCATGAAGATATGAATGGTGAAGTGTTTACAGTGTGGATGGCAGGCATTCTGCCATACCTTGAACCTAATAGTGTTATTGTAATGAATAATGCAAACTCGACCCTCCAAAACGTGCCTAATAATGGATCACTTATTTGTTTGTCTTGATGTCCATTTTTGTAATTGAATTTTAGAAAATTGATTCTAGTTACCATATTTACTGTTTTATAAATGAAAGATTGAAACAATCAAAAAATCATTTATTCATTTCAGTTTTATTATATTAATTTATTAGAAGACACTTAAGTATCCTCTGCTTTTCAGTTACAGTTATCATTTGTTCTTTGCTGGGTCCATCATTGAAGTTTAAAATCTGTAACGATAAACTCTTTATTTTTTATCATATGTTAAATTCTTCTGGGCTGCACTCTTGGAATGAATGAATTATAGCGCGTTTCATCAAATCCATCAAATTTGGAACGAACTATACATATTGTGGTTTGAATTGTTTGGTGCCTTTCGCGTCGTCATATTGACAGTACGATTTGACGATTTAACTGCGCATAATTTCATCGTATATCAAATAAAATGCGACATATTGTTCGTTTAACTCTTCAGCAATGATATTAATTATTAATAATAGTTGTCGGTTTGAATCGACATGAAATCCGATTTAAACATGTGATATAGGCAAGAAAAGATTAGCACAACGATGTAATACGATACGGAGGTAACGATACCGCAATAGCTAAAAATAAATTTTTCAATAAAAAAATTACGGTTGTGTTTACATTTCGAAATTAGAAAAATATTAAATCTTAGTAAATGTTATTAAGTTGGCATGGAGTTAGCAGGCGATGGCGAAAATGTTGCGATATCCGGCAGAATCGGTAAACTTATTCCGGTAGATTCTCATGGCGATATGGAATTAATATTTCCTCCCTTGGAAGATTCGGAATCAGGTACAAACTGCGGCGAGTTTATGTAATAGATATGCGATACATACGTTCTTGATATTGTTTATTGTCCGAGTGATTTACTCGTCTTTCCAACGCGTGTTATTGAACATTTCTGTTACATAATTATTTATAGGAATAATATGAAAAACTAAAACCGACTGTTTCACAGATACATCAGCTTCGTCCGATTTGAGTAGAATCCAAGTCGAAAATATCCTTGATAAAAGGATAAGCATCGATGATGACGATCTAATTAGCCCTTTAGAACCAGTAAGACTATCTCCGATAATAGGAAGGAAATCATCGAAACCGGTTTTACGATCGATGCTGAGGCGGTCGTTAGACCCCGAAAATATTTACGATAGTAACAGCCTCCTTACTAAGAAGGTTACTTTTCCTAATAGCATCGACCAACTTTTTAGTTATAAAGAACCCGAATGTGTATACCCATTTGTTATATGTAAGTAACGAACAGTAAGTAAATGACTTTGATTGCATCATGTTAGTTGCCATTAATAGAGTTTCATTTTGATTTTAGTGGATTGCTTATCGCCTCAGGAAATAGTGACCATTTATGAGAATTCTTGCCTGAAAAATAACACTATCGAGATTAACTCCATCAAGACGCAGCTAAGCGTAAGTATTTATACTTCATTTTATCTTGTATTTTTAAGGATAAGGATACGGTGATGGCCAAAACTATGGAGTAGTTCACATATTGTACACTCTAATGGAATTGTCACATTTTGATTCGTTCTCCTAGAGGACAAGCAATTCAGTTTCTTAGTTGTAAGAAGACTAGCTCCACTAGAATATTATGCTCAATCAGATCGAAATATGTATTCCAACTACTAAGATGTCGCTTTAAGTTGAACGTGAATATCATCCCAAGCGATATCTTAGCGGTCTAAAAAAGTCCTTTATGTACGAAGTGTCTTGGGGTTCGGTTTTTCGATACGTTTGATTCCTTGTTTGGAAAGGTCGCAGGCAGGGTTAAATAGGTCACTTAGTGTCTATGTACTAATTATCATCATTATTCAATTTATACGATATTTTTGTTTATTAAATCTCATCAGTATCACAAAATTTTATATCGTCGTTGTGCATCGCTATTTATATTTTCCGCGTAACCTGAATTCGATGAAATAGTCGATGCAATTTGTTGAGTATTGCCTAATTTTGGTCACTGCTTTATGTATATACGTATTACATATGTAAAACAAAACCTTTCTCACATACGATAGGTATATACATGTCTGGCAATTTATTTCTAATTATACATTAATAATAGTAATAATAATAATAATAAATGCATTGGAGAAAATAATTAGGACGAAAGATAGTAAAAAACGATATTGAAAGAAATTACCAAGTAGATCCTAAGTAAAAAGACAGTTAAACATGATTATCATTATTATTATTATTATTATTAATATTATTAATAATTAGATAGATTCTGATTCAGTATGACGCTCAAATGCAGTAAATTTTTTGTTAATTTTAGGAGATACGGAATAATTGTGACAGATCTGCCGATTTAAAATTAAATAATCTCAACATAACGTATGAAGTTTTGGAAACGTTAGAGGACATATTCAAAGTAACCAACTTTAAATCGGTTTCGATAATCGATTGTGTCTTAACGGCTGGTACGATTGCGGTACTTCTAGATATGTTGGAGTACTACGAGTGTACTGCGCGACTCGTTCTGTGCATCGACCTCGACCAGCTAGATGCATGGAAACTATTTTGTTATACCGTCGGTAAAGCTTCGTATTTAGAGTCATTCACGCTGAAATCGATGAACGTTAGCGATATTAACATGAAAAGCCTGATGCACTCGGTTAATTTCAATCAGAATATTAAGAGCATAAGTTTCGATAGTTGTTCTTTGATTAAGCTTCCAAATTTTACTTTAAGTAAGTACCTCTTTTATTTTTAGTTTCTAACCATCATGATTTTGAATTTCGTCTATAACGCCCTTATTTTATTCTGTTCCGAATTTTGTGCTTGAATTTGAAAATGAATAAAATAAGGACCTGTCCCAATTAAAATGTCAACACATCATTGTTATTGTTGTTGTTATAATTCTTAGCGCGATTATTACTCATTACTAGTTTCACGTAACCATTAATTTGGACTTTATGACTAACGTAGAGTAGATGATAATATTCTGAATGATACTGATGGGATCCGCGTCACTTATCGCCTCTTTTCTTCAGTATTTGTCCGTATAAATATACATCACTGATATGTGACGATTCCTTTTATTCCACGTGCACAAGGATAACGTATTAAAATGGCGATTCATTCGTTAAAAAGTGCGAAAATTATTTTTTTCTCCGTTATCTGAGTGTACGTATGAACGCGAGAGAAACAGAGTAATTGCTGTACAGGCGAAGTCTAAGTGCGTATTTTAATTGTCTATTACAGTCGAATACTTAGAATCGAACTATTCCGTTAACGAGCTGCACCTACCCCACGCCGGCCTTTACACTAGAGAAGCCGACATCATCGGTAGATTACTAAGGCAAAATCTCACCATCCAAATGTTAGACATCAGTAATAATTTAATCGGAGATCGAGGACTGGAACATTTAGCTAAAGGATTATGCCAACAGCACACCCTCACGGGAGGATTATCCGTCTTAATCGTTTTTAACAATCAAATTACCGAAAAAAGTGGCAAAACCATTAGCAACATCATAGCAAATTGCAAAAATCTGCGCACATTGAACATAGGTTTTAATAATCTGACGGATGCGGTAATTTCTGATATCTTGAATAGCTTAAACGAAACCGAAAGTTTAGAAGGTCTTGGTTTACAAGCCACCGTCTTGACATGTAAGGGTGCCTTCGTTTTAGCTGACGCAATAAAGCAAAACAAAAGTTTAAAGGTTGGTAAAAATATAATAGAGTTGAACCTCTCCAAATCGAATTCATTAGTTGGTCGGAGCAATTTCAATATCTTTCTCTAAGTCTAGCTATTTGGAGTGGCAGATGAATGTTCGAATTAGAGAGGGTCGACTGTAATAGTACGTAATTTCGACTCAACTTAATACAGGGTTTTTTTATTTCAGCAATTGAACCTTAAAGGAAATAAAGCGATTTTTATAGAGGGCTTGGAGAAGCTCAGCCGAGCTTTAATAAGTTCTAAAATATCTAAAGTTGAATTAGATGAAGCAAATAGATCCTGTAGTGTAAGTATCGATTGGAAACTTTATTTCTCGTCCTATTCACTTAAAATTTTTCTAACGTATAGTACTCGATTTTATTTTATTTTTCGTATCGAACGAGAAAACTTATTAAAAAGGAGGGAAGGGGAGGGAGGGGACGGGTTTCTTTAAAATTGCATTATATTACTGATTATGACACGTCTTGGGACTAGAAGACTTAAAACATAATAATAAAATTAAAATTCTAATAGGCCGTTACTGTTATTAAAATATTATCCCACTATTCATTATTCTAATTTTAATGTACGGGAGAAATTGAAGTAAAAACGTTTACGAAATGAAATTTAAATAATACAATAAGTAATAATTACCGCTCTTCCAAAGTTAAACCGAATTAAATTTTGAATGTATGTACATACATGTACATGGTTGTTTGCGGTGAGGCATCCTCGCGTCGTTTATAGTTGTAGGAAATATTTGATTTAATAGTTGGAATTTATTTAAAAGGACACGGAAGGATATTCGGAAGTAGTGAAAAAGATAAAAGAAATCTGCACGATTAACAGATCGCTGGTCGACCAAACGGAAGATTTTTTCGCGGGATTTTCCGATATCCGATTTCGAAAAATCTCCCTTAACTGCGAACCTTATTACAACACGTCCTCGACGCTACCACCGACATCGTCGACGTCACAATCGCAGCTGTCATCGTTAAGCACTTGTTTTTCTACGTCCCCGTCGCGTAGTCGTTTTTCCGTGTCTAAAGTTAACGATACCGTTTCGAAGCCCGTAGGGAACTCTCGTTTTAAGGTGGTTGCCGTTTCCAACGTCGATTTAAGGGATTACCCGGTTAGCAAAATCTCTATAGTCGAGGAGGAATACGATGACGAAGAAGAGGACGATAACGACGCCCAATTCCAGAACGTTAGGGGTAGCGTGTCCTTCATAGACAGTGTTGAAACCCTTACCACGTCGGCGATCGATACGATTTCAGATAGTTCAACGCCAGCTTGTGAAAGTGAATAAATATCTTGTACTCCCCGTCAAGGTTTATACACGTTATCATTCTGTGATATTCGTACTTACAGTTTTCGATGTCCTGTCGTTAAAGCAGGATAATTGTCATAATTTTCCATTTCATTACAGTACAATTAGATTAATTTATTGGGTATTACTTAGACGAATCCGACTCGATAAGCTTTACCTTCTAAGACTTGCGCCTTACTTAATAAGTTAAAATATTCTGTTGTATTTTATTATAGGCGAAAAAATTGTAAGCCAGTATTACGTACGATATTGCTCTGTTACTTATCGAACATAGTACAAAGCCTGGTTTAAAATGCGTCTAGTTCCAAATATAGGTTCGGTCCAGGTTCGTCTTGTATCTAGAGGGATTTTTCTTTATACATAGTTAAAATGTAACGTCCTTATAGATTATGTCTATCGACATACCTGCGATAAAATAAGTTGAAAACTGTAGCACTTTTTGTTATATACCTATTTGGAGTTTGTTATAATTTTATCATTAGTCAATAATAATCGTTGTGATTTTGTGGGAGAGAAAAAGTGTGTATACGTATATATATATAAAGGGTTTTTCATAATTCTTGTATCAGCTTAAAGCGGAAGATAGTTCAAACAAAATTTATAACAGAAAATATTTTCCTATTATCACACGATAGCCACAATTAATTTTTTTTAATACTAACGTGTCATATTGCAGGTTGTTTAGTATCCCTTCCTATACCTATACTTATAAGTAAGCTGTGCGATCTTTTCCAGTATCCTCCAATCTTTTCAGTCATCGTCAATTCATATATGTCACGTTAAATATTAACTCCTCCCTGATGTTTACAGTTTAAACAAAGAAATGTAAACGTAAAAATCGGCCTGTGTTTTGTAGGTTCAAGGGCGTTAAAGTGCTCGAATTGTTACAACGAGCGATAACGACGTACCGAAGGTGTTTTTGTATTTCGCGTCGATTTCCAAACCCACCAGATACAATGTTAAAGTTTAAGTAAAATAGGCGATGTAATTTTTTTACATTTAGTGACTTACTTTTATCTCATATAATCGTATTAATGAATTTAAAAAAATTCTTGACAGTAAAATAGACGCCTACGTTCACTGTTTCGACGAATAAATGTAAACACTAGTAAAATTAGGTCAATATGTTTAGGAAGGTCCAGTATATGTTTGGATACGACGTGTTTATTTACTTCTACAATCAACGTCGCGTGTATATAGGGATATAATACGACACTGATCTCAAAATAAAGTTTATTTGGGCACTTTTTTACTATCATTAACCTACTTTTACCTCATACAATTTTATAAATAAATTGATGATTGATTAGTTATGAAATACCTTGTATAAATATATACAATAATAATAATAATAATAATATAATTTTCATAATAAATGAATAGATTGATAATCTGTTGGATTCTGTCCATCCATACCTATAAAATGTATATTTGTTATAACGTTTTGTAGAAGTTTTTTAAAATCGAAATGCTATGCGGCATTTTAAAAATATGTATATGTAGTTAAATACAAACATATAGGGTGAGATGTAAAGAGAGAGGAAAAATTATCTATAATATATACCATTAAAAAGGCAGCCTTGTCTTAACTTATTTCTTTTTGTAAACTATTTAAAAATATATATAAAATCGATTTGTATTTTTCTTATTAAGAAATAACCACAAACGTTTTCCTATCTCTTCGTTCCACAACGTAAAAACCGCCAAAGTTCCTAGAAAATTATATTGTTCGTCAGTAAATGCAGATTCAAAGAAGAATCGCATAGACTTCTATTTTTGTTAGTTTACTAACTGTAGTCGGTTGTCGATATTCGTGTAAATTCACCTTTGCCCTCATAGATGGCATCCGAAAGCTTGCGTAGTACATAATCAAATAGCATATTCGACTCGATTACAAAACAAATGATTTGTATCCTCCTAAGAAGGATTGCAAGGACTACGTCGTAATACAGACTTATCGAGAATGATTGTCCACCACGTGACCAGTAATTTTTGTATTCATAGGTTTATGATATTTGCATATCACTAGGATCATACTAGTATTTGACATAGGCGTACAATCATTATTCACAATTTTTGCTGTCATTCTTTACGTTTTCGCTCCAATTATTTTTATCATACATTTAAAGTAACAGAACAGTGCGCTAGCTTTTTATTTAAAAAATGCGCACACTAACTATAACTTTATGACACGTTACTGTCTGTAATACTTTACGTAAAACATTGATTACTACCAGCTGCTGTTATTTGGGTTGCCTAATTTGGTAAGTCAACTGGTGGGCAGGGATGATCGGTATCGCTATAATAATATACTTTGAGCTTGTGGGAATACAAAATTTTATTAAAGAATCGTACACTGTTCGTAGTTACAACGGTATCACAAATTAAATAGCGGATAAACTGTATTTCTCACTCGTTGACAACTCCGGATGCCAAACATCGACGATCAATACCAATCTCAATTCGGTACCGTTATGCCAGACCTCGTGTTCAAAGCTATCGTCGAATATGAATATCTTTCCTTCCACCCAAGTCCTACGGTCGCGAAAACGGTAACGGAAATAGTTACAACTAAATACGATATATTAATAACGTACCTTGTTTCTTCTGCAACCCTAATATAAGTGCCTGCTGGTACTTTTAAACCTAAGTGTATCCTCAGTCTACAATTGGTTGGCCCACAGTGCGGCCAGACGTGGGTTCCCGGATGCATCACGCTAAATTTCACTTGACCACGCCTGCAGGATCTCACGTCGGGCTCCGAATCGATTATTTTACACGTCTCGGGACATCTTTTACAATTCTCGATGTGTTTAGATCCTCTAGCATATAGTTCGAATTGTTTCCAATCGCCGACGTCTCTTAAATTTTCGGATTCGTCCTTAAAGTGTCCTTTCTCGTTCATTATAGCTAAAGCTTCCTTCCTTATTTCCTTATAATGATACTCGAGCTGCCGGTACAATCTGACGTAAGGGGTCTCTTCCTTATTCCACCAAGGCTTCGCCGTTAATCTCGCGACGTTGTACAGCGACCTCTGATATTTCGAGAGGAAAACCTTTTTCCGACACCGTCCTGGTATATCTAAAATGGTAATGGCCAACTTGCTGAAACTAAATAACTACACCATCGATTGAGACCTTCGCGGCTTCCTCGTTCCTTCCTAATCTTGCTAGAGCGTCTCCCAAGTGGAAATAGAATCTGCCATCGATTACACCGGGTTCTTCAGTTTCGATTCCCCTCCTCAAATAATCGATCGCTTTGTTCAATCGATTGTCCACCGTTTTTAATATGAAACCGTAATGAACTAGAGCAAGCCCGTCGTTAGGCCACCGTTTAAGGATTTCGATCAACAAAGACCGGGCTTCCGTTATTCTAAAAAGGAAAAAACCAAATTAATTAAGGACTTGCGACGCGTGCAGGTCGATATGGTGGCGTTAAACCTGTTAATTGTGAGATAAGTGACCGCCAGGTCGTTTCTGTACTTTGAATGGTTCGGAAATCGATCGATGAGCTTTCTGTGAACTGCGATGGCGCGCGCGTAATTTCCTGCAATCCAGGATGGGATGTAATGAGAATTGATTGCTGGTGATAAGCAAGATTACCGATGAAACGCATTCTGTTAATGCATCTTTCTGCAGCGGCTAGAAATAATTCGTCAGGTACGCGGTCGACGTTTAAGACCCTTAGGTAAAACTGGATCGATTCGAGCAGAATCTCGTTGCTTCTCTTCTTCTCGGCCAGTAAATCTAACGCCCAGCCTTTTCCATACAGAGCTCTCGGAGAATCGGGATGACTTTCAAGGATTTTTGTAAACAAGCTTAAGGCTAATTGTGTATTCTGGCAGGGGAAATGGGTATTGGAAAAAACGAAAACAAAAACAAAAAAAGTAATTAGTAGAAAAGAAATTACTTAACCTTAAAATAAAGTATATGTTAAAGCTCAAGTTATCTTTACCAGTCGGTGCGGGCCGTGGTAAAGATAATGGAATACTTGTACCAAAATTATTTTATCAAAAATTCCGCAAACTCACACTAAAGACAGAGACGAAACATTCCAAATTGCGATAAAAAGAACAAAAGGCACATAAATAAATGCCAATTATAGGAAGAAAGAAAATCAACTAGGAATTGGTTAGTGGCTTAAAAGCGAAACTAGAGGATAATATTAAGAGGCTAATTTCTTATTACGCCTAAGGACAAAAGATATGTTTGTATTATACCTATATACATATATAGTTGTCTTGAATATACATACATTCGCCAAGTGCCGTTGCGCTTCATCTACGTCGTCTCTAAAAGCGTAATCGAATACGTTCGTAATATTTTCAATGCGATTAACGTCTCGGCCCCCGGAGTTGAACTTTCTTGCCGGCTGCTCCGTTTCGTCGTTATCTGAGAACACGAAAAATTAAAGATTCCAGCCTAGCTTCGATTCCTCGCATTTAAAAAAGTCGATTTTCATCGTAATACAGCAAACCCAAATTATAAAATTCTCGTTTTTATCGAATATATTTTTCGCTATCAAACATATTTTATAAAAACATCGAACAATGCAAAATGTTAAGATTTACGTTTCCACGACCGCAAATGCTTATCGCTGGGTTTCTCGTCGTCGTCTTCTTCTTCTTCCTCGTCAGCATACTTCGAGCTTTTAACGTTCAACTTTCCGTATCTTGCTTCTAATTTCTTCATTAACTCGTCGTCGTCGTCGTCGTATTCTTCATCGCCTTCCAATTCGTCCTCGTCTTCCACATCTTCTTCATACCGTTCGCGATCTTCGTCCTCGTCTTCGTCCGCCTCTTCTTCCTCTTCCTCTTCCGAGTCTTGGTATTTTCTTTTAGGATATTCGCTCTCGCTATCTGGAGTTAAGGACCTATCGTACGTGGAACGTAATTCTTCGTACTTTCTTCTACTCGACGGTATGCGTCGCTGTTCATCTTCGCTCTCATCGATTTCATCTTCTTCGGAATATTCTGATTGTTAAAAGTACGTGTTTACCAGGTGTACAAGTATCAAATGCGGATTTCAGACAACAAATGGTGCGCCATTGCAGTTCGTACTATAACGATTTGAAACTGCGCCATTTTGTTGTGTGATCAACAAGTGTTGTGATAAATTGGAAAAGTGTGAGCATATTGTTGTGCTTAATATGTCGAAATTAATACCGAACAATCATACCGATTACTTCGAGGTAGCTTATGGTAAACATGCTCCATCGCAAGATACGTGTGAATGGTGGTTTCGGCGTTTCAAAAGTGGTGACTTCGATGTCGCAGACAAGGAACGTGAAAAACCGCCAAAAATACGATGATTGGACGAAGATGATTTGCAAACACAAAAACAACTCGCCGAGCAATTGGGCGGTAGTCAACATGCTGTTTCCAATCGGCTACGAGAGATGGGAAAGATTCAGAAGACCGATAGATGGGTACCACATGAGTTGCACGAGGGGCAAATGGAAAAAGGCAAAAACACGTCACATTTTGCAAAAAAAAATCATGGGTAGACCCAGGCGCACCATCCACATCGACCGCAAGACCGAATCGCTTTGGCGGAAAGACGATGCTCTGTGTTTGGTGGGACCAGAGGGGCGTGGTCTATTATGAGCTGTTAAAACCGGGGGAAGCGGTTAATATTCAATGTTACCAACAATTGACCGATTTGAACCGTCCGCTGCTTAAAAACGGACCAGAATACCGAAAGAGGTAACACAAAGTCATTTTTCTTCATGACAATGCTCCATCACATATGGCATCACCGGTTCGCGACTCGGCTGGGAAGTTGTACCCCATGCAGCTTACTCACCAGACATGGCTCCTTCCGATTACCACTTGTTTGCATCGATGGGTCACGTACTTGCTGAGCAACGTTTTGGTGCGTACGAAGACGCTTGATGAATGGCTCGCAGCAAAAGGGGATGATTTCTACTGGCGTGGTATTCACAAATTTCCGAAAGATGGGAAAAATGTATAACAAGCGATGGAGCATACTTTGAATAAAGCTCTTTTTATCATTCGTCCGAATTTAACATGTTTTTTTAGAAAAAATCCGCACTTCATACTTTTACACCTAGTTACTAACGAATGTTAGGCAATTTTTAGCGATACAATCGGATCAACCGTACCTTCTTCGAGATTCTTAATGTCCTGTTCAACTTCTTCTAACGTTGGGGGAGGCACGAAGGTGTTCCTACGAGATAGGTCGGGATTTTGTTCTTCTTTGGCTGCATCATCTTGGATAATCTTATCTATTTACGTTTAAAAAGGAAAGAAAAAGACAACTTTAACGATCAGGAAATGCTAGTCGTTAGTCATCTGTTTCAAACAAGCAAATAATTTTATATTAGGAAAAACGCTTGATGTATATTAGTCGGTTGAGAAACAGAACAAAATAAATAAGCGTTATTATTAGTAATTCTAAATGGCCATTTTAGAAACACCAATATTAATAGCGCATGCTTTATATTACCAGTTTTCCACTTTTTGACCAAAACAACGTATGCCACTATCAATAGAGAAACTCCAACGCCAACTTTGGCTGCCACTGCAACAAACAGTGGTATCTTAAACAAACTGCATTTCCTGATTGCGACTCTTCTAAGCCCCTTTAACTTTACATTAAATGTAAAATATAAAGAAACGCTACTCAAATTTACACATTTAAATATAAGTACGTAAAGTGATCTACAAAAGTGTAGTACATCACTGTACATATGGGACGAATTTTAATGATTGGGTGTGCTGCTTTAAATCTTCAGGAAAGGAAAGACAATAAATACTTACTATTCACAGTACTTAATTCGGGATCATCCTCTCGTATGGCACCGTTTTTATCATCAATTGCACCGCCATTCTACAAAGATAATGCACGTCTCGCTCAATCCAGTCGTTTTAATAGAATATTATGGTACCTTTATTTCCTCAGAGGACTCTTGGATCATTTGGTTATCTTCGCGCGTATCAGCCTCTGGTTCGGCTTCTTCCAAATGTGCTTCCGCTATAGCTTCGTCAGATGGCTCGCCTTGTTCTTCAGACTCATCCTGCGGCTCCGGCTGTTCTTCAGATTCTTCCCGCGATTCTTCCTGTTCAGATTCTATTTCATCTTCTGGTTCCTCCGGTTCCGATTCAGCGACGATATCTTCGTCCTCATCTTCAAACTCTACTTCATTTTCTTCGTCGCCTCGTTCCGCGTCTTTCTCTTGAGATTCTTCATCCTCATCCTCTTTCTCCTGCTGGCTTTCATCTTCCTCCTCCTCCTCCTCTTCTTCCTCTTCCTCCTCCTCCTCTTCTTCTTCTTCAGTAACTTCTTCCTCATTCTCTTCTTGATCGGTCTCGACTTCCTGTTCAGATTCTTCTATTTCGACTTGATCCGATTCTTCGGATGATGGTTCTTCCCCGTCATCATCTTCTTCGCTTGCTCGTGTTTCGTCTTCGTGACTTGTGTCTTCCGAACGGACGTGTAAGTCATCATCATCGTTGTCGATCGATTTGTCTATCCAGCCCTCGAAAATGCTGGCAAAGCGCGATTCTGACGCGGAAATTTCAACTGGAAATGGATTGGTTAGGTCGTAGAACCGGATAATAACAAAAGAATCAAATGCTCACCGTCAGTTTGACCGCGGTGTTCGGTTATCGTGAGGCCGATAATTACGCTGATAGCGATCATAAGGACGAAGAAGATGCATTTTGCACAAATTCCACCCCCAAGGATCTTTCTTTGTGTACGTGTATGTTTAGGTCGTCATTGGGTAAACTTGGAGTTGGCGGTGGTTGCGGTTGCACTGTCGCTTCTTCGACTTGTTCTTCTAAATTAAAATTACGTTATCGTCTTAAAATGTATATGGGCAGCTCCGAATCTATTAATAGGTTTGCAGGTATACATGTAATAGGGTTGCGAATTAAATGCAAAGATTGAAGGAAACTGTAATTGGAAATGTTTAGGATAATTATGGAACGTCTCGCTCTTTCTCGTTTAATTTTAAAAATAGTCACTTCCCGAAAATGTGCGTACGTCTTAAGCGGGTTTATTTATAGAGGAATTAACGTGATAGGAATTTACCTATGACATAAATACCTTTTTCTTTTTTGTCCTTTCTTCGACGAGGTTGCACATCACCCGACATCGCGGGCCGGGTTGGCTAGGATGTACAAAATTTCATATAAATTCTTGAATTAAGAATGCCTGTTTATTTTCGACAGGAATCACTGCATGGACTCGCTGCGAACTTAAAGCGATACTGTGTCTATTTTAAATTGCCTGACCGAAAACGTACGAAAACGCACGATTGAAATTAAACTGAAACACAACAACAAAGAATAAATGATCATTAAGGCGCAAATTTAGAATGAAATCTAATAAAGCGTTATGAATAAAAATACATGAACATAAAAAGGGATCCTAATCGTCAAGTTTTAAATTGCACTGCTGCTACTTCCTGTCCGTCCTATCTTCTTTTCTTTTTTTTTACAATTCCTCTACTACTTCAATAAAGAAATTTCCAAGATCCAATTACAAATGATGCCGATGAAAGTAACAGTATCTCTTTTAACGCTTCGAAATACGGTTATACCGCTACCATCTAATAACAGGTGCTGGAATGTGTGCTAAGGAAAAGTATATAATTTTACACCGAACATTCTGGGACTAGTTTGTGTACTTTTCACTGTGCACAAGGTTAACAAAAACGAAACCCTCTTCCCCTAATTCATATAAAAGTAAAGATAGGTCACGTGTAGCAGGTATAAAGATATACCATTGCATGTACTTTTTCTCACATACACTCAAAAGGGATAGAAGATCAATTTCCTATTGTCTTATTTCCCTTATAATAATATATATGTATATATACAGTGTGTAAAGTTCCCACAGCGAAAACTTTCTTAATATGAGTTTTAGGAGAAAAACTTATTCTTTATAAAAAATTTTGCTTGTATCGAAACTCCTCATAGTCAAAGAAAAATATGTAAAGTTACCAACAACTGCTTTTTTGAAACAATTAAAAATGGACTCTTTCGTAATGTCCATCCATGCAGAGTATAAACAGTGGATAGCATCAAAAACAGAAATTGATGGAGAAGTCGAATTTGAGCTGCCCATAATCGATAGACCTTGCTTCAGAACTTTTATGATACCTTGATCAAGTGTTTGAAACTCACTTGTGGTATTAGGTGGTTGGAAAATTAAGTTGATGTTATTGAGATTTACCTGTTTCGGATGCCCAGCGCAATTATCGACAAGCAAAAGTATTTTTCGGTCTTTCAATTCGATGTCCCACTCATTAAGCCACTGCACACATCAATCTCCAGTCATCCATGCACGAGATTGAGAGGAATAAATGCAGGGAAGGATTTTCTCATTCTTAAAGCAACGTGCTTAGCGTATTTTCCAATTACGAGCATTTCTTTCTTGTCTGTGCCTGTATAATTCGTGCACACGAGGATCGTTAGGCGTTCTTTGCTTAATTTTCCTCCGGGAATTTTTCATTTTTTAAAACTAAAGATTTATCAGGCATCACTTTAAAAACAACCCGAATTCATTCGCATTATAAATTTCTGAGGGATTGTAGCCAGAGGTGAGGGTCGACATTTGACTTTTCCAGTCGAATGTTACATCAGGATCTGCTGAATTTGACTCACCACAAATTTGTTTGTACACGATAGAATGTCCGTCTTTAAATCTATCGAGCCATCCAGTTGAAGCGGTAAAGTCTGTTATTCCAAGACCGCCGGCCACTTGGAGGGCCTTTTCTTGTAAAATTGGGCCACTTACCTGGATGTTGGAGCTCTTGGCCTGGACGAACCAACTTTTCAGAATCGTTTCTAGCTCTTCATATTTCGCGGATCGTATTTTTTACGACCGGTTCCCTCATGCAACGAAACAAATTCACTCCGCTTCTTTAAAATTGTACGTAAAGTTGACACCGCAAAATCTTTATGATTTAAATTGGATTTATCAAAGTCTTTTATTAGTTCACTTATTTCTTCTAACGAAAACGATTTTCGCCAGCAGCGTAGAAAGTAAAAGACTGAAAGGAAACCTCGATTACGCAACCGCCGAATGAGTAAGTCAGATTCTCGGAAAATTGTCTAGCCAAGATTCGTGGAACATCTCGGTGGGATTTGTTGATACTAATATTTCGTAGAAATCGTAATGATATTCCCAGAAATATGTAGACCATTTCCGTCTGCTTTTAAAAACATTTATCTTAATTTAATCATATCCCTTTCTAGTGTTTGCAAAATAAAGTTAAAAAATCAATAATTGAAGTATGTATGTACATTAAAAAATATCCTTCAATGGGGTGTTATAAGCGGAAAATGGGAGCGTTATAACGAATAAAAGTACTACAGAAAATTAGTTGCTCGGACCGGGACCAAGGAAAAAAGCGTTATAGCCGGAAAAGCGTAATAAACGGGAGCGTTATAACGAAGTATCCGTCTTAGAAATTGTTGGGGTAGGAAGTAAGGCATGTGTGTACTATATACATACAAATCATTTTGCTGTTGACCGTCACAATCCTTTTTCATTTACAAAACGGATATTTCACTGAAAAGGTCGTACATTTTGAAACACATGTATATGTGTGTACATATTTGTATAAATAATATAAATAAACTTCTGTTATGGGGTTAAGAGTGTATCGGTGGTGCCTTTAAAAAACGCGTATCTTATGAAAATCTAACTAACGCGGCCCTGCATACATAGAGAAGTACATATGTACAGCCTATGCGTACAAAATTCATTCATTTTAGACGCGTGGCGTAGTGTGACATTGTACGTTTCTCCGTTCCCACGAAAGGCCGACAAACAAACCCCCACCTCTTTACCAATCCGCACACAAACTTAACTCACCCCTAAGCCTTAATAAATATAGGGCTATTGTCTATTATTATTTATTATTATTATTATTACTATTATTATGATATTAATTGTTATTATATTAATTATTATTATTTTAATTACTGAAATAATTTCAACAATACAATTTTGTGAAAAGTCAGAAGAAGAAAGACATCGACAAAACGGACAGAAGAGGGATATTAAGGGGTGGAATAATTTCGAATATAGATTTAAACAAATCACGAAAACCGTAGTAACTGATTACACACCATTCTATTTGATTACCGTAGTCGTGTGGGAAAATTTGGTTAGTAGGATACACACGAATATCCACCACCAGATCAAACGGGAGTGAGCGAGAAAGGGGTAGTCGAGAACGAGGGTAAGTAAGTAAGAGGGTAGGTTGGTCGCGTGTAAGAAGTCTGATGGCTCAGAGCGGGTGGGGATATAGGTGGTAGTGGGGTGAAAAACGTGCCCGAACGTCGCTGAGACGGCCGCCAGATCAACAGGGTAGAACGCATTCAGCCACTGGTTTTGCACGCGTATCAACGACGTTACGGACCCCCGACACGCGCCCGCTTCCGATTTCGTCTTAACCACAAGTGTTATCGGGTCGTCTTCGAAGTTTACGCGAGTGGTCAGCGGTTCAATAATGGATCATTCTTTATCTCAAAACACGCCGCTTCATTGGGGATATTCGGGGAACACCGGCAGCGGCACGTGGGCGCCAGTTTCTTCGAGACCCCTGAAGAGACCACTTTCCGAAAGTGATGACTGCGATGATGTGTTCTCCGAAGAATCTTCCAAAGAACAGTAAGTTTTTCTTCGTTTCAAGTTGAGGGGCGGCATATGTAAAATACGTTTTTCTTTTCCAAAGATGTACTTCACCTGGTGATGCTGACAGTTGTCAAATGTTATCCAGGAAAAAACGAAGAGGTGTCATCGAAAAGAAGCGAAGGGATAGAATAAATACCTCACTTTCGGAACTGAAACGGCTCGTTCCAAGCGCCTTCGAGAAGCAAGGATCAGCCAAGCTCGAAAAGGCTGAAATTTTGCAGATGACAGTCGATCACCTCAAAATGTTGCACGCAAAAGGTAAGACCTCACCTAACGGGCTTTATTATTTCTATTACGGCATATAAATTAAAATTCCGTTTCTTCTTACTTCATACATAAGTAACAGTCGAGGTTCGATAGGCAATTCCGGAATTGCATTTTTGGACTTACTTTAATCGTAGCGAGCAGTGCGATATTATATATACATTTAGTCCACTGTTGAGCGGATTTCATTCGAGAAACTAGAAACACCTGTTGCTTCAACCCTTGTGAAATAAACGTAGATACTTCCGGCAATTTTGACGATTTCAACGCATGACTAAGAAGATACGTTGGACGTAATTAAATCTTTCTGTTGTATCTAGAACACTTTCAATTTTTCGTATCATCGCCCCATCGTTGATCGATTAACACAGAGAAAAGAAACAGGTTAAGGTGTGGGGATGGGTGTATTAGCAATAGTTTTTGTAGTTTAAATCTCAATAAGATATTGGTTTTCTTTGTTTTACGATTAGTTTAGATAACAACCAACACATACATGCGTTACCCAAATTAATTCTAACAATAAAAGTCGCCTAATATCGC
Source organism: Chrysina gloriosa (assembly GCA_038088585.1). Taxonomy (NCBI): domain Eukaryota; kingdom Metazoa; phylum Arthropoda; class Insecta; order Coleoptera; family Scarabaeidae; genus Chrysina; species Chrysina gloriosa. Next base: position 7,041,651 of record CM076096.1, read on the forward strand.
ATCAAAACATACGAGATTAAATAACTACCAGATGGTGGTGCCATTTACACCTAAACAAGTCTAGATATATGTACATACACAGATACCAACGATTAGTCTGTTCCGCCTTTCCCACGACACCCTACCACACCTGGTTGTCCCTTTATTCCCACGCAAATTCACCCTTTCAGTCACCTGACTTTATAACCGCTAGTTATCTCATTATCATGCGCATTACAATATACATATGTACCTATGTACAAGACTACTAATAACTACATGTTAGATACATACATATTTAGTTTTAAACGATTTTCACCGATAAAATAAATTTATCATAGATTTTATAGTCATTATTTTAAGATATTGATATTACACTGTGGGGCGATTAAAGTCTGCGCTTGTCGAACGATCAGAAATTAGTATTCTATGTTCTATATAATAAGTTACACATACCGTGTGTCCCAGATCGAGTGGGATTGCATCGGTAACTTCTTTACTATTGAATATGGACTTTTAGTTAAATGGGATGTTTTTCAACTTTATATGCTGATTTAAAATCTGTTTAAAAAAGATATCAGACCTGTCAGAAGTTATTAGAAAAAGAAAAACAGAAAACTGTAATTTTTTTGTAAATCAAATATTGAACATTTTTGGTTTGAGACATACGCAATGGCAAGCGCCAAATTTGCTAACGTTGACTCGCAGATGACTTGTTGATCTGTTCTACATCTGTACGTTGACGATATTCAATTGTGAATGTGTTTGTGGTTTTTGTTTTCACAGTTTTACTACACTCCGCTCTGGTAATAGGACCGGCTATGGACGGTGAGGAGAGTATTATTCGTGGAACTCGGGCACCCTCACTACTACGCGTGAAATTATACGCTATTTCACTGATCTAGTGCGCGGCCCTATTGACAGAGACAGATATAAAATTCGAGGTGAGCCAGTAGTGGGGGTAGCGCTCGAGCGAGAATGAGGGGGAAGCGGCCCTATTGCCAGAGCGCACTGTACATATTTGATGTACTATTGCGGCAGCAACAAAATTGGACATTTAAGATAATATAGTTTAAATCTGGCTTTTGCCAAGTCAAATGTTATTTCATTTAAGTGCTGCGAATAAAACGCAAGTAATTACACTGCTTGGAGAAGAATGATCGATAAGGAGACTAGGTAGTAGATTTGGAGTCTCCAAATGGCTACATCAAAATGGACATAAACATGGTTTATACTGCTAAGAAATAGTCAAAATAGCGTATAAGACTTGTCCGGATTTTGGTTGTCGCAATAGTAGAAGAAAATGACTTCTAATAACTTGTGACGGATCTGACATTTTGAACTTTTTCAGAACAGATTTTAAATCAGCATATAAAGCTGCAAAACATACCCCACTCAACCAAAATTCCATCTTTAATAATAAGAAAGTTACCCATGCAATCCCATTCGATCTGGGTATATGTATATATGTATTTTTTTGTAATTTCTCACACGTGTATTTAACTAACTCCCTTTTCAGGATTGGATTCTCTAGCATACGATCCTCATAAGTACGCTATGGATTATCACGGTATGGGATTTAGAGAGTGCGCAGCCGAAGTTGCGAGATATCTCGAACGGATCGAAGGTCTAGACATTCAAAATCCTCTAAGGCTAAGATTAACGTCACACCTGCAGTGTTGCGCCGCTCAACGAGAATTGGCATCGAAGCAAGCCGGAGGACCTTGGAGCTACGGCGCGTCGCAACCGTACCCGCCTCTAAACCCCATACCGAATCCTCTACCTCCATCTTCGGCTGCCAATCATCCCCCGATACCCCACCAGCCACCTCCGCTACACCATCAAAATATGCACGAGCTATCCCATTACGATATTAGCACTTCGTGTCCGCAAACCACGGCACCGTCCGGTGATTCTTCAAGACTTGCACCTCCTTCTACTTCAGCGTTAACGCCGCTGACGACGACGACATCTTCGGCGTTGGGATACAGTCCTCATCAATATCCAGTCAATTCCTTCAGCATACCCACGACTAGTCATCATCAAAACTACAATCAGACCAACTCTAGCTCGCAAGGGATGAAACCGTATAGACCTTGGGGTGCGGAGGTGGCTTATTAGAGTTAGTTTAAAATAATGGAAAACCAAGTGCCCAGAATGAGTGCCTCAACGTGTCAAATTCGATAGTCAATTAACAAATATTAGATTAAGTGAATTTTTTAAACTGTTTGGTACCGCTTGACGGGAAATTTTAGTCATTTATATGTACCTTATAACTTATTTATATTTATTGCATAAACATATTACAGCTGTCTGTCCTTGGAAATGAAAAGCTAAAATAAGGAACGAGACAGTTTGGTAATAGCCAATCGAATTTGGTTATATGCATATGATCTCTACTACATATCTTTTATGGATTTAAATCGATTATATAAAATGTGATTTTTAACATTTTAGCAATAAATTTTTTCTTTTCGAGATAGTTGACTTTTATTGGTAAAAATAATTTTAAACGAACGGACGGGTACAGCCGGTTATCCCGACAAGCCCATACAATACGTGCATATATACGAAACAAAGAAATACCCGATTCTATACGACGTACGTACGTCCAATATTTGCATTCACGTTTGTTACATTTGTAGAAATTTCATTCTCGATCTGCGTTGCTCTATTCCACAGCCTTTTTATTTCGCTTTGAAAAGGCCGATGAAATACACGTAAGTCAGAGAAGATAATTCGATTTTTGAATGGACACTCGACACTACCCTACCGCCTAATTTTTTGCGAACGCTCAAAACGAGTCAAACTGGTACCTAGGCAACAATTTTCGGAACTGGATTCCGTCAAAAGATGTATGTACGTACGTAGCTAATATTCTGCAACCCTTACTTTTAGGATTAAAAAACCTGTTTGTGAAATAATAACAATAACAATGCACGGGCATTGTTTACGAATCCAAAGGATTCGACCGTTGAAAAAGCGGAATTTTTCGACACGCGTTCGAAATTATTTCTTTTCGGGCAAAAACACTTTTACAGCTTTTGTACACGTGAATACACTCGAATATTAACGAGCTATCAGCACACGTGCAGCTCGAATCTTTTGTACTTTTTAAAGTGTAAATTGGAGCGGATCGGATATTTAAAAGCCATTGCTTAATACGCAAATACGAAACCGTCTTACAATATACTATATATATATATAACATTTCTATGTATGTATGTATATTGGAAAAGTAAATTTCGCCATTACGAATAGAAAGAAAGTTTTAATTTTTAAAATTGCAATTAATTTTAATATGTACGTATACGTGCGTGTGCATCGTTTTAAATCAAACTCTCGTATAGGCGCATTTAAAGTTAAAATGCAAATAATATAAAAGTAGTTTGGGGTGGTGGTACGGGGTTGCAAAGACACGTGGGGTAGTAAAACGTGGGAAATGGATGTGAGTTCCACTCTCATAAACGCTTACGATACTGTTTCGTTGTTAGTGCACACGCTGCATATAGCCATTACCGCCCTTAGTACAACCCATCGGTGACGTTCGATACCTTAAGGAGGTGGGATTTTTTCGCTTTTATGACTCGCTGTGGTAGCAGCGGTGTAAATTATTAAATAATCGATTGTAAAAATCAATCGGCGCGCAGGCATTTTGCTGATTATTAATTAATTATACAGATGTGGTAGGTACACCTGTATGTACATTACCTGGTAATCGAATTACGTATTTTGTTTAACGCGAGAATTTTGTTTTTATTATGTCCTTATTTCTAAACTACATTACTTCTTTATAAAATTATTCGCCCCGTCCAGAACTCCGTAGTAGGCATAAAGAAATTTCCAACTTGAACATACATTTTATGTATAGGTATGTATGTACACTCATGGAAACTGTAAATGTCCGCCTTTTGAACGGATACACCCCGATTATCACAATCGAAACGTCCGTCCCAAGAATACATATGCATATTCACATATATATAGACACAATTGTTTGCTTCAGTTCTGTTTACATTCAGGTTTAGGTTTAGGTCGAATTACGAGAATGGGATGACGAATTGTATCGTAGGAAAAGAAAAATATTAGTACTAATTGATAATTGCCCAGTGCATCCGGATATTAAAAATTTAGACTGCATTAAATTAGTTTTTATGCCACCCAATACAAGTTCGAAATTGCAGCCCATAGATCAGGGTGTCATACACAGTTTAAAAGCAACTACCGACGACTTCCCGTCGCGAAGATGGTAAATTCTATTGATGCTGAGAACGAAAGACGAATTTGATTCAAATGATGATCTACCAAAAGCCGAATGGCTTGAAAGACATCAACAAGACTATATATTTGCTCAAATTTTTAAGTGATGATGCTATCATTGCTTGTCTAGGTAACAAATGTGTTGATAGTGAGGCAGATGAAGAAAAGGAAGAAATAGAAAAGGATTGGTTTTCTTTTAACAACTAACAAACTCTTTTTATACACAAATTAAATAATAATATTTTCTGCATTAAAGAACTGTTTCGTACGGACCAACTGGTAGTGAATTCATAGGTAGACGGTTTTGGGACGGGCGTTTAGATTGTGACAATCGGAGTGTATGCTCTAAGGAGGCGGACATTTAGAGTTTCCACGACTGTACATACTTCATTCCACATAAACTTTGTTGATTTCCTTCAACTTCCATACGTTCCGAAATGATGATATTATTTTTACGCACATACGTATGTATGTTCGTATGTGATAATACTGATAATACGATTTGTACACTAACGTAACAGCGACAAATACCTAACACAAAAAAGGCTACTAATTCCGAATTGAAAACATATTTACGCATAGAATACCTTAGTCGCATGGCGGTAAAACAAGTATTTTTATTTTAGTGATTTATTTGTTTTTCTTCAAGTTTCTACCCCATGTCGGACCGTGAATCTGATTGTACAATAGTATAGTAGAAAGTAGGATTATTACGAGTGGGAACGCAAATTTCCGATTTAAACCAAAGAAGTTTTAAGGGCGAGAAACGTAAATCCCACGGTGATAATCGCCCTCTGCGGGTAAATAATTTCGAGTACAGTAATAATAAATACATACTCCGCGCTGTATAGGGTGGTATTCAAGGGTGAAGTCAAGTGCTTCCCAGTTAGATATAGTGGGGGAAGTACCGATATAAACCAGTTAACGTACGGTATCTAACGACACTTAATTGTTAAACGTGGCAGACACCGTAACCAGACGTATATGAACATGTTGATGAGAAAATATCTCGCGAATACTTTTTATAATTGGATCAAGGTACGGTATATCGGACTACCGGGTTCGATCTTTTTCGTTTTGTTACACGTTTCTTTGTATCACCGGCAGGCATTAAAAGGCATTGGGGCTATCATAAGGCAGCGTTGCGACTCCCGATGGCGCTATTACGACCACGTACCATCCACGGCAAGGCAAAGCGTTTCGACGGTGACCACTTTTTGGAAATCGATTCTAACACAGAAGCCGGAAGACAGTTTCTGTACGAATACGGCCAAAATATGTACAACGAAAGCATCGAAGAACAATCAAAATGTAAATTCTATTCAGATACGGACATTTATTAAGATGCAATTGTACCATATCTTTCTCGTACGTTGTAAGGCTGTGATTGTATGTATTTATTATTTTTTGTATAACGATTGAATATTATCAATATAGGATTTATTTAAATTGAATAATTATTTATATATTTAGTTCGACTGGTGTATAAAACTTACATATATAAATCTGTCATACCAAGTCAAGCCAAATATAGTAAGCAGAGTGTACAATCCTGGCCCAGGCAAACGACCCTGAACCATATACGTAATCTGCCATACGATATATAATTGATCTATAATTTTCTTCTTTTATAGATTCCATGTGAGAAAAAATCCTAAATTACTCTTATTATCTCTCGACTAACCCTCATAAACCAAAGTTAGAACAAAATGAGACAATCAAAATTAGTGCAAATGTCTGTAGATCCCTCACTAGTAGTCAGAGTGAACAACAAGTATTTAATTTGCAATTAACCAAAGCTTTGCTTTTGTGCTAATATCCCACTTTATAAGTTACAAAACCTAATTTTAAAATGTTTTTGCAAAAACATTGCAGAAATACTGTACCTGCAAAAAGTACTTTAAGGAAACATTATGTTACAAATGTATATAAGGACGTAATTAGTGAAATAAAGCAAACTGTACATAACAGTTTTATATATTTTATAGTAAATGAAACCACAGATACTTGTGGACGCTACATGGCAAATTTATTAATAGGTTGTTTAAGTAACAACACTCCTGGTAAATCCTATTTGATTTCGTGTAAACAAATTGAAAAAACTAACCATGTAACAATAGTTAGGTTTATTAATGAAACTTTCATGGATTTTGCCGTTCTCAACAGTGTTCCAGCTAATAAAATTTTCATTAATTTAATCATACCGTCGTACCTTCCCTAACATATTTCTCATTCGTAGTATCGCCGACTAGAAAGAAAAAATTCGTACTACATACTTTCGTGAATCATATTTAATGCCTTTTCGGACGATGATATAAAAGACCTAGAAAATTCGTGACGTAAGAGGCGCGTGTCCGGCGTACGCTCGTCGTTTGTCTATTGTTTCCATTTTAAGGCGACACGTGACCAAAATGGGAGCGTTATATCGTGAGTAACTTAAGATAAAGTGCCGTAGTCAAAATTTTCGAGGATCTAAGCTTATTTCATATCGCACGTTTAGATTCGTTTTGAATTCTGTACAGATCTGTCCGCATTTTAGATGCGATAGAGCGATACGTATTTCCGTAATTTAGATTAAATTAGCTTAAATGGTTATAATCCAAATATTTCAAGTACGGCCCTGCTTGCAATTTCCTTTCTGGTACAAATTGGTTTTGGTGTACGAGCCCTTTCGATCAGAAATTATTTTAATTACATTCGCTACGAAAAAGGATCGATAGTTTTAACGGAATTAGTAAACAATTATGTACATATATTTACTTGCATGTTACATACTCTAGTCAAACTAAATTATATTAAAAAAGGTAATTTGTTAAATTATGGTTTTATCTTAGAAATAAAGCGGTACTTTTGCGCTACGTAGAAAACGTTTTTTATTCGTTTCTTACTCATCTCATTACCAGAGACCGGATTATATTAATATTTAGAATATTTTGGCCTTTCTCCACATATTTCGGATATTTTAACATATTTGAAATTATTCGACATATTTTTCCGTTTGAAAATCGCGCTATTTTTATCAAATATATAATAGACCATTTTCTGGAAAATTTACATTTTACAATTACTGAAGTTTCGTTAAATATAATAAAATAAATATTACTTAAATCGGGATTAATGCTTCTTCGAAGAAATTTAAGGTTCTACATTTGTTGTTTGGAATTGTTAATTGCTTTTACACTTTCAAACGAAATATCATGTTCAATACCGAAGAGCAAAGATTATTTTGTTGCGCTTTCTAAGAATAAAAATCGGATATCAAACGAATGAAGGTGAGTTCTGATTGGTCAAAAATAATTAGGCAGGGGGCGTATATGCTTCAGCATTTATCACTTGAAAATTTTTCATCATTTACAAACACCGAATAAAGTGAAGTGTTACCGAGTGTTATCCAAATGCCAAAAGTTAAAAGCGATTTAGTAGCCTCCTGGATCAAGACAGACTAGAATTACTTTCGCAAAGTGTGCGATAAAATGGTAAGTTGATAATGTAACAAAACAATTTTATTTCATTTATGTAATTCAAGTCACATGTTTATTTTGCAAATTCTAGTCTGCGATACAATTGGTTCAAAACTTGCTTTGGATTGCTGAATAAAATTATTTTCATTAATAAAAATATTTTCCATTAATTTCAAAATCATTTTCCTATCTTATATCTAAAAGAGGGTGTATACATTTTCTGCTATAATTTTCTTCTTTTACAGATTCCATGCGAGAAAAACTGCCAAATTACTCAACATTTCTCGACTGACCTTCATCAATGAAAGTTAGAAAAAATTAGTACAAACGTCTGTAAGTGACTAGCAGGTTCATCTTCATCTCCAAAAAATCAGAGGAACAACAAATATTTAACTCGGAATTAACCAAAGCTTTGCTTTCTGCTAATATTCCACTTTATAAGTTACCAAACTTGAATTTTATAATGTTTTTTGCAAAAGCGTTGCAGAAATACTGTACCTGAGGAACGTACTTTAAGGAAAAATTATATTACAGATCTATATAAGGACGTAATTAAGGAAATCAAGCAATCTGCAAATTATAATTGAACTATTGAAAATGTTGAAAAACATTTTACAGTAAGGAAAGTAATGTTTAATATAGAAATCTACCTGTTTAATAAAACCTGTTTAAATTTTCTTAGTTTGTTTCTTTTCCTTGTTACTTTAAAATATATTCGACATTCCGAAAATATTTTTGAAACGTATTTTGCTCATATTCAAGATAAATATGTACATATTTTAGTCAAATCTCGGTCATATAATCCGGTCTCTACTCATTACATTGATACATTGTATAACTTTTATCTATGTTTTTGTTTGTATATTTGTATTTTTTGTGTATTATGTGAATTACAATGCCCCCGTTTCTTTTTGAACTTTAGGGCAAATCAATTTATTTATTATTATTTGTATTTCAGTTCTATAATGCTCGTTGCGGGATGTTTGTTTTGGACGTTAGCCGGATATCGCTGGTGAAGGGTGTGGTAAGCGTAATTTTTTTATTTTATATATTAATTAATTATGTATAATCTGAATTATCGAAATTTTAATTCATGCATTCAGCAAGAAATTTAAAGCTAAATTTTAAATTTATTATTTCGAACGCGCCGCGATGATTTCGATCCCCTTTGACGCTTGCACAATTAAAATTTAACATTTAGGGGTTAAATGAGGAGCCATTACGTTCATAGATTTGATGGACAGATGACATCTAGATTTATTAAATTGCCACAATGTATTTTAATTACTTTGTAAACCGCGATTTGAAATGGTTACAATCGTACGATTAAGAGAAGGACTACCAAGTTCTCTCTTTTTAAGGGGGTTACACCTTTTGCATATTGATATTTCTTTTTTGTGTCGGCAGCCGAAATTTTTATTCATTATTTACAGGAGTACTTTTCGATTATACATTTACACAAACATTGGAGGGGTATTTAATAACTTCCAACAGTTTCTTCGTTCGTTCGTTGGTACGTACGTAAGTTATGAATTCATAAACAAGATTTAACTATTTCAGCGACATAAATGAATCGCAAAGGGTAATAAAACTAATATGAAAGTGTCAATTTTCTGAATTATCGCATCAATATTACTACATTGTCGGAAATTATAGCGCGTGAATAGGACAGATGTTAGCATTTCTATTTCCATAGCGTTAAATGACCGCTGTCCACTTCCATCCTCTCGAAATCACGAATATCTATAAGGGTGGTTGCGTAAAGATTCGAGCGCACGAGACGAGATTATCGGGTTACGAACTAAATACACGAATTTTTATTTTATCACGTATCTATTACCTTTACAACCGGCGAGAACGTCACGTTTGGCTATTTTTCCGATTGTAAAAGTTTCGAAGAGATTTTGTTCGAATGTGACGATTTGCCGGAATAGGCGTGTACACCCTCTTTTATAATACCCGATTCACGGCATAATTTCAAATGTACTTGTTCGTGTCTCTAGGGTGGAATGACCACCGTCCGAAAGCGTCGCACTTTATTGAAATTTAATTGGATTCGCAAATGCTGCGGTAATGCAATAATATTTGCCTACGGAATGGTATGGAAATTAGGTTTGTCCATGCCAAAAGAATTATACGACCAAATGACGTATGCGGTCCTACAAATCTATATTCATTTAGGGGTCGAACGATTTTTTCTTAAGTCAAGAAAGGACAAATACAACAGGCAACAGTCTCACAGAACGCATTGTCCTTTTTCTTTCTTTACTGACACCGATCTGCACTGATCGTTGCGATTTCGTCACTAATATCAATTTTATTTTCAGTATCAAAGTGCGTAGAATCTGAAATTAATGCATACGCATTTTAATGCGTACAGGAAATGCAAATGAACCAACTCTAGAGGTATAAACGATACACAGGACTCGCTATCCACAAATGTAATTCAACCGTTGCAACATACCATACGTAATATTCGCAGAATGTAAGTATTATACATATTTTATTAAGTTTATTTTACGCGCTACAAAACGAATTGTCACTACCTAATATGTAGTAAGATATTGGGAAGGAATTCTCGATTGAAATTTCTTCTCTATCAATTTTGGAATTTTCTAATTCGACGCTTTCATTTACGGGGCACGATCGATACCTTTCGAAATCTCCCGAGCTAGGGTCGTATAATTTGTTATGGTTTTCGCGTTTAATGTATTTTCAAGCCGTTGGTCGATAAACACGCGATGGTAAGCTGACCATCATATCCACGAGATTTTATTTTTTTATAATGGCCAAACTTCCGGTTAGACTTTCTGTTTATCGGAAACTAAAGTTTGGCTAAAAGAGAACTCATACCGAAAGCGAAAGGTAACACTAAAGAGCGTTTTCGCACTCGATGTGAAACATTAAGGCTATAGGGTAATTATCTTCAAGATTCGCTTAAAGTTAAGTTTGTTTAGTTGGCTCGAAAACTATTTTCAAAACTGTGCATCTTAGCTCTAAAAGATTAAAGTGTAACAATAAAATAGTATTTTTCTTTTTGCAAATCTTAGTACGAGTACGCTTGAAATTTTGCTTATCATATAAAAAAGTACAGGCTGTAATTAAAAAGAAGTAGATGACGTCATAAATTCAACAAATAAGCGTTTTCTTAAAAAACAGTCTTCGATTTTATGAATTTTGTTTCATACTTTACGACCTCACTGTATGTATTTTTTATTGTTTTTTTTTGTATTTGTTTCACATACAGATTCTGATATTTTGTAAACGAGAAACATAAAAAAGAATTAGATCAGGTAGAAATGTTTTTCTTTATGAGATTTCACTTAAACCGAACTCCGGTTAAACCGAACTGTTTTCGTCGGTCAGTTCATTATAATCAGACATTACTGTAGTTTTGAAAGCACTAAATAATTTTGAAGTTTAAGCGATCTTGAACGAAAGTATGTACCTTATAGTGTAAAGAGGGGAATTTGAAAGAGGTAATAGAAGGTGAAGATGTAATGGGGAAGTACGTATTTGCAAGTTTATACGTAGACTAGAGGGAAGAAAAGGCCAAGATGGAAATATGGGAAGGAATAAAGTGAAATTTTGACCAAGCGCGATTCGCTTTATCGGCTTTAAAAATGAAGTCCCAATTTTCAATGGCGATGCCGATCGAAAACCAATCAATCATTTCGCTAACGGTCGGGTTGTACCACCCATAATACAAATCCGATAGAAAATTATCCGGCTCTAGAGGACATGTCACCGGACTCATTGATGAATCGTCATCCGATGATCGGTGGATTTTAACAAAGAATAAAATTACAAGTTACCATTTCGAATACATCTTTAATTTTTGCATTTTGTTAGCACAATTTAATTAGTTATTTTGGGGATGTTTAAATGGATATTATATCGTACAGACACTCATAATAACACTCAACAATGAAACGACAATTAGGCATAACAACGTACATATGATGTATACGGACATAAAGAATAGGAATGACACTGACAAATACATTTTAGATACTATAACAGAAGCGATTACAGTATGACAACGGGGAAGAAATCAATTTAATTTAATTTAATTTAATTTGATTAATAAACTGTCATCTACGCTAATTTTAAGGTTATGTTACTAACTGGGACGCGAAAGATCGGTTACAGAAATGCGGAGAAAAAGCACCTACCTTAAATGTAACGAACAAAAATACAAATCGCGTTCGGAACGCGCACTAACGTATATTATATGTAATTTGCTTAACTCAAAATTATAAATTTTAATTTTATCAAACTTAAAATTATATCGTATTTGACATATCTTATTTACGGAACACAGGAATCTACAAGTGGTAAACATTTAAAAATATGTATGCGTTTATCTATTTCTAAATCGCCATCTACAGGTCAACATAGATATTATTAAGTTAGATATTAGTTCAACTATCTTACAACAGATGTCAGCGTATTAATTGAAAGAAAATAGCATTTACATATACAGTACGGCGTTTAAATTCGATTTGTTTTAGCGGGTTTTGTATTGCACGACGCTCGACGACGCCGTGCCTCTAATAAAAGATTCGAATGACTTGAGTATGTTTATATTGACTACTGTTCCTTTCAACACAGGTTTAATTACAGTTTTTTTTTTATTCATGGAAGCACATATAATGCTAGAATATCAATGACCATTTCCATTTACCTAATCTAAACGAATTATTTCCTTTTTCGAAGATTTCCGACAACGGAACGTCATTTTTCCGTTCGGAGATCGGACGCTAGGATAACAGACTAGAAACAGTTTATTGAAAACTTCTAGGACACGTGTTTCGCTCGATAACGCGGCCGGCAGTCGGCAGCATCGAGCACAGATTCTAATTCGCTGCGTGCGGACTCGCCTATTTTAGGCTAGCATCTTCAAACCGTTCCTTACTGAACGATATAGATACTCTCTAAGATACGGTATTAAAGATGCTAGTCTCGAAACGCGTGTCACCGAATTTAATTAAATAATTGTGTCGTGAGGGGCTTCTCGATGGGGTAGTATTGGCAATTTATAAAATGGCACGCGGAGATCGCTGCAATAACGCGCGAATAACAAACAACTGCGAACGGTACGGTAGAATTAATACCTCTGGCGTCGTGGCAGAACACGTGGACGACGAAGGACACGATATAAAAAAATAAAAATTTTACATCGGCGAAATGCTCTTAAATTAACTGGGTATTTGCGTATCGTGATCGCGTAACTGTTAAACCGTAAAGCTAATTAGAGGAAATAGATGAGGTAAAGGTGAATGAAAAATCGACAATGCGGCGGAGTGGTCGAAATCTAATCAGTAATTTTTAATTAATCAAAGGCAATTCGATAGAGGAGTAACTAGGTCACTCGATTTATGCGGAAGATGGTTATGTGGTGTAAGAAACTTTGAAATTGCTATAAACTAGAAAGTTCGCAGAAATACGCAGCTCGGTTAGCTGAAAGGTATCGACTTTTTACGCCGAACGGTCATAGAAAAGTGCGTTGTGATAACTGATAAAACGGCACTAATGAACGTTGCGTGGTGGCCAAAAAATGATAACAAAATAGATCGGAAGCTGCGCTTTTGATAGGCACGAGACGAAAGTGAATTTAGTTATTGCAGACTTCATAACGATAATTGCCAACGATGAAGGAGGTGCAGCCCTGTTTAATCTGTCGTCCTAGCGTGTACCGTTTGAATTTATCTTTTATCAAATACAAATATGTATGTATGTATGTCCACTCGCCTGTGATATGATAAAGTCATACAAATACATTCCTGTCGTATTACATTACAAATTGATTTAATTAATAAGTTATTGTCCTAGTATATTGTCAAATGTGTATATAATTATCACGTTTTTATTAATTAGCGTAGACCTACTAAATACTCTCGTTCCTATTAATTTATTATACCGTTTGCGTATAATTACAGATTTCTTTTCTTTTTTCAATTTCAAACGAAATCAAACAAGTCGGCCAAAATTTGTTACCGCAAGTGTTTTTCTAAACATTCTCATTCGCGCTTAAAATATCCATTCCCGCATACTCAGCCAAACCTGCTTTATAAAAGGGGCTGCTGCGATTCATACAAAGAGTTCTACGAACTTGCTCTTGAACAAAACTAAATAATCATTATACATATAATAAAATAGATAGTTTTTTCTTTTCAAATTATTAGCACGATACACGCAGTAGTGTCCGTATGTCACAAGGAGAACTCTTATACACATATGTATGTGTAAATATCTGTTATCCAGGCAGCAAGTTATGACTCAATGAGTTATGAGTACAGTTCGTTGAAAAGGTCGATGACGTGTTATCAGTAAGTAGTGTAAATCGGACTGACGCTCACTTTATCTTGTCATTACAAATAAAATTCGGAGGAGCGCCAACGTTAGTCCGACTTACACTACTTAATGATAACACGATCCACCTTTTTACCAAACATTAGTTATGAGTAAGATTGAGCATGGATGACGTGTTCATTAAGTGGTGTAAACCGGACTGACTGTCGCGCCTTGCACGTAAGTGGAGACAAAGACCGGTTTACACTACTTAATGATAACACGTCATCCACTCTTTTATCAAACTTTAGTTGTGAGTTATACAGACTTCAAGTGCTTTTCAAGAAACGGCTTCCACCGAAGATACCTCGAGAGGGTGGGGATATCGAAAATTTTGCAGAATATTACACAGCCCGACAAAAAGAATTTATTTACTGCGTCGAACTCCTAATATACCATTCTGTTTCTTGTATCGGCTTTAGTTGTCGAGTTGTTAGACAAAAATGAAGTATTTCATATATTTTCATTCATATTGCTACAATAAACGTTCTGAAGAGACCTTGTCTTCAATTCTAGTTGTTTATTACAGTTGTTTTTCACTTCCCTAATCTTTCTAGGTAAGAAGCTATTCATTTATCATCTTAAATTCCCCTAATTACCCCCAATGGTTTCCAAGAATACCGGCTTTAATGTATTTATGCACTAAACAGTTTCCAAGAATGTACAGCATAAAGGATTTATGAAAATAGCGGTATAATTGGTATTTAAGATTTGCTTTCCAATAATATCTGCATAAACAACTATAACGATGTCTACGTGTCAACCCTTGATTCAGTTTGAACTTAAGCTTTCTTGCAACTGTGTTTGTTCGAGAAGTGTTATTAACATCATGGCTTCTATAAATAGACGTAGTTGCGATAATCATCCAGACGTTTTTTTGCTGTATATGTGGCGAATACATATTAAGAGAGAGTAGAAAACAAATTTGTGAGTTTGTGAAAGAGGCATATATGGCCTATTTTGGCGTTCATTTAGGAGATTTAAGATAAAACTTGGGCTGCAAATCATATGTTGAGAGCCTGCGCCAGTGGACAAAAGGACAAGGAAAGTATTTGAAATTTGGGATTCCAATGGTATGGAGGGAACCAAGAAACTATTTTGACGATTGTTACTTTTGTCTAATGAATATAAAGGGTAATCATCGGAATAATCGACATAAGTGGACATATCCCAATTTGGATTCAGCGAGAAGACTTATTCCACATTCAGAAGAAATACCAGTTCCAATATTTGGTAACCTACATATATTACCAGAGGATGATGATGAAATGTCTTCTTGTGAACATAACAATAGTGATTTTGAAGGGAACTCATCATCTCCAGAAAGGTTTACCCAGGAAGAATTAAATAACCTTATTAGAGATTTAAACCCTTCAATGGAGTCTTCGGAGTAGCTTGCTTCTAGACTTCTTTTTCCGGAAATAAAAATTACGTATTACCGTAACAAAGGAAAAGATCTTCTGCCATTTTATTCTCAAGAAAATAACTTGGTCGTTTGCAACGGCATAAAAGCGGTGATGACGACGACAAGGCATGGACTGAAATATTTGATCAATGAGCCACGCAAAAGTGTGGATCGATCTGCCAGGGGATCCAAACGAAAACAAGTGCTCGGGGCAGGTAAAGAATTTAAGGAGTAGTTAGATAACAGTCGAGCAACGATAATTCGAAGTACAACAATATAAAATGACTTGCAAATGATTAATCGTGATATTAACTATAAAAACGGAAAGACCCATCGTGTATTTAAATCGAAATAAAACGTTTTGTCTAGTTTCACCTTTCCTTAAGATATGAACACTACTGTATGGTATGTGTACGTCCATATGTACACTGCCCGGCTACATACATATATGGGAACGATAGCCATTAGTATAAAAAACCGGTGATGTTTATCAGAAAAAATGTCATTAATATTTATCTATGTTCCGTGTAAGACTAATTATCATCAAATATTGATATATTTAAAACGTGTACGTGGTTCCACCGACCTTACGAGACATTTCCTTATCGCAATGGGATTAAGGTTTTATTGCCTATTACAAAGGGGTTGTTTATAGCGCTACAATCAGGTAATAAAGTGTTTGCAGTGCAATTTTTAAGCCGGAAATATTATCGTGTTCTTGGAAGTAGATGTGGTACAAGTATTGGGGATGTATTATAAATGTCAGGTGAATATGTTTCTCCTCAGTTTCCCTCTAATTTGTGAAGTAATTGTTCGAATGCTAAAAATACGAGAAATGCCAATAGGGAAACCCTCTGGGATATCTATTTTACTCAAAAAAGTTATTGCATTGGACAAAACTCGGCACGATTGGTATATGTCCAAATATAGAGTGTATAATACTCTCCAAGAGACTCTCCAAGGAAGATTAGTTACTAGCAAACTAAACCGTCGTTTAACAGCTCCTGAAATAACGCTTTCCGTAAATACGGGTACTACCGTTCGTCGTCGACCAAAGGAAGCCGGGCTTGTTGGACCTGTGGCAGTATAGAAGCCGTTGTTGCTGAAGAAAAATAAGAAAAAGGGGGAGGACAAAGATTGGACAATCGAAGACTGGAAACTCGTTTCTGTTGACTGATAAGTTAGAGATACTGGATTTTCGATGGGGCGTTTATGTTCCAGGACGTCCGCATGAAGTGTTGGAGAAGTGCTTAAATCGTCTGGTGTTTTGGAAACAACCAAGTAGGAGATGTATTCAAGATAGAAGGGAAATCGGTGAACGAAAAACATTTGGAAATATTGAGTGACAATACAGTTCCATCTGGACTACATCTGTGTGGAAACGGGTTCAGATTTAGAGAGGACAAAGGTCCCAGACACTCAGCTAGAATATATAGAAATTTTTTAAGCCAACAGATTAATAAAAGGATCATTTGGCTCCCGCACTCTTCGGATTTGTCCCCCGTAGTGTTTATTTCGAACGAACTAGATCATAAGGTAAAATCTATGAATCCGGTGAATGCAAATGACTTGTGGGGGAAACTTCAAGAAGCCTGGGCAACAATACCTCCAGCATTACTAAGTTATTGGATGGAAGAAATGCCAAAAGTGTGCGCTGCCGTTATTCGGGCAAAAGGCGGACATTTTGACGAAAAAATTGGTTTTAGTATACGCAATCATTTCCATGATAATACGTAATTAAAACATACACCTGGCATTATTCTTTCCCTATGTGTTGATTTTCTAACATTTTCTTCTGTCGTTCCCATATATGTATATGCCGGGTGGTGTATGTACCTACACTACCGTTCATAAGTATTTGGGCACCCATATATTATAAAACTATTTGTACTACATAGCTTCTAGGAAATTCATTCTTGCAAAATTGAATAATTATAGGGGTAGCATTAAATTTACAGAAATGCTGCATAAGTAACATTATGTAAATTACTTTATTACTTGCAATAAACCAAAATTGGTTATTGCGACTATATGGGGATTAGTCCAATAAAGGTTTCTCGAAGTGTAAATGTCTTTCTGGGAAGGATACTTTGGTAACGTTATTTTAATGACCTCGGTCAAGTTTTAGGGCAAATTATCGAAATTGCCCTCAGTTAAGTTTCTGCATTCGTTGTGAGATATTCCTCAGTGACCACTGTTGTTAAGACTGTGAAACGTGAAACGAAAAGAGTTAAACATAGAAACGCGTGCTCTTATAATTGTGCACCATCAAGCTGGAACAGGCAACCGGAAAATTGCAAAACAATTAAAAAAGTTAAATGATACCACCGTAGACTACACTGTCAAGAAATACCGCGAAAGATTTCTGAATAAATCACGAAGTGGGAGACCCAGGGCGACAATTTCTGCTGAATATCGTGCAATAGTGGTAACTAGTAAAAAAATCGAGGGAAGACAGCCCCCAGAAATCGCTGCTGAAATCGATGCAGGCCGTCGAAAGTCAATAAGCGTCATAAAGCAGGTTTGTACGGACGAATTATGATGAAAAAGCCGTTATTGCGCATACAGAATAAAAGGGAAATGCTTAAACTGGGTGAATATCAGCATTGGACAGTTGAAAAGTGGATTAAAGTCTTGTGGACCGCTGAGTTCGAGATTTTCGGTTCAAGCAGACGTTTTCGTTCGGAAATCTGCAGGTGAACGTGCCACAGGACACAATATTGTTCCTACGGTTAAACATGGCGGTCGTTCTGTGATGATCTGGGGTTATTTTGGTGGTGTGGTCGTGGGTGATATTGTAAAGATCGAGGGAATATTAAAGAAATCGAAACATTTTAGAGAACAATGCTATTCCTTCAGAATTAAGACTTTTGGGGGTCCGAATTTTGTATTGCACCAAGATAATCACCCAAAGCATTGATCTAAACTGTGCAAAGACTATTTGCAACACTTGGAAGCAGACGGATCCATCAAAGTTATGGAGTGGCCTCCTGGTATAAACCCCATAGAGCTATTGTGGGAGGAACTTGATCGAGAGGTCCGGGAAACGATACCAACATCGGATGCTGATTTGTGGAAGAAGCTGCAAGAAGCGTGGGTTTGGATAGCACCAGATACCTTGACGAAACTAATTGCAAGAATGGCGCGATTGTGTGCTGCCGTTATCACAAGTTTAGATATAATGTGTAATTCTACTGCCAGATATGTGTATGTAACTAATAAAGATATGTTCACTTTTTCGCTCGTGCTTTTAATCTTTTCTGCTTAATCTATGGGTGCGCAAATACTTTTGAACGGCTGTGTACCTACATATTTAGATAGCCACCTATAAAACACGATCTTGATTATGAATTATATGATAAGCGGAATAATATTTGTGAAACATAGTAACTTATTCCGCTTAAAATGTTACGTTTGTGGTAAACTTCATATTCACAATCGGGAACTCTCGATCATTAGTCAACTATCCTAATATAGTTACGTGTAAATAAAAGAGTAGAAGGTTGAAGGCACTTACTTTGCTATTAAAAAATAACAATATAGAAAAAATAAATTGAAATAAGTATTAAAAGTTAATTTTGTTACCTTCGGCTGTAGGGAGTCTTGGGACCCGGAACGGTCGTTCGGGACGTCCACGCACGCGTTTCCGGGGCTGGCCGCACTTAATAGACTAAAGTATCCGGGGTATACTTTAAAATTTAGCAGCTAGCGTATTATTTTCTCGATTATTCGGGTAGCAAGTTCGATCGACTATTCGTATGAATAAGAGCCCCACGAAAATTTTCTCTATATATAACAATATTATAAATCTATAGAAAACTATTGTATATTTTTCTCTTTTTTCTTCCTAAGGATATAAAATACGTGAAGCAGTATGCAATTGTCCACGAAATTTGGAAATATTCACCATGGTACCATAAAAGTGTTCTAGTACGTACGTATGTACCTATGTACATTGTACATATATTATTTCGAAGCCAATTGCAAAAATGTATATAATAAAGCTGTAAAAACAGATCACATGTAGTAGCGGTCCAGTGGAACACTAGGTGAATTGTCGAGTTTTATCACTATAGGATCATCTCTAGATATTGTGCGTAGCATCTGACTAATTTAGTATTTTTTTAAAAGCATGTTCGTTCTTTTTGACATATCATCATTAAATATTTAATTACTTTTAAATCTACCCTTTTTTAAATGTTTAAATGGTTTTTAGTAAATGGCATACAAAAACCCTTGTACCGTATTTAATTTGTACCATTCTTGTAAAATTATTGTCTTAGTTTTCGTTTTTAAAAAGTATTGTCTAGTCGGTGAAATTTTGCATCTGTTGTAAGATCCAAGGGATGTACTTAGGTACATAGGCGTATACACCCGGTAAATGGGGGTGTGCGCATTTTATACCCCAACTGACTATACCACCCACGAACCATGCGTCGTCGCTCTCATCTCGACAGAGTAGGGGACCCCCAGAATCGCCCTGTAACGAGAAAACCGCTATGAACAACAATTTCATTCACAAAATATGCCTTCACAAGTCAAGTTGAACGTAATCTTTATAATCTGGCGTCTTTTATTACCTGACAAGCGTCCTTGCCCCCTTCTTTGTACCCGGCGCAAATCATACCATCGGTGACGTTTAACTCGCGATCTTCAAGCCACGAATTACAAAGATCACGGTTCAGTACCGGAACCTGTACCTGGTTCACTTCCGGCTCATATTCAGACACTATGGATAGACAAAAGATTATGTTAAATTATTATTACGTCAGATATCGATCCTAGAATACGTACATCCAGTGTCTTCTTTCTTGCCCCATCCGATCACGGTGCAGAGTGTCCCTGGATAAAGCACTTTATTTGCCGGTGGCAGACACACCGGCGATAGATGCTCGTGAAACGTAACCCTGCTGGATAACTGAAGGGGAGGGAGGGGGAAGATCGAACGATAAAAGTGCATCGGTAATTATTGAAACAAAATAAAAAGAACCTACTTGAAAGAGCGCCACGTCATTGTCGTGAGCGACGTCCACGTTGTATAAGGGGTGTGGAACTACCCTCTTCACTTTCATTTTCTGCCCGTAGTAAGAATGGGCATGTCTTCGCGTTACCCCCAGTTGTATAGTCCAGCCCGTTACGTCCGAATGACTAAACACAGTTTGAAATTTAAAAATAGTTAACTATTTTTCAGAGTCAGTTACTTGGGAGCTGCCCATTAACGTATCTAATTGAATTAGGTCGTTATATGTAACATAGAAAATAATCGACACTTTTCCGACCTAACCTGAGGCAGGATGCGAGAATTTTTTGAGACTTCGTTCGTCCAGATTTCGGACGACCATGACCTTTCAGGGGAATACTGAATTCTAAAGAGCAAGTGAGGAAAAAGAAGCACGTGCCCGGCAATTAGGAACGTAAGATCTGCAAAGCACGGACTGTGCGAATAAAAGATGAAACAATTATTATGGGATGAGATGTAACTTGGTTGCCTTAGTTGAAAAATTATAAACGATTTCCCGTACGAGTCTGATCCATTCGAAAAGTAATAAAAAATTCCACATTTTATTTACCTACCGATACAGATGGTAAACAAAAGACATGACGGATCTTTCATTTCAAACAAGTATCTACATAAAAAAGGGAATATTGCCGAGCCGAAATGGCACGACTCTTTTGATAAGAGAATATCACGTTGGACCTTTACACGTATATTTCTACTTTTATAAGGTACAGAGCCTCCGGCGATATTGGGAAGGGCGTAGGTAGTTATATTCGATTTTTGTCTATAAATCTTACATCATAATCGACGGTTGACGGACAGAGAAATCCAAAAATATACTCACTTTCCGACGCAATGCGATGCTGTTAAAACCCACTGATCGGCTATAAGCACCCCGGCGCAATAAAATATTTCTTCAGGTCCGCCTAAGATCGCAGCTAAAAATGGCCAATCACCAGGTCTTGCTGCTTGTCCACCGACGATTCGTTTAACCCTAGATTCGGCGTAAGATTTCCTACTTTTCCCACAAACTGTAATTAAATTTAACTGATTTCGTTCTGATACCTACGCTGAAATGCGGCGGTACGTTACTGCTTACCACGCAATCACGCGTATTGTTGTCGGCTAAAGCGAAGATGCTCGTAATTATGATCGACACAATATCCAATCGTTTTATTACATTATTAATGCAAGTGATCGTAAGTACATTGCGAGCATACTAATGAAATACATATCTCTGTATGTATCTGTGTTACATATACAGTTAAATGTGCCATAATACTTAAATTGCAATAAAATTTCTGTGCCGCTAATTTTAAGAGGTCAGTGTAAACTGACACTTTGTAATGAATCGAAAAACATACTCGGATAACGTTTTTGCTAGCAAAATTCCTAACATTTAATTGTCATTTGCTCTACGAATTTTTTATGTAAGATGGCAACATTTTTATCGGCAAAGATCTCCCAAAATCAAATAAAAAATTGGGAGATGTAATTACTCAAAACTGATGGTTGAATATCGACTATCATGCAACAATATGTATTTTTATCAAATAAAACCGATCTGTTCATAGCCTTCTTCTAAGAAATATTTCGCTTTCACTGAATTTATTCAATACTTTTGGGGCACACTGTATGTACATATCCATATGTACAGTGCCGGACTTTTATATCCGGACAAAAGCCTAGCGTTTGTTTAAGAGAAAGACATTTTTGAAATAACCTTATTTGATTACCTATATATACCTAGATCAAGATGCCGCGGTTACGTTGCCATGGAGAAACGCGTCTGCAGTTAATTGTATGGTAAGAGGTACTGGACGCAGCATTTCGGTGTCATTACACGCCAGAGTCTATGTATGTAGGTAATTGATTACATACCGTAGTTAGTGCAAGTAATTTCTAGGGTA
Organism: Chrysina gloriosa; assembly: GCA_038088585.1. NCBI lineage: Eukaryota > Metazoa > Arthropoda > Insecta > Coleoptera > Scarabaeidae > Chrysina > Chrysina gloriosa. The sequence goes on from CM076096.1 coordinate 7,064,019, forward strand.
GAATACGATTTCCCTCTGCAAGATCCAAACTCACGCAACAAATTTTTAGGCTTTTTATTCTGATGCATCCTCCATATCGTCGTAGTTTCTTCGACCGTCGAATAAACGCTCGCTTCGCTTATTTTAATCAATCTACTTCCGTTGGTAGTTCTGGATTTAGAAAATTGATAATTAACTCTCCGTTTCTGTAGCTAGATAATACGAGAAACTTACGAATAACCTAGCATCGCGCAAATCGCTGCCGCCGAAGACGAGTTCCATGAGGAGGAGGAAATGCAGGCTGGCATCCATTTCTGTCGATCAGGCCTGAAAACTTCTAATCGACCTTTGCCTTCGTCGCCGTTTCGTTCGCTTAATCTCACTATAAAAATTTAATTCTATCGCTGGCATTTTGGGAGGGGAGGGGAGGGAGATCTTACAGCAATTCCTCTCGTCTTGAGCTAACGGACAATCAACTTTTCCGTCGCACATGCAATCCTGACTCATGCATTTATCAGCTCCGCAGTGGACCATGTCTGGGCCACACATCTTGCAATTCAACTCATCAGACTGATCTTTGCAATCAATATGGCCGTCGCATAACCAATCAGTCGGAATGCAACGCTTAACGTCACATTGAAAACCAGATTCGCAAACTTGAAAGTAATAATAATTTAATAATTTGTTGCTTTTGTTTTCCACAGCATACAAACTTTATCGGAAACTATTTCACCCTGTCGTTCTAGCCTAAGTTCGATAATAAAATTTAATTTTGAAAACATACTTAAAATAATAGTAATAATAATAATACAAAATAGAATCTTAGAAATCCAGTTGATCGGCCAATGGGGATAAAAGCAAACCCTTTTTTCGCAGTACTGAATATTTCGCTGATTTATTCGGCTTCACCTTTATCAGGAGCGTCAAACAAGAGTTCTTTTACAAGTTGGCAAGCAAAGACCGAGAATAAAAGTTTGTCACTGGTAGTTGGTAAAAATTTAATCAACAACCGCAAAAGGAAAACTAACAACGGAGGCCAAGACAACATTCTTTAATATCGATTAAAATTAAAAACTTTTTTAATTTCAATCGAGATTTTATTTGCTTCCTAACGTAGTACGGTCGAAGTACCTCCTCTCAAATAATAATATATTTGGTGGTTGCCCGAAATGCGTAAATGAGCGGTTAAGAAAGTCTTTGCTTAAATAACAACAAAGAGTAGAGGAAGGACGAGAAAAGGAAATTAATTTTCTTCGTTTATGTAAATATTGTTTAACAAATCCACACAAGTCTAATTAACCCCGGCTGTAGGAATTAGGTTCAGCCCTCGTTATTCCTTAAATACCAACATAAAACGATTACCTAAATCGTTTAAATTTGATTAACGTTAAGACCTTTTATAATAATTTCGCGAACACGAACCTCCCTTGATGCTATTAATTCGACAAATAATACTCGTCTAATTAGTTTTTAACTTTAACCCCATTGGTAGGTAGCCGGTACCGGTGCCGCCGCCACCGCTATCGTCACGACTGCCTTTATTACGTATATCTCAGAGTTTATCGTTTTATTAATTAAAAGCGGGGCACATTTTTACGCGAGAGCTTCTTTAACTCTTATGTGTGTGATAATAAAAACATCTTTACTAGGGTGACAAGGTACCCGGGTACCTTTATAGAAATTGTATGGATATTATACGAGAAATCAATAAAAATAAAAATACCTATTTGGTAATTCCCCAAAAAATAGAGATTTCCCTTTTCATTATATCCACATTACGACCTTGAGTTGTATTAACATATATTCATCAAATTCATTAAAAGGGATTTTCCCGCGGTGACCCTTGTTAGTTAGAAATTGACTTTACGTTACGTTCAGCTTTGTGACCGCATACAAGTGCTCAGTTTATTTAATGGTTATTTCTTTTAAAACCCCTTGCTTTTAGATATAGTCGAAATTTCTATTGTAATTTAATTTTAACTTAGTAAAATCGCATTTCGATGACTTTGCGTATTTTTGCCTTTCGGTCGTCAACCAAACATTCATTCATTTTTTCCAAATCCAGGACGCTTCCAAAGGCCATTTCATTTCATCTGTTGTCTAGGTACTCAGAGGTTTACAATTTTTCCATGGATAGCGCAATTTATCACAGGTGTGACGTTATCGCAGAGGTCTAGATTGTGGCTGCACCTACCTTTGAGATGGACACTCACTCGGCAATGAAATTTTTCTTCTAGTTAGGAGTTCTTGTGTCGTGAAAGGGTTGAATGTATGTGTTTAAATGGTTACATTGCTTTCTATCCTTTAATCGATGCTTTTTATAATAATTGATACTTTTATTTCTAGTTACATTTTGTTTTCTCCCATTAAACGCCTCTAGCTAGACTTAAAATAAAAGAAGCTAACACCCCCAGGGTAACTAAGTTTTTAAAAGGTGGCGTGCGTACCCAAAATTAATCAAGATGTCATTTGCACATGGCACTTCCATGATTGTCTACCCGACATTTACTGTGAATTTTGACATAATTTTAGTTGTAATTAACGATAGATTATTTAATGGCAATTAAGCATGTGAATACTATTATTGTAAGAGTACATTAATATGTCGTGAGATAAACCAAATTTACCTGCTTTTATTCATAAAATACACCTACTTACTGCTATTTTCGTATCTATCACTAAATGAATATTACCGTGCAAACAACGTTTGCTGAAAAATTCTTAACATCTTCGTTTCGTAATTCCTAAGCGTTGTAGACTCACCTGGTTTTTGAGACCGGAGTTTCGCTTCTTTTACTTCGTCGTGACCCACGCAAACTTCCGGATTCGGAGATTCCGGAAACAGCTCGCACTCTAAATAATCCGGCAACGTGAGACCGAAAACGTCGAGAAAGAAACCGCATCTTCGTTTTGTTTCTGTAGGATTCGTTGTCCGTTAAAGGATGAAATTTAATCGTATCGGGTGTGTTTAAATTTGCGAAAAAGCTACACGTTACGTAACCCCTTATGCGAATCGAAAATCTCAACATCAAAATATCGTATATCGCGCTTCATACGTCTTCACGAGGTTCTAGAAGTACGAATTTCTTGATACTATTAGTTGGTAAACGTTTGCTTTCAACATTTCTTCATTAACCTACTTTAACGAAAAACACATCTTGCAACGTTGTAGAACAAGAGGACTGTATTCCAATATGATTTGTATATAAACTAAATAAAATTAACCTTACCACACCATTCGCAAAAATCCAGATACGTATTTCGTTAACTAAGTTGCCATCCTCAGTGGAAAACTGGGGATTCAGTATCACTAGCGAATCCGGCTAATGCCTAAGACATACAACACCAAAACACTGCACAATGAATATCACACAATGACTCAGTGTCAACAGTATTTTGGTGTGTTCCGCGCGTTCATTGTGTGAGGTTCATTGTGCACTGTTTTGGTGTGTAGTGTTCATCTACCTATAACACCACAAGTGAGCTTCAACCACTTGATCAAGGCATCATAAAAGTTCTGAAACAAGGTTACAGGAAAGGGATGGTCCAACGATATCTATTGATTATGGACAGCTCCAACAATTTGTTTCTGATGCTATCCACATTTTATACGCTGCATGGATGGATATTACGCAAGAGACCATTTTTAATTGTTTCAAAAAAGCAGGCATTGGTAACTTTACAAGGGAAGATGAAACCGAAGAGGTGGAAATTGATGAAGGCTGGCGAGACTTTTTAGAAATGGAAGAAAGATTGACTGAATTGGAAAGTTTTGATGACTTCGACAATGGGCTAGTGACCAATGAAGTTCTAACCCTTGGGACACTAATCGCCGATTACAATGCACCATCAGAAGTGGAAAATGTAGAGGATGAAGATTCATCAGAGATAATTACGCCAAAAATAAACGACGTTTGGGAGGCCTTGAAAACAATCAGAGCATTTTCTTGTACGGAGGTAGAAGAGGAAACTTTCAAAAATATCAATAAATTAGAAAATGCAGTTTTAAAAAAACATCTGTCACTATAAACAAACACAAATTGATGATTAAAAAAATTAAATTTGTAGGAATCTATACATAGTTTGTTTTATACTCCATTAAAATATATGGGGTAGTACATATATAGTAGCAGTATTTATTGAAATTCGACCTTCCGGCCTTGAATTGGAAGTGTACGTGTATCTAAAGACGTTTTAAAATAAGTTTTGTTCATTTTTAGCCGTTTTAAAGATTTTCCGGTAATAGCGCTTTCCCGGTTGTAGCGCTCCTTTTTCTAGGGCCCTAGAAGAGCGTTATAACGAAGTTTTACTGTATTTTAGCCACAGTCCCCTTATTCTTATTTGCAATTATTTGTATCAATAACATTACTGTCAAATTTTGACTATAACAGCAGTATGCGAGTGCTTCCTAGAAACATACGAAGATTTTAAGATTAAGATTTTCGGTTCAGAGCCGACCAAAGGACGTCGCTGGGTGTAGCTTTTTCGCCAATTTATACACATCCTGTATACGCAATGTGTTACCTGCACAGAGACTTCTACAGGGACGTACGACCACGCCGCTTGGTCCGCATTTTGGTACAAAAACTGAACAAAGAAACAGCGCGGCCAGCTCGTAACATCTCACGTCGACCACCGCGTCGTACACCTCAAGATCAATTTGAGCATCCCGTTGACCGAAATGGCCGATGTAGTTTGGAAATACGGTAAAATTGTACGGTACTTTATTTTGCTGGCAGAAACTAACTATAACCGGTAGACAAATGCCCGGTGCCGGATTCTCGTCCGGTATCCTAGTATTTTCAGGAGTTATAGTAATCGCAGTTGTAGTACTAACCGTAGTATTCGGGATATGCACCTCGGTATAAGACGGCCGGTAAGCTGAAATTTGGGAATCTTATTAGAACGGTAGAATTTTCGTTCTGTCGGATTTTAGTCGCACCTCTAAAATACGCCGCCATTCCTCCGCCTATGGCCAGCAGTGCAATCGCATTAAATACCACTTGGGCGAATCTAAATCTCAAACGCACTTGGCTTACGTAATGCGTTGACGATGGTCTTCTAATGTCTCTTATGATCTGAAAATGTGATTATTGGACGTAGGTATTTAGGAAAAAGAAGTGAGGATTATTGCAAATCAATAATTGGTAGGAGTTTCCTCGGTATATCTTAATTTGTACAGAATTCCAGAAAAGAAAGCAGTCTGCTTTTTGGTGAGTGACTTCAGATTACATCATTATATTTTTAATTAAGCAATATTTCGAAATGGAATGTATCTACTACGTTCGTTGATGTTTTGAAAAATTATTTTGCCAGTTTTCCCTATCGACAAGGGTACGAAGCCAAAACTTTGATATTCGACAAAATTTCAATTTTCTCCAAGCAAGTCCGTTCGTACGAAAAGTATGCGGAAAAGGAAAGGCGAGTGTTCCGACTGACTGTCTGATGAAAAAATATTTGCGATCGCGGTATCGGAAACGTTTCCGCTCTTTTCCTATATATTGAACACGATGAAATTTTAGCAATTAATAGATAGCTTGTGCATGCTCCTAGTGGAACCTTCGATATTTTTTAATATCTTATATAGCTTTTACAAATCCGACAAAGATTTTAAATTATTCAGCTTCTTAAAAAATAAAATCTGGGTGACTGTCCCTCGTTAAATTAGGTATGTCAATGGGCAGCTACTAAGTAACTGTGCAAAAGCTTACTAAGTAAGTCCAATTTGTTTATGCCAATAATTTTAATTTCATTAATTGAGAATCAAGCGAGTCCCAATAAGGACGAAACTAATTAGTCTGCAATTGACAAAGCTGAATTCCCCTCACGGATTATGCCATGTGCAAATTGTGCTTACTTAATAATAAATTTCACCGAGTAACTGTGTACAAGCTTAGTAAGTAATGTGAATTGTTCTTATTTAGTAAGCTTTTGCACAGTTACATGGTAACTGCCCATCAACGCACATAATTTAATTAAGTACGCCGTTATATGAAGAGCTATCCAGATTTTATTTAATTAAGATTTTGACTCGAGAATAGTTTGCTATTTTTATTCAGCTTCTCGTAAATCATCAGATGGATTCCACATCGAATTTTAACGTTTGAATAGAACGAAATCACATCGGCCGATAGCGTTCTCTCCTTCATTAAATAGGAATTCGATTTCTCGATTTCGTCCGTGCCATTTTTACTATCGCGTTAATTTCCCACGAGAAACAAATCCGGATTAACCGAAATAATTATCAGGATTTTAATTAGATTCGGCGTATGAAAATAGTTTCTAAGGTAATAGAAATTATCTGTAATAATTCGAATTTGGGAGCGGATTTTTCAGCGTCCGCAACTTTGCGTCTATCGTAGTGGTGACGTAAGCTTTTGTCTGAGTATATCGATTTATAGTCGAATTTCTAGTGGCCCCGATGTAATTTATAAACTGTACGAAGTACCCTGCCGTTTATTAAAGTTGGTATTCGATAATTATTTAACCTAGCTTTTCTAATTTATATAATGATTATCATAGACACCGTAGTTTCAGGTATATCAATACAAAAAATAATCCTTACTACAACTAGTGCATCATCATCATTATCTTTTACCCTTTCCACCTTTCGTCCACCGAACCGTATACATACACTACCGCTCAATAGTATTTGCCCACCACGAAAATTCGAGCATTTTGACGGTTCTTTTCCATTGTTTAAGTGGTTTGATCATAATCGATAGCTAAAACATCGATTTGCACGTTTAATTTTGATTTGTTACTAACAATATATGTAAATACGACGAATTCGAACGGGAGAATAGGGTGCGTTAGTACTTATAAACCCTTTTTCCATTCCAACGTTTAGACCAGGCATGGGCAACCTTTTTTGTAGAAGTTTTATGCTGCGAGTAATCTTGAAAAATATACATTTTTGTGGTATCCTTATGATTCATTATGAATTAAGTTTAAACGGGCCGTGCTAATATGCAACGAAAGAATTCAGTAGCGGGCCAGGCAAATCTTACTCGAGGCCGCATGTGGCCCGCGGGCCGGAGGTTGCCCATTTATAGTTTAGACGAACAAAGGTAATCGTATCAAATGTTGATTTATACAATATCATACGAGCAGCTCGCTGAACATAACACCGATGGGTTTGGAAATAAAAAAGAAACTAATCGTAAGCAAGAACACTTGAAAATACATGTACATGCATGTGCAATATTGTCCTGCATATACTTATGTACATATGTACGCATTGTAGCATGTATCTACACAGATCTAGATACATGGTGCAATGCATGCATATATGCAGGATAATATTGCACATACTTACATACATATGTACATGTACTTTCAAGTCGCTACTTTAATGACTAAAAAGGAAGCTTTTGCGGCATAGCCTGCGGATGTTAGAGGATTTGGACCATTATACATTTTTGTCGGAAAACTTCTAGAAATACTCATCTATGAATATAAATCTACCACATAGAAACAAACATTATTAAATTGTACTTGTAATTTCCAAGGTTCACACCCAAATTGCTATTTGTACGATATTTGTGATTATTAAGGGATTGATAAGGGAGTGAATGACGTGTTATCATTAAGTAGTGTAAACCGGACTTGCGCTGTCATTTCTTCGCACTTTGTTTTGCAATCATAAGTTATCATTGATAAGTAACTCCGGTTTACACTACTTCGTGACAACATGTCATCCACTTTTTATCAAACCTTAGTGACTATCAGAGACCGGATTATATGTTTTTTGCATATCGATAATTATCAACGGTACAATTGAACGCTTCCAGATCTACACGAATTAGGGTACATAAAAGCGTTTAGCACTAATTTAATTTTACATATTTAGAATACTTTTTAAATAACAATACTCCTGGTTTGATGACAAATTGAAAAATTTAACCATGTAACAATGGTTAGGTTTATCAATTAAACTTTCATGAATCCTTTCCTTTCCAACTTCCCGACTTCCACCTAATAAAATTATGCCCATGCTTTCCGATGCTGCGTCATGCATCATACATGGTCAAAGCTGGTCAACATCTCAAGGTTTTGTATTCCAATTTAATTCACGTGACGTGTTTAGCAAACGGTTTAAACTGAGTGACGGAAATATCCTCTGAGGATTCAGTTACAGAGAAAAATTATCTAATACTCCCTTTCCACCGAAACCAATAATATTTAAGACATATATATGTATACATATTTTAGTCAAATCTCGAACATAATCCGGTGTATAGTGATTATGCACTTGTACATCTTCTTTTAATTACCATTTGACCATCCTTATTTATTTGGATCCTACGTATTTATAGGCAGATTTATTCTGGAAGATGGTTTTAACATTTCAGTAATTGTTCTTCAAGTCTGTCTATAAAATTCTTTTGTAGCTGTGGTCAGAAAATTTACGAAATTTCTCGGAATAAGGTTGTGTTGTATGCTTAACATATTTTTTCTTAATTTGTTTAAATTTGTTATCTCTGATGTTTTGATCGATCATCTTTATTACCGGCCTTCTAATTCAATTACGAAATTTTGCATAAAACGAAATTCTGGTTTACTAACTAATTGTAAGAGGCACAAGACAGCTTTGAGCTTTAAAAATAAAGGCTTTTGGTCAATAAATTTGTTAATTAAGTTTAGGTGAATATTTTACAAGCCTGCTGGAAATTCCGTTCGATTTTTAAAAAAGCACCTCGAAAATGAAATGATATTTTAGGGGATGAAAGAGCTGTTTATACGCACGCGGTCGTTTCGAAACTCCCTTATCAAATGAAATTGATTTTTAATCTAAAAGAAAGCTCGTGAGAAAATGTGTAGGTAGTGTTGTTACGTGTAATAATGAATCTAGAGGAAGTTCACAAACGGAATCGTAATAATAATGGGTTGCCGTATTCATCATGGCCATATAACTTTTTTATCATGAAATACATGCTGTCATATACATTACCGTCCAAAAGTTTGGAAGCGGATTTTACAAACAGTCACAGATACAGTAAAATTTTTATTGTGAGTATTAATGAATTTATACAACATAAGAGACTATCGTCGAATGAAAGTGAATTTATTCAAATATAATAATATTTATGCATTATATAGCTCGTGAGTTTATTTTCCGCTGCACAAATTTTAGGCATTTAGGCAATATTCCCATAGCTGTTGGCTGTTCTGAGATTTTCGCTGTCTAGCCCTTCGATCGAGCTCATCCCATAAGAGCTCAGTGGGGGATAAATCCGGACTTTTAGGAGGCCAAACCATTAATTATAGTCCATTTCTTGCAATTTGTTCGTAAATGTTTGGAATTTATGGATTATGTGTAAAAATTTTATATTTGCATAGAATAATTTATAATAGGGATTAACGAGGGAGTTTCATCTTGCTTCCAAACTTATGGATGGTAGTGTAGCTACGTACAATGAGAAAGACGAACCCATTGCGGATAATGGGTTGAAGAACGGCTTCAAACGGACTCATCGCTTTATTTAGGAAACCGTTTGGTGTATGAAAGATGGAAGACGGTCAATTATAGCATATATTACGAGCTGAACGATTAACCTTTCCCTTTACTTAGGGATCTTGGCGTATTCTTGTGCGTAGAGTGTTGAAACCCTATCTAATCTTCGAGTGTTGCGTTTCATTATATATGCCCTATTAATACACGCGACTCTTACCACCAGCGAGCTGCAACGCACACCCCCTATTACAGCACGGTTCTTAGGGGCGTGTCACATCTTTGTTAACTTCTTTCTAAACTTATCTAGCTTGTAATTCTATTCTATTTAGTTAAAATCTAGTGTACAAGAAGGTGAAAAGAGCGTCCCTGAAATTTGTTAATTTGGAATGAAACGAAACACCGGCTTAAGTCGGAATTTATTCTTTCGCGTACATTCATCGTAAAACATCAAGTTAAATTTGAGTTATGTATATGTATGTGTACATGTAGGACGTATATGAGACCTATGGAAATGGGTCGAAAAGAAACACGAAAATAAGACGCTAAGGGATTCTGTATTTAAATACCTTTCTTTAAATCTAGAAAAATGTCCCGCTGTATATAAATTGGGAGGAATTCTTCTTCACGGAACTTTTAGGTCGACAGGGAAAGTATTATTTAACTGATACGTAGCGAAGAAATCTATATCTGTATATTAATATCATAGTAAACGTAGTACAGTAAAACTTCGTTATAGCGCTCCCGTTTACAACGATTTTCCGGCTATAACGCTTTTTCGCCTTGGTCCCGGTCCCAGCGACTAATTTTCTGTAGTACTTTCATTCGTTATAACGCTCCCATTTCCCGCTTATAACGCCCCATTGAAGGATATCTTTTAATGTACATACATACTCCAATTCTTAATTTTTCTACTTTATTTTGCAAACACTAGAAAGGGATATGATTAAATTAAGATAAATGTTTTTAAAAGCAGACGGAAATGGTCTACATATTTCTGGGAAGTGAACATCATTACGATTTCTATGAAATATTCGTATCAACAAATCCCACCAAGATGTTCCACGAATCTCGGCTAGACAATTTTCCGAGAATCTGACTTATTCATTCGGCGGTTGCGTAATCAAGGTTTCCTTTCAGTCTTTTACTTTTTTACGCTGCTGGCAACATGTCGCGAAAATCGTTTTCGTTAAAAGAAAAAGTGATCTTATAAAAGACTTGGATAAATCTAATTTAAATCAAAAAGATTTTGCGGCGTCAACTTTACGAATTTTAAAGAAGCGGAGTGAATTTGTTTCGGTGCATGAGGGAACCAGTCGTAAAAAGTACGATCCGCGAAATATGAAGAGCTAGAAACGATTCCGAAAAGTTGGTTCGTCCAGGCCAGGACCTTCAATATCCCGGTAGGTGGCCCAATTTTAAAAGAAAGGGCCCTCCAAGTGGCCGACGGTCTTGGAATAACAGACTTTACCGCTTCAACTGGATGGCTCGATAGATTTAAAAACAGACATTCTATCGTGTACAAACCAATTTGTGGTGAGTCAAATTCAGTAGATCCTGATGTAACATTCGACTGGAAAAGTCAAATGTCGACCCTCACCTCTGGCTACAATCCCTCAAAAATTTACAATGCGGATGAATTCGGGTTGTTTTTTTAAAGTGATGCCTGATAAATCATTAGTTTTAAAACACGAAAAATGCCACGGACGAAAATTAAGCGAAGAACGCCTAACGGTCCTCGTATGCGCGAATTGCACAGGCAGAGACAAGAAAAACCGGTCGTAATTGGAAAATACGCTAAGCCACGTTGCTTTAGGAATGTAAAAACCCTTCCCTGCATTTATTCTTCTCAATCTCGTGCATGGATGACTGGAGATAGATTTGTGCAGTGGCTTAATGAGTGAGACATCGAATTGAAAGACCGAAAAATACTTTTGCTGTAAATCCGAAACAGGTAAATCTCAAAAACATCAACTTGATTTTCCTACCACCTAACACCACAAGTGAGCTTCAACCACTTGATCAAGGCATCGTAAAAGTTCTGAAACAAGCTTACAGGAAAAGGATGGTCCATCGATATCTATCGATTATGGACAAGTCAAATTCGACTTCTCCAACAATTTCTGTTGTTGATGATGACTTTTAAACGCACCATGGATGGACATTACGAAAGAGACCATTTCTAATTGTTTCAAGAAAAGCAGGTGTTGGTAACTTTACAAGGGAGGATGAAGCCGAAGAGGTGGAAATTCATGAAGGCTTGCGAGACCTTTTACAAATGGAAGAAAGATTGACTGCATTGGAAAGTTTTGATGACTTCGACAGTGGGGTAGTGACCAATGAAGTTTTAAGCCTTGAGACACTAATCGCCGATTACAATGCACCATCAGAAGTGGAAAATGAAGGGGATGAAGATTCATCAGTGATAATTACGCCAAAAATAAACGACGTTTGGGAGGCCTTGAAAACAATCAGAGGATTTTCTTGTACGGTGGTAGAACAGGAAACCTTAAAAATATCAATAAATTAGAAAATGCTGTTTTAAAAAGCATCTGTCACTATAAACAAACACAAATTAATGATTAAAAAAATTAAATTTGTAGGAATCTATACATAGTTTGTCTTATACTTCTTTTTTAACGTACAAGTTTTATATAAAATAGGTTTCGTCAACTTTTACTTTATTTAAAAGCAGTAAAATATATGTGGTAGTACATATATAGTAACAGTATTTATTGAAATTCGACCTTCCGGCCTTGAATTGGAAGTGTACGTATATCTAAAGACGTTTTAAAATAAATTCTGATCATTTTTAGCCGTTTTAAAGATTTTCCGGTAATAGCGCTTTCCCGGTTGTAGCGCTCTTTTTTCTAGGGCTTTAGAGAGCGTTATAACGAAGTTTTACTGTATACTAACAAATAACGTGACTCGAAAAAGTTCGTCCCATTTAGAAAATATGTATGATGGGCAATTCCGATGTCCAAAAACAATTGCTACTCCTACAGAAGCATCGTCGATCATCACGGGATTACACGCCGAACGAAACCGTGTAAAACAACTACTAATTACTACCTATCTACACGTACCGATCGATGAGGGGATTATGCTTTATCGCCCGGAGAACAGATTATACCGTGCTGATGAGTGCTTAGGACGAAACCAACTAGCGGTTATCGTCGGGAATGAAATAGAGCTTAATATTTGGCACGGTTTCGTATCATATGCAATTCAATATTACGCATTTATAGGCCGATTTATTCTATAAAATGATTTTAATACTTCTTTAATTGATACTCCAAGTCTGTTTATAAAAAATTTTTGTAGCTGTGGTCATAAAATTTACGGAATTACTCGTAATGAGTGTGCATAAGTACCTAATGCAAAAATCATGTACCGCTTTAGGCGGGATTTACCGAAGTAGATAAGCTAATCCTTAGTATATATTGCACTTTAGTTAGGAATGCGTCCAATTTTTAGCTTATTTTTAGCTTTTGCGGGGAAAACATTATTTCAAATGACCTTGTTTAAAAGTTTTGTTGTGTGACTCCGCTCTACAATAATTAGTTATCGCAAAAGTGGCGAAAGTAGTCGCCAGATTTCCGGGGAACTGAAAGTACCAAGAAGAACAGAAGTTTTTAAATCTCTTTTCTAACATATAAAATAAATAAAATTACCCTTACCACACCTTTCGGAAAAATCCAGATACGTCTTTCAGCAACTAAGTTACTATCCTCAGTGGAAAACTGGAGAACTAATGCCCAAGACGAAAACTGTACACCACTAAACCACTGCACAATGAACATCACACACTGAACGCGCGAAACACAATTGACACTGAACTGCTATTATGGGGAGCGTGTATACTAATTCTAACTTAAATTTCATGCTCCATGGAGCGTGTCGATACACTTGAATGATCCTACATAAATCTAAATTTAATTCAATAGCTCGTACAATTTGAAATTTCGAATAGGTCCTCCATCAGCATTCATAATTCTCTCTCTATTTCTATAAATATACATATTTTCGTAGCTATCCAGTTCCCGCTTATTTTCTACCGCCTTAATTTTAAACTTTCAATTGGCATAGCGTGTTTCTTTTTGTCCAAAATATGTCGGGCCACACTTGATTTTTCAGCCCTGTTGAACCGAAAATGAGCAATGTGCTCCTTGTATCGTGTTAGGATTGATCGCGTAGTTTGTCCAGTGTATTTTATGGCACATTCCTGAAAACCGATTTCGTAGATACCTGATTCTTAATTTATTTCAACCTTTTGACATTTTCCTAAAAGATTACCTAACGAATTAGCTGATTTGAATCCGACCTGTAAATTAAACTATTTGAAATGGATGATGGAATGGTAATTTAACGCAGTTCTTAGCTGGTTTATCCAAAGTTAAGCTCGTGGATTCCCTAATTAGGGTTTTGAAATTTTGTGTCCTAATTAAGTTATCAATTAATTTTTCTTCGAAACCATTGTTTTCGGCTACGTTTCTTATGTATTTAAATTGCTTTTGATATCTTGCTATTGTGATGGGGAAAATTTAGTAGCCGATGTACTAGATAATTAAGAGATGCAATTTTTTGATATTAGAATCTTCAGTTATGAACCTGTTGACTTTGCAATATGTATCTTGAAATTGGTGTTGCTCCTGATTACTAAGGTATCGAGAAATGGAAGTTCGGTGTTTTCCATTGTAAATTTCACGGTGTTGAATTTAGAATTTGGTTCATCCAGAAAGTCCAGTGATTGTCAAAAACGGCAAATATGTCGTATCGAATCTAAACCCTCGGGAAATATCTACCATCTTTTTAAATTGATTCTCAAAACTGCTCTTAAACAAATCAGCCATAAATGGTGACAAATTATAGCCCAACGAAGTCCCGTGTTTTTGTTCAAAATATTTGACCTCAATTTGGAAACACTTTTGGGACATGCAAAGAGTTGTTAATTTGATATATTTGTTTATTTTTGTCATGCTCATCATCATTTCTATTGAGTAAGTTTTCCAAATATTTTAAAGTATGAGGAATAGGTACTGATGCAAATAACGAAGTAACATCGACAGATACCAAAATCATTCTTATTTGGTCTTTTCGAACCTCAAGGATACCCAATTCTCGTGGTGGGCAAACACTTTTGAGCGGTAGTGTACGTTATGAATACTACACGTAATCGTAAAAAAGCTGCTAACAAACGACATAGTACGATGCGTTACGGCGTCGTAAAGAAATTTATAAATAAAATCGTTGGTCGAAAGGGGCTCGTTCTGAATTCTAGATATTTTTAGGATAACGATACTGATTGCCCGTTGACGTTTTAGAAGTACGTGTTATCAAATGGTTTAAATTGCTTATCGAATGGTTTAAATTGTGTATCGTATCTAGTTCTCATTTTATAAACCATGAAGTACGTATGAAAATCTTAAAGGAAAAGGTAAAAGGTCCACATCATCATTATCTATTACGTTTCCCTTTTCCGCAGCAAGAACAAAGTTTTTTTGTTTTCAAAATTAACCATAACGTTTAAGGACAATAAAAAAGAACTCAAACGACGGAAATAAAATTGGCGGCGTAGCTTGCTTTATCTAGGGCAAAAGCTAAAACGAAAATATAAAACCTGATTAAATACGGCATCACGCCTCCAAAAAGGCAGCAACTTTGTAATAATCGAATAGTTGAACACTCTCTGACATGCGAAAGCTTTTTAATTGAAGCGTTCGTTGAATTTAAAAACCTTTCAACTTCGTTTGCCGGTACTACGAGAAAAACATGTGTATGTACGTACATATGTCCAAATGTTGGTTTTCGGCCTCGGTTTTGAGGGTGAATTGATTTTTTATCGCTTCATTGGCGAGGTAACCCTCGGGGATGTTTAATTTTCCATCTAACGTTTTCCTGTTACTAACAGGAATTTGATGATTCTATTAGCGTGTAGGAACAAATAAAACATGTATTTTACGTAAATGAATACTTATCATTCACACCTATTACAATTAGAAAAGGTACGTCCTTTGAGCTTAACGGGTTTCTTTTTTATTACAGGACAGGAATCTCGATCAGTTTCTGACGTCGATGGTCGATGGGGAAAAATTTATGCATATACGGTTGGAGAAGATATACAAATATTTGACGTGCCGGAGAAATTTGAAACATACCTTCCAACAAGAAATAGATACTTTAATGCCTAGCGAAAATTTATCTCGATTTCGTCGAAATTCAAACAGAGAAAGAGGTGAAACCATCAGGTATGTACTTAGGAACAGTTTACTTTAAATATAAAAACGATTTTATCATTTACGTACGGCGGTTCTATAGGAATTTAAAAATGATAATTCGCTGTTTATAACAACTTCTTACCGATTGATTTACAAATACCGCACGAACGACTAGAACGGTTTCTAGACTGCAAAAGCATGATCTGAAAATGTGGATATCATCGAAGAATAGAATTCTTAAACTTTTCAAAATGAGAAGCCATTACTCAAAGCATCTTTTGTAAAGAAACGTACAAGACCGATATACAGCAAGGTCCGCTTATAACGAACGCAGTTATTGCGAACTTCCGTTTATAACGAACTCACCTCCAAGATACAAACTAAAGTATCATTAAGCATATGTTAGTTTGTTCGCGCGTGATGAACCTTAATCTTTAAAGTTTTCGGTTATAAGGAACTTTAAACGGTATTCTAGCGAGTAATGAGGAGTGTTATCCACAGTTTAACAAGCCATTAGCGTCGACTTCTTCTCTAGAAAATGGTAAATTTTATTGATATTTTGAATGAATGAATTTTCAAAATTTTTACACCTAATTGATATGGCCAGATGGTATCAAAACAAAAACAATTTTTAATTATTTACACCACACCAGTTTCCTGGAGGTTGAGAATAATTTCGATGCAGACGATGACGTGCCATTAACAATCTTCCTTATAATGAAAACGATTTCAATGAATTTGTCCATATTGATGACAATTTCGCGGCTGTCGAATACTTGAATTATGATATTAATGTTGCTCCTGTGTCTTCTGCAATTCACATTGGTAATGAGGGGAAGGAAGATGAGCAGGAAGAATCTGTGAGTAGGGACTTGATATCAGTTCCGACCATATCGGAAGCACTTCGGCATATTGACAACGTTCGTCATTTCCTTCAGTAACGAAATACGCCACAATATGTTACTCGATTGACTAGTCAAAGTAGAATTACATATTAATGATATTCATTTTGATGTTTGTACATATGCCAATACAATTACGAATTCCCCCAATAAGTACTTCAATGCGTATTTTTATTTTTGCAGCTATAATTTAATTAGATATATATATATATATATATATATATATATATATATATTTCATGACCTTTATACTGTATATGATAGTTTTCACACACACAGAACACACAATTACGTCAATTAAACAAGAATGATCGATTAGAATAATTAGACTGTGACTAAAATAATGTATAAAATAAATAAAATTACCCTTAACCTTACCCGATAAATCGATGAGAGCCATCGTATCCGGAATTGACTCATCGACATATTTTATTTTCAAGTGGCTTGTGTAAAAATTTAGAAATGTACCCGAAAGTTTGGCAGTAAATAATTCATCACAATTCATTGAGAAACTGAAGAATTGTAAATGGAAAGAAAGTGAGCTTTTGGCATCTTTCGATGTTACTTCATTATTTCCATCAGTACCTATTCCTGACACTTTAAAATATTTGGAGAAACGTAGAAATGATATGAGCATGGCAAAAATAAAAGAATATATCAAATTAACAACTCCCAAAACTGTTTTCAAATTGAGGGCAAGTATTTTGAACAAAAACACAGGACTTCGATTATGGCCGATTTTCTTATGAGCAATTTTGAGACCCAATTTGAAAAAATGCTAGGTATTTCCCGAGTGTTTCTCCCAGGATCTTTTGGACGAACTAAAGTCTAAACTCTAAGTCCATCACCGTAAAATTTACAATTGAAAAAGAGAAAAATAACCGACTTCCATTTCTAGATACTTTAGTAATCAGGAGTAACACCAATTTGGAGATATACACATATCAATGGATTAATAACTGGAGATTCTAACCATAGTGTTCAGTAAAAAAATTGTATCCCCTAATTTTCTAGTACATCGGCTACTAAATTTTTCCCTCATAAAAGAAAGATATTAAAACGAACTTAAATACATAAGAAACAGCCGAATACCATGGGTTCGAAGTAAAATTGATTGATAACTTAATCAGGAAACCACGAGCTTAACTTTGAATAAACCAGCTAAGAAATTCGTTAAATTACCATTCCATCATAACACTAAGACCCTTCCCAAAATTTTCGCTAATCAGCTAATTCATTAGGTAATCTTTTAGGAAAATGTCAAAAGGTTGAAATTAATCAAAAATCAGGTATCTACGAAATCGGTTGTCAGGAATGTGGCATAAAATACATTGGACAAACTAGGCGATCAATCCTAACACGATACAAGGAGCACATTGCTCATTTTCGGTTCAACAGGCCTGAAAAATCAAGTGTGGCCCGACACATTTTGGACAAAAAAACACGCTATGCCAATTGAAAGTTTAAAATTAATTAAGGCGATAGAAAATAACAGGGAACTAGATAGTAAGGAATATATATATATTTCTCAAAATAAAAAAGGAATTATGAATGCAGATGGAGGACCTATTCCGAATTCCAAATTGTACGTATTGAATTAAATTTTAGATTTGTGTAGGATCATTCAACCGTATTGACACTCCATGGAGCATGATATTTAGGCTAGAATTAGTATAAATACAGGCCCCTTTTAATGAGAGTTCAGTGTCAACAGTGTTTTGGTGTGTTTCGCGCGCGTGTGATGTTCATTGTGCAGTGCTTTAGTGTTGTACAGTGTTCGCCTTGGGTATTAGCCGGATTCGCTAGTAACATTCAATTCCCCAGTTTTCCACTGAGGATGGCCGTTAGTTGCCGAAATACGTATCTACTTTTCTTTTTCCCGGGAGGTGTGGTAACGGTAATTTTATTATTACAAACGTTTTCGTGAATGATGTTTGTAAACGTACTGAGAATATTATTTCAATCACTTTTGTTTAATTGACCTACTTGTGGTGGAAAACTATCATATAACCTAATTTAATTAGGTCGTTATATCGAAAGTCATCTAAATTTGATTCCATTGTACAATGATGTATATAAAATAAATGATCAATTTTCCGATATACAGTGAAGTACGGTCACGTGCATACGTATGTGCACGAAATAGACCTACAAATAGCGTAATAATGACTGATGCGTGGATTGTGGTGTAGTATTACCGTTGATTGATGTTTGTTTCCGGAATAATTTTACGCGATCCGATAAATACCTATGTATGTAGTACGTTAGTGCAACAAGTGCCACCGTATTAACGTTGTCAGCATGGATATCCATCCTACCTTATTAAATACATAATTAACGCTGGCCGACCTAGGGGAACCATTGTTTTTACTCAAAAGATTATATTGCTTCGTAAGCATCTGAATCATAGTTTTTGTTCACTTAAAATACTGTTCCCTGTGAGGACTTTGACGACAGTGGAACTAGTCAGAGAAGATAATATAACTTCCTGTTAGTTTAATATATTAATTTAGCGATATCCAAATTGATATTACAAAATATAAGTGATAAGCGTAAGAACCACTTCGTTTCTGTCCAATTTTAATTGAATTGACTCTAATTCGTACATCACTGGCGTTTTAATTTTTAATTGTTTACCATTCTCTCCGCATAATTTTTCAGGTATGACTAGCACCAAGATCTAATTAGAAGTTAATCGCGCGCGTAACCTATATTTATATAAAGAACAATCTTAAATCTAAAATTAATTTTTGGGCGATTCACAAATTTCAAATTTATGTATAGTTAGAATAAAAACGATTTGAATTTGTTAATATACAGTATGATATGACTCTAAGGACTGTGGTGTATTTCCTGACACTATATCACATCAGTGTGTGTGCAAGCATTTTCAAAACCTTTGATAATGCTTGGCTCGTGCGAGCGAAACACGTGTCAATATGGAATATTTAGAGAAAATTGAAATTCTGCCAATAAGATATGTTGGTATTCAACTTTCTTATTTCCGATTTAAATGCTACCAAAATGCTATCATGCATGTATTTACCTTATGATGTAACGACATGTTCGAACCGTTATGGAACTTGACAATTGTTTGGAGACTAGCTGGTGTAGACGCGCTTTTCGTAATAGTAGTATTATTACTATCGTCATCGACGTGCCCAATCTTTGTTGTTCCGCTCTGTCTAATCGGAGTTCTAGGGGGTAGCAGAGGAATCTCCATGGTTTTGGTGGTATAGCTGGGAGAGGATGTCTGACTGAAGCTGTCGCTGGAAACTCCAGAATCTTGGCGTATGGACACTTTCGTGTTGTTGCATTGTGGACTGGCCGCGGGTGCCTTGGTTGCAGGTGGTATGGGCACCTTACGGGATTGGGGTTTAGCGATAGCTTGGGGAGGAGGAGCTGATTGGGGTAGGCGTTGGTTTGATTCGTCTGTGGCGTTCTGATTAAATTCAAACGGGGTGTTCAGACCGGGCGAGAAGCGTTTGGTACGGGCGTGATAGGAGGGTTGATGAAGATGCTTGATCTCCTGATGAACTTTTTGTGCGGACCATCTGCTAAATTTCGCGCTGGGGGAATCGGCGGCAAGCCCCTAGAGCGCGGCACGGGAGGAATAGGTGGTGGTTTTTTAATTTGTTCCACCGCTAAAGGTATACAGGTGCGTTTTGGAATTGCGGGCGGTCGCGAAGGTACCGGTGGGGGTATCTGCAATTTTTTGTCGTTTACATAACAAAGAAAATTGGATATAATTTCTCTATTGCCTTACCGGCAATGCTGGTCTGTCGTCTTCTTTGACAGGGCAGTTGTGACTTGAATGTCGTCTGGCGTAAATATTAGAGTTGGCGGGTGTTAAAGTCAGAGCCGTCTGTTTTAGTTTGGGATTTTGATGGTTATCCAGAATTAGGATCGAATCGTTTACCAAATTTCCCCATCTTTAAAATACAATAGGAAAGAACAAAATAAAACTACTTGGGGGGTTGAAAAAGCAACAGCGACTTACTTGCTTTTCTGCTCCCCGGTATGGTGATGTAAATCTACCATGATTGCTCTCAAAGCATACTGTCACTAATGAATTTAAACCTGTTGCTACACCTGAAAAAATTTGTCGCAAACATAACGAACACGTTCCTTCTTATCGCGTGTGTCATGCAGGCACGAAAGAGGAGAATAAATGGAGAAAATAAAAAAGGCGCGAAATGGGCACGTGTCACATAATTAGATCTAATCCATCACTGATCAAATTCAATTTCACGTATCACGTCTCGGGCGATTTTTTAGGTCGATTTAGAATTTTCGATTTCGGTCACTTCCGCGTCCGCTTGAGAAGGAATCACGAAAATTTTATCAAAAAGTTTTTCGTCGTTGCGAGACGAAAAAATTGGCGGTAAATAAGAAGTAAAAGGCGACTAGAAGATAATTTTCCACTTTGATGACATCGGATCGAAATCAAAGCAAAGCGGTCACTGACCTATAATACACATGTTGTAAACTTACCTGAATCGGTGGTGCGCACGAAGACCGCGTGGTGTGCGTGTTCGCGGCGTGACAACATGTGGACGATAAGGTTTCAGAAGCTGGAAATTGGTTTTCGGACCTGCGCTGCAGATAACCCGGCCGTGAGCTTGCCCAAGCCCCTAGTAGCGCTCGATGAAGCACTCTTCTACCATACCGCTGCACGTGGAAAGCAGCTACCTGTCTCCCTACTGTTGCTTTATCGCCTATAATCTCTTAGATTTTACGTACTAATCGGCAACGGTATAATCATGCCATTTTATGCCGGCCACCGTTTCCAATTTTCGATCTGATCGGCCGGACGCTTCCGTTCCACTCCGACTTTAATCCCCTATACAGGGGATACTTTGAGAAAGTTCCACGAAAGTTTTCAAAGTCTACCCTATCACCCTCGCGATTTTCAATAAATGTTGTACAATGTTACCAGTCGGAAAGGAATCGGTGGTCAGTCAGGAATTAAGCCTATGCAGATTTTAGAGCATTATTTCGAAATACCCGGCAGCACCAACATCAGAGTTAAACTAACCAATATGCGGTTAGGAACATTAGCAAATTGTTTCCGAGAATTATAGATTATATCATCATAGAATCGCAAATCCCTTTGAAAGTACCGTTCATTTTATAAAAATTCTAGTCCCGAGGGCCTACTTACGCTAATGGCGTAAACCGCAAATAGCGTAAGCCGCAATTAGTGCAGTATCCTAGACCACAACACAGGTTTACAACTAATTTGATGTTTGGAAATTAATACGTTTCCTGGAATAATTTGAACCTCCTAATTT
Source organism: Chrysina gloriosa (assembly GCA_038088585.1). Taxonomy (NCBI): domain Eukaryota; kingdom Metazoa; phylum Arthropoda; class Insecta; order Coleoptera; family Scarabaeidae; genus Chrysina; species Chrysina gloriosa. Next base: position 7,085,866 of record CM076096.1, read on the forward strand.
TCATAATAACATCTGTTCTTTTCCCTCACATTTTTTGTTACAAAACGACTGGTTATTAAAATTGATCCAATTCAAGAAATTCAAATAAATAAAGGAAAATATTCATGCCCAAATTAGAAAACGATGTTTGTAGCAACCTGGTTTTCACTGGCGATACACATTTGCAGCCGTTCCTTGAAGTTTTCATCAACTCTCACCAGCATATGTGGAGGAATTCCGACGATTTCCTCCTGAATGGCATTTTAGTTACAAACCAAGTAATTATTAAAATTGATATAATTCAAGAAATTCACGTAGGTAAGGAAAAAATGCACGCCCAAATGTTTGTAGCAACCTGGTGCCCGAAAAAGTTAAACCGGCGACGTTGTACATATCGTAATAACATGGAAAAAACCTTTTATTTATCCAAAGTAGATGTAATAAGGTTTTCTTTTGATTGAGTTGTAAAATTGATGTTGTCCAAATGTTGGTTTTCACTGGCGATGCACATTTCTACCCGTTCCTTGAAGTTCTCTTCAACTCTCACCAGCATATCTGGAGGAATTCCGACGATTTCCTCATGAATGACATTTTTGAGTCCTTGTAGAGCTCGAGGGCGATGTTTCAAAACCTCTGACTTGAGATACCCCCAACAAGAATAAGTCGCTATAAGGGGCTCAAATCGGGGGATATCAATGATGGCTGGATACGCGATAATACAGAAAGAAACCCAATTTTCATACAAAACGTCAAACTTGGACAGGAAACAAAATCACATCTGTAATATTTTTGGATATATATGTTAATTTTTATTTTTTATGAAATATGTAAAAGTACTTTATGTGTAGTATGGGCAAACAGCGGTAACACCGTACAATTATGAAGTAAGTTACAACAGAATCGCCGAGCGCCGACTACTAAATCGATGCTGTATGCAAATAGTTCTGAGGCTGTCGTAACTTAGGTCGTAATTACCGCCGTTTGCCCAGACTAATTATATGTATATTTTGCATTTTCAAAAAAATCGTACGTAATACATAAAAATGGAAACGAAATTCATGGTCATTCACGGCCCCGAAATTGTATAAAATTACTTTTTGAAATCAAAAAATATTGTGGGAAAACTTTTTTGTAGACTTGCGATAATAGTGACAAACAAAGCGGCGTTTCTCGTTTATAAAATAATCGGTATCAACATAAATGAATTTAAAAATACGTACGAAGATTATTTCGGACCTTATCTACAATGTGCCTTTTGGAGGAAAGGAGGGAAGAGGGAAGGGGCAAGGAGGGAGTTTCGGAAAAAAATTGGAAGAACAAAGACAGGAAGTGACATCGAGCTAACTCACCTAGTTAATTCAATCAACCAAGTTCTTTCCATTTAATCGTCTAAGGTAGGCACGGACAAACTGCTCCAGTTTTTGAGGGGCAAATTATGTGTTAATAAAACTTTTCGAGTCAAGGACCGGACCAATTATTAAATGGAAGAAATTAATATTAAACGAATTGTCGAACCAACACACTTCTTACTTATGCGACTTCATTAGTTTCGTTCCTTTATACATGCAGATCTGAGAGAAAGAGGGAGTGTAAAGAAGACAACGAACACATCACGTTTTCTCCCACCATCAATCAGACAAACTTCGCTAAAATAGATTAGAGAGAATTGCCCGTATGTGGTCTAAAGACTACTCCACACTGGTAGATGGGTGATCTCGCGATCTATCGTTGACGATATTGTAAAAGAATTCTGATAGATTTTCGAAGTGAGAGCGAAAATGAAATTATTTAAAAACATGGATCTTGGTTAAAAGTTCATACTACGTTACTCTCTGTAATACAGGGTGGGGCATAATGGAGTCTCACATTTCAGGAAATCGCTGAAGGGCTCCTGATCAGGTAGAGGGTCAGTTGTCAACATGCCCTGATCGGGTGAACGACGTGGCTTCGTCGTCGAGGTTTTTTCTAAAACACCGAGTCTGTGACTGCAACGCAGAGGCCATTTCGCACGCGCTCCGGTTTAAATCCAAACGAAAATGTTGATCGGAAAAATATTTTGAAATGGGCCCAAAATTTAAGGGCAACACAATCTGTAAATCCTAGAAAACCAGCTGGGCGTCTCCAATCCGTGAGGACACCTGAAAACATCGCCGCATCTTAAGGCAGAGGTTTTTAAACCCTGCAAGAACTCAAGGAAGTCATTGATGAGGAAATCGCCGGAATTCCTCCAGATTTGCTGGTGAGAGTTGAAGGAAACTTCGAGAAACGCCAAAGAAAGCCAACATCAATTTTAAAACTTAATCAGAGAAAAACTTTACATGTACTTTGAATCATTTTTTGCCCATATTATTGTATCTTTACGTAAAACATTGGTTACTATCAACTGCTGTTACTTGGGTGCGTAGGAATTGTTGATAGCACTGTATTTCAGAGTACTTAGAATCGGTGACCTCCTGGATCTTTAAATTTCCAATTGTTCCACATTATCGAATTGGGTTTTCATATAATGAATATCGGCACATCGGATGGTTGTCTTGCACCAATTACACAATAAGGGAATTATATTCAATATATCCACGTGTTTACTTCATTTAAATGACTAGGAGGGTTGCAGAATTTATATTCGTACGTAGCATACGCGGTGAAAATAGAAAGGCGTCGTAATATAATAGTATAAACATTGATTATAAGGGAGCATATGCTAGAAACCAACTCGTGTACACATATGTACATCCATATATATGTATATCTATACATATACAAACCGACATTCCGTTGTAAGTTTATATAAGATAATAAGCAATCTTAAGCGGGTTTATTCGAGGGTATACAACATAGGGTGGGCTGTTAAAATTCGGTTTATTAGAGATTTACTCCGCGGTATGTTGCTGTAACTATCATAAATAAAGGCAATTTAGGAATTAGAATACTGGAATACGGGCTGAAGAGAATTAATTCCCGAGCGAAAAGAAAACTAATTAAATTCTCCTTGCAGCGTTCGACGTAATTAGAAATTAATCTTTAATTTAATATCACATCACGTTCGTTAAATTACGACGAGGAGTGTCGACAGGTTCAAATTAGCCCGATCTAAACCGATAATTCAAATTACCGCAGTTACTATATTATTATTATAATTATTATTAACTCTAATAAAATAAAATCTGGATGACTCTCCATATAGCGACGTAATTAAATTAGTTACGTAATGGACAGCTACTAAGTAACTGTGCAACAGCTTACTACGTAGGCAATAATCCGTGAGGGAAGCTTCGTCAATCGTAAACCGCACTGCTACTACTACCAACTTACTAGCCACAAAAAATGAACCAAACTACGAAAAGTCGCATTCCCCCACTTCTTGTTTGAGAAAGAATTATTATTTCACTACACCTTCCAAACGAGTATAAGATATGACATATTTCAGGCAACAGATGCGCACCAATGCAGTTTGTGCTATAAAAACTTGACACTGCGCAAGACAGACGCCTACGAGTGATAAATTGGAAAAGTGGAACAAACTGCTGCTGAATCATACCGATTACTTCGAGAAGCTTACGGTGAACATGCTCCATCGCAAGATAGACGTGAACGATGGTTTCAGCGTTTCAAAGGTGGTGACTTCGATGTTACAGACAAGGAACGTGGAAAACCGCAAAAAAAAATACGATGATTGGAAGAAGATGATTCGTAAACACAAAAACAACTCGCCGAGCAACTAGGCGTTAGTCAACGAGCTGTTTCCAATCCACTACGAGACTTGGGAAAGATTCAGAAGACCGGTAGATGGGTACCACATGAGTTGAACGACAGACAAAAACACATGTGACATTTTGCAAAAAGATCATGGGTAGAACCAGGCGCACAATCCACATTGACCGTAAGATCGAATCGCTTTGGCAGAAAGACGATGCTGTGTGTTTGGTGGAACCAGAGGAGCGTGGTCTATTATTACCGGTTAAAACCGGGGGAAACGGTTGATACTCAACGGTACCAACAACAATTGACGGATTTGAACCGTTTGCTGCTTGTAAAAAGGCCAGAATACAGAAGGAGGCAACACAAAGTCATTTTTTCATGCAATGCTCCTTCACATAGGGCAACACTGGTTCGCGACAAGTTGGAAGCACTCAGGTGGGAAATTATACCCCTGCGACTTACTCACCTGACTTGGTTCCTTCCGATTACCACCACGATCGATGGGCCACGCACTTGCTGAGCAACGCTTTGGTTCGTACGAAGATGTGAAAAAAGGCTCGATGCATGGTTCCCAGCAAAAGGGGATGATTTTTACTGGTGTGATATTTCACAAATTGGCTGGAAGATGGGAAAAATGTATAACAAGCGATGGAGTATACTTCGAATAAAGCACTTTCCATTTCCATTCTTCCGAATTTAACATGTTTTTTAGAAAAAAGGCCACGTTTCATACTTGTACACCTGGTAATACATGCTTATGTAACATAAGGGAGCTGGCAGTTTGCCCAGCAAATTTAGTAAAAGTTTGGGCGACAAGAAAATTATCGAACCGTTTGGATTAAAGCGAAATATAATTTTGCAAGGTTAGAATATCGGAAACGATCGACCAGCAAGAAGTGATCAGATATAATGTGATTCGGCTTCAAAGGAATATGTAACTAAACCGAGGAAACTTGTCGTCGGTTTGTCGTTGATAAATAAGTGCTTTTGGGTGTCAATAATGCGACTAAATTCGACGGACTACTGTTCTCCTATCAATGCGATCCGATGGTTAGTTTCAATCGCTTGTGAACCGGAGGCAACGTATGTATGTACACTACCGCTCAAAAGACTTTTGTACACCCATATTTTTTGGATCTTACGTATTTATAGGCGGATTTATTCTGTAAAATTGATTGATTGATTGATACTCCAAATCTGTCTATAACAAAATTTACCGAATTTCTCGAAATAAGGGTGCATACGTACCTAATGCAAAAATCATGTGTAGCCTTCGGGTGGGATTTACCGAAGTAGATAACTTAATCTAATAATTTTTATTATTTATTATCAGAAAATGGTACTGCCACTTTGGTTAGGAAAGCGTCGCATTTTTAGTTAATGTGATGATCAAGGTTTGATAGAAGAGTGAATGACGTGTTATCATTAAATAGTGTAAAACCGAACTGACGCCCTTACTTCTGCACGCCTTGCACTGCTTACACTGCTTAATGATATGTGTCATCCACCTTTTTATCGAACCTTAATGATAATTGATGAGCAGAGACCGGATTATATGTTTTTGCATGTCGATAACTAACAACGGTACAATTGAACGTGTAAAATTTACACCAATTAGGGTAAATAAAAGCGTTTAGCACTAATTTAATTTAACATCTTTAGATTATTTTGGCGCTTTTCCACATATTTGGAATATTTTAACATACTTTTCCGTTTGAAAATCGCGGTATTTTTATACAAAAATATAATAGACGATTTTCTGGGAAATTTACATTGTACGATTACCGATGTTTCGGTGAATGTAATAAAATAAACATTACTTAAATAGGGATTAATGTTTTTCCAAGAAATTTATGTTATTACATTTTTCTAAGAAATTGTTAATTGCTTCTAAACTTCCAAACGAAATATCATGTTCAATACCGAAGAGCAAAGATTATTCTGTTGCGGTTTCTATGAATAAAAATCGGAAATTAAACGAATAAGGGTGAGTTCCGAATGGTTAAAAATAATTAGGTAGGGGGCGTATACGTTTCAGCATTTATCATTTAAAAATGTTCATCATTTACACTCACCGAATAAAGGGAAGTGTTACCGAGTGTTATCCAAAAATGCCAAAAGTGAAAAGCGATTTAGTAGCATCCTGGACCAAGATCGTTCCAGAATTACTTTGAACGAAGAAAACGTATTCTACAAAGCGTGGGGTAAAATGGTAAGTTCATAATTTTACAAAACAATTGTATTTTATTTATTTAATTCAAATTACATGTTTATTTCGCAAATTCTAATCTGCCATTGGTTCAAAAACTTGCTTTGGATTGCGAAATAAAGTTAAGAAAAATATGTTCCTTTAATTTCAAAATCGTTTTCTTATCTTATATCTAAAAGAGATTAGAATAGAGATTCCATGTTAAAACTCAAATTACTCAACATCTCTCGGCTGACCTTCATAAACGAAAGTAAGAAAAATGGGACAATCAAAATTAGTGCAAATCTCCGTAGGTCAGTCACAATAAAAATAAAAGAAATATTTTTGAAACATATTTTACATATTTTAGACATTTTAGGAATATTCTCAACATATTTTGCTTGTATTTATGTATATATATGTGCATATATTAGTCAAATCTCGAACACATAATCCGGTCTCTATTGATGAGTCAAAAATTTAATAGTAACATTGTTATTTGTAATCTCTTAAATCTATAAATGCTGCTCATCATAAGATTTTAAATCTATTTTCTAACCTCAAGAATGCTTGATGTTCGTGGTGGGCAAATACTTTTGGGCGGTAGTAGATGGGGTGGAAAACATCGCAGAACGAACAGAATAGTTTCAGCAATCAGTACATCACTCGATCCAGCTTATTCCGCTTTTATTCAAAAAATTCAATCCTGATTTTATGTACATAAACACATCCCATATACGTACATATCTACATATGTACAGTTAGAAATAAGTAGATGTAGGTATGTATGTACAATGTACATATGTAGGTTTTATCTGAGAAGTCGATGTTGCATCTAGTACGTACTTTTAACGTTTGTTATTCATATTTGTCAATATCCCCGTCTGATTCCCGCGATTTGCGAAAAAAGGAAACAAAGATGCAACTTTTACTTATATAAGTCAGACGTATAGTCGAGCAAGTTAGAGAAGAAAAAGTCGAAAACGCTGTTTGTCGTACATATTAAGCAATCAATATCGCAGACACCGAATTGAATTCTGCGATTTGCCTCCAGAACCTATTGTGTTTGGCAATGCTTCTTACGATGATAACGCAGTATGTATGTACGATATAAAAGGACGTATACACAGTAGGCTGTCGTAGAAACGGTAGAATTCAAAGAAGCAGAAGCGATAAAAACCGGTGAAGGAGAGTCCGGCATATTGTGTAACAACTGTAAAAAAGAAGCGACCGAAAGGAAGATGATTTACATCGTCGTCGTTCCCGGCGATGTGTATTTCGGCTTTTAAAAATATGAAAATTCAATACTTATTTTTGTGTGTTTTCTTGGTGTTATATAACGGTTCGGAGTGTTTACTTTCTACCGGATTACGTGTTCAAATCAGATTTCGAAGGAGTAAATAAGGGTATCGTTTTATTCACGATCTCGTCCTTTCGTTACAAAAAAACATATATATAGTAAAGGAGAAAAATATTCACGGCTTTGCTTTTGAAATAGACTTAATGCTTGTAATAATTAACGAACTTTGATAAAGCAAACTAAGTTTACGTTTAAGTTTCTAAGTATGATCTATTTATCTAATTTTATCATTTAGTTTCATCGAATTTTTAGTTTATCTTTAGCTTTTGCGGAGAAAACATTGATTCAAATTTATTAAATACTTACTAGCTCAATCCTAACCCTTATACCCTTCCGGGTGTTGCGTTCGTGGAGTTGAGTCACGTTGGAGTTCTTTTCCATGCCTTCCACCATGTTTTCCTGTCTTACACTTGTTCTTGAATTTCCTTCCAATTTATATATTTTTTCTCCACCGCTTCCCTTACTTGCTCCATCCAACACTTTCTCGGTCTTCCTTTTAGTTTCATTTTACTTGTTTTGGATTCGAAAACTGTTCTTCATAACATTCCCTAGCCATTTGAGTTGTCCTTGTTTCATCTTGTTTTGTATGGACTGTATTTTTAGGTTTTCTCTGATTGTGCAATTTCTTACGTTATCTAGTCCTGTTTTTGTATCTCCTTCTGTGGAATCTCATTTTTGATTCTTCGTTATTGTCCATACTTCACATCCGTATGTGAGTATTGGTGCAGCTATGGTCTTAAAAATTTCTGGTTTAATCGGTTTTGGTTTTGTTCGAAGAGGTACCCTTGATACTATATAAACAATTTTCCCGTTGCTTGGTTTTTATCCTTCATCAAACCCCCCATCTTCTGTTAGAATTGTCCCTAAATATTTGAGAGTTTTAACCTGTTCCAATTTTTTCTGATGTAACCTTCCTATACTCACGTCAAAATATGAAACACGTATACTATACTATACAAGTCGGTCTCACAGGCCGTATGCGTGAGTATAGGAAGGTTAAAGAGATTTCATGTTCATTGTATTGTTTTACATTTTCATTTAAAATTTCTTCATTTTTGGCGATTGAAACCATATCGCCAGGATATATTATTTCTGATATCCCCATCGACCACATATTCCAATATTTTATGTTGTGCTGCTTTACCTGTCGTTTTGCTTCTTTTATGCTTTCATCCAAGACTACTGTAAACAACAGGGGGTTCAGGATGCACCCTTGTCTCACTCCTTAAATATGAATAGTAAACGAAGGAACTTTCAATTGAAATGCGCTCTGCAACATTTGGTCATCATAAAAGTGGCGAGAGTAATCGCCAGATTTTGATGGAACTGAAAGCACCGAGAAAAACAGTTGACCATTACGTGAAGAAATTTAAGATCGATGAAAATCTAAGCAGGCAATACACGTTCAAATTTTTACGCGTCAAATACAAAATTTGGATCTTCTCTTGCCATCCGTAGACGTACGTTTCGCGGTTATAGCGCTCGTCAGTACGGCTTTGCAAATACATGAAGAATTACGTGTAAAAAATTCGCGATAATGACCTTCAAAAATCATCTAAATCTGAAATATTGCGTGTTAAAATAGATGTAGAAATACACGGTGACAACACACGGTCAAATTCAAACTTTATTAATAAATTCATGAAAAATTCATGTAATTTGTGATCGGCTTTTAGAAGCAAAACATGTAGTTGAAAACCCAGAACTACGACTTCGCCCGAAGATAAGAAGATTGTGATTTCCAGCAAACATAATGCATGCTTTACAGCACCAGAGATAACAGCGTAAAAGGGAAAGGTTTAACGCCTTCAGTCAACCGTCCAACGCAAACTTCAAGAGGCAGACCTTCACGCCCGAGTAGCTGTAAGAAAACCATTGTTAGGCACCTTCAATAAGAAGAAGCGATTGCAATGGGCTATAACACAAAACTGGGCACTTGAGGAATGGGAAAAAGTTTTGTAAAATGGAGGGAAGGAGTCAGCAGGGAAAGTTTTCAAATTTCTTTGCTAACCTCAATAATACTCCAATTTCGTGGTGGGCAAACACTTTTGAGCGGTAATGTACATATACACTTTCATTCTTTATATTCTCTTCATTCAAATCGCATGTAGTAAATATGCCTGAGGTGCACACGTTTATACAATCCATAACAGTCGACTTGAACTGCTCACGTACCGGAAAATCTCTTGATACTGCATATCGCTATCGACCTCGTTGATTTTCTCGGTTTGTGTATCTTTGGCAAGCGTGTTCGAAACAACAAAACGCAAATTTCAAATTTGCGTCGATCAAATTTGGATTGAAGCTTTTACGGATATCTTTCCCGTCTTCTAAAATGATGAGTACGAATTGATTTAAGAAAATTCCGAATAAAAAATGAAGTTTTGATAAATACGAGTCTCCACAATTTATTTAATTCTGATAACCTTCCAATTATCGTCGGATAAATGAAGAAATTTTTCCATAGAAATCGTAGAAGTTAGACAAGTAGTCAACGAATACTCCAGTATAAATAGCGACGAACGGAAAGAAGAGGAAGGCATGTATATGTACATACTTATATGCTGTAAGTAAACAGAGATTAATGTTTCGAACAGTTCTCTGGAAGTTAGAGTAGTATAGAAATCGAAAAGAAAGAGCCCCGTTAGGATATTTCGAGTGCTTTGCTTTTATCTGCAGGTAGAAATCATTCGTGCTGGAAAAGTCATATCGATAAAGAAGCAACTGGAAACCAAAGTTAGTTTTCAGAAGTAATGGAAAATACCTATTATTTATCAATAACATTCATTACGGATACTATCCTGCAGAAACCCTGTGGTATCCTTTTTATTAAATATTATTAGGAAGCATGAAATGAGATCTCTGACGGTCGGTTTTTAGGATAAAACCGACGATCCTAGTCGGTGGTCGATAATTTCAGGATCCTCGCGGTGTTAGTATAGCACCGACGTAAACACGAGTAAATATATACGCTTCATCGATCATAAGCTAAATACGCGGGGTTTACACACATTGAACTTAAACCGATTACAAGCTAAGTTAAACTCTAAGGATAGCGTTTTTTCCTAGAAGGGGAGGAAGGTGAGAAATTTAATATATATTATACTTATACAATAACTTTGTTGTTGTAATTTTTTTATTTACTTGGCTATATAAATTCTCTTGTTCATCACTAGAGACCGGATTATGTTGGCGAGATTTGACTGAAATATGTACATATATATGTCTTAAATATGAGCAAAATATTTTCAGAATGTCAAATATACTTTCAAGTAACAAGGAACAGAAACAAGCACTAAGAAAATTTAAGCAGGTTTTATTAAACAGATACCTATCACTTACATTTCTACATTACACATTACATTCTTTACTGTGAACACAATTCACAATCAAATGTTCATGAAAGTTTCATTAATAAACATAACCGTTGTTACATGGTTAGTCTTTTCAATTTGTTTACACGGAATCAAGTAGGATTTAACAGGAGGAATTTTTGGATAACACTCGGTAACACTTCACTTTATTCGGTGTTTGTAAATGATGAGAATTTTTAAATTATAAATTCTGAAACGTATACGCCCCCTACCTAATTATTTTTAACCATTCGGAACTCACCCTTATTCGTTTAATTTCCGATTTTCATTCTTAGAAACCGTAACAGAATAATCTTTGCTCTTCGGTATTGAACATGATATTTCGTTTGGAAGTTTAAAGGCAATTAACAATTTTTCGAGAAACATAGAAACTTAAATTTCTTGAAAAAAGCATTAATCCCCATTTAAGCAATATTTATTTTATTATATTTAACGAAACATCGACAATTGTACAATGTAAATTTCCCAGCAAACATTTTTTTGGTTCTACGAAGGTAATTTACCTTAAAATACGCAAACGATATTTCTTATTAGCTCTAAAGCATGATTTTAATGTAGGGAAAAGTAAGAATTAGGATCTGTACGAGTATAAGTTAACTCACCCTTATCATAGCGATTCTTTGGAAAATACGTATTTCGACCACTAAATAGTCCTAATTAAGTGTAAAACGCAAAGGAAAGGAAAGGAAAGCGCTTCATTTCCATTCGCTGCAGTTCTACGAATTCTTTTATTTAGGAACTTTATACATAATTTATCGTTTTAGAGTCTGCGGTACATATTACGTACAATTATAAAAGGAGCTTGCTAGATCTTTCAATTTTTAAGTAGCTTACAGGAGGAATACGGTTTTCAATTCCATTCCATTTTAGATGCAAAATGCACAAACGAAATCATTTTTAATTTTCTTTGTCATTATTTAATATCGATTTCAAATTTATCGTGTCTGCCTTCAACTTTCATCGTTTTTCCCTCGTTTGTATTCAGTAATGTCGTATCTCCTGCTTCTCGATTCGCCAATTTAATTTTTCTCCGACGCGATCTACCTTTGTTCCACTTTTCTCACTCAATTGTATTACGTTTTGCGGTTTGATAAGAAAAATACTCGGAGATATTTGAGCAAAAATGCCGAAGGAAATTAAAAATACATTTCGTGACTACGCAGAAATTGTACGGCATGAGCTTACGTTTCTGCAAACCAACTTGAAAATACAACGTAGTTCTTTTCTTATTGGCTTCCTAATACATAGTAATAGGAATAATATGACATGCTCTCTACTGTTCCCGTTTTGAACATAAGTTAAATTCCTTCCTTACATTGGGGAGATCTTCAATTATATTAAAGTAACATTTAAAAATAATTGCCAATTTAAAAAATAGTAAACTATGATCTGGATGACTCTTCCTTTGAAGTTGCCGTCTACGATTGAGGTTTAATTGGCAAATGCAAATTCTGCTCTACTTAGTAAGCTCTTGCGCAGTTACTTGGTAGCTGCCTATGTTAGATGGGGAGTCATCCAAATTTTATTTTATTAATTAAACATTTACCAAAACACAAACCTTATATAAAATTTCACTTTATTAGAATTCCCACTGTCAGCGCTGATAACCTTGAATTTGAAGTCGTTGATGTAATTACTTTTTCTTTCCACTTTTCTCCGTTGAAATCTGGAATTGACCGATGTGAGTTGTGTGCGCTGAAATAAAGCGAAGGCAACCGTACGTTTCGTGTTCGAAACAGGAAGTGCGTCTCGCAGAGCACACAATCTCTTTGATGCCCTAGAAATGTACGTATCTACGCGGCTACATACGTCAATACTTTTAGAAAAGTGAGAAGAAAACGGATTAAGAAAAATAATAATATAATATAATAATCATACGCGCCTTAAATTACCTACAGTTATAGGTATCAATCAATACGAATACTAATAAAAAATTTACCCGCATGTATTGACAGCTGAACAATCTCGTGAAATCTATTAGCAAGTGTATTCGCTTTACTTAACGTTCCACATTCGTCAAGTGTGCCAGAAGGAATTTTTTCCAGGCAATATAGGACCGTCACGTTTTCCAATTTGTTATTTCTCACAACAATAAGCAGAGATTTCGAAAAAATTACAATCGCTTTGGCAATAACAGTTGCTCAAGAATAACGGTAAATACTTTACCGCTCAGAATTATTTACCTACCACGAAAATTGAGTATTCTTGGGGTTAGAAAATAGATTTCGAAACTTCTGACTTTCTAATCTGAGTAACCAGAGACCGAATTATATGTTTTTGCCTGTCGATAACTACCAAGGGTACAATTGAACGCTTTAAAATCTATACGAATTAGGGTAAATAAAAGCGTTTAGCAGTAATTTAATTTTACATACCTAGAATATTTTAACATATTTGAAAATCTCGTTATTTTTATAAAAAAAAAAATATAGGAATTGTTAATTGCTTCTAAACTTCCAAACGAAATATCATGTTCAATACCGAAGAGCAAAGATTATTTTGTTACGCTTTCTAATAATAAAAATCGGAAATGGTTTCAAAATCGTTTTCTTATCTTATATCTAAAAGGGTGTATACATTTTGTACTATAATTTTCTTCCATGTGCAAAAAGAATCCCAGATTATTCAACATCTCTCGACTGACCTTAAACGAACTAACTTTAAGTTTCGAAATTGAAAATATTGGTGCAATTTTAACCTTCCTATACTCACGCATACGGTCTGTGAGACCGATTTATATAGTATAGTATACGTCTTTCATTTTGACGTGAGTATAGGAAGGTTAAAGTGCAAATCAATTATAGAAAATAATCCACTGCACCATGAACTTTGCTTCGTTAAATCAAATTATGGTTTTGTTCACCAGACTATTGTTATTCTTGAAATTGAATCACTACAATTCTAGGAGTCTCTTCATTTGGTTGATAAATCATATAATCCGGTCTCTGCTGATAACCATACTTGCTTCTTGTAACGTTAGATACTAGAATAGATATTATGGAAAATAGGAAAATCTGCATTAATAGTAATAATAATAATAATAATGTTTCTATTGGAGTAAAAATTAGAGTCATCTAAAATTGTGGAAATAACACGGTATAAATAAATGCGTAGGAAACGGGCATTGTGAATTATATTCAAAAATCGAAATAAATTCATTTATGTGACAGTCTAAAAATTCTTTTGTTGTATAAAAAGGGTGGCTTGTTAAGTTTCTTTTTAATTTCTTTACGAAATCGTTATGCTGATGATTCTACTCGCTCTCTGGTAATTGATTAATCGAGTCGATCTATTATTTCTAGACGAGCTCTTCATTCTTGTCCTCTTTATTTTTGATTATTTTCTCCCATTAATTTTAGATGTATTTTCATTAATCGCCTCTTCCGTATTACACTGTTTATATTTTTAACTATTTTCAATTTCGTTGATTATCGTTGAAAATAGGTACATGAAAATCCGACTTTCACTGTTAACATTATACACATAGCTAAAATCTGTGGTATATCTAATTTGAAAAATAAAGCATACAGGAATGTAATCTCATCTAGACCAAAATTGTCACGAGGGACTTTCCGGTAAACGTCGCGAATTCCTCAAATAACATCGAAATAATTCCTTCTAAACTGCGTGTAATGTCTAAAGATTTAAAGTTAATTATGCGGATCACATATGTATACGCTTTCTGTTTGAAGGATATGAAGATATGTAGAAATATGCACACCGCAATACATGTGGAGTTAATTTCCAATAACTCCGGAACATTATTGAAATTTCCAACTTTTACCTGTACGTACATATTTCAGGTACGTCAAGTATTCGAAAAACGTAATGCAATTACCATAGGTAATCGTTGGCGAATCGAAATTCCTATAACGAAAGTTTGTTCGCTTTAGATTTATTAGCTAAATTTTGAAACAATTCTCCGGATTATAATCTGATGTTCTAATTCCAGTTTGTTTCGACAGAACAGTCTAAATACAGCTACGATCGATATAACGGGCATCGTGTTAACTTAAAGTAATCAATCTTTCTCAAGAAAGCCGTTATTGGTTTTGACACAGAGAGAAAGATAAATTCACCAGTTTGCGTGATTTCGTACCGTGTATTATAAGATTCGAGTTAAATAATTCAAACATTACATTACCACTAACACTAATTACGGATTCGTGTAAGCAAATGCCTTATCCATGTATCTAAAACGACGAAGAAAAATCCGGATTAAGTGCAAAAACAAGTATCAAAGCAAGTATTTTATATGAGAAGTTTGCCCTACCTCTACTGAACACTTATTTAATATATTTCAGACAGAATAGAACAAAATTTCAGCAGAAACTTTAATAGAATTGCTTAATAGGATGGCGAAATGTGAAGCGCTTATTACAAGTAAAAGTGGGCATGATGAGTAAAAAAGTTAATAATAATATTATTAATTATTAATTATAGTATAAATACTATTCATCAGATCTATTTTCTAACCTCAATAATTCTCAATTTTTGTAGTGGACAAATACTTTCGAGCGGTAGTGTACGTACATATGTATATGCACTCCGCATTAAATTATCCTGCATGTTCACACTTGGATCGAACTAAGTTTATTTGAACTTTATATTTTCTGTACCTACGTATGTACTATGTATATGTATATTTTACGATACAGGGGAATGCCTCGGCAGAATTTCAAACATTATATCCCCTAGCAAGTTATTATTGTTTCAACCCGAGTTGAAATTATTCAAATTCATAGGACGAACGTCCCTCAATTAAACTTTAAACAAGATTATACATAATCGAAGGGATCATGAAGTTGATTACGACGCGGAATTAATTTATATATTTAGGGCTGAGATTAAACATAAATATTACCTGCAGCCCCGGCGTATCACGAGGCTATCGATTAATCGCGCATACTGTGACGGTGCTGATGCGAAGTTTGAATTGTAAATTTACTCCTGAAACTATCTTAAAGCTGTAAGGTACCTATTTTCAAGATCGGTTACAGTTAAAGATAAAACAGTCATTTTTTACGATTTCAAGAACTTGGACGAGTTTAATCATTTATCAATAATAACCAGCCTGGGCAAACAGCGATAACAGCGATAACAATTACGAAATAAGTTACGGCAGTATCGCCGACTCCCCACTGTAGTCAGCACTAAATTGATGCTGTATGCGAGTAGTTCTGCGTATATGTAGACTGTCGTAACTTATTTCGTAGTTACCGCTGTTTGCCGAAACTACTCAAGAGTATGGCAATGGAAACTTTTTGGCAATAAAAAGGCAATATTGTAGGAGCCAAAGTGTCCCCTCGGGCAATGAAAATTTTTCACAGGAACAGATCTTTAATCGATGAAGAGATACTTAGGATAAGAGTACTACCAGCCCATTCCAGCTCCAAATTTCATCTTCATCACCTCGAGAAAAAAATCCGGTCCCACCAGGACACCTTCAAATTAGAGAACTCAGACTAACTCTCTCCAATTTCACCAACTCGATCTCGAACCAATTCCCTCCAACTCGAACTGCAGTATTTTCTTCTTTCTGTTACGAAGTTGCATTGTTAATTTCCCCGCAGATACCACCAAGAAAGAACATTCCCCTCTTAACCGAACCGACTTCTTCCAATTCCATAAACTCCCATCTATTTTTCTTTTTCCTATAAAGTTGGTTGCACTGCCCATTTCTCTCCCGATACCCCGAAATATGAATCGATGAACTAGCACTAACACCTTCCAACTCCTCCGAACTGCTTCCAACTCTGCGAACTCTCCCATTTTTTTTTTTTGTTTTTGCTCTGAAGTTAGACGCACCGTCACTTTCTTCGCTGATACCACCTCCACCCGATCTTACCGGAGCACCCTTAAAACCAAGAACTCACACCACCTCCTCGTAACTTCACCAATTCGCCCGAACTGCTTCCAGTTCTATGAACTCCCCATTTTTTATTTATGCTTTGAAGTTGGCCGCACTGTCAATTTATGCGCTGATAGCAAAAGAATACATATCCAATGCTACCGGAGCGCTATTCCTCTGAACGGCTTCCGCCTCTTCGAATGCCCTTGTCCTTTTGTTTTTGTTATGAAGTTGAATACACTGTCCATTTCTCCACTGATACTACAAGAAAAGAACTATACATCCAATCCTACTGGAGCACCATTGAATCCAAGAATTCGTACGAAATCCTCTGAACTACACCAACTCCCTCGAACTCGTATCGACTTCCTCCAACTCTACGAACTCCTTCGCTTTTTGCTTCTGCTCTGAAGTTGGCTGCACTGTCATTATCTCCGCTGATACCATCGAAAAAGAAATACCCGATCCTAACGGAACGTCCTGACTCGTCTAAACTCAAGATTTCTCGAAATGTAGACGAGTTTTACGAAATATACTTTATGACATCCAAGGCAGCTTTGTTCGGACATACTTAGCGTCAGAAAATCACATTAGTAATTTACCTGTAATTTAATGAATATTAGAGCCTACCTCGAAAAATACGTTGATTTATTTTAACTTGAGGGAATCATTTCGTTTTTCTGATAAAAACAGACTCCAAATATCATTTTTCTTCCTTTGTAACATCTTTGAATAATAAATAAAGGTGAAAAAAATTCAATTACATAAGCATTGGGATTTCGCGGAGATTCAAGAATAACAACTTTGTATCGAATACCTTTTTAGAGCTTCTTCCTCTTCGTCTATTTACCTTTTTATATAGGTATGTACATACATAATGATATTAAGGCTTCACCCGCGTTGAAAGGAAAATTATTTTTATTACACGCGCACACCATTGTGTATGTAGATACATGTACAGGTATCATCAACAGGATCATTTATATTTTGCTTTGGAAAAACACATTTCCGCGAAGGCCACCGTCGACCATACAGTAGCTTTTTAAACAACGGATAAACTCAAGAACGAAATTTTTCTTGTTGGCATGTTCAAACGTGTTTGGTTTTCGTAAAGAACATGAGCTGTGAGTGGTTTCTTTCAGTTATTAAATTGCTTTTTTAATTACCCGAACTGTATTACTGACCATGAGATTGTTTGGTTGTGCAGTGCCCAAATGCAGATTCGATAGAATCGAGGAAAGTTTTGGAAAAATCGTTCTTTTCCTTTACCCGCATTCGTAATTCAAGTTTTGTCCATTAGGCACGTAGAATTTCATTCGAATCGCACGTATGCGATCGCAAACGGCTTCAGAATCCTTTCGATGGGAACGGCGACGTTTAAATATTCAGCTCTCGCGAAACGAAACGTATGGCGAATAAAATTCTTCGATTATAGGAGGAAAAAAGGAGTTTTCACCCTGATTTTGACGCAAGGAGGGTATCGAAAATTAAATAAGAACCGTAGCGGTATCCCGCCGGCTTTAACTAAAAGGTGCGAAAACAGAAGCTCGTTACAACCCCTCGCCGGCGGAGTAACTTTAACGATTATTTTTGGCCTCACGTAATCGTTCCCTCTCCGTCACCGGCATTGTCACTTACTACTACACTAAAATACCATGACAGGATGAAGGTCACGGTCGCACCTTATTAAGGACTTCCTGGCAGCAAAATAGCCGGCTGTTCTATCGACTTTGGCTCGAGGCGGCTGACCCAAGACGATGCTCCCCTGCTCCCCTTACTATTCAACTTGACTATTTTCATTTTTGAATACGTATTAAGTCATTGCCAAGGAATATACTACGACGTCCAAGCACATATTTACATGAAAATGAGAAAGAAATAAGGAAGAATAAGAATGAAATAAAACCAAAAGAAATGGATTTGGTGTTTAGACAAATTAAACGCGATCCTCGTGGTTAGAAGCATTGTATTAATGATTAATCATCATCATCAAGCCTTTCAACCCTTTGGGCTATGGGCAACGTCTTATGACTTTTTTGAAATTCTCTTTGATGTGGTGAACTAATCATCTTGTTCCCCGTGCTTTGAAGTTTGTTCTCCAGTCGCTTATCTTCATCGCCTTCCTCCACGGCCCTATGAATCTTGAACCGTAAATTGTTTCTTGGCGGAGGCGCCGGGAAACGATCGTAGTATCTCTCGTAAGTTTGCAATTGCCGGTTAAGTTTCTGCCTCGTGACACTAACATTCGATAAACTAATTTTCAGAAATCAAAACGGCAAATTTCTATTACGATTCCAGTTGTATAATGCTACTACTACGTATGTTCTCCTAATACGAACGACTGATCATTTCACCTGTAAACGTCGCAGAAACCCCAATACCGTTTAGTTGGTTATATTAAAGCAAATATAACAAACAACGCCTTACAGATAACGCCACTTAAAAAGGCGAATGCAAAGTGTCGTTTTTCGTGATTGTGATTTATGTACGTTGTACCGAAGTTGGGTTTAGTCACGGTTTGCGTTAATTTCAACAGCTATTAGCTTGGAATAATTGTCATTCAACGAAAATGATGAATGTTCCTTCCTTGTATTATATACGTACATATAAACTGATATCCCGGGAATATAACAGAGAGACAACATTCGCCATTTCTACGACGTTGGTATATAAATACTATTGCGACTGATTACAAAACTGAAATTAATTTCTGACGTAAAACGTATTTCTACCGAATGTCGATAAGCGAGTTAAGACCGTCTAGACGGTACCTATCTTCGTTCGTTTCGACAAAACTGATAACCGAGCATCGAAAACGAACAGGGATGTTTTGACGCCGTCACCGGTCTACGCCCCCGCAAACGCGTGCCGCCGAAGCGTGGGTGTATAATGCCCTAACTTTTACTCTCGTAGTAATAGTAGTACGATGTAGTATTCGGCTGTAGTAAAATTTGATAATGAGGCCGCACGTCGGGAATCTGGTGGTATTATTTAGGCGTATTTATTCTTTTAATACACTTAATTGACGATCACTATTAAGGAAAATTGGTTTATCTAACTAATTCGAAAATTAATTACCGATGCGCCTGGTGTGTATTGTGATTTGAAATGTACTCGTATAAAACGATTTTTACCACTCTTTCTTCCGATAACTAGCCGTCATTTCGACATGAGGGTGAGAACACGACGAAAGCCCTCCAAAACATCATTAAAACTATGCAATTTATTACCTACACACATCAACACAACACCATCGGTACACGAGTACAGTAAAACTTCGTTATAACGCTCCCGTTTATAACGATTTCCCGGCTATAACGCTTTTTCTCCTTGGTACCGGTCCCAGCGACTAATTTTCTATAGTAGTACTTTCAGTCGTTATAACGCTCCCATTTTCCCCGATTATAACCTTCCATTGAAGGATATTTTTAATGTACATACATACTTCAATTATTAATTTTTTGACTTTATTTTGCAAACACTAGAAAAGGATATGATTAAATTAAAATAAATGTTTAAAAAGCAGACGGAAATGGTCTACATATTTCTTGGAATATCATCACGATTTCTATGAAATATTAGTACCTATCCCACCAAGATGTTCCAAGAATCTTGGCTAGACACTTGGCGGTTGCGTAATCAAGGTTTCCTTTCAGTCTTTTAGTTTTTACGCTGCTGGCAACATGTCGCGAAAATCGTTTTCATTATTATTCATATTCCTCGTGAAAAATTAAGTGCAGATAAAAATGGAACCGATTTATACCTCACCGAATTCAAAGCGTTACGAAGCGTACGTCACGAAGTGACTGACTTCTGGAAATCGTTGTCATGTAAGACACAGAAAAATCCGCACCAGGTCACAAATCCAGTAAAGAAAGAATGACATTAATGTTTTGTGCAAATGACAGTGGAAACCATAAATTAAGACTTAAAGCCCAAGATCACTTAAAGGAAGTGCAATGCGTAGCTTTCCTGTTTGTTCCTACAATCAGAATAAAGCGTAGATGAGCCAACAAATTTTTTGACAGTGGCTTTTTGATGAATTTTTCTGTGAAATCACACCTAGAATCGAAAAATCTACAACAAAAAGCAATGCTTCTACTGGACAATTCACCCTAGCATTCGCATGAGAATTCATTACAAACTGATGGCCAAATTTTTGTGCGATTCCTACCACCCAATGTTACTTCACTAGTGCAGCCAATGGATCAAGGTGTTATGGAGATGTTAGACCGACATTTCAGGAAATCAATGTTGTTTTTCCTGGAACAAGATGTCAGCCTGAACGTATTTTGGAAGAAGTGGACCATTAAAGATGCCAGGCTGTCGTTCAAACCATCACTTTGCAAAAATCATGGTTAACTATTTGGCCTGAATTAAAAGCACTTGTAGACCTTCGTGAAACGGAGGAAAATGTGGTATTACAAGGGCAGCTTTTTAAATGCGGTGCAAAACGTTGTTGAATTCGAAAATATTACCCTGTAGAATCAGCAGGAATGGTTGAACTCTGACCAAAATTAACCAGGTTACCAAATTCTAGATAGCACCACAATAGTGTCAAGGTCTGCACATATTGAAGACGATTCGGATACAGACGAGAAAGTATCTGTTCAAGATGCATTAACAGCAGCTAATGCGTTGTTAAATTATCTGGATCAACAAAATGATGTTGACAGCGTTAATGTACTGAACTTGAGAAAAATTCGTACGTACGTGTATCTCAAAATGCACAATACTAAGAAGCAAACACAAATTACAGACCCTTTTAATTGAATTTTCAATGAATACGTAAAAACCAATAAAGTATGTATACGTTGTCGAACCTGTTTGTGCACTCATATAAAAATATACAACTCTTTTTCCGCATTTTCGATTTTCCGTGCTTCTCAATCATTCGGCAAGGTTGGACTAGTCGTTATCCCGGATGATCGAGGTTTCACTGTATTTGCATATAACTAGGATCATACTCGCATTTGACATAGGCGTACAATCGTTATTCACAATTATAGCTGTCATTCTTTACGTTTTCGTTCCATTATTTTTATCATACATTTAAAGTCAGCCGTTTCATAGCATTTCTGTATGATATAAGCTAATCATATAGTATAAAATTATGTAATTACCACAACTGTGCGCTTTCATTTCCTACCCGTTTTATCAAAGTACCGCATCACATTATTAAATGTTTATTTGTTCAAGCCTAATAGAGAATACGTTTTTAGGCGATAGGTTGAGCATATCCAACAAGCTTCCTTTTTCTCTACTGGCCCCCGGGTGGTTATTCAGAAGAATGGTAGCTGTATTCGAGAATTGATTCGACAGAACTGGATCAAAGGAGATGCGCAGGTACAACGTACGTATCTAAATATTTAATAACCAACGGAAAAATTGATATTGAGGTTAATCCGGTAGAGTTTTAAAAGTTACTGACAAAATTAATAATTTAAATGCCTTTTACCATGTGCCTACCTACCGCGACGTTAAAAGTAAATATCCTAAGGCTGACAATATTTACGAACATGCAAAATTCCAAGATATGGAATTTATTTTCTGAATACTTTGTTTCACGATTTTGCTGAAATTCCACAAGTTCCCCGGAGATCGCTGCTGTTGTATTCCAAGAAAAAACAAAGATTTTAACTTAGGTAAGGATATTAAAAAGATGTCATTCCGCATAATTGAAATAGAGAAGATTCTTAACGGAGTCTGCACGGGGAGTTATCCGAAATACGTCAATAATTACCATAGATAAATGGCACAGTCCTTGACCCTCAAATCAATATGGAGACCCGCCGAAATTGGGGTAGCCGAATTCGGTGAGGGGTTTTACTTTTATCAATTTCTTGGAATTCGTGAAATGTGTGATAAAATATATTTATTTATATTTAATCAAGATTCATTTTATCGATAGCGTTTAACGTGATACAGCGCGTCTCGGACGCCCTTCCATCCCTTCTTTAAAATCTTTTTCGTGGAGTTCTTGCATAATCTAGACTGAAATCATTTCGATTCTCCCCTTCATTCTAATTTTACTACCACCGCCATACTCTTAATAAACGACTCTAAATATGAAATTGCAAATATGTGAATACATATAAACAATGTACTACGTACGTATTTAATTTAATTTTATTTGCCATTATTAATAAGTGAAATGTATGGTCTTTATTAGGACAGTAGAAAATAAACAAACGGAAAGAGTTGATATATTTTAGATGATTAAAATTAACATATTAATGATAAATGGAATGGCATCGAACATAAAGTACAAGAGGTGCCCAACGATTTACTGTATTTCAGGAACACAAAAACAAATAGTTTTTGCTGGTTCTATCAATAATGCCAAATAGCCATTGACTAGACTATGTCCGGATTACGGGATTAAATAACCCAACAATCGCAAATGTAGAAGATTATCAACACATAAATTTAAAGATGGAAAAATTATTGGGGATTGCAGCCAAGAATGAGCTGAAATAAAAGACTCTCTTTCGATAACTCTAAACTTTCGAATTATTTTATCAATACAAAAATACGAATTGCCAAAACCATAGGGCGATAGAAATACAAGATGTAGCGTATATGGCCTTAGCAAAGCTGCTAGAAAAGAAGAAGATTATGGCTGAAGATTTAGACCCAATAAGTCCGTGATTATCTTAGGTATAGGCTTCCGCGGTCGAAATCACAATCTGTATCTTGGTTTCCGCGTTGGAACCGCGTCTGGTTTGGCGTGGGTGCAGTCTTCAAGTGACAGCAACACGATCAACATCGACGAGCAACCCTGAAGATGTTCCTTGCAATAGTGGACGAAACGTCGGCACCCACGCCAAACCAAATGCGGTTCCAACCCGGAAACCAAGATACACAAGTCCGTGATTGTTCAAATTGGCAATTAATCAAAAATTCTGTCTTTTATTTTCTTGTATTATTTTGTTCTGTTTTAAACATCCACAAACATCACACATATCAACAATAACTTTCAGTTCTATCCAGGAGATGAATTTTAACTGAAATCTTTCCTGAACGTGTAATCCATCGGATATATATTATAGTCCATGGATTTTTACGGATTCTGTGCGAAAATAGATTTCTTTAAAGTCAGTGCCCGAGGGTGAAATTGACTGTAGAAGAAGGTGGTGCAGTCGACATTGATCCCCGACTTGATATAAATGCAGCAGAGTGTTACGAAAATACTGAAAATCCACTTCTTCGTATATTCGCGTTTATGTCTGCGTACCTTGCATACTAAGGTAAAAGGGATAAATTTAAATCATTAGTTTAATTACAACAACGCTCTACTGGGCTCTTGTTGTTGCGAAGGGCTATCAAAAAGATTGACATGTATTTGAAATGTAGCCAGATATATTTGCCCCTCAAATTTCTCTAGTGTATGCAACTCCCATAATTAGGCGTAGTTTGGGTTGCCTAATTACGTAAATGCATACATTATAGAATTATTGTATTATCTACGGTTGGCCAGACTGAAATGTTGGCAGTAATCATACAGAAAAGTTGGCAGTTGTAGAATTTGACAGCTATCTCCATTCATAACCTCACATAAACTAAGTAAAATTGAAATTCGCAAGATTTTCGTTTGCCATTAATTTAAATAATTTATTGAAACGCATAGTAGTTCAATAATATTATTACAGGCTGATGGAATTTGGAAGGAGGCCAATTCTTTAGCATATGATAACCTTCTTCGGATTCATTTTGTAATGTAATCGTAGTACACTAATTGACCAGCCAAAGATGATTTCGAACTTCTTTTTAGAGCGAGGCCCTTTTATGGTGGTTCTGCGGCGAGAATTAACTGGGAGAAAGTGAGACCCTTTTCTTATATCCTTTTTCGTTCATTAGTTCTTTCTCGCATCGGTTTCGAAATAAAATATATTTTCTTTATACGTTGTTTATACTATTATAGAATTTCATCTTTTATTCAAACATGCAGCAAATGTGTAAAGGGCTTTGCTGTGCTGTGTCCCACGACACTTGTCCTTTTTTATTTTAGGTGTCATAAGCAGAATGTACAGCCTAATTACGATATTCAAATTCAATATAGAACCGAAGTGTACGTACTTCATAAAATTGTTATGAATATTTGCATTTTATCGTTACAATAATTTGGTCCATCGTCCATTATAATGTTTTTATATTTATTTTTCAGAAATAATTGGATTCAGTCTCGACCCCTTTCTCTGGAATGACCAGCAATCGGACCAAGCACGGATTAAAAGGAATCCGGTACACATTTACGGACGTTGACGAATGTATAAATAGAAACTTTACTAGTAATCAAAAATTCTGAACCTACAAGAATTGTCTTTTTTTAGAATATCCAATTCTGGCCATAGAACAAATTAAGATCCATAATTTAAAATTGCTTCCAACTCCTTGAAATAGCAGATGCAGGCAACCAAATATACACCGATTGAGGGTAAAAATAACCTACAATCCTCCAAGCAAAGCAATCAAATATACTCTCGTATTTCAACGTTTCTAAAGCGGCTGAAAATGGCAAAACTAAACAACTATATATGCTCCAAACACATATAACTCCCCATACACCTTGTATTACTTCTTCTATCACACAATGGCGAAAGAATTCGCTGAAATCGCCGATAATTGGAATTTTGGACTTTATCGAAAGATAGCACTTGTTGGAACTAATCTAGGGTAAAATTGACTATAGAAGACGGTGGTGTAGTCAAAATTCATCTCCTACTTCTAAAGCAGCCAGGAGAGCAAAAAGCGTACGAATAGGACGATGTTCCGATTTCCAAACACCCCCATATCTCAAAAACTAAGCGGGGTAGGGCATTTCCGGCGCCAGCAGTTGATTCAGAGCGTCGATGAAACAATCCTAACACAATTTCACGACGATCACACCAAGTTGACGTTTTGACCTGAAATTTTTCCTGAGCGAATAATCCATCGCATTTTTCGGACATCCGATTAATACATTTTTTTGAAAGTTGGTACGTGAGGGTGAAATTGACCGTGGAAGACGCTCGTGAGGTCGAAATTCATCTCCGACTTCTAATGGAGCCAGGAGAGCAAAGCGCGTACGAAGGGGCCGATGTTCTGATTCGCAAACCGCTATACCTCGAAAACTAAGGGAGCCAGAGCATTTCCGGCGCCAAAAATGGATTCAGAGCGTCGATGAGACAATTCTAACGCATTTTCACGCCGATCGGACGAAGTAGACCTTTTTGGCTGCCAATCCACCTGTTTCGTATATTCGAATTCACATCACAGGACATCGCAAACTTAGGGGAAACAGATGAATTTAAATAAATATCTTAATTATAATAGTATTTTAATGGGCCCCTGTTGTTACGATACACCATTAGAGGGAGTGATATATGTATATAAGTATTCTAATTAAAATAATTTACCCCTCAAAATTTTCTAGTATAGGCAGCCGATATGGTAACGCGCAGATTGGGTTGCCTAACGCACAGTAAATTTATAGATTCCTACTAATACCGACATGCAGGTTCCTGTATTCGTGTTGCAAACCAAATTCCAGAAATCTACATTATCGGCTGAATTACCCGCTAAATTTTTGAAATAATAATTATTATATTGCTTTCGTTTAGTAAATGATTACCTACGGATTATTAAACCAAGCACGTTTATCAGAGCAACATGGAGGATGAGATCATCTTACAGCAACTCTACAAATAACGGTGAGGCACACGAGAATTCATTCAAATTTCGTTTTAAAACATTATTTAAGAAACAAATGTTGGTACCCGTACGTGTAATTAATAGTAGAACACAACGGCTTGGTCCAAACTAAAAAGCTATGTGAGTTCTGACGCCAGAAATGGATAGAGCGGGTGCATATTGATATGCTTCCGTAATTTCAGGTCGATCGGACGATTTTCGTTTTTCGGACGAAATTTTCCCTGAACTATAGTCCATGGATTTTTACGAATCCGGTCGGAAAATGGATTTGGCTGTAACTCGACATCCGTACGTAGAATTGACCGTAGAAACCGATAGCGTTGTCCAAATTGAGCTAGGACGTCGAATAACGGCGCTAGAGCGAATTTTAGATGATGCTCGTGTGCGACATGTACACGGCAGACTTCAGCTCAGAGCACCGTAGTTCGAAAATATCACCTTACGTGGGAAACTATGCGAGATAGAGCTTTTCTGACGCCGGAAATGGATAGAGCGGGTGCATATTGATATGCTCCCGTAATTTCAGGTCGATCGGACGATTTTCGTTTTTTCGGACGAAATTTTCCCTGAACTATAGTCCATGGATTTTTACGAATCCGGTCGGAAAATGGATTTGGCTGTAACTCGGCATCCGTACGTAGAATTGACCGTAGAAACCGATAGCGTTGTCCAAATTGAGCTACGACGTCGAATAACGGCGCTAGAGCGAATTTTAGATGATGCTCGTGTGCGACATGTACACGGCAGACTTCAGCTCAGAGCACCGTAGTTCGAAAATATCACCTTACGTGGGAAACTATGCGAGATAGAGCTTTTCTGACGCCGGAAATGGATAGAGCGGGTGCATATTGATATGCTCCCGTAATTTCAGGTCGATCGGACGATTTTCGTTTTTCGGACGAAATTTTCCCTGAACTATAGTCCATGGATTTTTACGAATCCGGTCGGAAAATGGATTTGGCTGTAACTCGACATCCGTACGTAGAATTGACCGTAGAAACCGATAGCGTTGTCCAAATTGAGCTACGACGTCGAATAACGGCGCTAGAGCGAATTTTAGATGATGCTCGTGTGCGACATGTACACGGCAGACTTCAGCTCAGAGCACCGTAGTTCGAAAATATCACCTTACGTGGGAAACTATGCGAGATAGAGCTTTTCTGACGCCGGAAATGGATAGAGCGGGTGCATATTGATATGCTCCCGTAATTTCAGGTCGATCGGACGATTTTCGTTTTTCGGACGAAATTTTCCCTGAACTATAGTCCATGGATTTTTACGAATCCGGTCGGAAAATGGATTTGGCTGTAACTCGGCATCCGTACGTAGAATTGACCGTAGAAACCGATAGCGTTGTCCAAATTGAGCTACGACGTCGAATAACGGCGCTAGAGCGAATTTTAGATGATGCTCGTGTGCGACATGTACACGGCAGACTTCAGCTCAGAGCACCGTAGTTCGAAAATATCACCTTACGTGGGAAACTATGCGAGATAGAGCTTTTCTGACGCCGGAAATGGATAGAGCGGGTGCATATTGATATGCTCCCGTAATTTCAGGTCGATCGGACGATTTTCGTTTTTCGGACGAAATTTTCCCTGAACTATAGTCCATGGATTTTTACGAATCCGGTCGGAAAATGGATTTGGTTGTAACTCGGCATGCGTACGTAGAATTGACCGTAGAAACCGATAGCGTTGTCCAAATTGAGCTACGACGTCGAATAACGGCGCTAGAGCGAATTTTAGATGATGCTCGTGTGCGACATGTACACGGCAGACTTCAGCTCAGAGCACCGTAGTTCGAAAATATCACCTTACGTGGGAAACTATGCGAGATAGAGCTTTTCTGACGCCGGAAATGGATAGAGCGGGTGCATATTGATATGCTCCCGTAATTTCAGGTCGATCGGACGATTTTCGTTTTTCGGACGAAATTTTCCCTGAACTATAGTCCATGGATTTTTACGAATCCGGTCGGAAAATGGATTTGGCTGTAACTCGGCATCCGTACGTAGAATTGACCGTAGAAACCGATAGCGTTGTCCAAATTGAGCTACGACGTCGAATAACGGCGCTAGAGCGAATTTTAGATGATGCTCGTGTGCGACATGTACACGGCAGACTTCAGCTCAGAGCACCGTAGTTCGAAAATATCACCTTACGTGGGAAACTATGCGAGATAGAGCTTTTCTGACGCCGGAAATGGATAGAGCGGGTGCATATTGATATGCTCCCGTAATTTCAGGTCGATCGGACGATTTTCGTTTTTCGGACGAAATTTTCCCTGAACTATAGTCCATGGATTTTTACGAATCCGGTCGGAAAATGGATTTGGCTGTAACTCGGCATCCGTACGTAGAATTGACCGTAGAAACCGATAGCGTTGTCCAAATTGAGCTACGACGTCGAATAACGGCGCTAGAGCGAATTTTAGATGATGCTCGTGTGCGACATGTACACGGCAGACTTCAGCTCAGAGCACCGTAGTTCGAAAATATCACCTTACGTGGGAAACTATGCGAGATAGAGCTTTTCTGACGCCGGAAATGGATAGAGCGGGTGCATATTGATATGCTCCCGTAATTTCAGGTCGATCGGACGATTTTCGTTTTTTCGGACGAAATTTTCCCTGAACTATAGTCCATGGATTTTTACGAATCCGGTCGGAAAATGGATTTGGTTGTAACTCGGCATGCGTACGTAGAATTGACCGTAGAAACCGATAGCGTTGTCCAAATTGAGCTACGACGTCGAATAACGGCGCTAGAGCGAATTTTAGATGATGCTCGTGTGCGACATGTACACGGCAGACTTCAGCTCAGAGCACCGTAGTTCGAAAATATCACCTTACGTGGGAAACTATGCGAGATAGAGCTTTTCTGACGCCGGAAATGGATAGAGCGGGTGCATATTGATATGCTCCCGTAATTTCAGGTCGATCGGACGATTTTCGTTTTTTCGGACGAAATTTTCCCTGAACTATAGTCCATGGATTTTTACGAATCCGGTCGGAAAATGGATTTGGCTGTAACTCGGCATCCGTACGTAGAATTGACCGTAGAAACCGATAGCGTTGTCCAAATTGAGCTACGACGTCGAATAACGGCGCTAGAGCGAATTTTAGATGATGCTCGTGTGCGACATGTACACGGCAGACTTCAGCTCAGAGCACCGTAGTTCGAAAATATCACCTTACGTGGGAAACTATGCGAGATAGAGCTTTTCTGACGCCGGAAATGGATAGAGCGGGTGCATATTGATATGCTCCCGTAATTTCAGGTCGATCGGACGATTTTCGTTTTTCGGACGAAATTTTCCCTGAACTATAGTCCATGGATTTTTACGAATCCGGTCGGAAAATGGATTTGGCTGTAACTCGACATCCGTACGTAGAATTGACCGTAGAAACCGATAGCGTTGTCCAAATTGAGCTACGACGTCGAATAACGGCGCTAGAGCGAATTTTAGATGATGCTCGTGTGCGACATGTACACGGCAGACTTCAGCTCAGAGCACCGTAGTTCGAAAACTATACGAGGTAGAGCATTGCGCTGAATTCCTTCCTTGCATCAGATTAGTATTAGAGGAACGGTGTACAGAAGGCAATACCAGCAATTGACTGGAGGAGATAAAAAGGCGGGTATTTGACTTGAATTAAAAATATTTATTTTTTAGAAATCTATGTAATACTATAATTTCGCCACGAATAAGTCAATTGACTGGCATTTATAATAAATAAACGAATATTATTTATTGAATAATGAAGTGACAATGAGAGGAGAAAATGTTATTCATAAATCGATTTATAAGTAGTATTCGCTAAAAAAACAGTATTCGAGAAAATTTTGTTAGATGAAAAATTTTAGAATCATCATTATTATTGTTATATATTAAAATTCCTATCTAAGATATCACACATCTAAAAAGTCTTTTAATAATGTGGTTCTTCGCTTTTCTGCAATATCCATCTGATTCTCCAGTTCGCCGCGGTCAGTTGTTTCGGCCCTTTCAATTTTCCAAGAGAGGTTCTCTATTTCGGCCTCCAACTGCGCCTGTTGGTACTCGAACAGTTCCTTGCGAGGACCAGGCTCCATAAAATAAGCGTAAGGGTAAGTGTATTGCAATGTATAACGGCATTTCGCTAATAGATTAGCAGCGACGAATAAATATTGCCAATCGATCCAGGTGCCCAAGTTAGCCATCACCTTTTGATTGATCTTCAATCGCAGTTTCTCCAACGTATCCGCCTCCAGCTTTAGGGATTTTGAATGATTTTCCCAACGCTCGTAGTAGTGCAGGTATTTTTCAAGGCCTCCCTTGCCTAGAACCAAAGAAGAATTGCAATTAAGTATAGTACTTGAACAAATTATTAATGCTAATCTAAAGGCGATTTCAGATGGAACATCTCGACCCCAAGAAAATCTTAGAACATTTCTTTTAATTTGAAAAATTTTTAATTCAAATTTCGCGCAATAAAATGTTTTGTTCTTTTTTAATTCTCTTGGAATTATAACGGTCACTCTTCGCGAAACGAGTTTAGCCTTTACTTCCGCTTGTATCGCTGATCCTTGCATTTACTACAGATTAAAAATAACAATAATAAAGAACCAGAACTACAAGAACCACGTTTTTCCCCCATTATTGCGGGATTGTTCATGAAGATGATCTGGAATAGTCTCTAGATTGGATATATCAAATCAGTTTTACTAATATTCTAAGATGAAGTGGTTCAAGTTATGCAACCGAGAATCGTGCGTCAATATTAACATTGAATGTTGTTGAGTCCACAGTTCACACCGATAGACTTTTGGTGGACGCACAAGTGCGTCCATAGTAAATAACAATAACTATTTAGCGGACACAATCCACACTGGTAGTCTGTATACAGAGTTTTTGGCGAACACACATGTGCGTCCACACTGCTGCCCGTTCAAACGGACGCATATATGCGTCCAAGGCGATCAAAGGCCTCAAAGATATATATATATATATTCTTTGAAAACAAACGTACACGAATAAACTAATAAGGAACGTATCCCAAGTAAATATAAACATTTCTTTTATTAACATTGGTATTATAATTTAAATTTACCTGAGCATGTACAGATTCGTGAGCAATGTTAGGATTCTCCTTATATCGTGAACATTCATAATATTCAGAACCATGGGACTTCCAATCGCCCAAGCACATCCAACAAAAATCATGCTTGCAGTGGTAGCACTGCATGTGATTGCAACCCCCGTTCTTCTCGATACAGATATGACATTTGGGACAATCTTTGGTGTGCGCGCTTATATAATTAGCAGTTTCGCTGTCGTCAGCGCATTTCGTCAGCCACTTCTTAATTACCTGGCAGTCGGTTGGCGCGTGATAATCCATTCCGCACCTGCAACGTTACGTGCAATAAAAAAAATTAAATCTGCGCAATGGGGACTTACTTGAAGCAAAATATAGTCTTGCACTGCGAACAAACGGCGCGTTTAGCCTTCGGCTCGTGACTGCGTATGACGACCTGACAATTCGGGCCGGGGCAGAAACGCAGATGCGGATGCGATTTTACGTGATCTTGAAACGTAAACTGCTGGTATTTCTCTCGGAGACTTGGCTTGACGAGGTGCTTCAGCACGAAGTCTTCCGGGGCCAAGACTTCACAATCTTTGGCCATACAACTAATCGCTGTAGATATTCCCTGATATACAAAAAGAAAAATAATTATTACAGTATTTCAGAGCGAATTGTATAAATGCTACATAAATACACATGACAATCGTATTGTCTTTATATTATCAAAACTACTATCCAAGGGCAAATTGATAGTTCGGTTATGATTCGTTTCGATGATTAGCGCTTTTTCCGAAAAATAAACGCCACGAATTTCCATACGTGTAATACTGATCCTACGATAGATGGCGCGCGTGTGCCGAATATTATTGGCATAGTACATATATCCTACGATACGTGGCACGCGTGTATACAAACAAATTCAATTCAATTGAATGTAAATAATGACTAATGATAAGTTTCAATAAAAATGACACAATGTAAATTGAAGATTGTCACAACGAGTTTTCTTTAATTTCCTTTCTTCTGAGGCCGCAGCAACGGGCGACGGGTAAGCTAGTTTTATGAATAAAATTTATTCCCCAGTTAAGTAAATTTCTGTTTGAATAACGTGTTTTCAACCTCAGTTAGTTATTCAATGAGTACGATGCTTTTGAGTGTGATTAAGCCTTTTTAATTCAGAATGCGGCTACTAGAGTCGCTGCAAAAACGTTGGTTTCTTGTATTTACGATGTTTCTGTTGCCATTTGACGTATGTTGACGTATGTGGACGTATATCATATCAAAAGTGTGCGATTAAAAACATTTAATTTTGTAACAGAAACTTTTATTATTCGTCGTAAATACAATTTTATCTACATTTGATACAATTTCAATACGTATTCTTTAAGAAAATGGTTTTGTGTATTAATTCGAATAAATACAAGTGTGAACGTTTTTTAGATTAGTATGAATCCAGAAACTTTGAGGAAAAGGGAAAGAGGAAGAAACTTCCTTGAAGAAGAAAAGGAAAACTTATTAGTGAGATAGTAGACCGTACAATCACAGAGCGAAAACAGGTCTGCGGTGCTTGCAAGATCGGCATAGCAAAAAAATTGGTATTCGAGGATTATTACAGAAAGAGAGTCATCATAATTAGAATTAGATTAAATGAAAAGAAAATTCTTAAGATTCTCTTTATACATATATTCAAATAAAATTTTGATCTTGCAAAAACTGTATTTCCAACACCTTTTACAACGCCAATATTATTTTCGAAGCATATCCAGGATCTTCAAATACAGGTATTAGAAATTCACAGCACGGTTCACCATCATTCATATTTACTGCAATGTTATGTAACAGACGTTGCTACAATAAGCCAAAGTACAAATACGTATGTACATCAAAACGCTTTTAATATTCACTGTTATCCCATGTATATAGAGTTATCAAATAAAATGTCGATTATGAATTGGGAAATAGTAATTAAAATGAAACTACAAACACAAGTTTGTTTACAGCTGTCAAGTATCTGGCTGGGTCAGAAATCTCCTAATAAAGTTTAACCCCTAGGTATTTGGCCAGTTAGTTTATTGGGGGATTTAACCTACGAATAGTACTATTCGTTGTTAGTGTTTTTATCCGAAAAATAATTCTATGAATAAATTTTTATTTGTTGTTGGTGAAACCGGGCATGAATGCGCCTGGAGTTCGAAAAAACACCCCGATATTGTTTCCGGGCAAATGGGAATTGAACCCGCGATCACCGAACTTGTAGTCTAGTGTCGGTCCCGCTGATACGTAGTCTGGGCAAACAGCGGTAATGACAAAATAAGTTACGACAGAGTTATAGGTAGGCCTAAGTTGTTTGGCTTGCGTACAAACTAGTCTGGGCAAACAGCGGTAATTACTAAATAAGTTACATATACACAGAATTACTCGCATACAGCGTACTGCCTATAGTGGAGCGTCGGTGATATTGTCGTAACTTATTTCGTAAATGTAGACTGTTACCGCTGTTTTTAATGTATGTATAGGAACGAATACGAAGGTGGTAATCCAAGGATTAGAGGATTGGATTACAGACTGCGGATAAAATTCCAGACGTTCCGCACTGGTCTGTGACCTATTCACTCAAGGAATATTGAGTACCTAATTGCGAACAAGGGGGTAATAATGGAGGGTACCTAATGCTCAGCACATATCACTGTGTAAAGATATGATATCCCTAATATCCCAATTTGCAGGCTGTGCTCCCCACAATGGAACTTCAATCCTACCACTATTACCAAAATTATATGTATATAAAGTATGAGTGACTTACCTGATGAATTTGAACTTCAAAATGCATTATCCAACAGTCTTTGCAAAACATATGAGCGCAAGATAGGTTGCAAAATTTCTCGCTCATATGGGCTGTAACGCAGACAGGGCACGTCTCGTATCTTGAACACGGAATAGGTCCTGGCGTTACTGGTGGTTTGATCCTCGATGAGATGAGCAAGTTGCTTGCGTTCTCTCGATATTTCGTGATAATGTTGGCGACAGACCAGCTATCGGCATGGAGTAGAACCTGGAAATAATTGAGTGTGTATCTAATAAACTAATCGATGCCATCAGAAAGGTGTACTTTCGCTAACGAAGGAGTAATCTGGAGGGTTTTACTCAGTGTGGCGACGCTCTCGTTCAGCAGTTGCTCGACTTCCACCTCTGTTAAGCAGTCGTAAGCGAAATATTCCGGGTCGGTCTGACTAGGATCTATTTGTTCCATATCGTTATCGTCGGCGATATTATAGTAATCGTAGCAATCTAAACATTCATTATCGTTATCTGAGCAGTCCATATCGGAATCGCCCTCCTGGTAATCGGAATCCATTATCGCGTTTTATGAGTATCGACGGAAGTGGGGCATGAACGTGAACGCGTGTTGCCGTTAACTCATATTTTCCATTTTATTAAATTATAAATAATCGTGTTATACAGCTGTCAAACTCTAATCACCACTGCTCGCCATCACATCACCATGGGCTAGGAAGTTAAATGACAAAACCGATTTTAAGTTGCAAGAACGAGATGGAAGATGAGGTAGTTCATGAAAACTACTTCAGATGGCAGTGACTGTAAAAAATTTCTATTTATATTACTTTATCTACGGCCATCACCGATCACTATTGTGACAATTGTGATCGCTTAACCCTGAACGTCATTTCGATCGGTCAGGCAGGAAACTACAATACAACTACAATACACTGTTAATGATTATTACATCATTAAATCATTGGAAATTATATGCAAATGTTGATATTTAAAACTTTATCTTTAATATTAAAACGCTGTATCATTCCCCTAAATAAATAAAAACTTCTGGAGTCTAGGGAAATAATTTCGTAGACATGTGGCCAGAATGAGCTCCATCAGCATAGTCGACTCAAGAATACAGGCCGACCAACCGAAATTGTTCTAGGTTGGCAGTACTAAATACCCTAGATTAATTTTCCTTGTTTCGACTCATTATTCATTATTGGCGACTTATCTATCGCCTTTGATTGAAACAATGTCATTTACGTTACTTGAATCCGTATTATATCAGTTGGTGCAGCGCTGGATGACAACTTCTGAGGTTTCAGGATTCAATTCCCACAGCTCCCCCGTAATATCGATGCGTTCTTTCGAACTTTAGGGTATTAAAATGAATATTTCTGATACACTTCCTGAAGTAATAATGGGCAATTGAGCTGTAGCTCTTGGCCACGCTTCCCTCCCAAACTGTTTCTATTGTGGATAAACGCCGGTATATTTAGGGAGGATAATTGTTGTTGAGAAAATCATCCCTACAGCTAATGAACGGTCCACCTCGTCCAAACCTTTACAAAGAGTGTGGAGAGGCGGGGAGGGTATGCAGGACACCTTACTGCAATTCGTCGATTGCTTGCAATGTACGTGTCTGATGTAATTGGTGGAGCGATCGACATTCCTTAACGTTCCAAGGTTTAATTGTGAGCATCCTTCTTTTACTCCAATGCCGCCAAATACGAGTTAATGGGAAAAGAGATGAAGAAGGGCATCCCTTGCTTTCAAAGCCTCCACGCTTCCCCAACAAAATTTTTTTCCTTAATAATTCCAATGTAAATTAACCTACTGAGATGTTTTGGCTTTTAGTTTTATATTGCATTTCATTGAACTCTTCAATCGATACATGAGTGTCATTCTCCTGCTCCTTACTCTTCTTTTCTGCTTCCCATTGCGGAGATGG
Source organism: Chrysina gloriosa (assembly GCA_038088585.1). Lineage (NCBI taxonomy): Eukaryota > Metazoa > Arthropoda > Insecta > Coleoptera > Scarabaeidae > Chrysina > Chrysina gloriosa. The sequence continues at coordinate 7,121,809 of CM076096.1, forward strand.
GACTCTTTCATTTTATTGTTGGTGAAGGAACTTTGCCAGATCTTTTAATCTACAAAACTTCACCATGAAGTTCTAGACACTACTACAAAATTTAGGGACTGCTGCGTATGCTAATTTAGGTACTTAATTAGAAGTATATGATCTTTTATTGAGATGCATGCGTATCATAATAAAACCAAGATATATGGAACAAATTTCATGTGTAAGTCAGGAAAATTTATTAAAAGTATCTGATATTTTAAACAATCAATTATTATATTTATTATTTTATTTCATAAAATTTTTAGACGTTCTTAATAGTGCGATTTTTTAAAATATTGGGCGGTTTTTACTGTTTTTGGGGGACTTTCTTACTTATAGTTAGCGCCCAAATATTTTTAATAGTTGGCAACTCTGATTGTGCCCGTTCTGACATTTGTGACATGGCGTCAAATTTTCTAGAATTTAGATAAAAATTTCGCAGTAAACCCGGATATTTCTTTAATTTCTCCATAGTATAATGATTATTTATAAGGAAATCCACACCTACAGGCGAAAGACAAAATTTCGTGCTGATACATTAGTATAAAAAACAAGTTCATCATTCCACTGCATATCTCATAATTATATAAACAAAGTGAGTGCATTCATATCATACCTCCCATTCCATGTGATATTCGAAAAGCACAAATACCAAAGCATCAGCTCAATTATGCTCGTACATACCCGCTTCGCCGATAACACTGTATTCGTTTGTGTTTCAGCTATATCGTTGCAACAAGCATTGGGGCATAGATAATTAGAAACAAGTGAGTATTACAGGTCCATTTTAAGTTGTGATTAGAGGCTTACCCGTAGGCTTGCTTCGCCGTAATAGGTTTCTCACATATGGCACAAATCATGAATCAAAAACGAGGCCGCGGATCCGCGACGGTTGGGGAGGCATCCGGCTCCAACGCTCAATCTAGCTCGTCGAATCAACTATCTCGGTTACCAACACCTGGGACGTTAACGGATGAGCTGGCGGCGTTATTCGAATGTCCCGTATGTTTCGAAATCGTCCTGCCACCGATCATGCAATGTCAAGTAGGACATTTAGTATGTTCTAGTTGTCGCCCGAAGCTCTCGTGTTGTCCAACATGTCGCGGTACTTTGGGTAAGTCAGCAATTTTACCAATTCCTTTTTCTTCAATATTACCTCATAAAGCTAGAATGACACTTTCAAAAAGTGTACTTTTGGCTTAAAACAGTTGCATTTACTTTGAAATCCTTTCGAGATAACTTGACCTCCTTCCCATTCCTGGTGCTCTAACCACTGAAAATTAATTAATTTTCAGGCGACATAAGGAATCTTGCTATGGAAAAAGTGGCGAATAATCTGATGTTCCCTTGTAAACACAAACAAACTGGCTGTCGCATGTCGCTTGGCCTGAACGAAAAGGCTGAACACGAAGAGGTTTGTGAATTTCGACCCTACAGTTGCCCTTGTCCAGGGGCGTCTTGCTCTTGGCAGGTGTGTATAAATCCTAATTCAAGTATTAACGTTGTATATAATTACTACTATTATAAAATCTAACTTTAATCTGTGGGTGCACCCCCGTAGGCGGGCGCAAGACTAAAACGGTTCAGAGAAACACTGTTATAGCAGAAGGAAAGAATAGTTTCGTAATTTTTTTGATTTAGGGTCAGCTGGAGAAGGTCATGGTTCATTTGCAACACGCCCATCAAAACATCACAACCCTCAACGGAGAGGATATAGTTTTCCTGGCAACGGAGATAAATCTACCGGGAGCAGTTGATTGGGTTATGATGCAAAGCTGTTTCGGGCACCACTTCATGCTGATACTGGAGAAACAAGAAAAATGCGATGGTCACACCCAATTCTTCGCGATCGTCCAATTAATCGGCTCGCGTAAGCAGGCCGAACACTTCGCTTATAGGTATTTGTTGTTAATATTAATTTTTTCGTTGGATAAGAGACAGTCGAAATTTTCTCCGGATTCAGTTCGCACTATATCATGATGATTCGCATGTAAATGCAAAACAGAAAGAACGAGAAAAATAATTTAACTCGCCCCCTTTTTTTTTTGATTTCAGACTGGAATTGAATGGGAACAGACGCCGCTTGACGTGGGAGGCGATGCCACGCTCAAGCCACGAGGGCGTGGCCTCTGCGATCATGGGATCGGACTGTCTGGTATTCGACACTTCGATCGCCCAATTATTCGCTGATAACGGCAATCTCGGTATAAACGTTACCATATCGGTAGTTTGCTAAACGACTTGTTTTTTATATATATACACCTACCCGTCCTCCCCTCCCTACGACCCTGACCCTTTCGCCCCTCGCTTGTTATCAGATATCGCGGAGTATTTCATACTTTTCTCTGTCCTCTATAATTTTATTATTAATGTTTTAATTCGTGACTTATTTGGTTTATGATCGATTTTGATACGTTTATCTCCATTATTTTCTTCTTTTGAGGCTGATTGTTTTCTTTTCTTGCATGAAATGTACTTTTAAAGTCCCTGTGTATTTATGAAATGCGTAACTTTAATAGGTTTATATAACAGTATCTGTAATTATACTACTAATTTTATAAAAATTATACGTACATTTATATATCCTAAGACTATAAGAGAGGTAACGGAACAAATACGGATGATGACGATTATATCGACTCGGTGATGCTTTTCGTTATGTAAGCCTATTACGTTTGAACTTATCAAGGATCTACTATTTAAGCTTTTTGTTCTCCTTTATTATGTAGCATTTATATTTTCGTTTTGTATACCTTTATATATTAAGATCGTTTATTAGGGTGGGTCTTATTTTCATCGTGTGTCACTGTCTGCCCGTTGTAACCGTACATACGAAGGTAACGTCGCAGATATACGCGTTAGGAGCACGGATAGAGAAACCGATTTAAAAGAATTTGAAAATTACAAGCTCCGCAATGCAGGTAATCGTAAATTATAATAACTTTACTAAGTAAATGTATGAATGTATACAATAACATGGGTTATGCATTTTTGACAAGTATCTGCAAGGGCTTTTTGTTGTTTGTGATAACTAGGTACTAGTATCGTAAAATTAATCGTTAAGATCTGTCAGTAAAAATTCAAGAAAAGGAAAATACAACTAATTGATAGTAATTGTGTAAATATGTGTAGAGATAAGTCTACTTAATAAATTTAATCTTTTAAATTATTCTTGTTTATATTTAAGAAGGTATCGTGTCACGATTACAGTCCATCGACATCACAGTAACAGCATCGTCAGAGATTGCTCCGATGTTGTGTTTACAAGCGAGTCATGCTTTTCTCCTTGGGTACTAAAAAGGAAGACTTGGTTTAAGTGGGAGGTACTCGAAGACCGATACTACTCCTAGAGTCTGTCGTGGAAAAACAAGAAACGCCTAAGTGCGGGAATATTTATTTTTATTCCTTGATAGAACCAGAGTTTCCAATTATTAATTGCAATAACAAGGAAAACCATACTAATTAGTTTCTCCTGGTTGCTACTAAAGAACAGTAATAAATGTCAGGGAAACTTTAGTTAGTTCAGTTTTGAAAAGAAAAGAATTTGAAATATAAATTTTAAAAAAATAATAGTCATGTGACTTGGGATGTTTATTTTCTAATATACCCGATGTTGCCAAACTTAGAATTAAGAAACAATATATCCCCTAGGAAGGGGATCTACGAGGTGGCAGCATGTCCAACTCACAGAAAATAAAATTACTACTAACGTCAAATTTTGAGGTTATGCCATTCATATGTCAAGTACTTCGACTTTAGAAACGTAAATTACGATTTCAGCAAAAAGGATGAATGAAAAATTGTTATTATTATCGCTCCTACTAAATATTATTTCCTTCACGAACGCCAACGACGTGTTGGGATGTGGAGGATTCTTAAAAAGTCACGTTCAGATCGATTTCTCCAAAGTGATCGTGAAACTGTAAGAGGGTCTCCAAATGCATTACCGTCCAAAGTTTAATTCGGGGAATATTTCAGGTACACCAAGCAAGGTATCTTAAAGGACCAAACGAATTGCGCCCCGAATAGTGGATATTATTTCATCCCTTTATATGATAAGGGCGATTATGTATTGGAGGTAAACCGAACTTTGTTGAAATTTAATATGATACTCACCAGTTTAATTAGTTAGAGCCACCGCCGGGATGGAGCTTCGAACCTACAAAAATAAACTTGGCTATAGATAGGAAAACTGATATTTGCAGCCGTGGACAAGATATAAATTTCATATTTAAAGGTTTCGGAATTACTGGGAAAGTAAATATTTAATTAGAAAATAGGTTTGGATATGTTCGGTATTTTTGATGTGTAGGTGCAAAGCGCTGGAAGTGATGATGGCCCGGAGGATATTGAAGTTAAGTTAGAATCCGATACTGAAGCTAGGACTGCGTTAACTGGAGACAAAGGCGCTTTCTTTTTCACCCCGGTATATCCTGGGATTTATAAAGTGTCTATATCACATCCAAAGTAGTTTTTTCCGTTTAAATAATTGCCCCCTATAATCTATTGATTAAAATTCTTAGGTGGAAATTTGCAAAACAATCGTTAACGGTCACCGTTATGGAGGGAAACACAGACTTACCCCCGAAATCTTTAATTATAGCTGGATACGATGTTCGAGGCACTGTTAAGAGCGATGTAGATATGATCAAGGGGGCTATATTAATGTTGCATGGCGATAAGGTAATTTGAATCCGATTGGAAATTTCTAAATCAAATTGGAATCGTTACAGAAGTCTCTACCCCTCACCATCGGTTGTGACAAAACACCCATACCAAATTTCAAAATGGAAAATGATTATTTATGCCACGTTGTATCGGATGATCAAGGAATATATGAGATTGCAAGTGTACCGACAGGAGATTACTATTTAACACCTTTCTATAAGGGACAAAATATACATTTCCAACCAAAATCGATCAAATTCTCCATCGGGCATGGATCTATCGAGATTGAGGAAGCATTTGAGGTATTATGATTCAAAAGAAAATAACACTCACTTTACGCCGATGATTTGTCCATCGTAGTCCCCTCCCCCATAACTTCTATCTAAAAAAATCGGAAACTATCTCCCTTACATTGGACAACACGTTTGTAGTATGCGGTTGCAGTCCGCAACTAAGAAAATATAATCCTAAACCTCGCCCCGGTTCTACCCATTGTCACACTATGCCCCGCCCCGTTTCTACCCATCGCCAAATTAAACCCCGCCCTGGTTCTACCCATTCAAAAACATTTCTTTTTTTTAGATAGTAGGATTTAGCGTTAAAGGTCGTGTTTTAGCCTACGAAAACGGGACGCCCTTGAGCGAAGCGACAATTTACTTAGACTCCGATAAGAAAGCTGTCACCGAGTCTGACGGGACTTACACCTTGGAAAAAGTTAAAGCCGGCACGTACACCCTCTCCGTAAAAGTCGGTAGGATCATCTTAAATATTTAAATTAATTACTGATAACTGTAATACCCTATAACTTTATAGAAAATTACCAATTTGAGCACAAAATCTTGAGAATCAACCCCAATTTACTGGAGCTCCCCCGATGTTCCCCCTATCCTATTTAGTCTGCGGTACTGTAATCAGCGAAAATTCTCAAATCGTCACTATAACCCGCATAGGATCCACCCAGCACAGCACCGTTAATACCAAAGCATCCACCGGGAAGTTTTGTGAATATTTGAGATCGGGGAAGTACCAGGTGCAAGTCATAGTGAACGAACAGGAAAAAAATAATGGAGTGCAGTAAGTTCCTGCCGATTGCGTTTAAAGGTCCAGTTTTTTTTTAAATGTCTTCTTATCCATCAAAGATTTTTCCCAATATCGCAGACTATTGAGGTCACCAGCAAGCCCATCTTGGATATAACTTTCTCCCAATTAAAGGCAACCATTTCGGGGAAGGTCCAGACCCTACGGGAGCAAGATAAGGCGAACATCAACGTGATATTGAGGCCTATATTACATGATGTTGCTCTGGTTGAGAGAGATGTGGTGACCGGTCTTGTAGGTGAGAGAAATGAAAATTAGATTTGGAGGATTTCCCAATTTGAGCAATCAATTTTTTCCAGGTGAGTCATACACATTCAAGGATATCCGCCCGGGCATGTACGAGGTCCTCCTATCCTCAAACCCCCTATGTTGGAAGGAAGAAAAACAATTGATAACCGTTAGCAGCTCCGTTCTAACCGTACCGACTTTCGTGCAAATGGGATACCTCGTGATCTTCACCTCGACCCATGATACTAAGGTATAAACGCAAATAATTCCCTCATAATCAAATATTTTTAACGCCAAATATCCTTAGGTGTTGTACCAGCTCGCCAATCAAAGCTACAAAGTGTTGGAGATCGGACGAGGGCGCTCCACGCAATGCGTCGAACAATCGGGGAAGTACACCTTCAAGCTGGAAAGTTGTCATATTCACGAGTTCGATACCATAGTCTACGATACCGGCAACGAATCCAATGAGATTTTTATATCAGCGATAAAACATAAAAATTCGATTTACGTCAACGCCCAGGAAAATTTGGGAAATATCACGATCACGGTGAATATCGGGGGATAAAAAGGATTGAAGGTCCCCTAGTTTACAATGATAAAGGATACAAATTGGATTTGTATCTCACTCCCAAGGAGACGGCCATTTTGATACCGCAATCCGACATTTTGTACTTCAATCCCCCGATACTCCAAATAGATGGTGGGGATGATTGTGCCGATTTGGGAATGAAATTCGAAGCGGTCAAAGGGAAGGTGTTCGAGGGGAAGGTGATCCCTGCTTTGGAGGGAGTACAAATAACAATAACGTCGGATAATTCCGACACCCTCATGGACGAAACGGACGCGGATGGGAATTATCACTTTCCCCCATTGGACGATGGGAAATCCTATCAAATTTCGGCCCTGATGGATTCGTATGTGTTGGTTGGACCTGACGAAAACGGCGACTTTTTAGCTCATAAATTAGCCGAGATTATCGTCGAGGTCGTAGATCAAGTCGATAACAAACCTCTACAGGTAAGAAGGTCGAATGGAGATAGTCTCATACTGTACCGCAAGTTTTATGACGCGGACACAACTACGCGTGCAACAGCAATCAAACGAACTGTGAATAAGCCAAGCATCAAATCGCGTCATTCTCATTGCGAGCGAGATGGGGGAAGGATGCGCTGGCAATAATTGTGGCATTGAGTACGGTATAAATGCTAACCAGTAAGATATAAATGAATATCGAATCATGTATCTTGTACAAATGACAGCTTGTGATATTGAGGTCAATTTTTAGTTACATTAATTTCGGAGTAAAACGCGATATAAAAAGTGAAGTAAACCATTTCGACAATTGTAAAATGTAGTCGTACTAAAATGTTGGCGATAAAATTGTACTTAGTCCAAGACTAACTGGAGATGTACTAAAATGAAAGAATTGCGTCAGACACACCGTCCGGTGCGGGGAAAAGGGGACAAGATAACGCAATACTGATGATTGTGGCATCGAGTAGTGCATATCGGCGAATTTTGATACAAAAACGAATATCTTACCGTGAATATTGAAGGAAGGAGAGCCTGTGATACCGAGGTCTATTTTTTCTTTTACATCAATTAATGCGCCTGCGCAATGAGACGTCGTCATTTTAAAAATGTTTCGATTTTAAACGAATTCCCGAATTTTTTCCCATTTTTATAGGGGCACTCCTATCGCTATCTGGCGCCCAAAGTTATCGCAGCAACTTACAAACCAACACCGATGGGACAATCACTTTCCACTCGTTATCTCCAAGTGAATATTTCCTAAGGCCAATGATGAAGGAGTACAGCTTCGAACCCAACTCCAAAATTATAAACGTTGACGAGGGGGCGAGTGTCAACATATTATTGAGGTATAAAAATCCCAAATGGGAGGAGGAAAAAAATTAAACATCCCTTAATTCTAGGGGGAAAAGGGTAGCGTACAGCGCCTTTGGGCAGATCACATCTTTAAATGGCGAGCCCGAGGAACGAATCATCGTTGTAGCTGCCGGTATAGGAAATTGTTCGCAGTATTCGGAGGAGTCATCATCGGAATTCAATGGGCATTTTAGAATCCGTGGTTTATTACCGTATTGCTCCTATAATCTCGAAGTTAAGGGTAGTTTGGATGAACGGGAGTATTTCGAGAGGGCGGCACCGTCTTCGTTACGATTGGAGGTTTTTAAAATGAGAAATTTGTAATTTTCTTTAGTGATAATTTTTTGTTTCCAGAACATCTCTGACGACTTAGAACATTTGAAACTTGTCATATTCAAACCCCCGCAGAACACCGATATTCTCCTAAAAATCCACACAGCTAACCCTGATCATTACCGCTCCCTCAAAGTGAAGGTCTCGAGGGAATCAGCGCCGTCTGCGTTGGTTCACATGACCAAAGTCGACACCTCCAACTACAGGATTACCACCGATAACAACGCAGGAATTCTCATCCAATTACCGACGATATCATTGGATAATAAACTATACTCCGTCCAATTAGAATCGAGCCTGACACAGTACAACAAACTGAAACCTCCCATTGAATATTTCCACGCGAACAGCTCCTTTAAATACGTCAATTTGGTGTTCCTAGTGAAAACCAACACCACTGATCAACACATAAAGCAAACATCCGTTTGGACCTTAGCTTTCATTTTCATCGGGATGATCACGATCTATAACATCGACAAGATCGTCGCCCTCCTGAAGCAGAGTCTATCGAGGATGAACATTGACACCTTCATAAATTTGAAGGCGAAAACGCCCGAGAAGGATTTCGTCGCTGATAACAACGACATAGATCAAATCGTTCAGAGTATCAACGCCACCAAGCGGAAAGTAAAACCAAAGAAAATCTAGGATATTATTTATTTTTAATTAGTCGAATTATGTGCAAGGCGGGGGAAGGAACGGTGGGGTAGGCCGGTTTAAAATTATTTCTTATTAGTCACTTTTGTTGTACAAAAAGAACGGTCTGTACTTTTTTGTATTGTAGAAAATTATAGATTTTCCCTATTATCGACTGTGTTTCATTCGCACCTGAATTTCAAACTGGCATTCATCGTTATTGGATAGTTCTAGTTTCCGATTGGCTATATTGATCAAAACGTTTCCCGCCTAAATTCAAAAGTGCTCCTTATCCATGATTGGTTCTATGATACATTTAAAATCATAAGAGATGTGATTGGCTACTAAGGCAATATATAACCCAAATGAAAGAAGCATCCTGTATTACTGATGGGATCTCGTTCCTGATTGGTTGCAAATACGAAATAATCCAATCAAAGCGTTTCCCGCCTAAATCCAAAAATGATCCTTACGTATGATTGGCAATATGATAAATTTGAAATCACAAGACGGATGTGATTAGTTACTCAGAAAATATATAACCTAAATGAAAGTAACATCCTGTACTATCGATGAGGATCTAGTTTCTGATTGGTTGCAAATATAAAATAATCCAATCAAACAATATGATTCTTCAAGAATTAACCAATCATGAATGAAGATTTAAAGGCAACATTATTTGATTGGATCATCTTTGTCCGTATGCACATAGTGAATTGTTATCGGCCGTATATCCGTCGGCTTGGTTGCATACATTGAAGGCGTTCTGTTTCTGATTGGTTGTACAGAAACCTTGAAATCATAGAAAATAAGAATGTCATTGGCTAGCAAAAAGATATATATGACGTAAATCAAAGTAGTACCCTGTATTATCGACCCGTACTCAACAAACTACTTCCCGCCTAAATTTGAATTCTTCATTATGTGATGTTACTGATGATATTGTCTCTGATTAGCTCAACGGTGGATCAAAAGAAGGATACGGTTTTATCGATTGTATTTCATCTCTAATTGGTTGTCTACGTTTTAAATTTTACGTGCGCGTACTTATATTGAATGATTTTGGGAACTGCAAACACATGTTGCCATTTTCAATGAGAAAATACCACCACCATTGGAGATGAGGGTATAATTGTCGAAATTTTTCGTAAAGTTTAAGTAAGGAATGGCCAGGGTTCTAGAAGCAATGTTACAATAAAATAAAACTAGTGATTTTCTGATATATTTTATTGATCTGCAGCACGCTAATGCGCCGGTACTAATTTCTCTTTTATTTCAGTTTTAATCGTCCTCGTGGACACAGATAAACATCTACTAATCTATACACCATTTTTTACAAATCTCGCCTATGAGTATTCTATATTGCATAGTTACGTTATAAATATATTCTATATGCATTTGTCAACAGAAAATAGATTTATTCTTTTACATATTTCCGTTTAGAAAATATCCAGGTCCGTATTATACTCACGTTTCCAATAATCACCCTTGTACAACCAGTCCTCCTGCTTGTTGTGGGGATTCACCCCCTGCTGGAACCATCTGAAATAAGGGGGTAAAACAGGAAATCGATTTTTACGATCATTAATTATTATTACCGCGGGCTCCATTCGACCGACTTCTTGCTTTTCCTTTGTTTACTGGCGTCCCTTTGTTTCTCCTCCAATCGCGTTTTTCTATAGCCGCCCCATCGATGTCCCCTTGCTCCAATTTCCGGATATCCGGTCTGAAACGGGAGTCCGTGGGACAAATTGTATTGTCCATTCCGGGATCGAGTTCGTTGAGGGACATCGCGAACTCGGTGAATTGGTAATACTGATAGCATGTTTTCAAATAAAAAAGAGAGGAAAACCGCGTCGTTTTGGGGCGGTATCACGATTTTACAAATTACTTACGTCTGCGCTTTGTAAAGGACGAGGGTTGACCTTCCAAACCATGAATGAGTTTGGAATATCGATGGAGTAGGTGGATTCGGTTTTTGGAATTTCGCCTTCTGGAAGATCCGGGGACCGGATTCATCGATGCTCTAAAATGGATACGATATCAATGAAATAAACCCGATTTTCTCGACCTAGATTACTTCTTGTGCCGAAGTCGATTTAGAAAAGGGACTGACTTTCAAGCTGTTCAATTTTTGCAGCACCCTTTTCGGAGTGTGCGAAGGCGAGTCGTTCGGACTTTTGCTGCGCATTTCCCCATCTTTCTTGAACTTATGGGCGTTCTCCTTGAGATAATCCTCGTACGAGCTGTAATTGGTGCATTTCAAAAATTCGGTCCACTTGCCATACATGAAGAACAGCTTGTGTTTCCTGAAAAGCCAACCGGTACAATTCCGATTTCGTCCCTTATCTCTAACACCAACCCTTTGTCGGTGATATATCCCTCGACGCGATGGAGATCTTTCGAATTCCCGCTGGCTTGCTTGAAGGTCAAGCAGGCCCTATGACCTGTCGAATGATTTACGATCTCCATATTTCCGTATTGTTCCATCCACAATTTTCCGACGATGATGTTATGGACGCAGCAATGCACGTTGGTCCACGTGTATGACTCGTTTAATCTTCAAAAGGCATATTCAGAAAATGGTGGGGTAATTAAGAGAAGATTTAGGATTACTTAGGAAATTCAACGGTGACAACTCCTTTGGGTTGGATTTCCACACTTTTTCCCCAAAATTTCAATTTCGGATGGATGGACCCGTGGAAGATCCAATTTTTGCTTTCGGCGTGAAACGCCGAAACTGGTGGATGGTGGCTGACTTGTTCGCATAAGATTTTGAATTCTTCCCGTTCCAACTCGTAAGTCTCGCCTAATAACGGGTTGAACGGTTTACCCAATCTCTCCCAATTCGATGCTAAAGCGCTCACGGCAAAACCTTTCAAGCAAGTTCTGATTAATAAACTTCTCTACGCCTAATTTAAACCAGCGTGGGATAATGATTAGGAAGCTGGACCACAATGCCCAGGGCCAAGGCTCAAATCACATGAGTTCTAACTTTAGCCTCCATAATAAAAAAAAGAGGATAATAATGGATTGGCACGCGGCAACCGAGTGTGGAAGCAAAGATAGGAGATGCGGATTTCCATGCAAAATGAGCCTCGTCGATTCGCTCCCTACTTGTCACCACTCCTAATTTAATTTTTTCCACTCACCAGCCACATATTGCATGCGTGCAATCGGATCTGGCTGTTCGGAGGCGATCCTTAAAAGATAGGAATACTCCATATATTCGGCGATGCGTTGGAGGAAACTTAAAGGTTCGTTGAATACGACCGGCATCGTGATTTTACTCAGTTCTTTACCGATGCAATTTTTTAAAACCGACCAGATGTTGTAATCGCTGTGGTACATTGGTACTGGTAAGACGAGTCTGGAATCAGTGGGGAAATGTAACAAAAAATGGGCGATTGGATTTCGATAAAGTTGGGAACCTGTGCTGATGTTTGGTTGCCATCTCGTTAAACCTTGTCTTTTCGAAAGCCCCCAATGAAACCGTTACCTTGGCTACACATCCGTTCGAGATGGAGAAAAATTAACGTGTAATTCGTAAGTAATTACCCATTACAACCAGAATCTGAAAATGGTTTATGGTTAGGTGTGGGTTCTTTTCATTTTAATAACTCACGCGTGAAACTCGAGAGGGGATTGGGTTAGTTAGTATCTCAGAATTGTGCTGCGATTGGTTGATTAATTTGGGGTCAATCTAACGATTGGGTGGTTAGTATCCAATCAGCTAACGAGTTTTGTGGCGGGATTATTTGAATTACAGAAATCATTGATGACCCGCGGGTATTCTTCGTTTTTATGATTCTCGCGCGAAACTTGACAGGTGATTGTGTTAATTAGTATCTCACAATGGTACTGCGATTGGTTGTTTAATTTGGGGTCAAACTAACGATTGGGTGGTTAGTTACCAATCAACTTACAAGTTTTGTGGCGGGACTATTTGAATTAAAGAAATCCTTGATGATCAAGTCCGTTTTCATCATTTCCGCGCGAGACTCAAAAGTTGATTGGTTTAGTTAGTATCAAAATGGTGCCGAATTTAAAGTTCAATCCAAACATGCAATATTAAACTTAAAACCACCCCCGAAATCGAATTACCCCGACATTTAATTTCCCATCTTAGAAAGGGTTTGGCGCGATATCACGTCCGACAAGTTGCCGTTTCGAATTTCCCTTTCACAACTTGTATCCCCCAAAAATTTATATTCATCTCCGTTCCGAGAAGAGGAAAGAATCCAAATGGGGAATTCGCCTGGAATATCTCGAAGGGATAAGGTGGATTTAGTCGGGGAAGTCGGGGAGGTCTTCTCGCTTCCAATACGTGCGGGAAGACGTTCATCTCGAAGCGGGGGCAAATATCTGCTTATATCAAAATTGTATTAACCTCACCCTTAAGTGCTTCCGCAATCGTAAGCACGGAAGGGAAAGTTACGGCGACAAAAATGAAGCTTTTTGGTAAATACGACGGGGATATTATTTATCGTGCGTATCATTCTCCCACTTAATAATGATGTTCGGGCTAAGTATGCTAGAAATCCGAGCGTCCGAAATTGACGATTTTCCCTCATTTAGCGTGATGGAATTCATTATTGGAGTTACAAAATGGAATCCGGAATAGTTTTGCTTATACGCGGGAATGGAAGCTAGCCCCCAGTCCCCCTTCTTACGAGATCGCACGAAAACCAAGAAAAAATGCGAATCGCGAAACGAAAATGACATTTTTTTATTTTAATTTAAATCGAAAGTATCGATAATATGTGAGATATATAGGAATTACAAGGCTGGGCAAACAGCGGTAATTACGAGATAAGTTACGACAGGCTACATATACACAGAACTACTCGCATACAGCATCGATTTAGTACTGACTAGAGTGGGGAGTCGGCGATGCTGTCGTAATTTATTTCGTAATTGTATGCTGTTACCGCTATTTGCCCAAACTACTTATGGTTCTAGGAGGATGGTGCACCGCCACATTATTCTCTAACTGTTCGTCAGTCAAAGAATTGTAGAAAAATAGAAATCTACATAACTCCCACATAAATTACCTCACTGAGGTTTATTTGTTTGGCAACTTTCACAGAAACTTGTGCATGGACTGCACTGCAGCCTACATTGCATACACATTTAAATACACTAATAATAACAATAATTTCCCCTAGTACTACCCAAAAATAGATATTAAAAAAATTCATAATTTATTTGGGGGATGACAGGTGTTGAATCAATTGGGTGACGTGCTTATGATTGATGAAGTGTCTCACGTGGGGTGATTTTTTCGCAATGTGAAAAGTAATTGATGCGACGAAATGGAATGTAAGAAAGAGAAAACGATCCTTGCAGTCTCCCCAATAAAAAAAAGGTCGAACGAAACTGCGATGTATGAAATTGTACAAACATTATCGTTGTGTGCTCAGAAAAAAAAATAATGTATCCAAATCATGATTGTTAATAAACTCGGTATAAATAGAATTGTGACAATTTTTTTCAAAAACAAGTACCTTTATTGATTAAAGCTGTCTCACAGGGGACGAAGAATTTCCCCAGCTAATTGATCGTTTTTGATTAGAAATTTACTTACCTCCAAACGTACGGATCATCAGGTTTGAAGAGCAGGCTCATTCTGTTATTCTTACAGAAGGGTGTAAATCGATATCACCCTCGCACCACCTAAAAACCTACTGTCCCAAACAGTCTCCACTATCTCAGTAAGGGAACGTTTCGCCGGTGTGATTGGAATTTTCGCCGACTACGACTGCGCGATATCATTACACATGGGTATTAACAATTTATACTGTCTCTCTTGCCGCCTCTCGAAAAATAAATATTAAAAGACGGTGGGAGAAATTGTTTTTGTTTTCCTGTCAGTTCCCTAATTGAAAAACGAGACGACGATACGAAATCGTCCGCGGGGCGGAAATTTATTTTATCTCGGGGAGACGGCGACTCCGCGAATTTCGGATTCGTCTGCTTGGCGATTTTAAAATTTGATACTGAGTTAATTAAAAACATGTTCCTTGCCGACGAAATTGAAATTGTACTGGAATTGACAATCTTACTTCAAAGGAACGCAAGATGTCGATTTCTGTCCCGAGGAAATTCTTAGCATTTTGGTTCAAAAACTGATAAATCTGTTTGTCTTATCGTAATTCAGGAATATTCCTCCACAAGGAGATATTTGCTACACGGTGGTAACGGTAACTACACGGTGAATCGAAATCTAGGAATGGTTTGGTTGGTGAATAACGTCACGTCAGGGTTATAACTAAGGTTACTTCTCTGAATTTTAATGTCGCGCTTTGCATGTAAGTGGGGACAAAGACCGGTTTACACTACTTAATGATAACGCGTCATCCACTCATTTATTAAACCTTAATTATAACACCCCGCCTCCGTATTATATCTTACGCCTAGTACAAGAAGATGAAGTTCAGACTTTGGAAAAAACCCGCCCCTGAAGCAATATTTATGTAAACATGAAATTTCGATGCGCCTCCAGTAAATTACGAAGTGTTGGACTAGTTTTCCCGTTTTCCAGACGACAATAGGTCGAGGGACGAGATGCGTCCCGCTGATGAGCCACAATCACGACGAAACCGGTTCGAGGCTTGCGTTCCTGCTAAATGAAATGCCCGTTTAACACACTCTAGTTATAAAAGAAATGACTGCTGTCAAAATGTTCTTTACCAAGTACCAACCGGTAACGTACGTAGTCATACCAATTCACCACGTAACAAATTTTCTGGTTGTGTCAAATATACTGTCAAAACTTGGACATCTGTCTAAATATTTGCAATCGGGAAATATAGCGCGAACTGCAGAACGTTGAAATGTACCGCCATACGATATGATCACGTGACAATTTTCGTTTAATGTTTCATGGTGTCAAGTAAGTCAAGTTCTCAGCCTTCGTCCCAAAATTTAAGTGCCAACGGAGGACGAAAGAGGACGAAAATGTCATGCGAAACGCTGTTTGATCTTCTTTTTATAATGTCAAATAAATTAGGATGTATATATGTATAATCGGGAAATTAAAAAAATGGCAAAGTAAATCGTTAGGAGTGAATTATGAGGAATAAAAGCCTCATAGGAGATGCCTTTCTTATATGGTGTCAAAAAATTAAGTTATAAAAAATGATAGTGGTCAAAATGTTTTTAATAGAGAAATTTACAACCAACTGCAAAATATTGAAACGAGTATAGGTTGGAGATGTATTTTATGCCATCATAATAAAATAATTTTATAAAAAAAAATGACAGCTGTCAAAATGTATATATAATTGGAAAATTGAGCGCCAACTATAAAATGACAAAGTAAACCGTTATGAGCGAATTATGAGGGATAAAATCGTCATACGAAATTATTTTATAAAAAATTGACAGCTGTCAAAATCTTTCCAATGTAAAAATGTATTATCATATCAATTGCAAAATGTTGAAGGGCGTTGTATGAAGCAAGCTTAAGTTGGAAAGGACGAAGTGGTCACCTTACACCTTCTGTTAACGTTCGTATGGTGTCAGCTGTAAAAATATGCGTCTTTGAAATAATAACGAGATGAAAGTTGAGATAATCACCTTACCTTTCAAGGCTAGATGGTTCAAAATTATTTTACGAGATAAATTTCACCTGAAAAATGTATAGGGAATAAAAATTCCTAAATGGTAAGAATATCATTTTATTGGCAATCAAAGTAACTTAAGAAAAGTATTAGTGATACTAGTCGGGAAAATATATAAATACATCAGGGTCAAAACACTATATATAAAAAATAAATAACAATAATGATATCGTTAATAATATCATGGCACATTTGAATACAAACAATCAAGTAAATGTGTAACCAATCTCATTCTTCCTATGTACTTTCAAGTAAAAGGGAAATCAATAGTCATTAATAAGGGATTATTCAACTGACGCAGTTTCCATTTTCCTTTTTCGACACGTACCTGTTGGAAAAGCCGAAATTTATTGATTACTTGCGTATTTATAAAATTGATTTTAATCGTCCCACGAACGTAAACTTGACAATACGTCCTTTCTGTTCCGAAAAGGACCAAACTAGTGCATTTATTGATCCAACGTCACAATTCAAGTTTCGAAGCTGAACTAGACAGTACATCCAGGAGGAGGAAAAACAATTCCCTCGCCAAGGTGTGTGACGTCGACTCCTATTCTCCGATCACTCTGCTTTAAATTAAATAAACTCCACATTTTATGGGAAATACTTGTACGTTTTCCCTTTGCGCCAAATATAAAAATGAAATTGGTTAAAAACAATTAGCGAACAATACACAGCGAAATAGTGTGTCAAAAATAAAATTAAGTTTCTCGTATTTCCCCGAGCTTTATAGCTCCGAAGAAAGATTTTCCTTTCTGGAAAATCGAGTATCGATTCCCCTCGATATCGTGGACTTTCATTACATCACCGTTGGAAAAAGCAATTACACCTCCGGTGTAACAAGTGTTAGGTTTAATAACCCTGTGGTTAGTGTGGGATGTAGTCGTACATTGCAGCACTAATTCCTCGTTTTTATATACCCCGAACCCGTTCGTATCGTGTTCGTCCACGTAATAAATCTGAAAAAAATCGAGAGGACAAAATTTTAGACCACCGCCGAAGAGGAGGGAGAGGACTTATCTAGAATTACCTGCGCATAAACGTAATACAATCCCGAATCCAAAAACCTCAAATATCCATTATCCAATTGGAAATAATCGTTCATCCCTAGATTTTCAACCCAGTTATCTTTGGTCCAATTTTTGAAATGATCGTTGTAATGATGCATACGACCATTACCTAAAGTATCATTCAATAAAGATCTGAAACTGATATTTGGGGCGCTACTCGCACTACCTAGGTAGTTTTCGTAGTTGGGGTGGATGGACGAAACTTCCCCATTCATATGAATGGCCGGCCTCGACAAGGAACTAGAACCTACTCGTCTTTGGCGATGGCGTTTCCTGTGAGGAATGCTTTGGATGACGGTCATATCAGGAGATACGGTCTGGTCCTGAACAAAAACGAAATAATTTTTTGTAACGACAAAGTTTTCTTCAAAAATTCAGTGCCTTACAGGGCTGCTGCCACCGAACGATCTCACCATTGGTCGCTTTAAGCGTCGCCTACGAGGTTTAGGTTGACTATTTTGCATCACCCTAGATCTCCTAGAATAAACGACTGGGGAAGGCGTAGGTCCATCTCCTGGTTTACTGCTTGGTAAAGTTGATGGAGAGCTATAAATAATGAATTACTAATCCGTTCATTTCCATTTGGGTGGAGGAAATAGGTTATGGGCGAAAACAATACCAAAATCGTTTTTGTTGCTCAAAAACATGCATACACGCAGGTAGTTTAAGCATAAACTAAGTGGTCATCTTTAGTGGAAAATCCACAGGATTTCGCATAAACCTTTCATCTTTCACCTTTCACCGACTGGTTAACACATTCCATCGGTGAGAAAACGTGTGGGAGTGTTATATATGACATCAAGCACAAGAAAATATTTATTTCAAATTTCTTGTTTGTACTCTTGAGTGCCTATAACCGTTAAGCGATTATATAGCTGCTTGGAAACCGACTTGTTATTATACTACATGACATGAAAATTGCAACACCGAGAAGAAGTGCCAACTTTTTTGACCCAACTTGGCAGAAAAGTTTACCTATTCAAAGTTAATAATTGATTAAACTCTTGTTGCGATGGATCAAGTGGTCCCATGGCATATCTGATGCTTCATGCAGTTCTTTCTAGCACTACTGTCAATTGTATTCCTAATTCTATTTTCTCACCCCTTCTTGGCGTTGCAATTCTCATGTCATGCAGTATATTTTAAGCGAGCATTAAACGGATTTTGCTCGAACTATATGAAATACCCGATCCTCAAATTATTTACGACAAAATTTCATGAAATTCAATCAAATCTATTGATTTTAATTCGATGAAATTTTATTAACGGGATCTTCCATGTTTACCGCTTTGCTGTTCGAGAGTTGATTAAATTTATTCAAGATTAGACACTTGAAGCATTGTGGCCAAAGTTCACTAATTATTTTGAGCTGACCTCTAACGCAAGGTTACATATCAATCAAGCAATAGTACAAAATTATTAAATTACAGCCGTAGTTGGTGTGAAGAAAGGAATACGTGTATAGGACGTCTACACGATGTTAAAATGGACATACAAGGATACGAAATTTCAAATGAATAAAAATCTCCGTTTTCGTAATTTAATTTCCTGTGCGATCGAGGGCAATTGAAAAGGGCTTCAAAAGCTTTCATATTTGGCCCGAGGCGTGCACATACATCTTACAAAGGACCATGTGCATATGCGTGAAGAAGACGAAAGCTAATCAATAATTGAAATATGTGTAGGTTGTGTAAATTGGAACATGAATTTATATTTAGAAAACGACTTCAAAATGCGTCACGGAGAAATGTTCAATGCGCATCTTTCATCTCCAAGGGAACGGGTAAAACGCCGTTGTTAAAATATCGCCAAACAATGCCCATGCCTCCTTAAATTTCCGATTAATCATATTCCAAACTTGTACTATCCTAAACGTTAAATATTACCAACGAGTACGCTTCCGGCATAAACAGCGCGATATTAAATTTCGAAACGAGGCGCATGTTGTCTTTGAAAATATTTACGTTTCGGAATCGTAAAGGAGATGACGAGATGCGATTTTGGACTTACCTGCCATGATTTGCCTGCGAAGTCGTTCGAATAGACGAAGCAGTCGGATGTGGCCTGAAACGCGCTTGCTTCACCCTGGTTCGATTTTTCTTCTTCACTTCTTCGTACGATTCTGAATTGACCGGGATTCCATCGGAAGTTCTTCCTATTATATCGCGTTTTAGCCGTATGCTTTCCAAACCGTCTTTGGTATGAGCTCCTCCGCCCAATTTTCCTTCGCTTAACGAGAGATCATCGAGGTTGATGTTATCGAGATCCTCGTGGTCATCTTCAGGTAAAGATGGGTAATCGTAGTAGTCGTAGATATCCTGCTGGATTTTTATGAAAGCGTTGAAATAGGTTTCTTTTTTGAAGCGATAGGATGGTTCGCTTTCCAGTAAATAATTACTTTAAAAATTGATGGTTATGATATTATGACACCTTTTAGAGAGACCTGGTTACAGACACTGCGATGTTCCTTAAAGCTTGCAAAGATGGCGCGAGATCCCAAAAGAATAAAAATTTCAAACTTCAATGGCGGACAAAGAAGTAAAAGATTAAAGATTTTTGGGAAAACTTCTAGAAACCGCCACCCCCAGTTTATTTGTCAATCATTTTCAGTATAGCACGTAGAGACTTGTCAAGGAAATTTAGATTTAAAACAAGCAAATTTTTACACGAGAGAAGACACCCAGCAGGTGAAGAAGAGGAAAAATCTAAAGTTAGTAGATTAAGTTCTCCCAAGTTTTCCCAAGAAGCCATCTCATAAGATCAACCTTGCTACATCCACGTTCGCGAGAGTTAAACAGTCGACCAACTCGATAGTAGGATATATCATGCGACTGGACCCAATTCAACCCCCACCGTTGATAGTCATTAGGTTGGTAAAGGAGGTACTTCAACCGTAGTCGTCAGTATCCGGTGCCATAGGAAAAGGAAGACTTGAAGAGAAACGACCCCAAAAGAATAAAAATTTTATACAGCGCAGGCTTGGACGAAGAGGGAAAAGATTAAAGATTTTCGGAAAAAATTCTATAGACCTCGCAGGATACACGAGGATATTTTTGGAGTAATTCGATATATAAAATGCTAACTACGTATGCTGCCGAAAACGCTAGTAATTTGAGCGTAAATATATACGAGAACAAAATGAATAGCAGTACACGAAGCCTTTTCTTGAGGGATTTAATTTAACACATCGTGTGCCAAGTCTGAATCACTACGGATTCCCCAGAAGCCCATACTTTTTAAATTTCGATTTGGGGCCTGATTGGACGTGCTGTTGTGTGTTTTGGAGGTTTTTATGCGCAAATTTGTGAAGAAAATGTTGAGTTCAGCGCTGACCTCATGGACTTCCATATCTTTAAAAAATAAAAGCAAATTCTTACAGCAAATGAGATCAGCAGCTTGGATATAAGCCCAACAATGACAGATAAAGATACAATTCGCCGATCCAATCTTTCCAAAAATATCATCATTCCTAAGCCATCTTGGGTCGAATACATAGGAATCTTTTTGGGTATGTTTGGTCTTAACATTTTCTGCACAACGAGTTGTTAACTTGGACAGAAAGATTTACAAGAGAAGGAAGAAGAATTGCATTGTAGAAATCGATGATGTACTCCTCATTCGTCCTCCCTCGATTTACAAACCCCAAACTGACACTACAAGTACCTAAAGGAACTTACTGGGCAAGGCGCAAGATAAAGTAGCCATAGAACTGTAGTCCGGAATTAATAAAATCCGATGTGGAGATTGTGAAGAATTCTATATCGGTCAGACATAACACGCAATCACGACCAGATTTTAAGAGCACGTAGAGCATCACCTCTAGGGTGTGTGGCAAACGATTTGAGCAAGTTTTGAGTCAGAAATGTCAAGTTCATCATTATCTTTTGCATCCCCCTATCTTGAAAACGTATCTTATCGAATCGCTTCGATGCTAGCCCCATTGCTAGCGAAGCACGTGTCATGGAATTAATCGACAATAACTTAAAAATTCAGGTTTATACCTGTTTTTCAAAAGTCATTCCGGAATTCCTCGAGTTTTTCATTTGTTTAATGGAGATAGCCAAAGCAAACGAAACGCAATCAAATCAGTTCGACACGCCCAAGATCGATCATCGCCGAGTTGCAAAAAGAAAGTCGTAAACAAACGTTACTTGATCGAACGCGAACATCTTGCTTTCTGCATCAAATGTAATGCGAAATATTCTGATAAACAAAACGATCTATTTAAAGATATTAAAGCGGCATATTTGCGCCATATTTTTAAACGATTAAAATTCCTTATACTTCACCGAACGATGACACATTCGGCAAGTTATTAAGGTTGAAAAAAAAAAACACCATAAACAATCTGTTTTTTAATGGTCTGCAAGTGCAATCAAGACAGGCATGTTTTTGTTTGGGCATTCTCTCCAAACACGTGGAAGTACGAATATGCGTTCTCCTTGTTGGGATATGGAAAAAATGGAATGACATTATCCCGACATTCAGATGGTGAGTTTTGTAGAAGAAAAATGTTTCCAAATTGATTTTAGAACTGTTATAAAAGACGCGGACAAAAGTCAAAGCGAACCGGCGGCTATTTGACACTTTTGCCATTTTTGACTTGCGACTGCGCTGATGATGCTTTGGAATCCGCAAGTGGGATTTTAGTAATTATTTAATTTTGGAACAGAGGGGTAAAAAGAATTTCTGCTCTGTTTCCCGTCAATTCTGGCTTAATAATTTTGGCACAGACTGTAAAATACGACGCAATTTTTCAAAATCAATCCCCCATACTGGAATTCGCTATCTATTATCTCGATGTCTCGACATAAAATACGACTTTCATGCACACGACTGATAAGCCTTTGCTTGTCCGCCGCGACGACAACGCAGGAAATAACGTTTTAGATATTTTGACAAGCTCTGGAAATATGTTTTCTTGAGCTAACCGAGAAAAAAAGTCATGGCAATGACATTGTTCCCGATTTAATGAGTTTATCTTCTGTTAGGTCAGTATCTTTTCGACATGGATATCTATTTTTAAGCCGATACGATCCTTCATGGCTCGTGATTTAGTTCATTAACACTAGACGCGATTAGAACGTAATAGAGACTTTCATAACATATTTTTCGTTATGGAGGTAATAATAATTATTAGAAAATATTATCGCGAATAGGCCGGCTTTCCAAATTTTCCGTCGTCGCGATTTCAGTCGTTAATAAATAACAGATGTGTGTGTGTATGTGTATAATAAATATTTTTCGAAACGAGCTATTCACATTCTAATTTAATTTTGTGACCATCGCGTGAATCATGGAGCGGGAAGCATCCAAAAATCTGTTTCTTTACATAACACGCTTCTATATTTATATACAGTAGGTGCCCCATTAACTTAAATAAACTTAAACAAATGAAGCCCACGCTCTCAAAAAATAATAAATTTTCAATATCTGCAAGTTACTTCAAACATTTCCGTTTTGGAAAATGTTTAAATATTTATAAACTTCTGAAGTGCTCCAGTTTCACCGTTCACACCGACCACCTAATCTTGAGAATTAACTATAAATTACAGAAATATTCGAAGGACCGCAAATTATGAATTTCCCGTCATTTCCTTAGGGAGGAAGTCAAATATACTAAAATTTCCACTTTCCCATTGAAAAACACCGGGGCACTAGTCAAATGTCAAAGCGAAGCGCGGTTTTAACCAACACCGGCTCGCTTTGACTTTCATCTGAAGTCTCTGTTTCCTGTTTCCTTGAAAATTATCACCGCTTACTTAAAACTACCCTTTTTACAACGATCACCTAATTGTTATAAAGGAAAAATAGCTTTTCATTGAAAATCAATATCTCGCTTTGACTTTCGTCTGCAGTTTATGTTTTGTTTCCTTTGGAACTACCACCGCTTATTTAAAACTATCCTTTTTACAACTGTTACCTAATCGTTCCGAATTAAAAAATATATTTTCATCCAAAATCAATATCTAAGTAAAACGCAAACATGCGTCGTTTCGTTCTAAACGGATTTGAAAAATCAACAAACAAGAAGTCGATGCGTCTGCATCACTCGAGACCTGTTCGTTTCAAAACCAAAATTTCAATAGCAGCGAGGTCCCTCGGCGCGAGCAACATTAAGAAATGATTTAACGGTAACGCGCAAATTGCTTCTTGAGGTTAAACTCCATACGCTCGACGCAGTACGTAAATAATTCAATAACAATTTCTTCATTGTTTGATCTGGACCATGCTGAGAGCATACCTTCCGAAAGGTTATTATTCTCGCGAGTTTAGATTGCATAATCGCGTTTAAAAATAATTCCGCCGTATATGGAAGCAGCGCCGGGTATCTGTTCCACTAACCCAAAAAAACTTTTTTGACAATCGCTCATTATTACTGCCGATAATACAATCGATTAAGGACGCACGGAGGTTCCGAAATTTTAAAGGTACAAGGACGCTTCAATCGATCCGATCACGATGATTTCAAGGACCGCGGTGTAGTTATAACTGGTACTAAATTATATAAGTAATTCTCCACCACATAATTCTTAATTAATTTGAGACATGTGTTTCGCCGACCTTGTTGCAATTATGTGATACGCAAGCTTTGATTTACAAACTAAAAAACCTGATGAAGACAACAGCAAAGAATATCCATACAGTGGCGTGTACAAGAGAGGGAGCTAGGGGCGAGGATGCCTGCCAGTTCGAAATTCCTACAAAGCGGACATAGCCATAAAATATAGAAACTGACAATCCAGAGGACTATTACCACGTTTTCTGCGCTTTCTTGATTTCTTCACATCTCAAATTCACGACAGATTCTTACGGCGAATGTTGCAGATCATAGTAATTTTTTCCCCATAAAACATGAGATGAAGAGCAGATGACAAAATGCTCCTATCTATAAAAGACAACACTGAGCAACGGTCGGGTTATATTACTCGCAGTAACGAAGCATTCTTTTGGTAAGGTGAAGTTATGGAGGCGATCAAAAATATCTTTCAATGGACCTTTTGGTGTGTAGCCCCCTTGGATCATTTTCTAATTGCATCATTACCACGTCTTGATTAAAATTAGCCGCCATTATTTTCGCATATTATAACAATATCTCCCCTGAAATATGTTTCTACGTACGCCACTGCATCCGTATATCTAAAGCGTGTACCCAAGCGGACATCGCCTCCCAGCGTTTAAAACAAATTTACTGTTTTTCAAACTATCTTGTTTGTTTTGAAATAGTGACCTAATTAGCAAAGCTAACAAGTTGGAATTGGGAAGGGTTACTTACCTCGGGTGTGTATCCGAACTCAAATTCAGGACGGGTCTGTAAAGATAACATTTTTTTAATAAAACCAAGACCTTTAGAAATGAATGAATGCATAAATGGTACTAATTAATCATAAATAAATAATAAGAATAAGAATCAAATAAATCTTTTTAAAAACCGAGTGGATCAGTCAGCGATTATATAAAACAAACCTTTTTGTTTGCAATACCTAATATTTCACTGATTTATTTCACAAATTCATCAGAAGCATGACTACAACAATACAAAAAGTAATAAAATATTGTCATTGTAGTCACGCTCCTGATGAAGTTGACAAATAGATCAGCGAAATATTGAGTAATGCAAGCAAAAAAGTACGGTCAAAGTACTTCCTCTCAAATAATAATAATAATAATAATAATAGCAATGGCGTTTGAGCTAATAAGCTGATTTAAACATGACAATATGGCGTACAGAATCCCCTCAAAAAATAATGATAATAATATCAATGGTGTTCAAGCTAATCAGCTGATTCAAATGTCACAATTGTCCAAGACATCCAGCTGACCAGACATCACAATATAGCGTAGAAAATCCTATCAAATAATAATAATAACAATGATACTCAAGTTAATCAGCTGATTCAGACATCGCAATGTGGCGCCCAAGACAATCAGCTGATTCAGACATCACAATATTGCGTACAAAATCCTCTCAAGTAATAATAATAATAACAACAACGGCGTTCAAGCTATTCAGCTGATTCACACATCACAATATGGCATCTATGACAAACAGCTGATTGAGACAATCACGATATGGCCTACAAAATTCTCTCAAGAGAGAATAATAATAACAAACCATGGCGCCCAAGCTAATCAGCTGATTCGCACGTCACACTATGACGTCCAAGACAACCAGTTGATTTAAACATCACAATATTGCGTACAGAATACTCGCAAGTACTAATAATAATAATAACAATCATGGCGTTCAAGCTAATCCACTGATTAATACATCACAATATGGCGTCCATAACAAACAATTGAATCAGACAATCATAATATGGCATACAAAGCAATCAACTGAAAAGGAAACAGGAGTCAAGCACATATGCGATGGATAGATGGAGCCGAAGACGATCTTGAAATGCTAAGGGTGCTTTTGGGGAGACACCAAACCCCACTAAGGATGGTTACATCAAAGACGATGACAATCAGATAAGATTTGCTTTCATTTTTCCAACAGCGATCCTTAGAGAAATTCGTTCTATGGAGAGTTATGTAGATGTTTCTATTCGTTTGTAATTTTGACTAGTTTGATCTCATTAAGACTATCAGGTATCCAAAACAAGTTCGTGTGAGTTTCTTAAAAGGGATGAAACGATTACGTCTGAGACATACTGTTCGTAATTGGAACGTGTGCAGGAGGATAACGCAAGACCTCATTCGATTCCAAAGATATTAATCGGGAAGAAATTGATGCCTTAGAGCGAAAATGTTCTGCCTCATTCCCCACATTCTTCCGATATTTCGTGATTATCAGTGACCTATTGTGAGTTAACGTTTTTGCATCAGTCCAAGAAGTAGTGAGCGTGTTTAGAAATGAAATAGCCGACCTGACGCGGGGCAGATTGGAAGAAATGATTTGGAGATTGGTTTTGACGGACGCAAAAAAGGCATTGACTATCAAGGGGAGTATTTTGAGAAATAGTAAATATACTACATAACATGGAAATTCCAACACTAAGAAGGGGTGCGAATTTTCTGACCAATCTTGGCAGAAACGTTTACTTATGCAGAGCTGATAATTGATTAAAATTTTTTTTTTTACTGTTTTCTCTTGTTTTAATTTTGTTTAACTTGTTTTAGAAGAGTGGGGAGTCTGATATTAAGAGAGGAGACCCAACATATTATTAATAAAGAAACAAATCTAATGTGTTAATCGTTCGTCCTTTTTCTTTGAAATTTTAATCAGTTATTAGCAGAGACCGGATTATATGTTCGATTTGACTAACGCCCCCTACCTAATTATTCTTAACCAATCACCAACCACCTTTATTCGTTTAATTTCCGGTTTTTATCCCTAGAAACCGTAACAAAATAATCTTTGCTCTTCGGTATTGAACATGATATTTCGTTTGGAAGTTTAAAAGCAATTAACAGTTTCTTAGAAAGATGTAGGAATACAAATTTCTTGGAAAAAGCATTAATCCCTATTTAAGCAATATTTATTTTATTATATTCAACGAAAAATCGGTAATCGTACAATGTAAATTGCCCAGAAAATCGTCTGCTATACTTTTTATAAAAAGAACGCGATTTTCAAACGGACAAATATGTCGAATAATTTCAAAAATGTAAAAATGAAAAAAGCCAGAATATTCTAAATATATAAAATTAAATTAGTGCTAAACACTTTTATTTGCCCAAATTCCTGTAAATCTTAGGGCGTTCAATTGTACCGTTGATAAAAAACATATAATCCGGTCTCTGATTATTAGTGTTATTACATTTGAATAGGCAAACATTTTCGCCAAGTTTGGTCAAAAAATTCGCATCCCTTCTTGGTGTTGCAATTTCCACGTCCTGTAGTATAAATGTGTTTTGTGTGCTACTTTACCAGGTTCCAAATAAAAGACTTTAGAAACTCGGTAGATTCCTTCAAAAATGCAGAAAGATCACGCATTATTGATGTGATATTCCACTCTGATGCAATCATTCGCTCCAATTAGATGGAAATCGATCGTCGAGGCAATTCGATTCGGTTCTTTTAAAATGCATTTCGGCAAGGTTAAAGAACGCGATCTATTACCAAATTCTTATTGGATTGTTTAGATCAATACAATAAAGTTGAATCAACTCGCAAGGTCATTTACACAATCATTGATTAGATTCAAGTGTTTATAAATTATATATTTTACTTATAACCGGTTTACGTCTGCGTTAGGACGGTTATAAAATACCAAAACCGTAAACCCATCTGCGTGGATTTGAGCGAAGGTGTTGTTACCAGGGTCAAATTGTACATTAGACCAAATACAGCGAGATCTTAAAGTCTGTTTTTATTATCATCCAAGCTTAGAGGTTTAGATTTAAAATCGTTGGATAAAAATTTATATTGGGGAAAAAGTTTAAATCGCAATTTCCCGTTCGAAAACGACCAACAAATCGCGACTCAACTCAGAAACATTTTTCTTTGTTCGAAAACACGATAACATTATGGACATACCTCACCAAATTCCAACGCAGGAAACGTGTTTACTTTGGCGCTAATTTAGCGCATAACTAATCAACAGGAAAAACATCCTAGGAATACCTGCGTTAATTTTTTTAAACAAAAGCACGTCACCCTAGTAAAAATCTGAGGGATTCATTGCGCCTTATAAAGAACAATCATAAAAGATACGATGACAATGACAATCGTTAAAAGCTTTTCCTCGTTAGTCACGGCGATCCCGTCGACAAAGGAAAAAATGGTAACAACATATTTCAAACAATAATGCAGTTATAATAGGTTATTTTAGGAAGTTAGGTAAATATGTATGTCAACTTTCCATTTATAATCTTATGCTTATAACACATACAAATGTTTAGGTAAGAAAACGTTACACGTTTTAGAGGAATATACAGTGGGTGTTAGGTATTTGGAAACGCTTGCAAAATTTTCAAACGGTTTGTGTACGACAGCACCTTATTTAAATCCATTAAAACGTTATAAAATGTTTATTCAATTCCAAATAATCGCGGGAGTTAAATGTTGTAACCGGGATGAAATTATTGTTGCACTAACCTGCTGTGATTAGCTAATATGCTTTTAATATATGAATCATTTCAATCCTAACAAAATAATGCTCTATTTGCGAAAAGGAACTACGTACTCGTTTATTTATAATTTTTTTAACACCGAAGCCGCAATAAGCAATAAAACGATTAAACAGTTCTTACCGCACTTGATTTGGAAACTTCCCGATTCATATTTCGACAGTCAAGTTTCTCAACGCAAAGAAACTGAATTTTAAAGTCATTGCCTCCGATTCGCCACTGATGATGACGACTTAATTGTCGAAATACATATTTAGAATTATCCAAATCGCGCGTGGTCAAGACGATCCTATTCGATTTATTCCTAACTCAATAAATAGGATTTCATTTAAAGCGAAAACTCAATTCCGGATCGTTCCAAGTAATTTTGACCATTTCTCCATGTCAGAGCGTTTAAAATATCCCAAACACCCTAGTCACAACATTTTAATGCGAAATCGAAAGTTAAAAGCGATGCTTACACAAGGCTAGGAATTCGATTTCTCATGAAAGCTCAATTTCGAGTAGTTTCAAGTCTCCAAATAATCTCGAATTTTGAAAATTCCTCGATTATAAAAGTTGTAGAATAAACTGAAAGCTGTAATTATAACTTTTAATCCAAGCGAAAGCTCCAAACGGTTATTACATAAAGCTAAAAGCGCAAATTCGAGTTGTTTTATTTTTCTTTAATGGTTCCTAAGCTTAATCTTGATCGTTTCTGAAATTCAAAACCTTTCAAGTTACCTGAAAGCTCAACTTCCAAATTTTATAGCGTGTTATCGAAGTTTCTCGATGATTACATACGTTGAAAAAGTTTCTATGCACTACCAAAGTTTAATTACGACGTCTTCTATTTTTTTAATAATGCCTAAGCTTAATCTTGATCGGTTCTGCACTGCCAAACTTTCCAAATCATCTGAAAGCTCAACTTCCAAATTTTATAGCACGCTGTTGAAGTTTCTCGGTGATTACATACATTGAAAAAAATTATCCACCACCAAAGCTCAATTCTGAGATTGTGTTAATTTTTTAAATGAAGCCTAGGCTGAATTTTGATCGGTTCTGAACTTCTGAACTTTTCAAATTACCTGAAAGCTCAACTTCCAAATTTTATAGTGTGCTATCGAGGTTTGTCGATGATTACATACATTGAAAAAGTTTTTATCCCCTACCAAAGCTTAATTACGACGTTTTCTATTTTTTAAATAATGCCTAAGCTTAATCTTGATCGGTTCTGCACTGCCAAACTTTCCAAATCACCTGAAAGCTCAACTTCCAAATTTTATAGCATGCTGTTGAAGTTTCTCGGTGATTACATACATTGAAAAAAATTATCCACCACCAAAGCTCAGTTTCGAAATTGTGTTAATTTTTTAAATGAAGCTTAAACTGAATTTTGATCGGTTCTGAACTTTTCAAATTACCTGAAAGCTCAATTTCCAAATTTTATAGTGCGCTATCGAGGTTTGTCGATGATTACACACATTGGAAAAGTCTCATCCACCATCAAAGCTTCTTGATGATCATCAAGACACACATTAAAAAACTTTTGCGCACCACCAAAGTTCAATTTTGAGATGTTTTAGTTTCTTAAATCATACCAAAGCTTAAATTTTGATAATTCGTTAACTTCAACGTTTGTAGAATAACTGCAAAGCTTGACTTTTGAAATTTTCAATGCGACGTGGAAGTTCAAAGCCTATTCACTGCGAAAGTTCAATTGCGAGATGTTTTCATTTTCTAAATGAGGTTGAAGACTTAAATAGGTAGGAAGCCCAACTGAACATTCTTAATGCAACGCCTAAGATATAAGTCTAAAATATTCTATCTATGACCAAATGACTTCCTAACTACAAAGCTTCTGAAATAACTTGTAAGCTTTCATTTGTCAAAGATTAACGCTGATTTTTAAAATCTACTGTGAAAGCTCAATTTTGAGCTGAATTTAGGCTATAATTTCGAAACTTAATTTTTACTATGTCAACTTCCAAAGCTGTCGTGGAAGCTTGACAACTTTTTCCTCTTCCTCCAGAGCGCAAGAAGCGCCTCAATTGTGATAGTAGGATAACTACCCCTACCCCCATTGAAGTTTAATTTAGCTTAAGCCGCTTCCATCAAGGCTCTATGTCGAGTTGTTTCAATCGTGTAACTGATGTCGAACCTTAGTTTTGACTATTTATTAACCGCCAAGCTTCTATATTAGTTTGGAAACTCACGTTTTGGGGATCCGTTCGTAATTTTGTTGTATTACATTAACAAGGGTCCAACAGAGGGTTAAACGATAAACAATATAAAATGCGTTCATCGTTAACAAAGACAAGAACAAGCAAGTTTGACGGATAATTAAGCTGTACTCTGTAGAATTGTGACTGAAAGTCTTAACTTTATCCGTGACCAATTTGGAGGAAAAATCAAGAAATTATGGAATGACCAACGATCTTCAACGACAACAGATTTTGTTAAGTGCTTCCTCGTCGTTGCATAATTCTGAAATCATTTTCCTTTTTCTTTATGTAAGCGTTAAAAATGGTATGAGACGATCTTAATAGTTTATTAATGCATGCCATCGATTATCAGTTATGTTTCTGAGACAAGTTGCGCAATTTTTTACTGTTACATTAACGAGAAGCATTTAATGCACATGATGAAAGTAACAACAGTCGGAGCTTCTTCAAATATGTGTTTAGGTAAAATTATATTTGCATAAGAAATTTTTGAAATTTTTTTCTCAAGATAAGACGATAAACGAAATTCACGTGCAGTTTTAACGCATTCTTGGATAAATTGAATAAATTTAGATCCATTAATCACGAGTGTTTCTGGAAATATTCTAATCAACCGCGGTTATTCCGCTTCGTATCTTAAGATTAACTTTGCGCACTGCAAATCCTAAATTAAGAAATGATTACTTATACATATTATAGACGGGAATACACAGATAGATGATGTTATAAGCGTGTATAAGGTTTCTTCCGGGTTCTTATTACTTTTCTCTTAAATAATTACGTAGGTACTTACGAATATTTTGTAAATTAATTTCTCCTGGTCCGCTTTCAAAGATGCGATTTCGTTATTTAATCTGTAGAGTCCGAAAAATAATATAAACCACATAAATATCGAAAGCACTATTCCAAGTATGACGACGATCTTGGTGATGCACGAAGGAAGGCCTTCGCCGGTCAGCTTCTTGTACTCCATGCCTTGTTGACCAGTTCGAAAAAACGCAATGCACAAATTAAATGGTACAATTCTTTAGTTTCTACTCGGACCCGTTCCTATTTCTGACTGGAGTCGAGATCATTATGTCTCAATATTTGTATAGGTCGCTATACATGCTCCATGCATGCATTACAGTCTAATAAACTTATTGTTAATCTTCTTCCAGCAGTGATGGTATTTAAATTTATCGTGTGGTTATCGCCGTTAACTAAACAGGGATAAGATTGTGATAAATACCGCTGCGAGATCTAATAGTATTTACACTTCCTCAATAACAATACTGTTCTTTGACAATGACATCAACAACTTTCGCGAAAATAAATATTTCTGAAATGACGTCCATGCAGTTGTCTTGATTATTTAAAGATCTGTCTTGATAACTGTCATTATTATTAGATTTTAAGCGGATTTATCGACATTAGTTCTGTAATTAGTAAATGCCATTCCAATTAGATTTTAAAGGAGAAATGTTTTTGAATACAGAGTGTTCATCAAAATTAAATCCAAATTTATGGCCAAAAAGATATAATTTATAAATAACATTATTTTCCTCCTCGAAATACATATATATATATTATCAGAAAGACCTGTTATCTATCGGTGTAGGGCTGCAAAACAAAGCAATTTCTCACCAACTTATATACAAAATCACACAATTGCTTCTTGGTTCATGTTATTGCCTTTTCTTCGTCCTGTTTTCCCTTTCTCTTTCAAAACCTTCTCTATATTCCCGTTCCAAGTCAATTTAGGTCTGCCTCTTCCTTTTTTGCTCTTAATTCTTGGTTCCCATATTCTCTTCACCCGAGTGTTTGCGTCAAGTCGCTGAAGATGCCCCCACCAACTGAGTTGTCTTTTGTTCCACCATTAACTTTTTTTCTGATTGCTTCATTTGATATTTTACGAATTCTGGTAAGCCCCACAATCCTCTCCAGAAATTTCATCTCCGTCCCCTAAAAGTTGGTCTTCTGACTTCAGGTAAGTATCCATGCTTCGCTTCCGAACGTAATTATTGGTCTGCATATGGTCTTATACGTTCTTGTTTTAGTTTCTCTTCAGATTTCTTTGTTGTTAAAAAATATTTTGCTAATCGCCTGGTAGATCTTCAAAGCATTGTCTATTCGTCTATTGATTCCTAGGTACTGAAAATGTTTAACGTGTTCTATTCCGTCATTTCCTATGTATATATGAAGTGTTTCTTCTTCTTCTTCTCTTTTTACCTCTGTTGACATCATTACTTTTGTTTTCGTCTCGTTTATCCGCATTCCATCTGCTTGTACTTCGTCATTCCATATCGTTAAACTGTCCTGTACATCTTCCTTATTTCCATTTATTATGACTATGTCATCTGTAAACGCACAATTGTCTATTT
Organism: Chrysina gloriosa; assembly: GCA_038088585.1. Classification (NCBI taxonomy): domain Eukaryota; kingdom Metazoa; phylum Arthropoda; class Insecta; order Coleoptera; family Scarabaeidae; genus Chrysina; species Chrysina gloriosa. The sequence continues at coordinate 7,155,024 of CM076096.1, forward strand.
CAAATTTTCAGCAGGTTTCGAAGCTCTAGGGACAGTTTCTCCGTTCTCCCTTCAGCAGCTTTTAATAATATGAAGACAAGCAGAAGTAACGAGTACAACGTAAGATGCGAAGACCTAAATTTTGTTAATATCGTTTATTGCTGCCACAGAATTTTCGCCCTCAGATTAAGGGCGTTAGTGTGGACAAAATGATACGCCCTTAATCCGAGGACGAAAATTCTGTAGCAGCAATAAACGATATCAACAAAATTTAGGTCTTCTCATCTTGACCTCCACGAGAGTCTAACACGTTGTTACTTCTAAAGTTTAATAATATCATCCATAAATATCGTAGAAAGTACAGGGCTCATAACACCTCGTCGTCTAAGACCCCTTCTAGTTGTAAATTCTTCAGACCTCATACCACGGTTGATTACATAGTTCGAATTTCTCATATAGAGGCTTTGGATTGCTGCTATCAGGTTGACATCTATTCTTCTGTTTTGCAAAGTACTCCATACCCTTCGTCGGGGGACAGTGCCGAAGGCCTTTCCCAAAATGAGGCCCTGACATTGCACACAAACGTAGTTATCAAAATCAAAAGTCCTGTAAAAAAACACTCAACAATTTTAAATCGATCGCCTGTAATCATCCGCTTTGAGCTTCCATTTCACATGACAAATTTGAAGTTCAACTCTTACAATTAGTTTATTCCAAAAACGTTCCAGTTCAGAAATTTTAAATTTGCTCTGGCATCATTTCAGAAATTAAAACAACTCGAAATTGAGCTTTGAGACTACGTTAACAATCCTAAATTTGTGTAATCATCGGCTTTGATCTTTCACATAGTATCAAGCTTGCAAGTTATTCTCGGAGCTCTGGAGTTAAGAAATTAACAAAATTCAGGCTTTGACATTATTTTAAATCGAAATAAGTCGAAATTGAGCTTTTAGGCTGGATAGGAGATCCTCAAATTTCTATACATCACCGGTTTGAGATGTAAAACATTAAAGTTTCAAGTCAAACTTCCAGGTTACTGTAGAAACTTTGATATTCAGAAACGATCAGAATCAAATTTAAGCCTTGACGCCATTTCAGAAATCGAGCTTTGATGGTACGTAATATTTCTTCAATGTATCTAATTACTGATACGCTTTGACACTACACCATACAATTTTGGAGTTCAGCTTTCAAATTATCCTAGAAGCTTTCTTGTTTTACAACCGCTGTTTATTAACAAAAGACCTACAACCAGCGACATATTACGCTGAGAAACTCAAATACGAATTTCGACAACCAAATCATCATCTTTAGTGGAAAACTGAAGACGTCAACTTAAAATTCAGTTCGTTTCCGGCACAAATGACAACTTAGATGTTGAGATACGTATCGGAAAGTTTCCAATTGAGTCCGATGAGAATTATCTTATTGCTATGCCCAAAAATATTCAACAGAGAAATTTCTACATCTTCTTCTTTAATGTACAGAAATAGACGATTTTTTTCCTTTCTGTGAGTGTATTAGCTCCAAAAATATTAGAATCAACATCATGTAGAGTACACAGATAACTATCGAGGCAAAACAAGGCTGTATAAAACGGAGCGTGCATGTCGGTAGAGAAATAATTCTCTTTCATCATTGCATTTCCTTTGACGAATCTAACAATCAAATGAGTACGGTTTGGTCGGAGTGAATCACGATAAAATTAAAACTGTTTAAGTGGATGACTTCCAAGAAAGGATGTGGTACGAATGAGATACTGACGACATTAATCATAAACCAAATTTTGGGTCAGTTTTAATGAAATCGCGTCATAGGACGAAGTATCCAAAAAACGCTCTGTATACTAAGGATTTTAAACGAAGAGGAATCTACATATGCATTTTACACATGCAGATGTTATGAAGATATTCTCGTTATTAAATTTCTGATAAATTTAGCGTTAAGAAGAACAATTAATCATATAACACTACCTTGTTTGATAACAATGGCATTGTTTATTACATGTTTTGTCCGAGAAGAGATAAGACAAAAATGCGAGGAATTTTCATAACCATTTTAGTCGCAGCAAAATTCTACTTATTGTTAGCTCATATTACGCCGTGTTATTACATGTAATAAACGCGTTAAATGATAATTAAAATGTTATTTTAATTAGCTTACTGAGTTACCACATGCTTGGTGGAACTTGAACTTGGATCGTATACATATAACAGACGTCATGGCTGTAAAATTGAAGAAATTTATATATTTCACCCCCTCATACTAATAAAGAAATTTGAAATTTATTTCATTTATTTGTTGTTATTTGTGTTTGTAAATATTTAAGTAATGTTAATTGGAAAGTTAGATAACGTTTTATTACTTGCCTATTATTTTTCTTTATCTTTTACCAGTAGAAGAGAAAAAATAGTCCAATTAGTAAGTTAGCAAGTAGAATTGTGCCCTTCAGATAATCTATCTCGGCCGATGATCTTAAGTGCTGTGGACGATAAAATCCTGAACACATTTTATTTGTAATTTTTAAATTTAATTGGCACTAATTAATTGTAAAAAATATTCATATTGCTTATGCAATTACAAACGAAAATAATTTTAAAAACCACCCTCATTTCAAATTTGCCGCTAAATGCCATGCCAACTTTAGTAGCAGAAAGTCACTCCAGTCATCAGCTATGTGCTATGAAGTTAGCTGTTTACAAGTGATAATGGTGGTTTCAAATTATAACAACTAACGTTTTGTTTATCCTTTTATTAGTAGATTATCTTGGATTATAGCTAATCTTTTGAATTATTTTTTACTAAATGTGAGGTATTACATCATATGTAACGTAACATTCCCTTCAGCACATTTTTTTCTGTAAATTTTGAATGATTTCGACGTCCCGGCAAAATTTGAGGTTAGAACGGTTATATTTTCCTGATTTTTACAATTTAAACTATGGATACGACGCCGTAAGTATTAAAGAATACCTTTAGACTCCCCATAAATAAACGTCTCTCTGTACAGCTATTGGAGGAGGGTGTGGTACACCGTAACTGGTCAAAACAAGCTGGTAACTGCAGCTGAAATAAAGACGGTCTTAGAAGCTATCCAAGAAGACCTCTTGTATGGCGTCAATAAATGGACACCATACACCCAAGCCAGCTACCAGAAATGGGAGGAAACACTAAATGTTAAATGGGTAAACGTGAGAGCTAGAAATTTGGCACAGAATCTAAGCTCGCTGATGGTAAGGTCCTGGTTAATCTAGCAGCAACGAGGTAATAAAAGTAATAATTTTAGAATCTAGACACCAGGCTAGCTTGGAAGGTTTTCTGTAATTTCTTAATGTTCGAATACCATGCAGTTTTGGAGGACGTCCTCGATTATAGCGAATACGAAATGCGCAACCAGAAATTATTCGAGCAAGTGTGGCTTTTCTACTGCTCGGAGCGAATATTCATGTTGAAGACGACGAAATACCTCATTCAAAACTGCATAAACAAAAGCCACCAGTACAATAATTTATACGTAGAATTCCTAAATAATCTCGATTTTAACCACCTCAGGGGATGCTTCTTCACCCAGTTTGATTCTTTAGTTCACGAAATTAACTCTGAGAATTCCCGCCACTGTCATTCATTGAGAGATTGGGTGAATAGAAATGTACAGGAACAAGTAGAAATACTCAGCTGTATGATCTTGTCAACTGAACACCTCCCGTTCAATTTCTCGGAATACAAAAAGATACTAGAGATTTTCCAAAAGCACAATTTTACGAACGACCCGCCGTTTTACTTGACGCTAGAATATGCCAGTCCTGGAGATTTGAAGCTTGTCCGGAAATTGGAAGTGCTCGTTTTGGTGGTCGGATTAAATCATTGCTGGTATGTCCGATCCGCTGGCAATCTTTTTCTAATTTTAACGCGTTTTTTTTTTTAACAGGGGCAATCCGCAGGCATGGAGGTCTGAAGCAGGCCAATTAGAAAAGCTACTGATGCCTCTAAGATACGACGATTATCTCTCAATACTTTTGGTAACTTGGACGACGCTACTAACGACTTTACCTTCGAAAACTGCCTCGGAAAAGTACACAGCGCGTTATCACAAAGTTACCAAAGCTGCCCTAGAGGAAAAAGTATTCGTTCTGATGCATGATATCGTAACAGATCAGGTGCTAGAGGTAAAGCTGTATCGATCGTAACGCGAAATAGATGCTAATTACCGTTTATTTTAGGACTCGAGCATCCTTTCTATAATTCAACGTACATTTTACAACATTGTGGATCACGTGTGCCGTAAATTCGATTATAATGGTTCAGTGATACAATACAACGGAATAGTAGGATTATGCATAGAATTAATAAAGTATCCTCAGTCTGCAATTAAATTCATTGATGATAGTGAGGATGGTACGTCTGTTATTTATCAAGTTCTGTACGAGATGTTCCCGTGCAGTTTCGACAAATTTAGCGAAGCGGTGTTGCAATTGGTACAACACGAAAGTACACACACAGAGGTAAGATTTAAATATATATAATCGGATAGTCTTATGATACCTGAAAGTGTCACAATAACACTTTATTTATTTATAAATAAGTTTCCGTAATCACTCCACTTAATAGATCTCGGGGGTGACCTATTATGGTGCAGACGCCCAAAGTAGGAGGCCAAACGGTCGTCCGAAGCGTCCACCCCTTTGAATGTTAGACGAATCAGGCAGTTAACATATTCTTTAGCTGATTCTAATATCACTTGGGGGTAAATTTAAAAGTGCGAACATCAAATAAACGATATCCTTACCACGCCTTCATTTGTAAAGTCGAATGCACATTTCGATAGCTACGCTGTCATCTTCAGTGTAAAGTCCTAGAAGAAATTAAATGTCACTAACCGTACTTGGTCACCACGCCTGAACTATCTACAATGATCACTAATCACTGCACATCACGCACTGCGCAACGTACACATATTGCTTTACATTACAATAATTATATTTACGCGGTCAGTAATATTTGGTAAATGTTTGTTCCGGAAGCACTTCGTGAAAGCCATTTAGTTCGATGAATTTTTTTTTACTTATTTAGGTAACACAAACTATTACCCATTTTCGACATTATACCGAAGAAACGGGAGATATATTCCCTGACGGAGTGGTGCGTCTAATAGAAGACTATTACCCTTACCAATGTGTCAAAGTCGAAGCGAACACGGAGGCTATAATCTTCCCTAAATTCGATAAGGTGTTCATTAGATATCCAACAAGTTACACCTACTTCGAACTCGGGGAAGAAAAATTGTACGAATCGGTTATAAAAAGGAGCATCTCCGAAGACGTAGACGATGTTGAATTGTACCTGATGGTGGTGGAAACGCTCCTGAGGCTAGGTCGCATCGACCCCGGTGACGTAAAACCTATCCTTGACAACGTAGGCAACGTATTGATAAACATATCGAAGAAACCCGTCATCAATTTCAAGCTGATGGGGGTATGTTTGGATATATACGAAACGGTGATGAACACCCATGGCGAACAGATCGTCGAAATGCTAGTTGTTAATAATTTTTTACCTGTTGTTATGAAGAATCCCGCCGATTTAAATAATTATTTCGATAAGAACTTCTACAGCCCCAATGTCATTCTAACGGCGATCACCGAAGAGCTAAATCGAGGGCAGTGCGATCTCCTCTTTACCTATTTTAATATGATCAGATTGGCACCAAAGGTGAGTGGTAACATTTCGACTACCATCGATGAAAATTTTAATAGAAAATTAAATCAACATTTCATGATGTTTTATAACACTGAATACGTTTCAAAACATGAAACATTCTTCTATAATGTTCAAAAATGACCGAGATGGTAGCATAGGCAACCAAACGTACACTATTGGTAGCTATTCAACATAAAGTCCCTAGATTAATTATTTATTCCACCTTCGTGTTATTAATTATTAAAAATACAACAATCAACATCAAATTCCAAATTTATTTTAGAATTGTTACTTAAAATATGATACACGTCCTGAAAAAGCACACATTCATCCTTCGTTTCGTATTTTCAAAAACTCTTTGAAATTCCTTCATTTGTAATTGCTTCTTGAAGTACTTGTAGAGTATTAGGCTTATTCCTGAATATATTACTTTTAAGTCGGCCAAACAAATAAAAATCGAGAGGTGTTAAATCAGGCTACCTCGGGGGCCAAAGACCTTGGCTGATAGGTCTACATCAGAAAACTGCTGTATAAATTGCTGAATGCAATACTCCAAGTCATACGTTCAAGATCCATCTGCATTTAAATTTGCACTGCGATAATGGGCTATTAAAATAAAGGCATATCGTTCTGACGTATACACCATAATTTTGTTTTGTAGCTAAAATTAAAAGATATAATCCATGTGTTATCTTACCTTATCGCGGATAAACATCGGGTAGTTCTGAAAAGAACTTATTTTTTAAATATTAGACTCAAACAAGGCAGAAGAAGCAATCCAAAGCGAAAATCGAAAATACAAACAAAGGTATGATATTTGTCGGCTGTAGATTATTGGGATATTTTCTTTTCTACCAATTTAAATGTTGCATTTTTCACCGTTGATTTAATCTTGATCTCAAGTATTTTTGAACATACGATATGTGCACGTATATTATTTTATTTGATGACGTTTTAAGGTATTTCCAAATGTTTCAAAACGTTTAGCAACATTTCAAATATTTTACATTGTTCCAAAATATTTATACATGATATTTTAGTATATTCCAGTACGTTTGATAATGTTTTAAAATGTAACATAATATTTACAAACACTTGATATTGCTTTAAGATGTTTGAGAATGTTTGAAAACGTTTGATATTGTTTTAAAATCTGTCAGAATGATTCCAAATGTTTGATAATCTTGTAAAATGTTTCGGAATATTTCCAAACGTTTGTTAATGTTTTAAAACGTTTCATAAGGTTTCCAAAAGTTCGAATATTCCAAAATAATTCATATACATTGACTAATAATGATATCACCGAGATTGTAGACATAAGTTTAACATAAAATCGAATATCTCCTACAGACGGAGCAAAACGTAAGAAGAATCCAAATCCCCAGTTTAGTATTTCTCTTCACGCACGTTTTGCCGACGCACCTAGACGGAATATACACCGATATCAGCGACAAATACGAAACGACACAACTTTGCTTACGAATTTTGCTGGACGTTTTAACTTCGTCCTTCGAAATGAATAAATACGAGGAAATCCTTTACGATTTTTGCTACAACGTCACCATAAACTACGAACCGACCGTGAAGACCTTATTGAAAATATTCCGCGTCTCGAATTTATATTTACATCTGCGCATGCTGAGAGAATTCAGTTGGGAGAGCGCACTGACCTTGACCATCATCCACAACGTAAAGCTTTGCATGAACGTGTTCATTCAGGCGTTTTCATTGACGAGGAACGAAGATACGCTTCGAACTACCGTCCTTTTCGATAAATTTTTCGATTCTGACGTAAAACCGAGCTCCATGAAGGTTCTAATTGGATATTTGGATCACGCTTTCGATCCCGGTGTCCCGAAATCGGCGTGCCGATTGTTGAAGACGATTTCAGCAGTAAGTTGGGCTGAGTTTCGTTAATTATCTTATATATGTAACTTTTTTTCTTTTAAGCATACAAGCATACAGATCTTAGCCTTACTGGAAATGCACACGTATCAAATACAGAATATTTTCTTGGAAAAATTGCGGGATCCCCTTGAGGAGGAAGATATGAAAGTCTCCATTTTGGAATTGATAACCCTTTGTATACAGAAACAGAACGGGTTGACGGTTGCCTTTTTCGATCTGAAACAATCGCCGACTAAAAAAGTGACCTACACCGAACGTGACAGTATCATAACATTTATGGAGGAATACCTTGAGAACATTCAGAAAGTATGAACCCTTTAATAATTGTACGCCTCAAGTTAACAATTTTCTACTTTTTAGTCCACCACCTACTTGAACAGCCCGATCCAAGGAGCGGTCTTGGATTTATTCCATACCCTCTGGATGTACCGCAAAGATGTATTAGTGAAACAGTTGACTCAAAACGATAATTTCTGGTTGATGCTAACCGATCCCCTTTTCCGTGAATTAAAACTGTCGAACAAAACCTACTCGCAGATCTTCAACATCTTAACGTTGGAATTGTACCGGAGCAAAGGAGAAGACGAGAAGATCAACGCGATTTTGCATAAATTTTTCCAAAAAGATCTCGAATACGTGAAGGTGTGGTGCGACCACATCGTCTCCTGCCTAGACGAGACGAGCAGCGAAGTTTACGGAGTCAACCTCATTCATGCTTGGAGAAGTTTCATAATGGTGGCAGCGATTACCTATCAGAAATGTTTAGAATCACCTGATATTCGACGGCTACTGGTTGAAACTTGCCTGAAAGGATTGTTGGAACATTTCACTCAACCGGATGATATAAGAATCTTAATTAACTGCGCTGAATTGTACGTATTTTTAACGAGGCGTTGGCCTAACTACTACGACGATCATAGACAGATACTTACGTCTTTGACCAAGGTCTTTAAGTGCTTAGGAAAATATTACGATCACGTGAATAAGGTTTTTAAGAACGTGAGTTTAATCATAGCGATTCAAACCATTAAAGATTTCCGAGACTATGCCGCTTCGACCCGCGGTTTATTCGAGGAATTCCTGTACGCTATAGGTGTGATATTCGAGAAGGAATATTTAAAAATTACGAGTGAGGAAACAAAACCGACAGCCAAGAAAAGTTACCTCGAATGGCTCCTTTTACTAATCTTAGCGAACAACTTGATAGCTCTAAATTATGTCGAAGTACTCCCTACGTGGTTCAGCCTCATGCAATTCGGACACAAAATTATGACCTCCGTGGGATTTCTGATGACCGATCCCGATTTGTTCACGATAGCAAAAATTGCTATCCAATGCTTGACGAACTACGCCAAAACCTCGATGGTCCGTGAGTTCCTGGGTATGGATTTCCATTCATTCTTCGATTCGATAAGGCCTCCTAAACAGTATATTTACATAGACGCGACGTCCTTTAAGGTAGCTTGTTTGTTAAGGATGATTTTTTAAACGTTCTAATCGTGTCAATTTTGTAGACTTCAGATCCGGTATATTTTGAGGAGTGGTGGCTCGTATACACCAGCATAATGCAGTTAATGACCGTCTTATTCGAACAGATACATAAATTTAAAATGGATATATTTTTTCGTTCGTTTCAATACACGAGGATGTTATCAGAAGTGTGCTGCGGTTACCAAGGGTCACCGCTGAGAGATCGGCCTTGCAACTGACCACCGTTTGTCTTTACTTTTGTTACAAATTGTTACCATGGCGACAAGAATGGAAAGTCAACCAGGCCCAGATCTATTTTTCTACTATGGTAAGTACCACAATGGAAGAAATCTCATTTGTATGATGTTTCAGAAAGTTCGATAACGTTTCAAAACATTTTATAATGTTATATAACACTCGATAAAGTTTCGAAATACTTTGTAATGTTTTGTAACAACGAGGCTAGTATGAATGATAGAGGGTATGATAATCAAGCCGAAAATATAAAACTAATAGAACAGGGTTTGCCCGATAAGTATCGAACGTTTCTAAAATATTGGAGAATGTTTTAGGACGTTTCAAAATATTTTGTTTCTGAAAGTTTTAAACCATTCTAAGGGAAGTTTCGAATTGTTTTGTAACGTTTCAACGCGTCCCGTAATATTTCGAAATATATTACATACAGTTTTAGGACGTTCCAGAACGTTTGCATAACGTTCCAAAACATTTGGAAACGTTGCCGGACATAAAAAGACGTACATACTTATTGATATTGTTTGTTTATATAGTTTTAAATATTTAATTTCAGCGCACGATATACGAGACCCTAAATGCAATCACTTGCATATTCCTACGACCAAAAGTATTAACATTCTTCAGTACCGAGGAAGAGGGCACGATGAAATTGCTAGATACCATTCCGATAAATCATCTAGTGAATATAATGGACCAGTAAGATCGAAACCTATCCCTTAATTGTAAAACAAAAAATGTATAATTTTTTTTAGGTTAATGCAAATAGTCGCTATGTGCTGTTCGTGCCTCATCCAAGCAGGTCCAAGCTTGCATTCGCTGCTGAGTCCCCCATCAAAACAAGTTACATCAACGATATCGAGATAGAATTCGATTTCCACATTCCCCAATTCTATCAGGAGCACCCCCAAACGATAACGTACAGCACGATACTGTGTTTGCAAGATTTCCTGTGCAAAGCGATTACTTCCGTAAGGAAATTTAAAGTGTTGCGAATCTCGCCCCCTAATGTGTCCTATTCTTTCAGATACATGCCCAGAAATTGACGTCCCAAAAATCCGACGATAATACACAGAGGGGCGATAAAAGTAAAGATTATCTGGTATTCGTTTGCCCGGATTATGCCGGAAGTTACTCGATTTCCGAACGGTACAGCTCGGCTTCCTCGGAGGTATCCGGCTTATCGGCGCCGTGGTTGACCAAACTAGACCTGAAAAACGTAATGTGCGCCTTGGAAACCCTAGGATCGGTGATAGCGGCGCAAGCTTACATCTCGTTCAATATCAGGGAGCTTCGCCCGGATTTGCATCAACATTTTAAGAAGGAACTATGCGCCGGGTTGATGTATTTTTATGAATTTGTAAGGAAGCGCTATGTCGACAGTAATCAATACAGGGTGTTGGAGAACATGGTGTACCGTCGAAATATGGTGAAACCGTTACCCTACGCCGTGAATTGGGCGCGAGGCGAAGTCGATGTTTACTACGCCAAGCGATGCGCAACCGATTGGTGCTTGTTAAACGAGGATGAGGGCGCGGAAAGCAGCGCCGGTGTCGATTTGTCGAACGAATCCCCCGAATCGTACGACCAGTTGGATTCGACTGTCTTTTTTACTCGAAAAGATTTTAAGTCTGTTGAACGTGGCGCCGATAAGGCGGGGGATACCAGTTTTAATACAGGCATGTACCTAAATCCTTATGACCAGGTTTATTGTTACGGTCAGAAGGTCCTAAATGGACGCACGTTTAAGATACCGCTCAGTAAAGTGCTGATGAAGTACCCCAAGCCACCGCAAATGCGAGAGGCCGATTATTTATTGTTTTTAATACATTGGTTTATATTCTTTTGTGATTTAACGCACTAAATGTTTGAGTAAAGACTTGTTATGTTGTGCAAAGTTTGTATAAGTTTTAAATTAATAATAAACGTTTTTTTATAATAGAAACTGTTTACTTATTAACGGCGATAAAAAGAGGATAAACATATGCATATATTTGACCCTACAGACTAATTGTACAGCTTTCTCGGAGAGCTGCATAGCAGACGTATAGTAGTTAGGACATTGTTTTACACAGAATCAGTTAGATTCTTCTTCTGTTTGTTTAAAATAATTCCCTATAACTACAGTTGCATAATTCTCGAGTCTGAAAATTTCTGTTGCAATATACATATACAGTATTACACGGTTTCAACACGTGCTTGCCCAGAGAGAAGGGGGAGGGAGGGCCTGCCAACCACTCACATACTAAGGGGTGAAAACCGACCACAGAATGCGAAAAAGTCAAACGGACGACGGTATAAGAATCGAACCCATGACGCAAGTATATCCGCAGTCCGAAAAAACGAGTAGACATTATAACGGGGGATGTAGAAATCGAACCCACCAAACGTAAAAAACGTATATATTAGGATACTATGAACGGTCCCTTACTAAACGCGATAGAAAGATTGAACAACTTCTTTTTATCATCGATTTTTTTTTATTCAGGATTGACATTGATTCTTACGAACTAGAAAAAGGAATCAGAAATATATTGGAAAAATATATAAAAAATATATATAATAATTAATATTCACAATGGGACAACATTCGTTAGCACTATATAACATCTAGGTAGTCTAAATTATGGAAAAATCACATAAAGTTTAAATCTACGATTAAGTCATGGAAGGAATCGACGAACTAGCTTTAATTACGCCATAAATACACCATATATTATTAATGTTTAAACTTATAAATGACATGGATAATGTGTGTGATGTGTCATCGTAGGATAAGCAGTTGGAAATTTTGCTCATCATCTCAACATCTGCCGAAATTCATCCAGCTCGTAAATACTGGTCGACAATCTAGAAAAGTACCATTAATTTCATTCGATTACTCACACAGTCCCATGTGAAACAAAAATTACCGCCCGAAACTATTCACTAAAGCTACGATCTCAGTCCTTTGCAATTGGAAGTCCCGTCTGTTATCGCTGTTTATGTAGAGCTCGGGCATGCTTTGATCGAATATACCTGAGAATAAAATCTTAAGGGCAGTCCCCAACCCTTGCACCTACAAAAAGTCAAAGTAATCGAAAAGTTAAACAAATCACTTAATCACCTGTAGTTTCCCCCAAAGCTTGCACTTATCACAACCGACACAATCCATTATAACGGAAATATTTCTAAAATGCTGCTTAAATTCCTCCTTCAACTTCCTAGCTTGATCGCCGCCGTTAAACATTCCTTTCTCGTCGAAATGATCGGGAAAGCCCCTAACTATCCCTAGCAAATCTTTCACGGCCAATTTGGTATCCCAATCCTCCACTTCGTTACCTGTATAAAATTCTTCCCGTTCCAAATACGGTGACGCCTTAGCCAAGGCTCTCAGCTCCAGTAAGTAAAGGAAATACAAATTCTTTAACCAATTAGGGCCTTCCCCGTCTGTTGTATCAGGAGAGAATCTACGTGTGAATTCTGCAACGTTGTGGCCCCATTTTCCTTTACTATCCAGTCCTAACTCTTCTTTATCGGATATTAAATACTTGGCCGATAAGTGGATGTTTATGCTGGAGTGAAGACCCGAAATCGCTCTGTAGAAGGTACGCTTTTCTAAACACATGTGACTTAGTTTGTCGCTTTGAATGTACGTATGAAATGAGTTCCTAGGTCTGTAAGTAAAAATTTAAAAGTTTAACTTGTGCCAAGATCAGCTTAGTGATGATTGGACACTTGAATAACGGATGAAGTGTTTGAAAAAAGTAGTATAGTTTGGTGTAGTCCACTACTTCCCGCAATAGCGAATTTAAGACTGTTTGCAAGCCATCTGACTTCTGTCAAATTGATTGCATAACTTACAGGTTGATAGCATTTCAAAACTGACAGGAAAATTTTATATTTAAAGGGTTTCGTCTTCCGCAACAATAAATTCAAAATTGTTTGCAAGATATGCGACTTCTGTCAAATTGGTTGCATAACTTACAGGTTAGTAGCACTTCGAAAGTTACATATTTGAAGCCCCGGTATAAGGGAAATTAAAATATAGTCCGAGCAGAAGGAGAGTGGTAACTTCAGAAGTTAAAATGTAAACAAAGACTAGCTACATTTTGAATTGAATTGACAAAGATTTAAAATTTTGATATTGCACAATTAAAACAATCTGGAATATTTCCAGAATAACTTTGAGCGCTTGCTGTGACGTGATTATGGATCATATTATCATATAGGGTGTGAAAGAGCTTTAGGTTTCCCTAGAGGAATAGGGTGAAGATAAAATAAATTAAAAAAAAATAAGTAAAGAAAGTTATTGGTTGAGTTCAAGTGACTTTGAAGGTTTCTAGGGGGTTATAGCGGATCACAGCTGAATATGCCCAACTCCAAAGGGGTGCTAGACGAGCACAGGAAGTTTGGGTATCTCCAAGAAAATAAGTTGGAAATAAAACAAATAATAGAAAGAAATTACAAAATTCGAAAACGAGTTATAAAGGATCCCAGCTGAGGCGTTTTAAGTTCATCTAGATAAAATAAATACAAAAATCAGGAAATAAATCTATCGGTAGACTTCGAAGTTTTGCTTATTTAAAAAAATGTAAAGGGGTTATAGGGGATCAAAGTTAAATACGTTCAACTCCGAACAGGCGCTTTGGAAGGGATTTCCATAGAGTGATGGTGGATCACAGTTGAGTCAGTTCAATACCCAAAAAGTGGTAAATAAGTAGAGATGATGTAACTTATCTTAACATGACGATAAGAATAAATTAAATTTAGACGAAGTTATTGGCAGATTTAAACTTTCGAAATAACTGAAGTGATAGGATAGGAATAAAATAATCAAATAAGAAAAGATAACAAAGCTGCTGGCAGATGTCCTTCATGTTTCGTGTGATATAACAAAAAAAATCTAGAGCTCCCGTAATGAAATCTCTGGCTTAATGGAATCTAATTTCCATTAAGTCTAATTGCCAAAGCAAGTTCCACACTTAGTTTTCTAATCAGATCAACAGATAAACCATTTCATTCTGATATTATTTAACGATTTATCGTATTTATATAATCTAAGCCCTATAATAAAGCCCAACCGGATTTAGATTGCAAAACAAATACACGTCCAATATTTTTTAATTACCGGCATTAATTTTTTAACGCCACGATCACATCTACGTGCAATCATTTTTAAGATAGCGAAGTAGAGGAAATGGGATTGGTGTAACGGATGAGACTTACTTGAAACAGTTCTCCATGTAGATACTGTTCCATATCCTGTGGGCTGAAACACCCTTATAACCCGTATATCTCTCTGGATTTAAAAGTAAATCTACGTATTCGGCATCAGTATCGTTTTCATCGATGAGACAAAAATTCTCTTGGGCATTATCGTAAGCTGTCCATATCACGAATTCTTCCCTAGCTTGTTTGCTGATTGTCGTGTTTAAGTAGCCCAATTCTGCATTGTGGTCCTCTTTACAATTGAAATCTTCCTTGTACTATAACATCGATTAGTAGGTAGTGATGATAATTAGTCAAAAAAATATACGACGGCCATATGGACGGTTTTGTACGGGTTTTTCAGCAACAAGATTAAACTGATATTGTGCTAGAATAAATGAGGGAGTTTAATAGATACCTTTTCAACCGGTTTTGATTGTCCTTTTAACCCTGACGGGATCTCATCCTCTTGGCAAGTTTCGACATGACAATACCTAATAGCACACCTGCTGTCATCAGTCCAAAAGGGCATTCCCTTTTCAAATTCACTTTGTAAAAACGAAAATAGTCTTTGTTCAACAAACTACGTAGTCGAGGGTATATTTTGACGTTGTTATAATTATCTACTGTATCGATGTGACAGGAGCAATCATCTATCCTGCCCTGCAACTGTTAACGACTCGTTAAAGAAATGATTGCAAGTTAACAAAGTGAGCATCACATACCTGACAAAAGCACTCATTGTCCTCTAGAAAATCAAAGTAACCAAAACTTTGGCTTATGATCAGGGCAAACAGGCAGATTTGTGTTGTAAAATGGCACTTGAACTGCATCACTGTCGGTTTTCATTCAACATTTGAGAATGGAAAGGATATGTGCGAATTTGTAGATGGATATTTATGCGTGATACCTCCACAAACACACATGCAACTACCAAATATCTAACGACACGTATGTCTGTGGCTACCGATCGGGATCATCTGTCATTTATTTGCTTACCTTTCGTTATTCACGTTCACATTTTCGATAAAAACCGGCTATTATTAAACGCGATTCTCTCGGATTTCACTCGATATCCCCGTAAATAAGAGGTGGATACTCATATTTACTCAATTACTTAACCTCAAATTCCACTTTGACAACTACTGTCATGTATTACGCATAACCTAAAAAATCATAAATATAACCTAGAAATTCATTGTCAAAGTTCTAATAAGAAAGAATGGATGTGCCCCATAAAGAAGAGGAAACCACCGAGAGTATCGTCCAGAGAAACATTGCCAAATGGCAGGACGTTGAAAATCCCTTAGCTCCGCTTTCCGAGCAACAAATGGAAATAATCTATCAAATCGAAGATGCTGTAAAATACATGTTTTACAAACGCGATAAAGAGGAGGTGCCTCACAGTCGCATTATTTAATTTTCTTCCGTTATAACGCATATCTTTCCAGCCACCTCCTATCGAGGACGACGTCATCCACACCCAGAACGATTTTATCAAATGGATGGTTAAAATCGAGAAGGAAATCAAGGATGAGAATGACAACGATTCCTTTTTATACTACGATAAGCTACAGAAGCAATCTAACGATTGTGGCGAATTATACAATACCGTAAGGCGCAATTCATAAAAATTTTAAACAATTATATACTGTAGATCTCGGCGGATTGCTTCACAACATGTACATACTCCTCAATTACTCCGAGCTATCACAGATCTTTCGCAGTGTAATTCTAATCTGTAGTCACGCATGAATTTCTAGGATATCAGAGTTGGAGGGGGACATAACCTACCCTAGCCGACTTAATGCAGACTTCCGAATCACAAAAATAACATTCACCATCATAACAGTCTTCCAATCAAACCGGTTGCTTGTGGACGCGGGGGCTTACAGGATAGTAATTTTGCTTTTGCTTCGAGAAAATTTACTTCTATGCCCCCTGCATGCACAAATAACAATTTTTCTCGAAGCTAGGAAAATGACAATCTTGTATGTCCCCTGCATACACCAGTAACAGCTTCGATTGGAAGAATATTCGGCTGGTGGCTTGAGGAAGGCGCATCATGCTACTTCCACACGTCACCAGGTTATGAATCTTTGTGCTTGCCTAAGTCCTGGAATATTCCTTGAGTAATGAGGCTTTGCTTTTTTGGTTCTCGTTCGAAAAACGGAGACTATCGAGAATGTTGTAGCTTTTAATACCTTCATCTCATCGCAGCCAGGTCGAAACAGCTTTCGACTCGTGTAACTGATTTAAGAATCATTACCCTTTCTCGACTGTCCACTGCATAGTCAATCCTCGCCTTTCAAAATCCTCTTTGGATACATTACATGTTTATTTTAATATTTTAACAGACCAAAGATGTGATAGCCGCGTTGCAAGAACTCGAAACGAAATACCAGCAAGTTACCACGAAGACTGATTCGATGCACATATTAAGCGAGGAATTAATGAGACACCAAAAGGAACTGAAGGATAAGAAGAAAAGTATACAGGAAAAATTGTATTATTTCAATCTATACCAGTCGTTGCAAGAACCTATAAACATGCAGCTGGTTGATATAAATGATAAGGAATTTTGCAACATGCTAGATGAGATCGATAAGGCTCTAATATATTTAAATAATCACGTATGTGCCCTACTTAACAGATATTCTTTTTTTTTTTCTTTGAATTATCGGTTCATTTTTGAGCCAGTGTGGGGTTTGATGTTCAAATCCCAAGCGTTGCGGATCGGCTTGTGCCCTACTCAGTCATTAAAAATTGAATACCATTTATTGTGAACAGAGGGGTAATAGTGGTGATTAGTCTGGGCCCCATTCTAGCTAGTACGCTGTGTGCGAGTAGTTCTGTGTAAATGTAGGCTGTCGTAACTTATTTCGTAATTACCGTTGTTTGCCCAGACTAGTGGTGATTACCTACCACATCACCATATACCATTCTTTACTAGATTGAGCTTAAAGTGAATCGACTTTTCAAAAAAGAATCACAATTACGAAAGCTTGTTTCTTTTATTATTTCGATAACTTCCAGCAAAATTTTAAAGAATCCTACAGCTACAGAATAAAATATGAAAATCTCTTGCTGGTCGCCTTACAAAACGTATTGAAAACCGTCAGCCAAGTGATCACCGTTGCAACAACTCAGGTTGTAAATTTAGACAATAAAAGTCTATTGAACCTCGAAGTTAAAGGAGATGCCAACACGGATAGCGCATTTTCCTTTTATTACGGGAAATTCCAGAATGCTGCTAATAAGATATCGGTGGTAACCAACCATATCGAAACCAAAATCGACGAGAACGACATGTAAGTCAATTTGTTTTCTCCTTTTTCCAATGTTATTGACGCGTTTTATAGGTATAAGCGGACTTTGATCGATTGCCAGAAAGCATACTTTTCTCAAAGGGCCCCGATTATGACTGCAGCGGTGTTGAAAGCTTTGATCGATTTGAAAACTAAGCACAAGAACGATCACAGTATTCTTTTTCGATCGGCCGGATTGTTTGTGATTAAGGTGTGCCACGACGAAGCTGCTTGCTTTCATTATTTCTTTAGCAGACAATCGCCTCAGTTGGAGTAAGTTCCATTTCGATAAAATTTTATGTAAGAAATTATTATTACAAAAAAATATATGCTTATTAATCGTCTTTCGAAAAAGACAAAAGAAACTCGAAGATTCCAATTTACAGATACATGGTGGGAAAACGCAGATCGACTCATACCGGGAAACGCATTAGGCGTCTTGAATTTTCGAAGTAGTAAGTTTTACGACAGACTAGGCAACTGACTACTTTCTACTCTCCACCTTCCCGTGCGCGTCTGCGTTTTCCCACCCGGTATCTATAACTTATTTTTCCAAACTAATGGCGGAATAGCAAATTATCGGTACTATCGGGAAATCGTAGCCAGTAACAACCGGGGCGTGCCGGAACTGGGGTTCCTGTGAAAAGGAATACCTTCAGACACACCCGCTTCGAGACAATAACGGGTTCAATTGGAGCAATTAAGGAACAAATTTGTCGCTAGTCCCGGCAAAAAGATAAACGCGCCACAGTCTAACTAATCCCAATAAGTTTTCGGGGCAACGTCAAACATTGAACTATTATATAACAAATTAATGCGAAAATTAAATCACCCCTCGACCAAACGACTGTCTGAAACAAAGCCGAGCAATTTTCCGGCAAACGAATGCCAAAATCGGTGCATTTCCGATGTAACACGACCAAAAAGGTAAGCGTTATCAGAAAAATTCCAAAACAGGATCTAGTGTCTATAAATCTATCCTAAAATCGAACACCAATGAAAATTTTCTGATCAATATACATGATTTTGGTAGAAGAAGAGCAAGCCTGTCGTAACTTCGACAATTGTTGGCCAACAAAGACAGAGTTGTAATAATGAATTCCTTCTTAATTTACCCAAACTTTAGAGAGGGATAGAACCACAACTTAATCAAACCCCAAGCCTTAAAGCCAATAAATTTAGTGTTGATAGCAAAATAACGAGTGACAACCTGTCTAAACCTCTTCGGTACGCAAAATTATAGCTGAATGATATGGTGAATATTGGATCTATTGTGGGAAGGAAACGTTGGCTTCGAGTTTTTTCCAGTGATGTATGATCAACTTTAACCTACCATGGTGTAGAACCCTATTCGTCAACAATTTTAACAAAAGAAATGAAGTGAACCAAAACCTTCAAGATAATCAACATGACCCTAATGACCCGACTTTAGGAAAAAACTGAATCACAACTTAACAAAGCCCCAAAACTTTCCAGCAAACTTGCTAGGATGTACATAGTCTGAAACTCAAACTAAATTTTTGAAAAAAGTAAATCCTCAGCCCCAAACTCACTCAAATTTCCATTCCGTGATAACTATTTGTCTTCGCCATTTTTGCAGGGAATATTTAGGAACAATATGCCAAAACTTATATGACGTCCTAAGACCATGCTTGATCAGCATCAATCACCTCGAAGTACTAACAGAGTTGTGCACAATTTTGAAACAAATGCTGAACGACCAAATCCAAAATAACGGTAAACTCGAACCTTTCCTCGTCTTAACGTCTTAATCAACCCCTTTTATTGGGCCTTTAGTCGCCCTAGATCAATTCGTCGAAACGATCAAGCAACTCGTGCAGGACGTGGAAGAACGCCTAGTCTTTCGCGCAAACATTTTCTTCCAGCACGACCTTTTGAAGTACGATCCCTCACCCGGTGATCTCGCCTATCCAGAGAAATTGGAGCAGATGGAAGTATGACGAATCCGATCGGGATAGGTGACGCATTTTTTCCAAAAATTCTTTTTTAGAACATTGCTGAGGAAATTAGCGATAGGAGATCGGACTCGAGGACGTCGAGCATCTCTGTTGATTTGCAAGATGCTGTTAATCTAAACACGAATTATTTGGGGCAGTTTCGATCTTACACCGGAAGTGAGTTCCCTTCCCCCAAACTTCGAAGAAAAGAAATAGAGAAATTATTTTTGTTATAGATTCCCCGGCTGATCTCCACGGGATGTGGTACCCAACAGTCAAGAGGACTTTAGTGTGCCTTTCTAGATTATATTTTTGCTTAGATAGGGAAATCTTTCAGGGTCTTGCCCAAGAGGCTTTGATCATTTGCACCGCAACGATCAATTTGGCTGCGGAAAAAATTACTGCTAAGAAAGTATAACGGGGAGGGATTTAGATCGGACTCGAAATTATCGGTTTTCATTTCAGAGCGTTCTAGACGGAAAATTGTTCCAAATTAAGCATTTGCTGATTATCAGGGAGCAAATAGCCCCGTTCCAAGTCGATTTTACTGTAAAAGAAGTGGCTTTAGATTTCAGCACCATTAGAACTGCTGCAGTCGGACTCTTACACAAACGAGACCGACTTTTCAGCTTCAGTAGTAACAATGCTTTATTGGAGTTTCTTTTGGAGGGTACCCCAAAGGTTATAGAATATTTGGTGGACTCTCGAAAGGAAATCGATAAGGAATTGAAGGCGTCTTGCGAGGCCTTCATATTGAATGCTACGAATACTTTGATCGGCGCTGTAACTCAGTGGATACAAAAGGTGTGGATATAAAATGGAAATATTTAGAAGGTGGTGATCGTATTTTTTCGTGTATTCTAGGCGGAGCATATCTTGAATCTTATAAATACAAATCCTAACAATAAATCGTTATTGTTGAAAGAGCAAGAATTCGCTAGGCCTCAAAATTTAGCCAACGTCCTCGTTCAAACTGTAAGAAATATCAAAGCCAAGATTCCAGAAATCCAAAAATCCATGAAGTTGTATTTGGCAAACAAAGAAACGGAATTTATCCTGTTCCGACCGATAAAGGTGAGTGCATGTGTACGTTTTGTAAATTTTCCGATTTCCCCCTGTATACATCGTTTAAATTAGCACAATTTAACTCGGAAACTGACAAAGAAGTTCTCACTATTAAGCGGACTAACTAAACATATGATTTTTACGGTTAGATGACCACCAGGCGGACAAGCCTTTGATCAAAGCCGCCCAGTTGTTGCGGCGAACATCAAAGGGAACGAGACAATGCGTAAAAATAATGTTAATATTGTCGTTTCCTCGCTTTTTTCTTCCAATTCGTTTTTATTATCCGCATTGTATTTGGACGACAGTCGTACCCCTCGCTAATAATACATTCCACCTTTTCAAATACAATGGGTAATCGAGGTATTTAATATTTAAAAGGCGATAAAAGATGCCATTAAAGATAAAATGTGTAGTATCAACAACCGACAAATTACTAGTACGTTGTGTCATTTGTTTAATATGCTAATTACAGGACTTCCGCTTTGGTTGCATTTGTTTTTATTTTCATTACATACAGATTAGATAATTACGGATTAAGGAGTATAAATAAATAAATATTTTCTCTTTCCTTTGTTTGAAAACACCGCGAGTTCAAATTTAACGGTTAGCACTTGACGATTTTCTCGCTGTTTAGGGAAATGACAATTTAGTTGTTGAAATTCGTATCAGGAGGTAAGGATCGTTTCAATGAACGTTGGCTAGCACTTTACGATTTTCTCGCTGTTTTGGGGCAATGACAGTTTAGTTGTTGAGATGCGTATCAGGAGATAAGGATCGTTTGATTCAACTCTGGCTAGCATTTGACGACTTTCTCGCTGTTTTTCATGAAATGGCAGTTTAATTGTTGAAATACGTATCAGCAGTTAAGCATCGTTTCATTGAACGTTGGCTAGGACTTTACGATTATCTCCTTGTTTAGGAAAATGACAGCTTAGTTGTTGAAATACGTATTGGGAGGTAAGAATGGTGTCCTTTCAATTTATTCTAAACCATTTTGTCTACATACGTATATATATATAAACCTAGTAAGTTCTGGATCGAAACTTCTTAATATAGCTGAGGTCTTCTGGAAGCAATTAAAGAACAACCTCGAAGATTGTCCGCACGCGATCATCAATCAATTTTATATCTTTCAATTCCAATCGAGCATGCGACGAAACCTCCTAGCTTAATCCTATTAATTGTTAAACGGGCACAATTGCCGTGAACTTTGATCTAAGCCGCTGGCAAAGAGCGGCGAAGATCAAAAGCGATACGCGAAAACAATGTTAATATCGTGCCTCTCTTGTTTTTGTACATAGATATTATATAAATATTTCCTTTGAAAATACGCCCAAGTGCAATAACTGCGCCAACACATTAGACGTTGTAAAATAACTTATTAATTTAAACAAATGACAACCAGCTTCCTTTGATCAGAGGTCGTTTTTTAAACCGGCTTAAAATACACGCGCTGCTCTCCGTTTTACGAGATCGAATTTTTGGGTAATTAAATGGCTTTGACGTAGATACACACAAATGTATGTATATACACTATCAATCACGCTAGTTTGCACAGCTTGAACTCCTCGAAATGTAGGTGTGGAACAATAAATAGATTTTAAAATTATTACTTCACTCTTTGTGGTAAATACATTAAAATATAATGGAACATAGTCTGTACGATGTATTCCAAAAGTTTATGCCCGACTTCATTTTATTTCGCAAAGAAATTTCATCGATGTAATTGTGGATTTTTATAGGAAGGAAAGAGAAATATTCCTTAATTTATTTTATTTAATTTTATTTCAGAATAACATACTCAATTCTTTCATGCAATTGGAGCAGGTCCTAACCGCGGGCAACTACAGCCAGGAAGAACAGCTGTTGATAGCCTGCCCTTCCACGGAGCAATTAAACATTCTCATCTGTTCGGTCTCCTTGACAATCGAACATGAACGTTCAACCGCATCCAGAGCATCGCAATCCAGGCATTCTGATGTCCCCAATCAATAATTTACATATCTAGGATTAAGTATTTTATTTCAGATGTTTATGGGGTTGAAGTTTCGTTATTAAAATTTGTTTTCTAAATAAAATTCCATGGTTTTATTTTTAATCCTATACCCCGATTTCGTACCGAAAAACGAGTGGACATGGGAATTTTCCGAAGTCAAGAGGATAAGCACATTTTAGTAAGAATTATGTTGTTCTTATGCGTAGAGTAATTGTCGTCGGCAAAACAACTACTACCCGTACAAACGCCGGTCAGTGAATTACGTACAAGTCGAAAATCGTGCGACGACTTACTACATAGTAAAATGCAATCGCATGTGCTAACTAGTTATAAAATTAGACGATGACCTCCAAAATCAGACTGGCACTTTCCACAATTATTTTGTCAACCTAAAACTCTTAAGCCCTCAAGGTAAAAGGAATGAAATTTGTTTGTTATTGGTGGTAAGTAAGTCGACTTACACGGTGATTTTCGAATACAACAATGCTTCTCGGGCAATGCTTTGGTTGTCGGAAAAGAACGTACCTAAAGTTTTGCTTGTCATACTTGTCACCTTTGGTACCTTAAGCCACGATTAATGTCCACATAATTGCTAGCAAAACTGGTTGTTTCTCAACGAAAAAGAAATTAATCAAACTTACCGTTTTCTAAGATCCGGACGAAGACACCCTGAATTAGTCCTGAAACAAAGAATGAGATAAATTAACCTCAAAATGTATGTACTAAATGCGAAACTTCCTAAACTAGTCTCTCTTTTACTGAAAGCCCTCGTTTATAAGATGAAATTATTCAATTTTTGTTTTTTGGAAATTCAATGAAATTCGTCCCTCTCTTAGATCCCACATTCTTTCGACATTTCTTAAACTTCTATAGGTGTTTGTAAGAATAACGCCTAATCATCATTTTAAAGTGTATGTCCAAGAGTACGGGGATGCACCACTGTTCTTAGCAGAATATAATAGAATAAATCTGTGGGGGCGGATACACGGAAATGAAGTGGCGAAATTTCTGGTGAGGGAATGCTCAAAAAGGAAACTTAGAGCCTGAACCTACAAACCATGAGGACTTAGATAAGGAACTTTCCAAATGGTCAGCATGTTCAACTCTCAAGGATGGCAATGGGACTAAGGAAACCTCCTAGGTTCATTACAGCATCGTCAGATGACAAAATGCGACAATTGCTTGTTGACGGAGTACTGCCGGCATAGAAGGAAATGAAGAGTCAAACCTACTGGTGAAGGAGAGAGGAGAAAAGAAACTTCTAGAGCCTGAATCTACAAACATTTCCAAAAACAACCCCTAACAATCGTTGTATAAGTAAGAATGTTGATTAATTTCAAAAATGTGATTTTAAATTTATTTTTGCGTTGTTCAACGAAGCACTTCCTCCCCCTCCTCTACCCCAGATAAGTTTTTTACAGTTCCTTTATTTCTACCAGTATTTCCGAAAATAAGGTAACGCCTAAACTCAGAATGACAATGAATAATATTAAATCACGATGTTAAATCTCGACAATTCCCGCGGTACAGCACACGTGTAGGTATATTGATGGTTGCCACAGAGGCGAGCTTTCCAAGGTAAGTCCAAATTAAAAAGAAAAAAACGAATCAAATTCATACGTTGCGTGTAAATAGAACAATCGCCAATCAATATGTTTGATAAAAATGGAAGAAAAAAGCCAGCATGAAATTGATAGTCACGGTATAAGTTGATTAAGCTATCATTTCATTTTTTCCCGGGCTTTTGTGGGCGGACAATACTTCACTTCGGCTTACGCCCACAGCTGAAGCAACCGCTGGAGGATAAAGAAGGCCTAAATTTCGGCAAACGCTCTCTGATAGAGACGGCGATAGTAATAATGAGCGCGGGCATGATTTATATATTACAAAAAAAGAACTAATGCAACCGATCGAATTTTAGATTACGTGCACGTGAGGATAAAATTCAATTTATTGATAACTCTTTTTTGCTTGAGGAATAGAGAGGGAAAAGGTAATTATTTTCCTCGTGATTTTTTAATTTCGAAAGCTTGAAATAAGAGTTCATGAAGATGTTCTATACCATTTCAGTTTTCTAAAATTACCAAAATTACGCAAATAATACGGTTAGGAGTCTATTAGATGTTAATGAACTTTAGACGAGTGTTTTTCACGCGTGTAATTTATTTTTCTTATTGCCGTAGACAAAAATTAAAGGCTGGCGGCGTGTTTTGCACAAACAAAATCGTGTTCGTTTTGTTTGTATGCACGTCGATGTTATTTTTATAACTGTACCCACAACAACGTTGGAGACTGCCTACTTCGTTATGGAGGAGACTTTCGACGTGGCGCAGGGAAGCATCGGAGAATTTTAAAATAATGAACATTTAAAAAATCTTTGACATCGTTTTTAATTTTAACTACCGGTTTATCTAGCTCCCATCTTTCTCCGGTTGGCTCGCGGCGTCACTAATAGACATTAAAATACGACTGGATAGGGGATAAACAGTTGGTCCTCTCTTAGATGGCTCGGGCATAAAAAGAATAAAAGAAATGGCTAGCCCCGGGAGGTGTGAGAGTAGAAACCTCTAATACAAGGTCAGCTGGTAATTGTATGACTTCAATCAAAATGCCGCCGCTTTGATGTTCGCCGACAACGAGCGAGCCTCGGAGAATGCCCGTTCTGTTCTTTATAACGCAGGCCTTTACGAAATTAAAAACTTTTAAGAACCGAAGTGTTGTTTTATTACGGTTCCCGATCAAAAAGTCAGGTTGGTGCTTTTAAAAAATTATACACATCTTCGCTTTTTATTCTCTTTTCTTGTTTTTCATCCTCCGTTTTATTAATAACAACCTATTCGCTTCTCATTTCATATTCCGACTGTTTTAAAATCCTCAGTTGCTGTTATTGTACCATAATTATTCCCCGAAGAAATTTAATGCAAATACCACCAAGGAAGAAAAAATACAACGTCTGCACATGGATATTGGATATTATCATTATGCTATTAAATATATACAGCATGGACGTATTGCTTGGAACAAAATCAATAAAATCTGTGAATAATGAAAAAAGAAAAAACCATCGGACACATCAACGTCAATTTTTAAATCCCCAAATTTTTACGTCATTATTGTCTCAGATATGACCTCATCCCCCTTTCTTTTAAATAATGACCCCAATTTTTGATGGCGCCATTTGGAGAAAAACGTTTTTCTGCATACAGAACGATGATTTCTGCGATAAGTTGCATATCAAGATTTTCTGGGAAACAATTTTTTGTGTATTATTCAATTTAACAATCAAATCTCGTATACTCCATCGAATTGGTGCGCTGAATCAATAACAACGTACTTTTCACACAATTCAGCTTGATTTTCCTATCTGATACATTCCAAACGGTGGATTTTAATGGGGAAAATTTTCATTGATAACTTCAACCCTTTCGGAAATATTAACGTTTCTTGTTTTACCACGAAAATTAGCCGATTTTCGAGTATTTCTATCAAAACAAAGGCGCAATAGACAGCTTGATTTTCCTACTCGATGCATTCCAACCAGGGGATTTCGTTGGTGAAAAGACTTAATCGATAACTTCAACCCTTTCGGAGATATTAACGTTTCTGGTTTTACCACTAAGATTTTCCGATTTTCGCCTGTTTCGACGGGAACCAACACACAAAGGACACTTGGAATGTGGTTTTCGATATATTTCGACCAGCAGGTTTCACTGAGATAAGAACTTCGCGGTTAACTTCAAGCTTTTCGAAGATATGAGCGTTTCTTGCCCCATCACGAAATTAGTCGACTTAGATTTTCGTCATTTCCTATTAAATTAGCGGCGTATATGACAATGTCACGCTGCTGTCCAAACCACTTAACTCAAATGAGTTTCTTCCTGAAAGAGTTTCGACGATATCTCGAAGTGTTTTGTGTTTCGGAGAAATCGTAGTGGTAATATTGATTTTTAGCCAGAAAAACGAGTGTTTTCCAATTTTACCCTGGACAGTACACGAATTTATTCCCTGAATTTCCTATAGAACAGAAAGGTAATTGATACGAGAAATGTAGCTTGCTTCCACGTCGAAGTCTAAACAATTCCACGCCGCGCCGCATGAAACTTTGAAATTTACCACTTAGGAAATCAAATGGGGTGTAGTTCAGACGTTCTTGGAAAATTAAGTTTCGCTTCTCTGTCTAATTGAATTCCAGTTAGAAACAAATTTAATGCGAGGGGACAGGGACATTTTAAGGGAATTCGCTTCAAGCTCTTATCGTTGCACGTAAATAAATATCGAAAGCGGTAAATGGATTGCTGCACCCTTCTTTTGATGGTGGTGTTGAGTCACGATTCACCCCAGGGCTGTCAACTTCGTCGGCTGTGTGGGGTCCGAGGTATAAAAATCCACAGTACACACACACGTCTGTGTGTGTCTATTAAAATTTTCGTACAATCATCCAGTGGGTCGAAACGGTAGCCCGAAAATACGATTTATTTTCCGCTAACAGTTATCTCGGAGATCTTTATTTTGGCTTTTCGTAAAATGAATATATTGGCATTCGTTTGTACATACGACGAATGCGCAAATCGATCCGTCGTTTGATGCGTCCGTTGGGTTAATCTTCCAAATTTAGTTCGTGAGAAATGTCAGATGTTATTATTAAAAACGGGATTAGTTTCAGATGGATATAAAAATAATCTGGCGCGTAATTATTATATGCGGCCTTTCTAATAACGCCGCAATTTTAGATATTATTTTATCAATTTATACTG
Source organism: Chrysina gloriosa (assembly GCA_038088585.1). NCBI lineage: Eukaryota > Metazoa > Arthropoda > Insecta > Coleoptera > Scarabaeidae > Chrysina > Chrysina gloriosa. The sequence continues at coordinate 7,182,604 of CM076096.1, forward strand.
GGGGAACCAACCATAATGTTAGAGATACAATTGGGCCCCGTTATGCAAAAATCCAACCAACTCACAGATGAACACTTTGAATTTATTGTACCTGAAGGGTTTATTTAGATAATCAATTCTCAATCTATTTTACACAACATGACATTGAAATTGCAACACCAACAAGGGGTGGGAATTTTTGACCAAACGTTGCAGAAACGTTTACCTATTCAAAGGTGGTAATTTTGTTGCAACGGATCTAGTGATCATGGCATATCTAATACTTTATGCAGTCTTTTCTAGCACTATTGTCACTTGTATTTCTTGAGAGCTTCCAATGTTTGCGCATGATTTGCTAAATTCCTCAGTTTTCTTCCCATAATATCCCACACGTGACGAAAAGTCGTTAGATCTGGGTGGCCATGGCAAGATATTGATATGGGCCTCTTTGAACCAATTTAGAGAAATTCTCGCAATGTGGGAACGGACATTATCCTGCTGAAGATATGGAAGAACATGGGATTCAACCACCTCATCAACCTAACGCTGAGCATCTATGTTGTCTCGGAAAAACACCAACTAAAACCAAGTCCCATATGCTATAGCATATGGAGATATAGGAGATTCGGCATCACTGAAATCTGAATCGTTGGGAAGGAAAGTATGCCCTGATGTTCAAAAATTTATGGTGGCAGTTTCAAGACTGAGGGTTTGGTGTAAAATAGATTTAAGAAGAAGAATTTCTGGTTTGCCCATCGCATGGGTCCTCCCCACAAAAGAAGGTGCTTTATATGCTGGTTTGAATATGTTTCAGTAAGCAGAACCCTACTTCTTTGGAATCGCGACCAGCTCCTTCTTCAACCCACACATAGCAGTCTCCGCGTTCTTCCTTAGGGCTATGAACCCCGGCATTTTAAACCCAAAGCTGGTGTTAGTGGGAATACGAGGTAGGCTCTTCTCCAAATCGATAGTTAAGCATTTGATTTCTTAGCATAGCTTCGCTATCCCTTAAATCTCATAATCTTGTCTACGGAGCTTTTAAGCATCTGCTGCTAACTGTAAATGCTCATTATGCTTCTTCTTCAACTTATACTTTCTCTCGTTATCTATTTGGGCTTTAACCTTCCTATACTCACGCATACGGTCTGTGAGACCGACTTATATAGTATAGTATACGTGTTTCATACTTTGACGTGAGTATAGGAGGGTTAAGGCTGTCGCAGATACTGCACGTATCCTTCATCATTGGCTTCAGCCATAAATTAAATTTTGTGTACAATATTCTCTGGTAAGAAGAAATACTGACAGCGTATATTTTCTTCAGAGCAGTACATTTCATACATTTGCTGGACTGTCGTACCTACAGGAGGAAGTCTAGCTTCTGTTTTATTTGGGCAATAGATCGGCAATCGATATGACACCCAAAAGATTGGAAATATTTATAATTTTAAACAAATATTTTCGCAGTTTCTTAATGAAAATTTGCCGTTGAAAAATATTTCTTTCTCTATTGGGTTGTTTAAAATTGTGGGAGTTGGCAGTTTGTCGGAAAACAAAAAGTCAAAGCGAGCCGGTGTTGATCAAAGTGGCGCTTCGCTTCGCTTTGATATCTGCGGCGCACATGCATGTCGGTCGGGCTTTTACATACAGCTTTGTCGCTTTGGACGCGGCTTTGTCCCGAATAAAATGAAAGACATTTCAGAATTATGAATATTTCCCTAATTTACGGCTAGCTTCCGAGATTAGATGGCCGTTTGTGAAAAAAATGGCTTTCTACTATGAAATAATCATTAGTAAAATCTCTTGATGATATCAATGAGCCTATTGTAAGTGGGTGCCGATGTTTAGGGATGCCAATAAATAGAATTGTCGAAATCCTGAAGTGCCTGGCTTTAAGACGTGGTTGTTATCAGAGGTTCGCCCAGAAGTTGAGATAAGGAATATCATGGGGTAGACATGGGAAACAACTTCAAAGAAAATAAAATAATAGCAAATCAATTTGTTTAGATTTGATGTTGTGCCAAATAATCGAATATTATCAGAAAATAAGAGGCTCAAACACATCATCTATAATATAATTATCAAACGAATTTCAACAATCATCATGTTAAGATTACACTTACCCAATAAACGTTTTCTTAATCTAAATTGACATTCAATATACAACGTCAAATATACGCTTAAAGGCTCAAAAATGCTTGCGCATATCGTTCGCCGATCTAGATTATTGTAAAATAAACCGCGAACGTTACATTTGTTTACATAAGCATTGTTACTTAAAGATTATGCAAATGTAATAGCGGAATGCTATGATAAAAAAATCGTGAATTGTTGATATGGCGCCAGACACGACATAATATTGCAAAAACCGAGCCGACAACGAATCATTGAAAGGTTTATGAAGTTGTTAAAGCCTGGCGAATGTAAATAATAAATACGCTGCTGCTCGTACATGTGTAGTATCACGGTCGAAGTTTTAATATGACTCACGCCATTCAAACAATATGGGTATTTGTAAATTTAAATTGCAGATTGGATCCAGATATTCGTCGCTATGTTTTAGGAATCAAGTAGGAGCAGCTTGAATATAAACAGTAGATAACCGAGGTAAACAATAATGGACTAAGATAAGCTGGAAAGCTTGGAATCGATGGAAAAGCTTTCGAAATCACGAGTTGATTAGCTTGAAATGAGAATTAAGGAATGTAATATGCCAGAGACAAATTACCGGTGGGGAAGAGATAACGAGGCAAAACAGCCAAATGTTGTCGGGAATTAAATTTCGAACCAACAGGCAGATGCTACTTTTCACCAGGGTCCGCCCACTTAGCACGTGGTGTTCAAGAAGAGGAACCAACGCCAAAAGGACTGTTATAATTCCGTTCATAAAGAAAACTGAACTCAAACCCTTGATAAAAAACCCAATTTGAAAACAAGTCGAATGTATGTTGGCCAAAACTACGGTCGCAGATTCTTGAGCACAAACTGTGGCTTATAGCCCAAAATAATATACTGGGTTTAAGTGACGGTAATTAGCAACATCATCTGTCATGGCTCACGGGTATGGTAACTTGCGACTCTGGAAATCACTACCCAGGCAATGCTTCAAATCTCCAACCACAGATTTGCTTAAGGATCACGGTAGTCATGTATAGTTACTCCACTGTTGCTATGGAAGCCATCCCCAATTTAGTTCCTCTACATTTAATTGCGAGGAAAGAGTTGGGGTTTCTAAGCACATACTATGGCAATGTGTAGGTGTGCTCAAGGATAACATATCATCCAGCCTGTCCAAGTGTGGAGTGTCCCTGGCCGAAGACTTATAGCCTGTTCTAAAGTTCTGGGACTTTAGGTCTGAATGATTAAGGGCGAAGTAATTGAGAAGCTCATGTTACCGAGCAACCAACCCGAACATCTACAATTTATCTCGTGAATCTTATCTATAACCAGTGTAAGTTTCTGTTACTTAATTAAATTGGAAAGATTAAACCTCACTCTTCGCTGGGCTAAAGATTTGGGAAAGTACAAACACAAATGTTGGAGTACGTCAAAATTGCTTTTTCCTAAACTATACCCACATGGAACAAACAGAAAGGAATTCATTAAAACTTGCGTTGTATTTATTCTCCTGGCTATTACGTCCAGACAGGGCCGTTTCCCAGCTTTTCATTTTGCAATTCTCAATAAAGCAGGCGAATGGAACAAATATTGACGTATATATACGACGATTTTATCTCTTCTGAATGAACTGGGAATGAATCACATGTTTATCGCAGATATAACAGAAACGTGAGTCTGTAGACCAGTGTAAATATTGATTCCTGTGTACTATTTTTTGTCCTATTGTGAGCGCTACACACGTATTCGTCGTTTTCTATGGGGCCTTATCTGCGCTTTATCTACAAATGGAACCGCGCAAGTAAGAATAACTGGAGCGGAATGTTTGTTGTACAGATAAGGGTTTCCCGAGCAAGAAAATACCGAGTTTTATTTATCTATCCTCCGGCAAAAATACGGAATTCGAAAGGAAAAAAACACGCCATGATGAATGAGTTGTTGTGATTTGATGCACTTATCTGTAAGGTCTTTATAAATAGAAATAGCAACAACGCTCCGCTTCAAAGTATTTATGAATGATATTTGCAATCTTTATGGTCGTAATTAATGTTTATATTACATAAATGTTTATGCATCATAACCATGTTAATGTAAAGGTCTCATCCTGTTTCAACAGTTTCTTAAAAGAAATAAGGTCGAGTAAACTTAGAGTAGCGAATTAATCGATTTTGGAAATGTCCAAAAACTGTTGGTGCAATCCGATCAGTATTGATTTTGCTACTGTAAAGTTTTCTCCACAGTTGAAATTAAAGGTCACTTCCTTAGCAATCGTCCTCAATCCGGACAAATATTAAAGATTTCAACATGAACCAGTGTGAATCCAAAATCACCACAAATTTTCTCCTTGGAGACTCCTCGAGTGAGTTACAATCATCATCTTCCGATGTCTTATTAAAGATACCAACAGATGATGAAGGCTGCCAAGAAATGAGAAACGCTTCCTTAGGAATCGTCCTGAACTTGGATAACTTTTAAAGATTTCAACATGCACTAGCCTGAATCTAAACCACCACAAATTTTCTCGGTGAAGAATCCTCGAATAAGTTACAATCATAATTTTCCGATGTCCTATAAAAGATACCAACAGATGATGAGAGCCGTAAAGAAACGAGAAACGCTTCCTTAGCAATCGTACTGAATTTGGACAAGTATTAAAGATTTCAACATGCACTAGTGTAAATCCAAAACCACCATAAATGTTCTCTTTGGAGACTCCTAGCCAATTATGGAATTACGGATGGTAGAAGACCATTCTAATACTAAGCTTTGGTTTCCAATAGTATGAAGAAAAGTGGTGGTAGTTGAAAAGAACAATTAATTCAGAAGAATGGATAAACCATGGGATATTAAGAAAACCATTTCCATGAAGACTAGACTAGATTTTGGAAATTTCAACCTTTTGAGGAAATCCATGAAAAATAGTGGAAGCACTCGTTCTATGTCAATTACTTTCGATATTCACCAAAATAAATACATCTACTCCTTGCTTTCAACAAAACATCATCCTGCTATTGCAAATCATTGTCCTTGCTTGAGACCGTCGTGCAAATTAGTCCTATTAAAATAACGTGGGTGGTCCGACTTTTAACGTTAATTTAAAATCGTCCAAAAAAGAAAATATCCAAATGCCGAACAACATTCTCATTTTACAAGATACACATCCCCCAAAAAAGGAAGAAAATCAATTATCGAAGCTTAATACGTCTGTTTTTAATTCGATCACGGGCGAATCTCCACTTTTATTTTTATTCGTTTCTTTTCCGTCTTTCTTTTATTATTATTTTTAGAGGGCGACTACCGCCGGCGGCCCCAACGGGCATATAGAGTTTAGCGTAAAATGCGGTAAACACCAAAGGAACCGTGAACCGAAGAGATGGTAGATTTATAAGAAGATCGGTGGAGCTTTTTAAAAGACAGTTCTGTTCTTGGCGGGGCGCAGGGGCCGCAAAGCCAGCCTGTTGATAACTTGTTCCGGAGGGGCGAGAGGCGAAGGCTCTCTAACCAGCGTAAAGATGGGCGCGGTGCGGCCATTTCGTTTATTATTTTTCTTATAATTAACGTACCGAAAAGGAACTTCCTTCTTTAATGCAGGGTTGGTTTCCTCAAATTTTGTGCCCGGAAATGAGATATTAGATTATTTTAGATCTCAAAAAATTAAACAGAAAACATAAACTTAGTAATAATAAATAAATTTATATAGGCACTGAATTGCTTTGTTTTGGTGAGGATGGAACTTTTCTCGAAAACCAATCGAACTGGTTCCATCTCCTCTTACTAGCAAGTTCAGAAACTTAGGCCGCATAAGGCGCAACTGAAGTACTTCAAAGATTCGACCTAGGACTTATCTCCAAAGTCAGTTGAATTGGTTCCAGTCTCCCCCTACCAGCAGGTGCAGAAACTTAGACTGTATACAGCGCAAACCAGAAACTTCAAAGATTCGACCTAATTTAGCCAGAAATCACAGATTTATATAGGCACTGATTTGCTTTTCATTGATGATCAAAAAATGGCCTCGCATTTCCGGCACCAACTGACACTTTCCTTCATGATCTGATCCAAGGAAATCTAATTTTCTTGTGGTTTAGCCCTAATTTTGTTAGAAATCACAGGCTGATTTCCTTATATTCAAGAAGTCAAACTGCAGAAGAGACAGCTAATAACATTCTAAAGTTAAGCCAAATTCAGAAAAACGAAAAAGATAAGAAGTGATTTTGCATAGTTATCTTGGGACCCGCAATCGAGATAACTTGGGTTTTGCTTAGTTACTTCGACTTAAGTTAACTGGGAATTACACTTTTCATTGAGGATCCTAGGTGGCCCTTCAACCTCTAGAAAAGCGGTGAACGGGAGCAACTACCAAATTGGATCACCTAGGGTTAAGTTTGACTCTTAGACTGAATTTGGGCAGAAATATATAAATTTCGATGATCGAAATTGGTTCATACAGTGAAGGGATAACAACAAAGAAACAGAAATAAAAAATACGAAGTAGGGAAATGGGGTTTCTAAAGAGAGATGACAAAATGAAAATGGACCTTAGGGTGGCTTAACCCCTAGAGGGGTGTCCTGTCAATAATAATAATAATTGATTATTATTATTAAATAAGTGCATCAGCAGCTCGTAAAGACGCCTCGATACAGTGGTAAGGAAGATGGAAGTTATACCCACGATCGCCCATAGTCCAGTGGCGCACTTACTGGGAACTTACTACGAACTCGCAGGCAGCTTACAAATTCTTCCATCAGCTTATGTGTATAATTAAAGAATTCAAGTAAGCAATGTCAAATTGAGTGGTCAGGGTGCTATTAGGTCAGAGATTCTTGTCGAATATTTTTGGCGCATAGGATTTATGGCTGAATACTTAACCTCTCAATAACGGCCAATCGCGCTGAATACAAAAGACTTTCGGAAAATTGTCGGTTAAACAGACGTTCTACTGTACTTGAATGATCACATGCGCATTGGTGCAACCGACAAAATGCCTTTGTCTTATGTGCGGTTTACACGTCGGTAAATACTTAATACTTATTGGGTAAATGTTTTTCGAACGAACAAATTTACCTAGTACGGTCCAGTACCGTAAACCTTGTGAAGTTGCCGCCTATAGGAAAGCATGTTCGTCGTGCCTATCTCTAAGCAGTTCTCCGTTGCACCTGGTTGTATGTTCGGCTCGGGAGATGCGATCACATCGGAGTAAAGCCGATTCTGAATCCGAATTCGACGTCTGAGTTCAAGACATGCGGTTGACCTGAGTAGATGGCCTATCCCGGTTAGAAATTCAACTCTCGCCGTGGCTACGAGTTCCCATTATCTGTCAATCCTAAGTGCCTTTAAGTACTAAGACTTAGCCGATTTGGTCAAAACGATGCTGAAAATTCGGGAGCTTTGACACACCATTAGCCGATCGAAGGTTCTTACTTTCTCGATAAATTCGCGAATTTCGCCAATTCCGGTTCATTTGAGTGTTCTGTTTCGTGTGATGTTCTGTGTTGTATCTGGTGTTTTTTGCGAAATGTGCACATGGTCGCGAAAAGTCGATTAGATGTAGTTTATTTCTAACACATACAGTTTTTCCTGTGTCGAAATGGCAAATAATTTCGTTAAATGGTGGAAGACGAAGTTCCTCAACGGTTACAGGCAATTTTCGGGTAAGCCCCATGTGGTAACTTACTTCAGAGATCATCTAAGTTCAGGTTTAATTTTTTTTTTTGGCAAGTTCCTTATTTCCAAGGTATAAATCACCGCTCTTTATTATTGTAGAAGATTTACAGCTTGTTAAAAGAATTATAACCTAAGCGGTTAAACAAAAAGATTTATCGTAGGTGCGGAATTATTTGCAAATACTGATTTATTAAGCTCTTCGGCTAATGCGAACGTTAAGTTATAAACTTGCAAGGATAATATAAATTGTTTTTCTAGGTTAGTATAATTGATATTTGGGCTCTTCCTAAAGAACCCACTAGTAAACACAAACGTAATTTATGGCCCCCGCCGAAGATATTTTTTCCTATTTTACCGCCAACCGTGTTTAGTCTGAAAATAAAAGAGAATTAAACAAAATTTGGCCCTCTAAATTTATTATCTGACGTTTTATTTTATTGAGCTTCAAAAGATGATGACTCCTTTGTATATTTTTTCTATTTGGGAAATATCGTTTATATTTAAGCTTTCAGTTAATAAAAAAACGTTTATTTCTTTTTTCCATTTTTCTCCTAACAGGCGCTGAATAAAATAAGGTTATGTTAGCACGTAGCCTGCTTTTCAACACTCTGATTTTATTCTTCAAAAGCATATGTAGATAAAAGAGGTTACACAATCTATTTACAAATGGATATTTAAAGAATATTGTTTTCCTTTCTAGGCTTCTGTCATAATAGATTTTATTGTCCTCATTATCATCTCTTGATGTTTTTGTAGAATCGCTTACAACATGCCATCAACATTTTAACATATCTTAATTATCCTTTTCCCGGAAAAGTCGATTCCAGAAGCCGGCTAACATGACGATAAAACGATTTGGTTTCTTCCAGAGAAATACTTGTAAATATTATATAAAAATTATATAATAATTCTAAAAAGAAAGGAAAAATCATCCAGGCTATCTTTACGAAACAAACTGCAGGGATTCTGAGAAATAAGTTTAATTCAATATACGAGTTAACATCGTAAAGAAAATTTGAAGAATTCCTACGGGAGTAATTCTTAGAGAACCGGCGAAAAAGTCTTGTTTTTCGTATACCAATTTTGAGAAATGGAATCAAATCTAATGAAGCAAAATTTTGGACAAGATTCTCAGAAACAAATTCAAAGAGGGATGGTACATATTACAACAACATAACATTTTTATCGGTTATATTTCTACCACGTATATTTAATGTTGTAAGGAACCTCCGTCGGATCCGGTAGTCAAGTCGAGGAAGTTGCAGTGGCAGGGGTACATAGAAAGAATGGAGGAAGACCGAACAGTGAAGAAAATTCCGTGGAGGGTCCCAGAAAATGAAAGACAAAGAGGAAGGCCAAGAAGACGATGGAGAGAAGCGGTTCAAGCTAATTCATAGAAAAACCATTACAGGGCAAACACATGTTTATAAATGAAGCAAAATTTCGGATCAGATGACGAACTAAAATTTGAAAGAACGCTGGTAGCAATTTAAAAACATCTAACTTTCACTGAATATACTTCGATCGAATGTATTGAGAAAAATGATACTGAGAAACGGCTTCTGTTTTTACCCAAAAGTTTTCAAGAAAAACACCCATCAAAATAAGAAATTATAAGATATAATTTTAATTCAACCTGTCAACAAAATTTGTAGAATTCTTACGGGAATAATTCTTTATAAAACCGGGGAAAAGTCTTCTGGGCTTCTAAGAAATATACTATTGAAAAAAGTAAAATTTTGGACGAGATGCCCAGAAATAAATTCCAAGAAAGACAGTAAGCACTTTTAAGAACATCCAAACTTAATTGATAATACTTTACGAAATTAATTCGTATTCGCAGCATAGTTGAAGCATAGTTTCGGATTTAAAAAATCGAAGAAAAATGGTGGGAATTCTAAGAACACCTACCTTTGATTGCTTATATTTCCACCAAAGAAATTCTTTGCGTAAGAAATTCCTCTTACTGACGTAAATGGAACTGAAGTTTGAGTAATACCAGAAATAAATGATGCTAGAAATTCTAAGAATTTCCTTGGAAAATCGTTATGATTTTTACAAGGAATTCAGATTTTTTCCCGCGTAAAACTTGTATAAAATTATCGAGAAAATTCGAGTAAAAAGGTTCTATTTCAAAGAGAATTGGATATTTCTGAAGCTAAGTATTGCTTTCGTACATGTTCTTAACATTCCTGACATTTAAAACATACTTTCACTAATTATCTTCATGTACAAACTAGACATACGGTTACTTCTTTAAATTGTATGCTAAAAACTATAGAAAAGGTCACTTCTTTCGATCGAGAATATCAAAATAAGCGATTCTTTCACCGTACAAGCTGAAGAGAAGTCTGAAAAGGAATCTTCTGGAATAATTCCACACATCCTGTACCTTCAGAGAATATAACAAAATAAATGTGTTAGTGAAGTTTTTGTGGTCGGTTTAAAAAAGTACAAAGGCGGCAGTGCGACGAGCGAGACGGAACGTTGTGAAGAGTGTATTCTTAGAAATTGAGGTGCGTGTTGTGTTTCGGCTGACAGGCTGTGACCTAAGAGATGTGTAAAGCCGACAAGACATTTCTACATCAATCGCAAACTAGTAAAGATTTCGGGTCCATTTATTCCTCTCAAAGTCCGCCACATGTGCGCCTCGCTTGTATCTATATTTTGCAATTAAACGACTATTTTCGAACGTTCGTAAACTAATTGAAACGAGCTATGTATGTACAGCCAGTACGGAAATTTGTCACGTATGTGGAATTTTTTACCAAATCCAAAAATTGGTTACCAAGTTATTTGCAAATTTCAGGGACGATTGAAAATTACCGTATTTTTTTGCCTAATCGAGATGAAACTGTTGATTTAGTAAATCCGTTCGTGAAAATAAAGCTGGACTTATTATAGTTAATTAGCGAAATACGAGCTGTTTTCAATCCTGTTTTAAAGTTGGAGTTCATACAAATTAGTGCGAAGATGGTTGAGCTTAGTCATCTTGAAAAATCTGAGCTCGTTCAATAAAATGTTTTTCATATATTTATGCTTTTTTGGTCAGTAACTGGAGTGAGTTTAAAGCGATTTGCATAAGAGATAAGATCATTATGCATTTGATGATAACGCTTGGCCTCAAACTGTTGCTCGAAAGAGTGTTTGAATGCCCAAAAAGACATAGTTTGAACCTAGCACTCGTTCATTTATTTTTGTTTCCACGTGTAAAGGATGAATTACGGAATTTACTTTTTACACCGGCCGAAAAGGGGTGGACCTTCAAAAACTTTCGCTATTTTTGGGCAACATTAGTGCTTTTGTGGAGTAAATTTTTACCCTATTACAATTTTTTGGTATCTTGAAAAATAACAGATAGTTAAAACAGTTTTTTGTTTAATTAAACAAACGGCCCTCGTATGTTGGCGTTTATTTGTTATTAACACTTTCTAATGCTCGTTTTGCTAGATACTCTTTCGGTTTGTGGGAGGTTGGTTCTACTTTGGAGCTGTTGCAAATAGTCCCGGATTTCAGAACAATAATGCAACAATAATTTAAAGTATTAGGGGATTCAAGCAAATACCAAGGGTTAACTCGTACCTACTTTTAATTTGGGAGTAGTCGCAATATTTGTTCAAATGTAGAATCTATGTTTAGTTTTTATTGAAATCTAATAAAAGATCGACTCCAACACATATTTTGAACGTAAAGATCTTATTTATAGAGCGAAGAACATCAAAGAGAGCGCGGTGTAAATACGCTAATACATATATTTTATTTATTTCGAGACTAAAAACAAAGTATTTGGATCTAGAACATGAACACATTTAGGTACACACATCTATGTATGTACGTACACCAGCACATATGTAAATACATAGATGACGTAGACTTTACTAATGTTTTCTCTAACGAGCCGTCTAAAGCAACCTACGTTACTGGTTCAAGAGTTCGGCGTTCTATCGAAGCCTGGAGTCAAAATGTATTAAAAATACGAATGCACATAACTGACGACAACGTATGGCGCCAGCACCTTGTAAAACGTATTCCAAGATCATGTACAATTCGAACTATGCATCACGTAGGTTATTAGCATCTCTCTTGAATTTATTAGCTTGTGTGTACGATTCTTTAGGGAAACGATGCCAGACCACCGATGAATTCCTAATAACAAAAGAGAAAGAACGCATTGTTCTCGCTCCTTCGGCTTCCTCTAATGTACAGGATTGGATTTCTAGAAAATGGCGGTATTTAGACCCACGAGTGTTAATTTAGGAATTCACAGATTAATAATTATTGTTGTACGAATTTCTTCCCGACAAAACGAGAGGAGAAATTGATGGAATATGACGGCCCTAGCAATAAATTTCTTTCTGGCCTAGCTGAATTAAATTGCGTTTATCTATGAGTTGTATCGTTGGTATGAAACAAGATATTTATGATGAGAGCTTTTCAATCAATTTGTAATTCTGAGCGAGCTAGGTTTAATTGAACTTGCCTCGTACGTTTTTAGATCCGACGAACGGTTTCGTGAGAGAAATCTCGTTCCTCTACATTTATTTGTGGCAAGAGATCTGGCACTAAACACCCTGAAAATAACGCAGTCAATTGAACTTAAAACAGGTGATGTCAGTGGGCTTCTCAAGATACTCAGCACAACATGTTTGGATCTTATGGGCATGTCCAGAGACAACATGCTTAAGACGTGCGACTTCAGCATAACATTTGAAATGGTAACTCATAACTCATTACCTTCGACCAGCTTATTGACGATTCGGAAGCCAACACGCAGTGGAGTAGGAATATTTGCGTCTGGATTTTGGCCACATACATCACAATCTATGAGTATCTCTCCAACCATCCTTCAAGCGGGCAGCCATGCAATAAACATCTACGCCCAAGAATATATCCGAAGAGGATGCTGAAAAGCAATGACTTGCATTTCTACAGCCAACCAGGCAGTACCAGATGCTCTGAAATCGATTATATCTGAATAGGAAGAATGGGAAAGAGGAAAGACCATCGTTTTCCAGGCCAGGGGAAGGTAGACAGTTCTTCGTCTTTTTCACCGAAAGAGCTATGAGATTCTTCGAGCTACAGAAAGAAGATCTAAAACGAGTCATAGATCTTCCTGTCACTGTCACTTTAAATACTGTACAAAGAAGCGTGTGCTTGTTGAAAATTATATAATTTAAGTTTTGAGGCCAAGGACATCTTCAACACCCCCTTTAAGACTAGAATACTTCGAAGAAGAAAGTCAAACTGAGAGTAAATCGTGAGTTTTGATTGATCTAGCCAACTCGGTGGCGTGGGTAAATGGATTCTGTTCCAATTTGCGATTAATCTGTTGGGTTTCATCGCTAAAAATTTATTTTCTCACCAAACAGTTTGATTAATGACTCTTGGCTTAAATGTATTTATCAAAAATGAACAAAGAAGAAATCAGGATACAAGGCAACGTTCCGGAGCTTTTGTCGCGGTAACAAAAATAAATGTCGCTTTGAAGTTAGTAAGGTTGTTAACACAATTTATTTCGAGAATAGATGGAGAGAGAGATGTTGTGAAATTGAAAAAGCAACGCATTGGAGAGGATAAATTTTTCATAAATATGAAAATTGAAATATCCGGTGTTAATGTAAAGGATACCTCTTACCTGTCAGTAAATTTCCTTACATTATTAATACGCCGGCAATTATAAAATGTAGTTTTTATGCATATAAACAAGCGTTCATTGATAGAATAAATTGGCCACTTTCCAAAATATCTAAGAGACCCGTGTAAAAAACACAGGCCAATGTTCAAAGGGAACATGTCTGAACACAAAAATAATATTTACGTAAAAATAAGCTTTTTGCGCCGGTCCTTTTTCTTTTAAATTAGCCGCAACTGTTTGTGATAAAAATAATTCGGATCCGAAAGAGGGCGGGATCAAAGCTAAAGGCAGGTATTTGAAGGTGGTTGTTGGATAACGTAATGTAAATAATGTTTAGGATTCCAAAGGAGAGACATAAATCCTAAGGATAACAAGCGAAACAAAAGCTTTTTTAGCTTTGCCGATACGACTTTGTTTTAAATGAAATTACTACCATAGTTCTTCAGAAAATATGGATTTTGGCAAGCACTTCAATCGATACCAAAGTATTTTTCTAAACAATATAAAGAAATTGTTTTATACAGCTATAATTTCAGTTTCAGCCGGCTCATATTTTAGAAATTGGTCATCCATTGATATCTAACGTTTAAACACGTTTCATCAAAATTTTATCGCTTTGCTAAAAGTGTTTGTCATAATCGTTAAATTTTATTCACTTGGGAGATTTTTTCTCATATAATATACACCTGCGATGACTGCCAAAAGAAATTGTCTTGCTTAAGCTTCAGTTTCTCTTTCTTCTTTTTTTACATTAGTTCTATCAGACAATTATTAATCAAATTAAATCTGGATGACTCCTCCATATAACGACCTAATTAAATTAGATACCTTAGTAGGTAGCTGCCAATTAACTGAGCAAAAGTTTACAAAGTAAGTACAATTTGCATATGCCAATAATTGGCGAGGAGAATTAAGCTTCGTCAATCTCAAACCGCAACCGCAGACTAATTACATTTGTCCCTATTGGGAAGCGTCAGAGTGGTATGGTCAGACAAATTGCAATCAACACCAACAGCAATCAAGCAATTGTAATTCGATAATTCCTGACCGTCCTGACGAGTCCCGGCTAAACTAATTAATCTGCGGTTGTGGTCAGCGATCGATAAAGCGGAATTTCCCTACTGGATTATTGGCGTATGCAAATCGTGGTTACTTAGTAAGGTTTAGACAGTACCTTCGTTACTATGTATCTGCTTTAATTAGCTTGTTATATGGAGAGTCATCCACATATTTATTTTATTAAGATTTTGTCTCTCGAAAAATAGTTCACTACCTCACTATACAATTACTTTAATGTTTTCACCAACGGTGATCAAAGCCCCATTAGATTATGAAAACGGAGGACAGTCAATCTACTAATTGATAGGCAAGCTTCGTACGGAAGCCTTGTGATTAATTAAGTTTCATTATAAGTCACCCAAGGTGAAAGCAAAGTCCATAATGATCACGATAAATGAATACGTTGTAAAGATTTAATTAATTTGTGCAAAAAGGTTGATGATTTATCAGTAAACAATCAAAAACCTGAAAATGTGAAACGATCCATCTGGAAGAAGACACTTTGTCAGTCTTAAACATTTTTGACTTCGATGAGGGAGTAATAAATTTTCGAAAATGATGACTAGGTGGATATCGAAATACCTGTTTGCAATTGCTTTTGTGTCATTATTAGAGTTGCTCACAAGCACCAAGGAGCAATGGCGGAGTTCGCTACAACCTTCAGTATAACTGCGAGTCTCAATGAGATCTGGTGTATATACATGTGCGCTGCCGTAAAGACTATTTCGCAATTCCAGATTTGTTTTAAAAATGTTGCCTGCGTCACGAAAATGACCAATGTTTTTTATTTTATGTGTAAACTTTTATGTGCCCGCCACTGGCTATTGGGGCACTTACAATGTTTTTAGTTCGTTTACATACTTTACATCTTCTTAAATATAACCTCATTCAAGTAACAAAGTTGGTATACACTGTTTGGTCTGAGAATTATCTTTTTCAAAATGGGCCCCCTCGAATACGATCGGCAGAATAATTAATAATAATTTTCTAATTAATATTTTTATCGCATCCAATGTGCATCATTTAAATATAATTAATCTTAGATTTATTTTAATTGTGTCTGAAATTCAAATTAAGCTTAATCTGGCGTCTCAGCATTGATAAACTGGATTAAATCTTTTGAGACGAGTAAATACTTATTAATTGAATTCGCCTGGAAATTAATTAAGATTTCGAAATGTGTCGTTTACATTGATTGCAAAGCCAGGTAAAATTCGTTTTGAGTTGAAAGAAAGCAATCAAGGTGAAATTGATTTTAAAACTAAGCTAAAATTATGTATACACGATGCGGTTTAAAGATAGAAACGTTTTCGGTCGTATTTTTAGAATGCATTTCGAAATTTACGGCCTCCTGAGATTTTATTTTACAACCGACATAAGGGCTGTGCGGTAAATAAACCATCAAAACATATGATATACTTGTCGGAACTATGTAAATGTAATATTTTTCCTTTCATCTGTCTATTCGTAGAAACTCTAAACGGCGACGAGAGGAGGGTAGGTAGGCATTGATCGACCGGGAGGGTGGCATATGCCCATTTTCTCGGTAATAGTAAATGGGAAATTGTCAAATAAAAGGTTTCGAAGCCGTAAATTCCTTGTTAAAAATTGCACCGGGTGTCCAAGGTATGCACAAAAGAAGCAACGCCCAGATGTTGCCCTTATAATACTTGGAAAGAAAGCAAAAACGATTCCCGACTCGACTTTGCTAATGTCGGTGTCCCCGTTTTTATCATTTCAAATTGATAATTGTGACGCGACTGTTATTACCAAATATGTGACTTTATTTATGAAGGAAGTGTTTTAGATTATGTATATGCGATAACGCGAAATACATAAGTGTTATAAATGTGGCGGTATGTTTTCCTTTTAAGATTAAATCTGCAATACACGGCTCAAAACCTTAGGAAAAGCAGTTGGATCTAAAAATAATCCCACCTTTAGTTTATTGTATAGTTATCTCCAATTCTTTAATTAGAAAAAGAAATCAACGTCAAATCACGTCAAACTGATTCTTTTAGAATGATTCAACCGGCTTTAAAAATTAATTCAAAACAATCATCACCAGACCACGTAGGTTTTCGGACTGCGCATATATAAAAATCTACGTAATTTCGGGTATTTACTACAGATAGTAATCTTTGTAAATTAGAGCTAGTTAGTTAACTTGAGCGTACCCATATCCGCTGATGCACTCATTTATTGGACAAAGTTGTTTACTTTTGTCGAGAAAAATGTATTATGTTTCCGTGGCTGGGTTCTTTTTAATTTGCACTATGTATGATTATTTTACATCTAAAAATCAATGAGTACCAATTTCTTGTTTTACACCATCCAAAGCCGCGTTCAAAAAAGATTCCAAAACCAACCAAGGCACGTGGTCACAAATTCGCAAAGCATTGGAATTGGTGGCTTCCCAATTTCTGACCACACGTGCCTTGGTTTGCGTTGGAACCTCGGTCTGCACGCGGCTGAAATCCCACCCAAATTGTTTTGAAATTTCTGGAAAATATCGAGCTATAGGTTGACGGATATTTACATTTATTTTCTAAATCATGTGGAATCACTAGAAAATCTAGAAAATGATGAGGACTAACTTCGAATTTTAGATCGTCTAAAATCCCTTCTCAGTTGACTATAATCTCGAGGAAAATGGTCAAACTATAAGTTCAGGAATTTCTAGATTAGAATCATGGAAGATCATTAGCAGACCTTGCGAAGACCAAGGAAGCAAATGCCCGCAAATCATAGGCGGTCGGAGTGATGCTTACTTGAACGCTATTTCTGCGTGCGTTGCAGATGATTCTACTGTCCGTTGTGAAGGGTAACGCTACTGATAATACAAGATGAGGATTTGGATTTTTACAAAAACAACAAAGTCGATAAAATATTCTATTCCTAGCACTTGGGCGAAAGTGACATTAGCTATTATATTCCTTAAATTTAGGGAATAATGAGAGACAATTTAGCACCTTGGCTCATTAACACTTAATTTAAATCAATCTGAAGCTATTATAGCGTTTATAAATATAGTTTCTAAATTATAATCGTGCAAAATCATCGGTAATTCCATTCTTCAAATTCAGATGACAATAAGGACGAAGCAGTTGGTATTTCAGACCGTCCAAAATCCATTTCCAAATGAATTGAAAGTTCTTGAAAGTGGATCGAGCCAAAAATTTACTGATTTTTAAACTTAATTTTTAAATTGTATGAAAATGACCAAAAATCTCGTATTCAATGTAGAAACGAACGAGAACCAAATCGATCTTTTTAGGTCGGGTAAAATACGTTCAAAATCAATTGGAAATTTCTGGAGAAAGATTGACAGAAAATTTTACCAATTTCTAAACGTGGTAGAAAATGACCAAAAATCGTGCTGATTTAATAAAAGAATGTACGAGAACCAATTTGGTACTTTAAATCGTTCAAAATGCCGTTCAAATTTATTGAAAGTTCCTGAAAAAGTAAATGGAAACGAGTTGAGCGAAAAATTTACCGATTTCTAATCCAGTTTGGTATTCCATTCCCATCAGAATTTCTTCCAATTTAACAGGAAATTCGTGGAAGATCGAACTAAAATTTTAGTAATTTCTAATGCTAGTTTCTAAATTACAATACTAGAAAGTCGTGATAAAAGGTATGCATTCAATTTCAAAACAGATGAGAGCTATTTTGGGATTTAAGATCGTCTTAAGTCCCTTCTAAATTAATTTGAAACTTTTGTAACAAGATCGGGGCTATAAATTTAACAAATTTTAGTTTCTAATATTCAATCATTGAAAATCATCAACAAGTCAATTTTTAAATTTTGAAAGTAATAATAACCAATTTGTTCGTTTAGAAACTCTTCCAAATTAATTCCTGCTTTCAACCAAAGGACTTAAGTATAAGTTAGCGGATTTTCCACTTTGGTACCTAATTTCTAATCATGAAGAGTCATCAGAAGCCTTATTCCTTAAATTTGAAAAATGATTAGAACTTATACATTCAGATCTTCGAAAACCTTTTCCAAATTAATTCCAAGCCTCAACAAAAGCGTTGAGCTTTAAGTTTTGGATATTCTTAATTATAACAATGATGAGAAACCATATTTCTTCAATCGAAGAATATAATGAGCACCAAATTACTATTTTAGATAGTTGAAAATGCCTTTCCAAATTACATATTTGGAAGTTAGTGTAAACGATTGTGCTATAACCATACAGATTTCTAAACTTAGTTTGTAAATTACTATCATGGAGAGTCGTCGTAAATCCTATTTTGTTTTTTAAACTTAAAAGTTGGGGAATCAACTTGGTATTTTACATTGTCCAAAATACTCGAGCTCTAAATTTGCAGTGAGATGCTTGTTAAGTTACTAAAATGATTATCTAATCTAAACATATCTGCGCATCTTCAATGATCTCTTCTAAAATGTGCATCTTTTCAGCTGAAACAAACTATGGTAAAATTTCCGATACAGAAGAACTATTGGGAGGAAATGGATTCCATGAGAGCGACTCAGACGATCGTCTGAGGGCCGCCTGCACTACACCTCCGATAGAAACAAACAGTCCTGACCACTCGCAAAGACCGCCTTCGAATACATCGAACGCCCAACAGCAGCATCTAAACTTAGAAGAGTTTTCTTGCGACGTCTCCGT
This sequence comes from Chrysina gloriosa, assembly GCA_038088585.1. Taxonomy (NCBI): domain Eukaryota; kingdom Metazoa; phylum Arthropoda; class Insecta; order Coleoptera; family Scarabaeidae; genus Chrysina; species Chrysina gloriosa. The sequence continues at coordinate 7,201,703 of CM076096.1, forward strand.
CGAAGGCGGGGTGGACAGGAAAGGCCAAGAAAGGCAAGAATTTTCATTCACTTTATACGACTTCGATGGATATGGCAAGATAACCAAAGATGTGAGTTAATTCGTTAGTGTGATATGAATGTGAAGTCGTAGTAGATGATTAATTTGATTAACGAATTAGCAAAACAGATTTGTGTCATCTCTTGAATATATGTATGTTAGAAAGAATGATTGTATCGATCTTGGGATCGTATTTTTATACTCTCTTTAGTTAATGAAATCGATGTTGAGACCTTGAAGAAGAGATCTTTAGATATTGGTATTTTTTAGCCACCCAAAACCAGACGGAGAATTTCCAAAAGTTCATGTTTTAGTATTTCATGAATTAAATTTAAGGAAGTTTGGCCATTCAAACGCGACCTAGAAGGCACTCAGAATCATTTCAAAGTACTAAAATTAGTTTTTCTATTCTATTTGATAAGAATACGATCGAATACCACGGAGATAATGAGGACCTGTTATGTAATGAAGAGATAAAAATAAGGAAATATCAAATTATAATGTTATTTATCAGCATCATATATTGTTCAAAATTTGGAACTTAATTCCATATTTTATCGTCAAACGAAATAATCTTAATACAAGAATTTTATCACTTTTAATGGTGAGTACTTGTTTTATAGCCGAGGTGTATAAACAAGTCAATAACAAGACTCCGAAATGACGTTTTGAAATATCAAAATATTTTGGGTGATTTTCCTACCTTTTTAACTGTAATGTTTTGATAGCCTGTACTTACCGAAGTGATTCGTCCAAATATTATTGTTAATCATTTTGTTTATTACTTATTACAGATTATGTGTATGATTATTACAATATTTCATCGAGCAATTATTAGGATAATTCTCGGCAATTTACGTTCTTGAGTAGTCGTAATAGTTTTTCTAATTCTTATGCAATATTTTGATAGAGTTCATTTTTCGGGTCAACGTGGGCAAGGTTAGACATCCGCCTTATCTTTTAAGCGTATGATTAATACATTTTTTGGGATACTCTTTAAAATGTTTACTTAAAGCATATGCAATTCATTCGGGAAAAATGGCTAAGATTTTACTCTATAAATCCATCTAACCAAACCCTGATTTTAGATAATAACCCCAGTTTTCTTCTTATTTACAGGATATTGCCAGTTTAGTTACAACAATCTACGAAGCACTAGGTTCGTCAGTGAAAGTACCTCATTATGGCAGTAAAACGATCAGAGTCAAACTGACAGTATCACCCGATCAAAGAAAACACGTCAGCGCGACGGTGATAAACGACAAAGAAAAGCAAGAAGAAAAATCGGAATCGGCAACCAGACTGAAACGAGACCTAAACGTCACCATAAGGCACGGAAATAAACATTGCCGAAAACCGCACAAAAGGAAAGAATCCAGGAACCATCACTGTTGCGAATCTGCAGAAGTTGACCAAGAAGATTGCTTGAACGTTTCCGACGATTCCTCCGACGTTTCGAGCAACCTTTCTGGAGACGTAACTAGCGAAGAAGATGGCGAATGTTCCGATCATTATATTTGTAGTAAGATGCGCCAGAAGAAGTACCATAAAAAGTTGAACAGGTACACTCATAAAGAAAATATCAATCAACAAGAAGGTTGCTCGAAAAACGAGAAAGGACAAAAGAGATCGAGTTCGTTACAGAGACAGGAATTGTTGGAGATCATTCAGGCGAACATGGACAAAAATAATCTCGGCCTACAAAGTGCTAGGTATGTTTATTTAAATTTGTTATTCAATTATCCATTCATGAGCGCAGAATAGTTTAATCGCCGCTCTTTGTGCTGTTATTTATTCTGATAGCTCCTTATGGAATACGCAAGTGTTGCAAGTAGGAAAAGAATCGTACCACCAACATCCTGTAATTCAATCCGGACGATTGCGATAAGAAACCTTAATTCCCGTGAGAAACTTAACGGTATCTAAAGATGTTATGTAGAGCGTAGTTAAAGTAATAATTTAAACATTTTAGGTTTACAGCTGGGGTAGTATAGGGGATTTATTATTTAATTGGTGGTTTTTTAATAATCACCTTAGCACATTGGCCTATTTTGTTCACATTATTTCGGTTACTCCCAATTCTAATTTTGATAATTTGATTAAAAAATTAGGCTAGAGTAAGCCTTCAAAACTTTTTCAAATTATACTAGTAAATTTCCTGACAAGTCAATAAAAGTTTGATTTTTAACAACGAGATCCGACAATCTAAGTATCCGAAGGAAGGTAGTCTAAGGTAGGTGGTGAGCTTGTGCCTAAACCCTCGAGGATGAAGGTTGAGAAACTTAGCCAGAGGGAGGAACAGCCTCCAGAAATCTGTGCCAATGTGGGGAATATCCTTCCCCAAACACCTGTCTTTACTAAAGGAATTCACGGCTTTAAAGGAAGACAAGAAGAAGAATAACAATGTTAGGGTACTCTAACATTGTTGTATGATTAAGTCCGAACAGTCTAGCCAAAGGGAGGAACACAGCTCAGAAAAACTGAAAATGAACACTGTGCCCCTCCCTCAAAAACGTTTAGAGCCCTTAGGTTTAAAATTTGGGCGCACATCTGTCCAATGACCCAATACAATCCACGGATCGTTCTGCCTTCGACATTTTTGTCACCAAACAATTTTTCCAATTGCAGTTATTCGACTTCTATTATTTTAGAAAATTTTGTCTAATTTCCACTCACGAACTTTCATTATCTAATTTTTACTCCTGTTTTATTACTTTCAGAAAACAAACGAATAGCCACATAAATATAGATACAAAATCGACGCCCCGCAGCGAATTAAAACAACACCAAAGGCGACAAAGGTCAACCAACTTGCCTACATTGCAATATTTAGCGAACATCATGGATCCAACCCATTTTTACGTTGATCTAGCCTCATTCCAAAACGCCACGCAATTGCCGAATACGAATTGTCAATATAATAAACTGATAGACGCGGTGATGTGCGTCTCTAGCAAAAACTCCGGTAAAAGAAATACAGGGTGTCGAAAACACAAGATCAAAACGCACGACTACACGAGTATACCACCTCTTCGTTGTAATATCTTGACGGATTCGGTGCAAAATGAGAAAACGCCGAAAAAGTCCAAAACTATCGAAGTGGAACAGACGAAGCAGTTTCGAAAGAACGTCAAGAGGATTCCCCAAATTGTTTTGGGCAACACGTCCTCGCCGCATTATTTGAGGCATAGGAATAGGCAAGAGGACCAGGCGAGGGCTATGGCGCAAGTGGTCAGATGGTTGGAACAGGAATTTTCTTCCAATTTCTACACGAATGATCAGAATCACAAAACTGAATACAGATCGAATTCGTACGAGAAACAAGCGAATAATGCCGCCCCCAGCCCGACGTCTAGCGTTGAAAGGCACGAACATCACCATGTGCACGAACACATCCACCATCACTACCACCATTATCAGGAAGCGCCGATTGTTGTATAGCTTTCGCTTAGAGAAAGAGATGCTGATAATACTCGTCTTGCCATTTTTGGGACCATATAGGGTTAAAGAGAAATTTGGGTTTTCCTAATACAATAACCGTAACAAGTGAAAGATTCGCATAATAACTATAACTTGATCGTTGTGAAACCTTGCTGACAATAAATTATTGTTGATTCATATTTTGTATAGACAGCTTTTAATGGTATTAATAACTATTGTTCCTAAAGTTAGATAATTTATATTACATATATATAGATGCTATAATTCTATAAATATATATATATATATATATATATAAACCCCTGGCTAGTAAAAACCCCTTTTTAATAACTGCGTATCAAGTATTTCTTGTAATAAGTAAAGCAAAAAAGCATTTAGTCATAGATGATGCTCGGGCATAGGAAGTTTTTCGTTTCTTGGGATGGGGTTTACATCAAATTTTTACTTGGGTATGTCAAATTTTAAATATACGGAGAATTTGGTGATTGCCCCAAAAGTAGTAGTAGTAATGGTGATAGATCAGGTAAGCAGTTTTCTTTACCTTCCTCTCCCAGAAGTTAGATTTCTTTGAACAATTCAAGTTTTCAGGTGGTCCAAAGATGAATTTACAAAATAGATCGAAATTTTTTTGGATAGTTGGGACTAACTTTTACGAAGATTATTTGTCCTTGCCTATGTACATTTCGGAGATTTTTTTTTTGGAAAATAAACACAATTCTAAATTTTTAGAATCATGCGCAATTTTTATAGAATCCAATTTGTTTTACACTTTCCTTCCTTGGTTTTGATTTTTCGGTATTATGATAGTACGGCGGCCAAATAGCCGAAACCAAACTGTCTCCTTATATATGTATGGATTTCGCCATATTAGTACGAATTTACATGCACAATTTCATTGCTTTCTGCTAAATCTCCAATCGCGCAGGTTAAAATTTTGATAAAATGGTTCTTATCCTTATCACCCCGATTTTTGGGGGGACTCCAACTATTTATTTCGACCTACTACTAAGTGGTCATTCTCAGGAGAGAAAATAAGGGGGAAACTGTGTTATGCCTGGAGCTCGAATTTCCAAATTCTGTTTAACAAAAAAAAATAAGTCGATGAAGATCCTATTGTCTTCCTCGACTCCATAATCTCAAAATGACGAGTTACTATTTCTTGTTTGTGCCCAAGTAAGAAAATTTTGCGAACCCCAAAATCGATGTCAGCCTATGTAATAATAATAATAATAATAATAATAAATAATAAGGAAAAAAATGTTTGTTACGATGTGAAAATGCTCAAAATGTTAATAGATATACCGAAATTATTTATTACGTAATTTTAACGATACAGTATAGGTAAAAACTAGTCTTACAGGTATTATTTCTTTCTTCAAATAAGACGTAAATTAATGATCGTGTGAAAGGATCTGTCTTCTCTTATAATTTTTTGAATACTCATCTCGCTGGAAAGCTATATATGTATGATTGCTATCATCTGTGTAAATTATAAAATTATATATTTAGCATTTAGGTTTATTTATAACGTATCTATGTACATTAAGAAATAAAGGAATTGATGTAGCATTTCGTCTTTTTGTATATTTATTTGAGGTATTTTAAGGTTCAAGAAAGCAAGTCCTTTATTTCTTTAATTTTCGCTGTATAAATTTAGTAAAGACTGATGAATAACTGCATATTTCTTCTTTTTAATTTCGTTGATTCAAAAAAAAAAACATTTACGACAAGGTACTAAATATGTAAGTATTGGATATTGTAATATGTGTAAATGTGCCTTTTCTAATGCACAAAACTGACTACCTCCTATAGTACTAGTTTTTTTGTTTAATATTACATTTTAAACGCTATATTTTGTTTTTATATTTTATTTTCATTTCTTCGAGGGAACCCCACAATTAACCCAACTTTTCGCAACTTTATACTCTTGTATTTTTACATAATCTGTGTATTATTACTACTTATTATATTTTTATTTATATCTCGTGTGACTATTTCTCTATTTACCTACATTAGTATTTTTTTTTTATATAATTTGCAACTCATATTTTTATTTATGTTGATGTTTAGAACCCGTATGCATACGTCAGATAATACATCTATCTATGTATGGATACTTAATCCAGAATCATTGAAATCTGTACTATTAAAAATAATGAAGATATCGAATGTGTTTTATTGTTTTTTAAACGTTAGAGGGAAAAAACGAGATTTTTTAGGTTCATATTCTTTGTAATACGGTCCTGCATACCCAAAATGTCTACGTTCCAAACGAACGGTTTTAGTATTTGTGTAGTATGCTCCTGTACAGTTAAACGACGAGCTTTGTTCTTGCTGTTGTCAGCCACGTGGATTGCTGAAACCGTGCTAAGCTAAATATAGACAGGGTCGTACTAAATCATACGCACAAGAAATTTGGACGTGTTTTGAGTCTATTCGAAGTATGTTTGTACAATTTTATTTTTCCAAACCATTCAGATTTCGTACAGTACACGAAAGCTTTTCCAAATTTAATATGATGAGGGATTCTTTTACATATAATTACTACGAATGACCATCCCTATTTATTGTAATGTACGCCACTGTGCGATTAAAATAAATGTTTCCCTGTAAACGATCAGTTTTTGATTTTGATTGGATTTGTTAAATTAAATATGGACAGGGTCATAGTAAATCATACACCAGAGGAAATTGGACGAAAAGTACGTTTGGAACAATTCTCATTTCATAGAGGACAATTGGTTAAGGAAGTGATTTCCGAGTTCCAAGGAGATCGGACATGATGATTCTACTTCTAAATGACATTAGGGAGAGGGGGTCTATTTTAAACGAGATCCGTATAATTGAAACAAAAAGAAGAAGCATCTGAATGATTCTCTGCGAACCGATCTATTAATTGAGATAAGCTTGTTAGGCAAGTCTCCACGAAACCTGCGCAATCTGCAAATTGTAACGCATATGCTCAATTAATTACAGACCACAACCAACAACTAGTTTCGTCCTTATACTCGTCAGTACGGTATATCCTAGTCCGGGATTAACAAAACAACATAACTATGTTTAACCGCAGTTCTTGCAATTATTACCAAGGAAACAAAACTATTGGTTCCTCTTCTTTGGAAATGATCTGGGTGAGTTGACCTCGTTAAAAATGAATTGTTTCAAGAGAATTAACAACAAGAACCCTGTCGTCGTTTCAGCAGGAGGAAAACTCGAATTCTATGCTTCAAACTAAACTTTCTTTAAGGTTTAGATATTCCCGACTTCTAAAAAGAAGGAAAAAACATCTTTTTAAGTGAAAATGATTCAAACGAAATGAACCTTTAAAATGTATAACATTTACATGAAAGCAAATCGATTTAACAAGTTCAAAGGCTGAAGTAAGTCGAAAAAAATTCAATGCGATAAATAGTCATTTTCTGATTTTTCGTAAATTGTCTGATTTAGCCGACCTTTTTATTGTTCTAATAAATTACAACCAAAAATAAAATTTGTTTACACGAATCCACGCGCCACTGACTTTGTGAGTCACTGTATACCACCAGAATACACCTACATCCAAAATTATCCAAACCCAGACGTGAAAACACTAAACATTGCAATCGAATGAGTGGGAAGGTATCCAATACGTTTTTAGCAATAAACAATTAGATTAGTAATCAATTAATCACCACAATTCCCATTTTATAACTTCAATGGTAGCATTTCATTCATCCCGAATGCTCGCGTCTATTCTTAGAGGACCTTAGCATAAATGGTTGTTAAGTGACTGGTATTTGTCCAAACTACGTCAGCGTGTAATGTGGGAAAAAGTCTGAAAGTAAATCCCGTCGTTCGTCCCGGTATTGTTATGATAGAAAAAGCTGGCAAGGGATCAAGACGCTATTTATAAAATTACGTATTAAAATGTCATTGCATGTTTCTAATATTGCGTGATTAGATCGCTTATAAATTTAGTGCTCGTCTACTCGGTCGAAATGGTCGCGATTTCCTGAAAAAACCTTGAATTCGTACGCCTTCTTAATCCTATTCTTGTAAAATCGGCAATATGTGGAGAGACACCGTTTACAGCGTAAGTATTCCCATCTTAATCGATTCACATAACCTTAAAGGCCCCTTCTTGTAGGGCACTTTGAGGCCTAAATGCACGGAGACAATCACTGGGAAATATCTGAACGATCTTCTAGATGAATTGACGAATTCAGTACAATCGAATCCAATTTCCAGCATATCGAACATACACTCCATACACAAAATCGACAATGGTTTATATCTGGGTGATAAGTAAGCCTATTTTTAATATGATGTTTATTTTTTGATCTCGTTTCGATTGTGCGTAGATATGCCGCTAAAGATCGACGATTTTTGCTCTCGAATCATATAACGCATGTCGTGAACTGCGCCGAAGGTTATGATGAGTATCAAGTCAGCACTGGGGAAGCCTATTACAAGAATTGGAAGATAAAATACATGGGAATCCCAGGTCATGATAGGCCTTCTTGGAATATATCAGTATATTTTGAAGAAGCATCCAGGTTCATAGATAATGCAATAAGGAGTGGAGGTATTGTCATTTTTACAACTGTATAATTTAATCAATATTTGGGGCTTGGCTGTAATTCAAATTTGCAAAGTAATTTGATAATTGTATCATAGTTCCCAAAAATTACCGATACTCTAATTAATCCTTTTCGGATTTCATTCACGTTAGACTTAGAAGCATCACCACCATTCCGGTTTTTATCCACATCTAGACTCTAGAAGAATTCCTATATAATTTTAATCGTAGCCCTTTAGGACATTTTGAATGGGTTTATATCACCAAAAGCTCATTTCCCAAATATAATAGATTGAAGTAAATTTCGGCAATTTGATCATTAAGCGCGTCCACATAGGTAATCAACGTTCATTTGATAAAGCAAAATCTTAGCCTTGACTTGCATGCCCACAATTTAAAGCCGGAACAAGTAATTAGGACTCAAGAAGGTCTAAATCAGAAGAGGCGGCACCTCATATAACTATCAATTTGAATATCTCCCAAAGGTTTCCAAGTTCGACCCTACCAACAGGTCATTTCTCAAATATGACAGTTTGAGACAAATTTCCTCTACATTTTATTTTCTTAAAATTTTGGCTCTCGAAAATAGTTCACCAATTTGCTCATTCAAAGCTTCTGTTGAGGTAACGAAGATGCATTTAAGAATGTAAAGTTTTACTTTGGAATTGTATGCCCATAACTTAAAGTTGGATAAAGCTCAAAGAAAAGTGAACTTTCAAGAACTACTCCCTAAAGTTTTTGCCTTTAGTTCTTTTTATAAGAATGCTGCCCTAATTTAGAATTTATCCTTTTCATTTTCAGGAAGAGTCTTAGTTCATTGTGTAGTTGGAATTTCAAGGTCAGCCACCATAGTTATAGCTTATTTAATGATCTGCAAACACATGAATGCCGCGCAAGCACTTCAGTACGTTTTCAGACAACGACGGGTTTTTCCGAACCCGGGCTTCCTGCATCACTTAGCACAGTTGAACAACGTCTTATTCAAGAGAAGGTCGTTGTCCCTCACCAGAAGTTACTATTGATTTAAAACCCACTATACGCGGTAATTTGTTAAAACGTACAAAAAGAAATTGTAATGTAACCGGAAGGGTCTTTGATATTATTTTTATGCGATAGCTCGGTCATCAAATGCGAAAACATTTGAGGACAGAAAAATGCAATAATCTTATATAATCCCATGTTTAGTTTTCCAAGTTGACCATACCAAAGAGTTATTTGATGTTAGATGCCTTTCAACAGAGTGTTCCAGAACATATCTCTTCAAATGTAGGTCCAACAAAGACAATATTTTAATACGAAATGCTTTCTGGTTATATGGAATATTTATTTATCGCATTATTTTTGACTTTGTATAACTAAATACCTGTAAAAGTTTATATAAAATAAAGTATTTATTTTTCTATTGTTCTATAGTTGTAGTGGTGTGCTTAGGTTAACGGCGGAGGACCAGTAGTGGTCCTAAATGAAGAACGATAATATTGTATCAATTTTACCCTTCATCCAATTACAGTTTCTTAATAGAGCGATTGTCACATTTACAGTGAGTTAAATATAAGAACGCACTTCAAGGTCAGGTGTTTCTATAGCGCACCTCAGTTACCTGGTGGTTGTGATCGTGTCAATATCGAGTACAGTTGCAATATTACCTTAGGCTGTACCTCATTGCACACCTTTCTCTAACACAGTTCGGGCAAGTTCAAGTGCGTTCCTATATTTGACTCACTGTACACCACTTTAGTCGGACGATTCCGCCATCTAGGCTGGATGTCTCGCCCTGGGAGGGGAGAGATTTCCTGCCTTACCACTGTCATTATTAATGGAGTGAATGAAGAGGAAAGGTGTTAACCACCACCACCGCTCTCCGATTATAGATGTATTGTTTTAAAAATAAATTGCGAAGACTCAAATCGGTAAATTCCTCGCCATGCAATTGTTTATCAATTGCGGGACACGTGTTTCACTCATAATAACGCCAGCACTTTCAACGCGTTTTCTAGTTCTACTCATCTTCCTCCTCTATTCAAGGACTCTAAGGCAAATACCTTCTAGGACAATTATTTGGAAAAAAGCCACCACGTCATCGAAATCTTTAACTAAATTGACGTCAAAGATATTAAGGAACTGTTTTATCTTTGGGAGTGCCCAAACGGTTTCTTAAGCTATTTTTGAAACAGCGAAACAAGTATCCTGAAGTTTAACGTACCGCTATGGCAAATGCCAGTTGCCAAAAAGATGTTTCCCTGTCCCCTTCAACTAGGGCCTACCAATTTTTTTGTATTAATGCCTCAAAATCGTCGATTTCTTCTAAATAAAGAGGAAGAAGTTTCCTGTTGCGTTACCTTACCAACAAGTGTAACACGTGTCGGTTTTATCAGTGCCTTGCCTAAAATATAATCACTGCAGAGATAACTAAAGTTAAAAGAGACATCTATTCCCCTAGAATCAAACCATACGTCACCTTTGCTCTAGTCTGCGTTAGAGGACATCACGCGGTGCGTTGAGGAAAGAATATTTTACGAGAATCCACAATTAAAAATTACTAATTAACTCCATTGATTTTCATCGAATCTCGAACCCTATTATTTATTTATTAAAAAAATAATACCCATAAATCCTCAAGACGCTGGCGACTAATCGCTGCAATATTGATGACGTTGTGGGACGAACGATAAAGGAAACTCGTTTAAAAATTAACCATAGATATTACGTCAATATTAAATTTTGAATGGATGTTGCCATAATACGACCGGTGGTAATCTCTGGATATTTTTGTTTCTGCCTACTGAATATTTCACTAATTTAATTTTGTCGCGAATTAATAATTGACTACGCATTTAAGTCTATTCAACGACAGTGAAACTTCGGTAATAAGCGCTTTCTTTATCGCGTTAATTAAATATTCCAGTCACTATTTGGGCGATGATTAAATTTTAAGAAGACCGTCGATTAAGCGAAAGCGCTTAGGGTCGAAGACGGCATCCCAAAGCGAGCACTTCGAAGCCGTTTTCCATTAATGTTTTTGGATTATTTATGCAAAAGTTGGAATTTAAGGCACAATGCGGTCTTATTAGAAAAAGATCTTGAAGGCGAGGGTAAAACCACATTCTTTACAAGGACGATGCGTAAAATCGATAGCCATATTCGAGTATGTATGGTTATCTTTCAGTCGAGCTCAAGATTTGGAAGTAGGAAGCAGGATTGCGTACTTGAATGCTCAATTTGGATTTTCACCTTCACTGAAGTGAAAATGCATGATCCTCGTGAATTTAATTGGGTGGGTTTTGCCGCAATGAATGTTGGAAAATTCTGTCAGTTTCTTATCCCTGACAAATTTCCAAACCTATACGAAAGGCTAGCAGTTTTGGGGGAGAGACATTGTTCCATTTGGTGATCGCTTGGCAGCGTGATAAAATCCTAATTTCCATTTGGCCCCCAATTCCTAGACTTATAGAAAAGGCTAGAAGTTTTCGGTGACAGACACTGCTCAATTCAGCAGGCTTCGTGGTAGCCTCTCACGTCGCTTAGCAACGTGATGAAGTCCTAATCTTTATTTGACTCCCAATTCATAGACCTACACAAAAGGCTAGAAGTTTTCGGTGAGAGACATTCGGGGTCAGTCTTGGGTAATCGCCTTGAAAACCTAAACGAAGGTTTTGCCATTGACAGCAGCCTTGAAAACCTACAAGGATACATAAGTAAAACAATCACCTAGCATAAATTAATGTGATTTCTTCAACCTTTTCGATGTATAAATTTTATCGGCTATACCAGCATCGACCCTTGACACCCTTAAAAGACACCTTCAGATCGTATTCCTGGAAAGTTCCTTTAACACCCCAATAAATCGCGTACTATAGAGAACAGCTCGCAATATGATACAGTTATCTGTTATAAATTTTAGAAGCGTAGCCATTAATCCCTTTCGGCGTTCCTTAATTGTTTCCTGTTGTTTACGTCACAGTTGCGATAAATCCTGGGATACTAAATATAAATTTAATCCCCAAAGGACGTAACTACCGGTGGGAGAAACTAGGAATTATTGAACACCCCCATTCTCCGAAGTTGCTAAAACGGCAATAACATCATTAGTTGAGAAATGAAACAGGTAAAAAGTGAGGAAGCATTTGTAAAGTCTTCGCTTACGATATTAATTTACGAATAAGACTGAGCCTTATTACCTCATTTATTAGATCGGTTGAAGACGCTGGAGAGGCCTGGCACTTATCGAGTTGATAACGGAAATAATTCATGGCCTATCTACCCTCTGCACTTGACTTGAGGTGTTACAAAGTGCTATTACGTTTATTCTAATGTCGTAATGTTCTGAGAACGCCTCGAGAATTTTAAACGGGACCTCTAAATTTAATGATATAAATGTGTCGTCACAAGCTGAAGAAAGGAAGAAGTTTAAAGAAGGATTTTTATTTCATAATTCAGTTCACTAAAAGCGTACCATGATTTTTTCAGCAAGCAAAATTTAGGCAAGGTATAAATGATATACATTTAAGTACGGAGGATCACAAAATGGAAGAATTCAACCAGGAAAGTGTCAGTAGAGACAAAAACCATTTCCTAGATAAGGACGTATTTGGGGTAATTCTACACTTGCCCTTAGGAGGAAGATAAGTCCGTAAGTGAAACTCACGATCATCAAATGTTCACCATCACTTCATCTCGGCCAATAACAAATTTGCAATCATATTTGCCGATGGTTCTAGATTAATTGGGCAATCTAATCACAGTCATACAGACTTCCACTTTTATTCAGTTTCTGGTAATCGGTGCACTGTTCGTCTCCATTCTTTTCTATCTCTCGCCTTTGTTTTCCAGTCTTTTATTCCCATCTTCCTCAGATCTTCTTCTACACCTTTTACTCCATCTCGGCCTCCCTCTTCTTTCTCTCTCTCAAGTGTCTCCCTCCTTCGTTACCAGCTTCGTCATTCGTTCATTTGACATTATCTCTATACGGCCTAATCATCTAAGTCTTTGGATCTTTATGGATCTTATTATACTTGGTTCCTTGTACAGTCTTTTCAATTCGTTCGACCTTCTTTTCCAGCCCTAATTTGTTTTCCTTCCCCGATAGATAGCTCTTGGTAATTTTCTTGCTCATCTGCTTAGAATATCCTCTCCCTTTTGTTCAGTATCCACGTCTCTGCTACATATGTTACTGTTGGTCTTATTATAGTTTTATATATTTTTGTTTTTGCCTTTCTGCATACATACTTGGAGCTCATCAATGACTTCAGGCTGCCAAATTTTTGATTTTCTTTCATTATTCTAGCTCTGACTTCTTGTTTTTCGTGGTCTTTCCCTTCGGCCAGTACTCCAACTATATAAACTGATTCACCCTCTCGAAATTATATTCTTTCTCTCCCAGTACTCTCACAATCAGACTTTTGGATTTCTCTTCTGTGCTTCTCATCACCATGTATTTTGTTTTTTTGCAGGTTAATTTCCAATCCATATTCTCTTGCTTCTTTTAGCAGTTGCCCTGCAACTTTTTCAGCTCCTTTTCCGACTTTGCTATCCTGGTTCGATCATCTGCCTGATGTTCGTTGCTAACAAGAGTTTCTTTTATTTTCAGTTAACTGAAAATAACGGATCGCTTTGTCTAAGACCCCTTTTACTAGAAATTTTTCTGACCTACACCCCTTCCATATTATTTGATTGTAAGTTCCTTCCTATAATGTTATTTGAACTTCTAGGTTTATTGTGTTTTGCCTTTTATTATCTTTATTTTTTGATCTTTCTTCGGGTATGTGTATATATGTGTGGGGTAAAATCGTAAAAGAAAGGTAATATTTTTTACTCGATCGTATTCCTTTATAAACAAGTACACTTACAATTCCGGTGCTCCGGAGTATTCCGGGTGTATAACGCGCAGGAATTTACAGGAAAGAAAGAAACCTGTAATAAAGTGTTTTATATTCAGGACGTAAGATGGTAAGAGAGAAAGAGAGAGGACTAAGAGTCATTTATTTACGTTTAAAGGAGGTTTCTCTGCTCCGGGTGATATGCGAGAGCAACGTAGGTTGGGTAGGTAGAAGGCAAGTCGAAATGATTCAGTAAACACTCGGTGTATCGCGTATATACATAGGTGTTGCGCAGTATCACCAAGATTCGAGAACACCATGGCGCATTGGCCAATACCTCCGGTTTAATATTGGAAATGGGAAACATGGCGAAACATGCGCACGTTGTGTCGTGATAAGTGAGGTGTTTTATTCAGTTCTATTATGTTCGAAAATGGATAAATATGTGAAACTCTGTATAAAAGTCGTGTGATACTTGTACATAGTTGTTTTGGTGTCCTACCGCCTCTCAGTCCGTGAAACATGTCTTCGTCAACATCAGATAAAATAAAAGTAGCCGTAAGGGTTCGTCCTTTCAGTAGAAGAGGTACGTTACACGTTACGTTCGATATGCATTTTTATTTTGCAAATATTCCACGTTGCCCCGAACGTGTGCTGCGACCACCTTTGTCCCCCGGAGCGTGTCATCAGACCATATTAACCTGTTATAATTACGAATTATAGTTCAATGTTTACCTTGACATCGCAATGTTTGTGTTTTTAATTAAATAGATAAATTGCCTCTCGTTTGTAGGTGCGGTACTGACGTGCATTTTTCATTCGATTCTCTATTATTACTCCGGCTGCCAGCAGAAAAATTCGCGTAAGAATCGAAACGGAGAAATGCATGAATCATACCGGAGTATAACATAACACATTTCTGGAGTTCACGATACTTTCGCATACAAAGTTCCGTTAAGAACTGGATTTATTGCGATATCATGGGGAAAAAGTAAATTATTTTTGCTTTCTCTTTTAATATTAGATAATGTATTACATTAAATAATAGCAAAATCCAGCTGGAAATCAAAATAAACAAAACCAACGAAATTTTCTAAGTACGGACCCAAAATTTTCAATTCTAGTGTAAGATATTTTTAATCATTATTCTCACTAAAATTTAACCTTTTTTCAATTTATTATTTATAACAATTTTTTCGAATTTGATTTTGGTGGGAAAAGCTCCCTCGTTCCGATTAAAATAAAAATAATATCCGGATTTATTTAAATTTTCTTATCCAGGTGCAGCTTCAGGTTATGTGTCAAATTAAATGATTTTCCAATTTTTGACATATTTTTGTTAGTTAACTTTAATGGAAACATACTCTTGTTTGGCTTGTTGGATCATGATCAACATACGTTTGAAGGAAACATTTTTAAGAATCGTGCAACTCTTTAATTTTAATGGAAACAAGAGCATGTTTCCATGAACATTAAAGAGTTGCACGATTTTTAACAATTTTTTCCTTTCATGTAGAATTTTCCCGGGTTCGTGGATAAAAAGGGACATAATCCAACTACAAAAGTTCATACTGAAAAACTGGTGCTCCTTTGTGTCTTCCAATGTTTCCCAAAAATACTTGTTCGGATTAAATCGAAACTAAAATCAGAAATTACCAACTGCAAGTCGTAAAAACTTCGCCCCGTTCAAATTTATTAGAATTACAAGCAAAAAAATCGCCCGGAGCAGTTTCAAAATACGGAATAAAATTGATTTGGGGTTTTACGTGTTAAGGGGTAGCTATAATGTACAAGAAATCGTTTGAAATGAGACCGTATAACACCTAGATGGCAAAATTGGAAAAAAGTTGGGATAGCGTTGTTTTGAATTAAATAAAAGTCGTCTAAAACAGAAGAGATTAACCCCTAAATACCAAAATTGAAAAATGGCATGGCTTTGCTCCGAATTAAATAAAAATCGTTGAAAGCCCAAAATTGCAAGAAAAATGAAAAAGAGTTGCCCTAAACAAAAAAAAAGTTATTTAATAGCGGAATAGGTACCTCATAGGTCGAAAATAGGCAAAAAATTTGGGACGGTGAAGCTCTGTTTAAACAGAAAAATGGAAGGAGAAATTAAAACGGGGTTCCGCCAAATTAATTAAAAATGGTTTAAAACAGAAGTGAGTAACACCTAAACCCAACAATTAAAAGGGAGTTGAGATTATTTGAAGTCGATTTTTATGTGAAAAAATTGCGAAACAAGGGTGGGATGATGTTGCCCTTATTTAAATAAAAATCGCTTAGAAAAGAAAACGTGTAACCCCTAAATCACAATTGCGCAAGGAAGACCCAAAATTAAACAAAAACCATTTAAAAGGTGAAATACCAATATTAATGAAATAGTAATAAATAAGATGAGGGTTGTACTAATTCCGAATGAAATAAGAATTATTTAAAGGGAAAACGAGTAATCTACTCCAAGGTCGCAAAATCACACGGAAAATTATGTAATTATTACAATGAGGTTGCTCTGAATTAGAAAAGATTTATTTCGAATAAAAACTCACCCCAAGATTGCAAATCGCAACAGAAATGAAATAAAATATTTAAACGTTTTAAATTTAATCCTCGGATACTGTTGACCGAATTGAAATATTTTTTCAACCCCTTGTCATGGAAAATAGTACTTTTTTCATTTTCGGGAAATTCAATTTAAAAATACAGGACGTTTCAATCACTTTTCCTTTTTCATTTCGGGGGAGAAATGAAAGAAGACGTGCTACATTTTCAATAACATTTCCTTCAGCAAAATGAAAGCCTGACACATTTCACAAACAGGAAGAACAAAAATCCATATTTCCTTTCTAATTTAAAAGGATTTTCACACAAAGATAGAAGATGTAATAAGTGTCAGCTTTTGTGGATGAGAAACATTTCCCCGCAATAACTTTACGCTTGTACACGACAGCCGCAACCAATAATCTAGCGAAGGATAATAACGACGCAAATAAGTACATACAAGATTCCGTATTATACGAATGGAATTTACGCTGTCGGTGATTTCATACACTACAAATGAGTCTAGAATCGTATGTTAATGAGAAACGTAAAAAATAAATTATTTACCGCAGGTATGAAGTGAAATATGCGTTTACGTCGAGAGCAAAATAGTGATTATCTAATGAGATAGAATAAAACGATCTAGATCTGTAATGTTTTCTTTGTTGGTTAAAAAAATCGTTGGTGAAAATATTTAAAATACTGGGTGGATTTACGTAAATATAAATATGCAACTAGACACATTTCGATAGCGATTTTGTTATCTTTGTCACTTTGATATCGTGTTTATGCGAAACGCCGCTACGGAACAATAGAATCTTCAAGTGCAGCAAAACAGGCATCAGACGTACATTTTAGTTCTTCCCATTTTTCTTCAACGGAGATAACACAGTTGTGATAATAGGTATTTGAACGTGAATCCAAATTGATAAGGATAAGAGAAGCATTCCGTTCGAGATTTTGGTTAATGCACGTGCCGGAATCCTCATTTCGTGTCGAAATAAAATTCTTCACTTTCAAGCAAGGATTTTTAATGATAAAACCCAAGACCGTCATCGTTCCAAATTTTTGGCTAAAAGCATTTCATCATAAAATCTCGTTAGGTTAAGCTTAATTTAGATTCATTAGTATGGAACTGAACCGATTTTATAAACTTATTAAAGTTTAAACTACGTTAATTACATTGTGCAGCGGATTATCGAAGTGATCCAGTCAGGAAAAAATAGCCATTTCGAACTCGATGCATTAGAGCGTAAATTATTTAGTTATATCAATAATTAGCAATTAAAATCATTTCTGCATGAGATACCCTTTTTCACTATGAACGACGGTTGTGAAATATTAATTATGGAATTGATAATTGAACTAATTACCAGACTGTTTGCGCTTGAAAATTGTTGCGATTTTCTCTCCCATTCATGAAAGTAGGAAGCGGAAATGAAATGATAATAATACGCTGCCTACGCATTTCGATAAATAACAAACTATGTATCTGTCTATACACACATACATCAACTGATTATAAATATCAGTTTGTCGTGCTGTACCTTAAGAAAATTATCGATATGAAACAAAATGCCTCCTTTTTATCGGAAACTGAAGTAGGAAAACAGCAACTTCGAGGCTCCATAGAAAACTTCGTTAAGTTTCCGAAGATTGATTGATAAGTTATAGGGAAAAATACAATAACTAGCTTATCGAGGCTATCCATGCGATCCTCAATAGGATTCGATGGATTAATGGAATCTATAGCTTCGCTTTAATAAAGAAAAAAAATGAATGGACTTTTTCAATTAATTTTGCGAAAGATTGGACTGGTTTGAGATTTATATCGTTAACCACATAAATCTTTCTAATTATTATTGATTCAGTCTGGTAACTAAGTAATTGCAGATTCTTTTAAAGAAAATAGACGATAATTCGTTTATAAAACGCAATAAACCTTATTCAGTAAGGTATCGTACGTTTATCCCAATAATCTTTTGGCATCCTTCCGGCAGGCCATGTGTTCATGAAACGTCTGGTTTTTATCAGGGAAGCATCAAAGGGAGTATGGGTTTGACATCATCACTATTATCGCAATCATTTTTTGCATGCGATCCAAAATCTTTGGCAAGAATCCATCCACTGACAAATCGAACGTTCGGTTTGATATCTATTCGTCGTCTGTTAAGAACTTGGACCTGGCGTATAAATTGGTTGATCGCATATGTTACAGAGGACTTAGTCCTTGAAGCGTCTGAGTGGACCAATAATCCCTACCAAACCACCTCCAATTTCAACGAAATTTTGTAAAAAAAAATGTTTTGGATGGCACGAAACTAAATTCTGTAAAATTTCAGCTGACAATATTACAAATTAAGGCACTAGGGACCCTTCAGTGGAAGGCCCAAAAATTCTTAGCCAAGTTTCAGAGATTCCACAAATGTAACTAATGGTAGTAGACGATATCGGGAGGACCACCACGTCTTCTCATTTTGTGACTGATAATAATTTTAAGACAAAAATTTACATGTGATTTGTTCTCTTAAGTTCCAGCAGCTTTTGAACATTCTAGAAGTTGTTGCTCCACAAATATGTTCATAACATTCGCACGAAATTTGGACAAACGAAATTTTGGCAAAATATTATCTTCCCCAATCCTCTCAATTTTAACGTTAATAGAAATATCAGATTCTTTCTATTACAACATCGTATTTCGGACTTGCTGAATAAGGTTAGAAAAATTATTTGCAAAATACCAGTGTGATTGGTCTGATACATTACATCAACTCCGTAAAAAAATTGTAGGTTAGTACCACCACCAAATAGATTTTGCGTTTAGTGCTGGATGGAATTTGCTTCGCAGAGGCCATGATAAATCGCCTGATGGTGATCGGTGGTTGTTCAGGCAAGCAGAGAGTAGATTCTTACAGCAACTTTTGTGGACAGCACATATTTAAAGTTGAAAATCATCAATTGATCAATGATCTACACAAAATCGCAGTGGGCAAAATTTCTAATGATTCACCTTCCTTCGTGGTCAAAATTGGTTAAGATATTTAGCCTGATGTATTATTTTTTAAAAATCTGCAACCTCATTATTGCTCCCATTTCTTGAATATGAGCTCAAATTGTATAGTTTAGTTTCATACCATAAGGAACCTTCGTGTAAGATGCATATTGAAATGGGAGTTGGCCAAGCAGAGATGATCCCTAAGATTAATCCAATTACTCGCCATATGCGGAAATTTCGATTCTCGTCGTAAATCCGCAGCTTCCAACCAAATTAATTATTCCAGCGATGATTTATTTGTTGTCTCGTGATAACTTAGACCTAGCGTATAATCTTGTGGTGTTTAAATTTGTAACAGTAGACTGGGTTCTAGAAGCGTCTTCGACTATATCCGTTTAGTGGCAAATCCGTATTGTGTAATCAAATTGCACGTTCCAGCTGTGATTTATTGATTGTGTATTGTAGAACTTGAACCTGGCCTCTATAACTTGGTGTAAAGTATGCGGCAACGGATTTAGTTCTCGAAGCATTTCCAACTATCAGTTTTCAAGGGAAATCAATCCTAACCAAATTAAACGTGCCAGCTGATACTTATTGATTATCTCTTCAGAACTTACTTAAATCCAGACTATCAACTGCTAGCGTAAAATCCGCGTCAGCGATCCTCATTCTCGAAGTATTTCCGACTAACAATTTTTGGCCAAAATCTTATTTAGTCCCATATCTGTATCTTGTAACTAAATTCATCCATGTGATGGTACTCCGATGGAGTTCTCTATAATTGTATGTCTCCACTGTTGCTCAAGTTTGAGTGCAAAATTAGGACGAAATTTGGGAAAACCACTCTAACTGTTGATGTTGAACATCGCTTGGAAAAGCGTATCGAGCTGAAAGGGGACGGTGTTGAGAAATAAAGATGTTTTCCCAAACTTTTTGTGTCTTCTTTGTTAGGTCGGGTACTTCTGAGACTACCCTCGAGCTACCCCCAAGTTAAGTTTAAGAGACGATACATCGGACCGTTGAACATTTTACGTCATGTTGAGAAATAAAGATGTTTTCCCAAATTTTTGTGTCTTCTTTGTTAGGTTGGGTACTTCTGGGACATAAACAATAACCTAAAAATTCAAGTAAAATCGTCAATCAATGAAATTCGTAAGTGCGTATTTGCCAACACAACATTGATTAATCAATTATTATTTACTGAGAAACTTTAACCCCTAGATCTTTTTATTCATGACTGATTTTTAACACGGTGTATGTATATTTTAACTTTATCAATTAAAACATAATTAAAAGCAATTCCTTTCCGCTCTACCGATCCAATTTTTATTTTTTAATTTCGAGGATATCCCACAGGAAAATCGTTGGCATTTTCCGCACCTTTCAAATGCCATTCTCCTCGGTAATTTTAATATTTTCCCCGCATTCCCTGAGGGGAAAAGCGACAGGTAACAAAGTAGAATAGGGATGTACATATATATATGTATATACGTATATACACATCGAGCGGTAAAAGCGTATTTGGGAATTTCATTCGGGAAAGATATTACATTTCCGTAGGCACGCATATATTAAATTTAGTAGCACAAATGTCAAAATTGAGACGGGAAGCGAAATTAGACACCTTAACTTGGTTCCGTTTATTAATTCAAATCCTGGGGAGTCAATTAGGCTTTGTGTAATAAATTAACGTCAACTAAAATAACTCTCCTGCCTTCTGACACACGGTTCCAAGAGCAACAACTCGGAATTCACACTCCACGTTCCAGGCCCCCATTATTAAATTAAATTACCAGCATAGTTTCTGTATTAACGACACGGTACTAATATAAAGTTTTAGTTGATATATCGAGGGGGTACTTCAAGTGGAAGTGTAGTTCGAGAATTAGCTAGTACTCTTATTACAAAATATTTTCTAAGAAAAAAAAACACGAAACGATCCAAACAAATTATGTAACGTACCCTCCCTATTGTATAAACAATTTTCTATTTTCGATTTCTTTTTATTTTTTCCAGAATTGGAATTAGGTACACAATGCATAGTGGAAATGGAAAAACAGCAAACGCTCTTGCAATACCCGCCATCCCTGGATAAAATAGAACGGTAAGTAATATCACTTCATTTTAATATCGCTCTCCCCAAAACCTTCAAATTGCGATCGGGGCCGCCGAAATTCGTTCCAATTCGAATGAATGCGGAGGGGATCACGGCGGGCTTTCGCTTGATTTGTTCGGTCGGTGGATTGAAAACGTCAGAATTCGCGAACGAATTTACATTTCACTCGGTCGCCCTCGCCGAATAAATGTTTATCTTGAGTTACTTTCCTTTTCTAGCCCTATATTCTAGAATTTCATAATAGAAAAGGACCGCTCAAATTGCGGTTACCTGAATACTAAATTAATTCGGATAGGTCGAAATTAAAACTTGATAAATTCGAAGAAATGAATTATTGATAAATGTTGCTTCACGTATAGATAATGCTTTATCAAAACGATCATCAGATATACGGGTGTTTTCTCGTATTGTATGTGAAATAAAATGGGATAACGATGATGGGTATATCGTTGATAACACATTAGATTTAAGTTTAAATCTCGAGGATGACAGTCAAATTTACTCAGTTAAGAATCTATGGATTCTTTTTACCTTGTTCCTAACCAACCCCCTTAAAAAAATTAATTGGCAAGGTGGGCTAAAAATGTAGTATTACAATAACATAATACGGTAAAAGCTCTATTAACGGACACCCTAATAGTCGGTCGTTTCAGAAATACCGGCTCGCTTTGACTTTCGTCTGCTATCTCCGATTCGCTTCCCAGCGAACTATTGCCCCAAAATTATTTCTAAGGCGGTCATCGGATTATGGTTAGAAAAATGTTGATTTTCATTCAATTTGGCTTCATCTACATAGCTGTAAACAAGCCAAGATGTGTGTAAAACTTGAACAAAAATGATACTATTGAAAGCGATGAAATGATTTGAGTGATACGAAGCTTGTCAAAAAGTTGGCAATGGGTAGATGTTAGTGAAATAATAAAGAAATCAAAGCGAATCGAAAGATCTTTATCAAGAACGTGGTAATATGCAGTAGAACTGAGAACCAGCTTGCTTTGACTTTCGTCCGCTATTTCTGATTCGTTTCCTAGCGAACTATCGCCCCAAAATTATTTCTAACACGGTCATCGGACTATGGTTAGAAAAATCTTGATTTTCATTCAGTTTGGCTTCATATACATAGCTGTAAACAAGTCAACAAACGTGTAAAACTTGAACAAAAATGATACTATTGAAAGCGATGAAATGATTTGAGTGATACGAAGCTTGTCAAAAAGTTGGCAATGGGTAGATGTTAGTGAAATAATAAAGAAATCAAAGCGAATCGAAAGATCTTTATCAAGAACGTGGTAATATGCAGTAGAACTGATAACCAGCTTGCTTTGACTTTCGTCCGCTATTTCTGATTCGTTTCCCAGCGAACTATCGCCCCAAAATTATTTCTAACACGGTCATCGGACTATGGTTAGAAAAATGTTGATTTTCATTCAATTTGGCTTTATCTACATGAAAGTGATGAAATCAGATCGTGTTAAAAGCAGGATTTACACAGTGTTACCGGGAAAGCGATGATTTCGGTGAGGATCACGCTCCCGTAGCAATTATTTCCCATAATATACCTGAGAAGTCTAAAACAATCTCACATAAAGGATGAAGATGTGTTAGCAAGAAGTCCATATTTGGGAATCATATCAATCAAAGTAGGGCAGGTGACCCCGATACTTGGAATGATTAAGAATCTGGAAAAAATCCGCCATGACTATTTTGAATGAAGCCCAACTTGTGCTTACAAAGATAAGATTGAGGATATGCATCAAAAATCGTTTGTAAACTGTTTTCGAAAATCATTTTTCATAAATTTAAGTACCGCATTCTGAGTTCTCTTAATACCAGTCACCTTTATCGTATGTTGCGGCTTTTTCAGATTTTTCGCTGGTGATCATAATTAGAAGATTTTACTACATAATAGTTTTTATAATAGTGGGGAATTTATTTTGATAGGTAAGTATTGACAATTGGAAAAGTGCGAACCGATCAAAAATAAAAACATAAAAATCACCCTGAATGAATCAGATGTTGTAAAATTATTTCAATCGTAGTTTTTTTGCAGTCTTCGTTCATTCTACTTCCCTTTTCATCGGCGATAGCTGAATGTCCGTTTACACCGGTTTCGCAGTTTGCAGAGTTTGCGCACGTACAATCCGGTAAAACTAGTTAGAACAGTGCACAGACACTACAGACAGATTGATGCCCGCCTTAGAGAACGATCTTGATAAAAATAAAGATCGTAGATTTCACGAATGGACGGCTTAAAGCCGCGTGGTGTGCGGTTACACGCTTTGTGCTTGTATTTCCAAAGAAAATTCTTCATTTTTAAGCGAATACCGAAAGTGAGAAAAAAAGGGATTTGATTCTAGAATACGGGATAAGATTGCTGAAGGAATGTGTGTCTTAAAGAAATAAAGCAAGGTTTTGAATTCGTGGATATTTCAAAACTTCGTAAACAATTAGAATTTGTGGAAATTCTCTGATTGCATTGCAAAACTTAATTGGATTAATTATTTATCACAAATAAATGTGCCGAAACCACAATCATTAGTTTAGTCAAATTACATCGGAGTCCTTCATTAAAATTTTCCCTATATTTGTTTCAGTGTTAAAGAACGCTTTCAACACCAGCACGCTTTCAATAAACATAAGCAGAATTAATGATCGCAAGTGTTACCATTCGAAATTCTTTAAAATAAAAATTTTATGAAAAGGAAAATGTAAAAAAATCCTATGATATTGTGTTTCCCAAAACAAATTACGTACAAGCTCCTGATTCAAATCTCCCCAATACCTGTAGAATCAGGGTGCTTTTAATAATAGAAGCAGAATTATTAACCTTCCTATACTCACGCATACGGTCTGTGAGACCGACTTATATAGTATAGTATACGTGTCTTATTTTTACGTGAGTATAGGAAGGTTAAGTGAAACCACAAAGATTCGAAATTTCCAACTTCCCAATAATTGTGCTAAGATATAAAATAAAATGTAGATAGAAATTACAAAATTCTTGCAGACCACTCCTGAGATAAATTTCCCATAAGTGAAGGTACCAGCACCACAATCAATCGTCTTCTTTCAAAAACAAATTACAGTAGAGCGTCGATTATCCGAACTAATGTTGTCAGGGGTGGTTCAGATAATCAAAATTCAGTTAAAAATGAAAGAACGAAAAGGCAGATTTAAAATGATCAACCACGTGTGAGTTCTTCTTGCCGTTGAAACCACCGGAATGCCAAATCTACTGCCTGAAAGGTCTCGGCATGAGATGGTACCGAGTCATCTCTATCTGGATCGTGATTTGTATCACCATCCTCTGGGTGATCGCTGCCATGCCATAATTCGTGAACAATTTCGTCGTCTATCAGCATCGGATAGTCTGGATCACCACTATTTACAAGTAGCCACAAATTCACGTTCTCTTCATCACAGTCAGTGAAAACACCAACGTTGCTCAACGCCTCCAACATTTTGGTGGGTTCAATGTCAGGTTCGTAGATTTGTATTTCATCTTTGGATGGTTCTAGTAAGTTATTCCACGATTTATGCAAGGTGCTGTTTTTACTCCGTTCCATGCTTCGACCAACGCATAACAACACTCTTTTAAATCGATTTTCTTGTACATAGAAATAATTGTTTCTTCGTGATCCCATGTCGCAATTTGAAATTTTTCAGTCACCCAGAACTTGTGACGAATGACGAGTCACCACCAAGATTCACGTTTAATTCCACTGCTTTTTTACGCTAAATGGCCCTAGATAAGTATAATTCTTGCAGACCACTCCTGTGGTAAACAACTTCCCATAAATGAACGTACTAACACCACCATCAATCGTTAGATTTGACAACGTTTTTCCCAAAAAGAAATGACATCCAAGCTCCTCATTAAAATTTCCTTAATATTTGCTTACGTGAAAAACAAGGTCTGTAGAACGAGCACGCTTTTAATAATAGAAGCAGAACGTCGCCATGAATATTTCAGATTGTTTGAAGACAAATATTGCCCCAGTCGAGAGTTTTTAATTAGAAAAACCGAGTTCGTCGACAAATCCCCTTTTCCGCATTCAAGCTTGCGATGTCTAGAAAACGTAGATGCTGAGATAAGTCACGGAAAAACATGAAAATCTAATAAAAACAAAACAACGCGCTACGCTTATATTTCGCTCGCGCTAGGCGAAACTGTCTTTTAATACCTTTTGCCGTTCGCGAAATGTCCCGTTTTATCCGAGTATGAAATATTAATTTAATACAATCCATTCACGTCTCGCCCATTGTATCCCGGCTGTATTCCCGTCCGTTCCCGGCTTTGTGAGTTCTCTCGAGAGTGTCCCACTGAAATGGTTTCCCTGATATCGCAGGTACCGCACAAAAGGATTCATCCCGCTTTTCCAAATCAAAGGATCGCGAAAGCCCGGATTTTCTCTCTTCCAGCTCTATTATTGTTGGATCTAAAGCTTTCCTATCTCTTCTCGCCTCTTGGCATAATATTCACGGCTTATCTTTGGCACGCAGAATGTGTATCGTTGCAACTATCGTAAATAAATATTGATCGGTTAATTTAGTTTTATCATTAAGTGATAAGAAGCAAGTCTATGATAGAGGAGAGCTAAATATACACACTTTGCACCTGTTTTATGAAAGCAGACAAATTATGGATTGGAATTTATTTATTACTTCCGTTATTATTACAAAACTTTCGTTAACGCCCAACTCAAATTTTAATACCGAAACCTGGATAATGCAGTCATGGATATCATCAACAGATTTTGCTAATGGCATTTCCTAAGAAAATTACATCTTTACAAGAGCCACTTAATCTCGAGAACTGAGAGTAAATTACACGATCATAACTCCGAAGTGCCTATCATTTTAATAAGAAAATTACTTTGTGCTTAGAGAGACTTAAGAAACAAGACGTAAGTCCTAGTCAAAGGTACAGGAAGAAGAAGGATACAATGCGACATAATTGGCGCTTTCCGATTTGCAAGCACTGACACACACGTATCAAGGCGAAACGCCGTTTTGACCAACACCGCCTCGCTTTGACTTTCGTCTGCTGTTTCTGCTTTGTTTCCCGACAAACTGCCAGGTAGCCGTTACCGGGAGGGTTTATTATGAGTTCTTTCTATAACTTTTACGGTCGATTTTACAATGCCCGAAAATAAGCAACGCTTAAGCTTATGCTCGGAATAGTTTCTATGAGAAAGCATTGGTACATATTCCCAGTATAAGCTATCTCGTACTTCGTACGATTCGGGAATTGTAAAATCGGTCCTTAAACAAGGTTTGTTCATATTAGTGTGCCCAACCAGTCAAAGGTGCCACAGTAACGTATGTGTATACTTTTATACTTTATTTCTCAGATCCATCCTTGCCTGACTGTTTATCTTCTTCCTATCGCATCTAAACGACGAGCGTCCATATCATGAGCGAGTGTTGTCTCTATTATTATCGTCCTTGTTGTAATGTAATGGCAATTACAAAACATCCATTTACGAAATTATGTAGATGGAAATTATATCACCCTCACGGATGGGTCTTGGTGGTAATCGATAACTCCACAAAAGCCAGCGTCCTAATAATGCGCCGCATTCACACATTTTGGAATATAACGCACCTACGCGCCTAAAAATAGGGGAGGAAGAATTGAAGACGAAGAAGAAGAAGAAGAAGTCTCTATTTTCACGGTTATTTCCGTTTCATAAATGACGGTGCGGGCTTTGTTATATTCTGAGCAACCCTTAAGAGCGTCGCCTCATACCGCGATTATTTTTAGAGCGTAGTCTAGAGGGTCTTATTTATAAATTGGTGCATCTGTTGGTTATTAAACACATATTTGTAAGCGCGAGGATCTTCAAAGCGTCCGGTCCGATACGGTCATCAATTACGGAATGGATATTTTTGGAAATATTAAAAGTCGAAGTCTCGAACGGTCTAAGATGCTGATGTTAGAATCGGGTTAATTCTCCCTCTCCCCCTCTCTCTCTTCCAAGCCCTTAGAGTCACTCGCAAATGAAATTGGAAGCGGCGTGCTTCCTTAATCGAATTAATTCTAAGCTGACCGCAGCAGATGGCGGATGGTTAAGTATCTAAATTAATTTTCTAATTAAACGAACGACGTCACGTAAGTGATTTTTTTGAAGTTAATTAATAATTTGCTTAATGGAATTGGGGTACAACACGAGTAATTTGGTTTGCAAATGATTCACTAAACACAAAAGCGTTAATTGATTATTTCGTTCTCGCTGGGGACGTTAATACTATATTTTCACCATTATTATTACTGCTCGAATTATGGTCTGATATTTCACCTTTTCTTTTATTTACAGCCATTAGAAAAAATCAGAGACATTTTCTTCTTCTTTCATCTGTATCAGATCATTAGTGCCCTATCAGGCGTCGGATTTGGGGTTCCGTTTCTCACACCCTATCGTGTCTCGTGCTAGTCTTCTTAAGTCCTCTATGGTTTTTTCTTTTTCCTTCACATTCTCTTCGATCTGGTCCATTCATTTCCTTCTAGGTCCTCCCATATCAAATATTTCCTTTGCCAGTCCGTCTGGATTCGTCCTCACCACAAATCAGAGAAATCATGTTTTATTATATACAGGGGATTATTTTATTTCTTTGTTTTTTTAGGGTGGGGTTGTTATAAGTTGGTAAGCACGCAAAGACCTAGTTAATGTACGATTTGATACTGTGCCTCTACACTCATCAGAAGGAATCAGATCAGACTTTATTATATACAGTGAAACCTCCCATCAACGGCTGCTCACGAAGAATGTAAACTTGGTCACTATATGAAGGTGGCCGTTATTAAGAGGAATTTTTCGTTTAAATCAAAACTATCGAAAGGTGGCCCTCCAAAACACACACACACACACGATAGGGCTTGTTCGGAGCCACCGAGCCGTATACATACGTATACTATACCGCTCCGGGCCCGCTTAGTGACATTTTCCTTACTTTCTGCAGCATATTGACGGTGGCAGATCCATTTTAGGATTTTAAACTGCTACGCTTCACCGCAGCCGGGTTTCGAACCCCGGACCTTTTCATTGTGAAGCGTGATTTTCACCACTCAGCCACTCTAAAACATATGAATAGGTAATACTTTAGGAGGCTCCCAACCGTTATTATTATTATTGTTATTATTAACTACTATTATTATTATATTTATCCTTTTTATTAAATACAGAGCTGGGATTAAATTAAATAATATTGTTCAATGAAGAATAAAATTGTATACAATCTTTTATGGAAGTCCAGCAGAAAATCAAGTCGTGATAACGACGCTAATTACATCGACATTTACCAATCGATAATAACTCTTAAAATCGAGCAAAAACTCGCGACTTCAATTTCCGTTTTGTTCGTTAGAGAAAATTGCATCAGAGTTCAAAATTGAAATCGCTAATGCCATTATAATTGAACTCAATTTCCTTCGACGTCTCCGCTAACAAGTAAGTCTGAAAAATTGAAAAAATTAAAATATCCCGAAGAAACACGTCGTGACGTTCTACGCAATGATTCGAATATCGTAAGTGCACTCGCGTGCGAAAATATTCGGATATCATACATAAATTATAATAAATTATCGTTAACGAAAAATTTTCATAGATGGATAGGTACATCAGAAAAGGTAATAAACGTTCAGGAATGACAGGCGCTTGATTGAGTATTGGTAAATATGTGTGTGGGCTAGAGGAAACTTCCAATTCTTAGAAAAACTAAGTAGAAATCGATACCGCACTGCGGTTTCGTCGCGTTCAAAAGTAGTTCAGGGTAAATAAAGGTAAACATTTTACGATATAACATTGACATACATACAATCCGAGCGGGATAGGTGTCCTAAGTAAACTACCGGTTATTGACCAGGTAAACGAGTACATCGTGCATAGAAAGATTTGTTTGCTTGCGAGAGATTTTTTCAGATTCATGCTATTATTATAAGAAAACATTTTTCTTTTTCCTATAATTGTTGTATAATAATAGTAATAGTAAAAAGTTATAAAAACCTCACACACAAATTATTTAATCAAACTTCCGCATTATTTTCATTATATCAAAAATAATAAGTGAGGATCCCATAGGGGATTGGATATTTCGCCAATCCTTTGATTGCTTGACTTTTACAGATGTCCCCAAGGTCCCCACGATAATAATTGCCCAAACCCTCGCACTGATGTACTTTGTTTTCCCAAATCGAAATCAGAATGATCTGAAAAGTTTCTGTAATTTCCAAAACCGCATTCTGTCGATATTAGCTTGAAATAAAAATGTCAAGTTGTTCAAATATTTAACATCAGAATGCTGACTGCTCGCCTTTGGAACGAGTTAGAATTTTAATGGACGCATTAAACAAAACAAGTTAATTTCGAGATTTAACGTCGTTATATCCTAGACGCAGTTAATTACCGTTGAAATCCCTTTCACAGAGTTCGCCTAATGGGCTTTGCAAAATCCTAGTAATTATTAGCATTAGCAGCTTAGTGCCTCCGTATTTGTCGACTCGTCGCTTCAGAACTAAAGGGATTCTCCAAACACTATCTGTCAATTACTACCCCTAATTAGACGTGGGCGTAGGAATTATAAACGACAATACGACCACATCTAGGCATCCTAGCTCATCCGCCACGAACACAAGTCGGAATGGGATTTAACTGAATTCGTATCTGGAAAATTTGTGTCTTGGCGCGACGAAATTGACAAACCGGAGAACGACAATAAAGTACACAAAGAAACATTCGCCTCTGCGTTCGAAATGATGGATTGCTCCAGGACTCTCGGTGCTCAACTTCGTAACGGTAAACTTCGAAATTTGATCCCGCAATATTTACTTTTGGACTTCCGTAAACTTCGCGGGCGTATTTATTTTGGAAAGTTTCCGCCAGCGAAAATGTCGATTTTCGTTTTTAGAAAATGTTATCTGGTAAAGCAGTTGTTATCTACAGCATTGTTATAAATAATGCGATTTCATTGTTGACTTATCAAATCTTTATTCTTAGAATTGGGATGTGAATTCCGTGATGAGGTCTTTATTGCACTTTTTAGATAGATATGTGAAAATCTAGGAAATGTATTGTGATAGTTCCCACACTACTGGAAGAATGCCC
Source organism: Chrysina gloriosa (assembly GCA_038088585.1). Taxonomy (NCBI): domain Eukaryota; kingdom Metazoa; phylum Arthropoda; class Insecta; order Coleoptera; family Scarabaeidae; genus Chrysina; species Chrysina gloriosa. The sequence continues at coordinate 7,232,310 of CM076096.1, forward strand.
CTGTCAGATCAAAACAAAGTAAATCACAAGATCATCATTCTTCCGTGACCAGTCATAAGTGCCAGATGATAGATCGGAATTCCATAGAAGTGCAATGCGATAAGGTCAACAAGGCAACAAACAAGGAAAAGCAAATCTGTGAAGTTACTGGATTAACGAAGTTAAGGAATGGGAGTGTGTTTCGAAAAAGACAAGCAAATCCTCCTAGCATCGAGCCACGCTGATACCAGATGTACAAGAATTCATTAAAACGACGTTTACGATCTTAAAGTTTCACATCCAGTAAGAAACAGGGATTAACAAGCAAGAGACAAACTGAACGACCCGTAAAGAAATAAGCGTAGATTTGCTCCATCTTCTCCGAGGAACGATGCAAAACAGACAAGAACTACCCTAATGCAAGGGAAAATAAGAAAAAATCGAATTTTCTTTCACAAACGCGTTTGCTACACTAAATCTTATATGAAGCTATATTATTACTAAAGCTATATTACTATTAAAATTGATCGCGTACGATAAATTCAATCAAAATGTGCAAATTTAGGCAGAACTTAATTTTGACCTACGACCAAAAATCGCTAATATCGCAAAAATAAAGCGTCATAGCTCAAAACTTCTTCTACAGACATGTTTACTAGATAAAATTTAATAAGAAACAACCTTCAAAGTTGATCAAATACGTTGAATTCGATCCAAAAATGTCAGACTTATCTCGAATCAAATTTTCGGCGACGACCAAAAATCCCCAATATCGCAGGAACAAAGGGTAATAGGTCAAAACTTCTTCTACAGACATGTTTACTCGAATAATTTTTATAAGAGGCAACCATTAAAGTTGGCTGCATTTGTTGAATTCGATCCAAAAATAACAAATTTATCCAGAATTAAATATGTGGCTACCATCAAAAATCGCTAATATCTCAAAAATGAAGCATCTTAGCTCGGAATTTCTTTTACAGATGTGTTTACTGGATTAAACTTTATAAGAAGCAATCATCCAAGTTAATTGCGTACATTAAATTCGATAAAAATTACAGATTTATCCAGAATCAAATTTTAGGCTACGATCAAAAATCGCTAATATCTTAAAAATTAAGAGTGATAGGTCAGAACTTCTTTTACAGACGTGTTTACTAGACTAAATTTTATAAGCAGCAACCTTCAAAGTTGACCGCATATGTCAAGTTCGATCCAAAAATTACAGATTTATCCAGAATCAAATTTTCGACTGCGGTAAAAAATCGCTAATATCTCAAAAATGAAGAGTGATAGCTCGAAACTTTATTCACAGTTGTGTTTACTGGATTAAATTTTATAGGAACTAAGCATCAAACTTAATCGGATACGTTGAATTGCACCCAAAAATTTCAGATCTATCCAGAATCAAATTTTCGGCTCCGATCAAAAATCGCTAGTATCTCAAAAATAAAGCGTATTAGTTCGGAATTTCTTTCACAAGTACGTGCGCAGTATTAAACTTTATAAGAAACAACTATCAGAGTTAATCGGGTACGTTGTATTCGATCCAAGAATCACAGTTTTATTCGGAATCAAATTTTCGACTACGATCAAAAGTCGCTAATATCTCAAGGATGAATCGCGATTACTCAGATCTTTTTTCACGTGTTTGTTTATTAGATTGAATGTTCTAACGAACAAGCATCAAATTCCATCGTATACGCTCGATTCGAACACAAAATTACAAATTAATGCCCCATCTAATTTTGATCTCCGTTCAAAAATCGCTCATATCTCGAGAATGAATCGTGATACGTCGTATCTTCTTTCACAGGCATGTTTGTCAAATAAAATTACATAGTAGGTAGTGATCAAATTAAATTGTTTCATCAAAATTTGATCAGAAAATATGAATTCAATTGTTGATTACTTCAAAAACAATTTTTCCATGTTTGGGCGTACAATAATTATTTTAAAATCCTTCTCAGTAGTTTAATTTTGAGAAAAGTTACGAATTCACACAGATGGTGATCAAAAATGAATGTGAAACTTATGCAAAATTCTCCGACTTTAGCATCCACGTCGTCCACAAAAAGTACGAAACTCCACGTCGTAACGTGGGGAGGGTGCTATTCAAATTTACATTCCGCCCTGTCAAGAAAGTCCGCTCATGCTTAAAGACACCCTCGAATATTTCCGCAGGAGTGCTCTTTTAATTAAATTTTATTGTAACGTGCGTTCTACATTTCTTTTCTTTTGAGAACTCGGAACAATGCGGCTTATTTCCATTTTTTTCCCGTACTGTCGTTTACAATGCCGATTTTTGGTAAATCGGGAAATTTTAACAACAAAAATTTAAAATATGCGTTAACATGGTTCGTTCTCCCTGTGCGACCTGAAGGAGCTTTATATTTAATTAATTTGCGGAGGCCATATTTGAAGAGAGGGGGTGGAAAGGGGGAACGCGCGGACCCTCGTGGTGAGGCTTTATAGCTCACCTTATGCAACGTAATCAACACGAATTGCAAATATATTTCAACCCTACATTAAACTTGATGACACTCTCACTTCTGTAGCTATGGGCACCACGATCGATATAATGCACGTGTTATAACCTTTACCCTAAATGTATGTCCTTAATTTGATTTCGATGGAAGGAGACAGCATAAGGGAAGTAACTTTACTTTCACGAACTTATAAAAAGAATGTTACTCATAAATTATTTATAGTTAGTTTTAGTAGGAAAATGTCGAAATAGAACTGACGACTTTTACCTCGAATAGGTTGGTTAATGACAGTTGGATTTTTGTTTGCGTTTATCTAAATTATCAGTAAGGATTTGTAGATAACTTTTGCGCTTGCAAATACGAACGTATCTTGCTGATAAATAATAATGTGATTTTCGGAGGGGAATAGAATCGATTCAAGACTTTTTTGGAACACCACAACAATTTTCTTTTTGTTTTTACCAAAGGAAACTGATTTTCCAAACATCAACATGCAAAGTGAGAAAGGAATTAACAGCTATAACGAACATAAACAGAAATACAACCAACAAAAGAGGCACAAGAAATTATAACTCCCCATCCGAGAAATACTCCAGAGAGTTAATACTAAAATCCTCAAATAAACGATGTTTAGTTCAGTTTACGACAAATCGTAAACGCGAGCAGTCGTAAAAGAAGACCTATCCTGTTTCCAGCCCCCTCCCCTCCTCCCTCCACTTTAACGCTTGTAAACGAATTCATGGGCATCCATGTAAGAAATCAAAGAATCAAACGGGAAAAATAATCATCATAAAAGGATATGTTAAGAAGTTATAAACAGGATAACATTTTGTTATTTTTCGATCAAAAATTGCTTTGAGATCGAAGACCACTCAACCACAATACCCATGAGTTGGGCATCTGTCAACGGAAGTCATGAATTGGGAATATCTCAAGTGCCAATGATGGTAGCTTTGATTTTTTATCACCATCTTATTAGCCACCTCCAATTCAATGGGAAATACATGTCAATTTCGAGTTTTTGTACCAATTTTGGTTACGAAACACAAGGAAATTTGGAAATAATTTTTCAACCATAGCCGAGAGATCCTCGCATGTTGTATAAACAAAATAACATTTTGACATTTGTTCGATCAGAAACTGCTACGAGATTGAAGACCACACTTAACCATAATACCCATGAATTGGGCATTTTTCAACGGAAGTCATGAATTGGGAATATCTCAAGTGCCAATGATGGTAGCTTCAATTTTTTATCAGCATCTTATTAGCCACCTCCAATTCAATGAGAAATACATGTCAATTTCGAGTTTGTGTACCAATTTTGGTTACGAAACACAAGGAAATCTGGAAATAATTTCTCAATGATAGCTTAAAGTTGCTCGCATGTTGTATAAACAGGATCAAATTTTGACGTTTCTTCGATCACGAGATCGAATATCACATTTAATCATAATACTCATGAGTTGGGCATTTTTCAACGGAAGTCATGAATTGGGAATATCTCAAGTGCCAATAATGGTAGCTTTAATTTTTATCACCATCTTCATTTGCCATCCCAAATTCAATGAGACAACAAAGCGGAGTTTTGAATGAACCAGTTATCACGATTTAGAAGGTCTGTGTATCGCTTCATACGCATCTAGTTCTCACGGTGAATTAACACATTTTATTAATTTTAATTTTTCCGTTTCTATGTCATTTTATTCGGTTTCGCACAAACACGGACGACATGGTGTACATTGAAACAACCGCCGTCGTACTTGTAACAATGATACCACATGATGTTGGTCTACAGTAAACTAAATTGTAATCACTTTGGAATGTATGTAGCACAATTAATAATTCTAGTAGGTATATATAAAATTGATTCCTGACATTTATTCAATACACATCAAACAAATAACCCTATTATAATATTAAACATCATGCACATGCACCAACATGTTGCTCTTAGATGGAAATGCTCCAACTTGAAATTAAAACTTTCTAATAGATAAACTCAGCTCTCTGAAAAAGTGAAACCCGCAAGGATATTGGATGCATCAAATTTGAGATGGATGGCTTAAAAGAGGGTAAAATCTGGCATTTTACATTTTTCACACAACTTTGGAGTCAACTAATTCAGCAAACAAACAAGCAAATAAGAAATTACTTAGGCAATTTTTGTAGTACATTGTCTATTAACTGGGGACATTTCAGCTTCCTAAAACTGGCTGTTTTATAGTTAATGATTGCTAAAGTTTTGGACAAATTTGTCGCGACAAAATTTATGAGCCACTTTGAGTTCAGTATACCAATTTTCAGCACATTGGCTTTCTTTGATCTGAAGTAGTAACATGATTTGCCTTTTGATTCGGATCACTTCCACGTGCTAAAAGTGACTTTTATGCAAATAGCTCTGGCGCCTCTACCAAGCTACACAGCAGACTGAAACTTTGCAAAACTCCCTACAGGTTCTGCAGGTACAACATGTAAAAATTTGATCAAAATTGGAGACGGCCGACTGGGAACCATATTCTAAATTAGGTGATTTGATATGTAATAACCCAGATCCTGGGTTTAATCTGGGCATAAAATACAAATTTATGCGAAATATGGCCAAAGAAATCATATCTCGAGAACCAGTTACGAGAACTTAAATTTTCTTTTCCTAATTTTTTTTTAGTCACAAAACATCGATGTGGGTTATTTTCAACGATGATCAGAAATTTCTCACATTACGAGAATCAAATGTGATAGTTTCGATTCTCTTTGGCTGCGATATCTATCACACCAAAATATATACGAAGCAATCGCCAACCTGGACTCTCTAAAACGCAAAATTTATGCAGAACAAATTTTTCCGAAATTGATGGTTAAATAATCGTTCGTATTTCGAAAATAAGTTCCGATCACTTTAAATTTTCAATCAACATAGTCGTTGCGTTAAAACATGTAACCACCACCAAAATCGAAAGCTCGCAGTTAATTTGGTCCTGAGACACAGGTTTATGTCAATTAGAGGTAGACAAGTTGGGTATAGATATGGGGACCTAAGTATTGCTCGTAATCTTCAACAAAAGAAATTGACATTTATTCACTCAATTTTCCATTAGTTTCAGGCTGAAGGGTAGATAATCAATAGCATAGCATTTATCCAATAATAATGTGTTTGAAAAGCAGTGCGCTAGATAGTGCGGGAACTCAATATCAGAAATTGATTACCTGTCAAGCTGGCCGAGACGCTGTCAACAAAATACGTGTGCTCCAAGGAACGGTAATAAAAATGCAAATAAACAGGTTTCTTCAGACTTTACCAGCTATCGATTACTAAAAGACGAAGGCCTAGTTCCAGAGCTTAAAAAAATGTGATTACGCAACGATTTGATCATTTTCCCCAAATGATTAAAAATAGAATCTGAATGCGTATGTATGTATATAAAAGCATAAACGATCACGATGCAAAATCTAAGCAATCGCTTTTACGTACTGGTTTCATTTTATTACAACATTCTTGAAGTCGAGCGGTGAGTGTATTATTGGAGCTGGTCGAAGGAGGAGGATTACCAAATGCTCTCTCATTCATTCACCTTGGCGATGAGTCATTCCGGGGGCTTTGTATGGCTTAAGCTATACAGGGACGGATTTATCGTAACAAAACAATAGCCCCATTACGCACGTCATCGCAATACTTGGAAAAATTACGAACGAGTATCTTTTTTTTCAGAAAACAACCAAAATCATTCGCATTCGATCATTGTTTCTACTCAGCCGATCCCAGCAGAGAGGATTATGCATCCCAAGAAGTCGTTTTCGATTGTTTGGGGAGAGACATCCTGGATAACGCCTTCCAAGGATACAACGCTTGCATATTCGCTTATGGACAAACTGGTAAATATTTTTCCTGTATTTCGTTTCTAAAAATACCTCCACCGCAAGCTAGCGCGCGTTCCGCCATATCCACATCATTAAAAATTGGAGAAGCAATAAAGAAACCAACCGCGGAGACCGCAATAAAACGCCAAAAACCGCAATGGTTATCTTTATGTTATGTTGAGGATGATGTAGGTGGTAAAAAAAAGTATACATCTGACGCCTCTTCTAACTTATAACATTTGGGCAATAAAATAAATCTATCATGATATAGGTGGTAAAAAATTACACATTTGACGCCTCTTCTAACTTACGACATTTGGGCAATAAAAGAGATCTATAGAACCTTGCAAGCAAAATATTAGGGTTGAACGACGGCCCTTTTTCTGAAATAATACTTTTCTTGCTAAAGCATAACTTCCTTTAATATTAACCAGCATATACATATGTCAGTTTCGTAACCCCTTCTCCCTTCCCCATCTATCCAAAATCCATTCGATCGAAGAGAACTAGGTCAGCAGAGTTCAAAGTTTTCACGAAAATTTACCCTTGACACCGTTCTGGCCTCCCTTCGCAAATTCCTTTTAACGTAAGTCGATATTGCACAGAGGTATCTAATTATCGCAAAAAGAAGGTGGAGTATTAACTTCTTTCGACTTTCCCATTCGGGTGCTTTCTACTTGCTAATCACATTTACATCCATTACTCTTCGCGTTAATAATGTAAGCGTCGAGATACCGCCAATAACGTAATAGAACATCGCCAAGCACGCGTTTTTGAAGTCCTGACCTTGTCCTTTAAAGGAAAATTGATTGTTCCAATCGATAATTGACTTTAACTCGCGTGTAAGTGCCGCATGTCCTTTCATTAAACATTTAAATCGTAACGATCGAAATTAAGACGTCCTTTTAATATAGAATGAAGATATTGCTTGTATACAGTGATTTTTTCGAAATTATATTTAAAAGTTGCAGCTTTCAGAGCTCGCTGGTTTAATTACCAAAATGTCGCTTACGTCGAGAGGAAATTTGATTAGAAACACGAAACCGACGCTGTACGGTTTGGAAACTCAATAAGTTTCAAATTAAATGTGAGTCAGAAAGTAATTATTGCGAAAACAATAGAGGTAATTATAAAAAAACAAATCAGCACTTGAAGACTTCTCCATTAAATCCGCGATTCTAAAAAAATGCGTTTTATTCATCATCTATTTAGAAATGAAGTCAACTTGTATCGATACGAACATTTTGGCAACAACAACGATTTTTTAAATAAACATTTTGAGACTCCCTCGGTGGGAGTCTCAAAACTAGAAGTGTTTAGTTAAATATTTTGTGGTTCTCTAAATATTATTATACAGTGGATTCCGCTTAATCGGGACACAAAGGGAGAAAGTATTTCGTACAAATAATCCGGAGGTACCAACTCTGTTTTCTTTTCCCCAATTCACCCAATTATTCGTTGTTTTGAAAACCACTGCAAATGTTTAATTAAACATTTTGAAGTTCTCGGTCTATCGATCAACAGATTGCTACCAATGTCCGTCAAATAATTTGGGGTTCTATAAACAGGTTTGGGATTAATTGAATAGAAACTTTTAGGAATCACTGTTCTACGTATATGCATATCCTTGGATTTTGTATAGTAATTCAAGGATTCTCTAACAGTGGAAATGCCTAGAATAGCCTCGACAAGCTCAAGTCGTAATATACGAACGTTTTGGGAACCACCACGAATATATCATTAAACATTTTGACGTTCTTTCCATAGGTTTTCATAGTGTACAGCGACGAATGTTTGACGAAAATATTTTTAATTTCATTTCAGTGGAATAGAAACATTTAAGAATCACTGTCCTAAAGGTGTGCGTATTTTAAGATTTTTTACATGGTGATTCAGTGGCCCCCAAAATGTGCGTAAAAAGTCTTAGAGCCAAATCAACGAAAAATCGCAAATAATGAAGAGAATACAAAAAAATTCATGTTGTAGTCCTTCCGGATAGGATGAAATTTGCAAATATTCCCTTTTTAAATTCTAGGCTCTGGTAAATCATATACCATGATGGGTGCGCAGGAAAGCAACGGTATCATACCCCGTCTTTGTGATTCTTTGTTTGATCTCATAGCAAAACAACAAAGTTCAGAATTAATGTATAAGGTCGAGGTTAGCTACATGGAAATTTATAATGAGAAGGTTACTAAATCCAGGCTTAATGTCGAAAATAACCATTCACATGATAAGCATTTTTAGGTGCACGATTTACTGGATCCAAAAACGAATAAACAGTCGCTGAAAGTGCGCGAACATAACGTTTTGGGCCCGTACGTCGATGGCCTATCCCATCTAGCTGTGACTTCATTTCAGGTATGAAATTAACTGATCGATATATTCGGTTGTAATTAAAAAATCCCTTAAAGGATATCGAAATATTGATGGCAGAAGGCAATAAATCCAGGACCGTTGCCTCGACAAATATGAATAGTGAATCGTCTCGGTCTCACGCCGTGTTTACTGTGATTTTAACCCAAACATTAACGGACTCGAAAACAGGTGTTTCCGGCGAAAAACAAAGTAGGTTATCGTTAGTCGATCTAGCTGGTTCCGAAAGGGCTGTGAAAACTGGAGCAGTAGGCGAAAGACTAAAAGAAGGCTCTAATATAAATAAGTAGGTCCAAACATAAAAGTCCCACGACTCCTAACGCACCAAATTCCAAATTTTAGGTCATTAACAACGTTAGGTATCGTTATTTCGAAACTAGCCGACCAATCTTCAGGCGCTAAAAACAAAGATAAATTCGTGCCATATCGAGACTCTGTCCTAACCTGGTTACTTAAAGACAACTTAGGAGGTAATAGCAAAACTGTCATGGTCGCTACAATTTCACCGGCAGCTGATAATTACGAAGAGACACTATCGACGCTTAGGTATGCTGATAGGGCAAAGAGGATTGTTAACCACGCTGTCGTCAACGAAGATCCCAACGCGAGAATCATCAGGGAATTGCAGGAAGAGGTTGCGGCTTTGAGGGAGATGCTAAAACATGCGACGGTTAGTTATTTTTCAAAAGGCAAATCACAATTTTCCAATCGGATATTTCAGGGATCCCCGGTTGGTGATATCCAAAGAGTTGACATCCATCAAAAACTGAGCGAAAGCGAAAAGTTGTATAAGGAAATGTCGCAGACTTGGGAAGAGAAACTGATGAAAACTGAAAGGATACAGAACGAAAGACAGCAGACCCTGGAGAAGATGGGCATCAGCATTCAAGATTCCGGTATCAGAGTCGAAAAGAATAAATTCTACTTAGTTAATTTAAACGCGGATCCATCATTGAACGAATTATTAGTTTATTACCTCAAGGTATTACATTTTTATCATTTTGAACTACTAGTTTCTAAAAGGAGATTTATAGGAAAGAACAGTTGTCGGTGCCACAGGAAATGGCCATGATGGTGAACCGGATATCCAACTATCCGGTTTAGGCATCCAACCAGAACATTGCATCATAACCATAGAAGACGGTAGCATAATTTTAGAACCTCTTGCCAATGCTCGTTCCTATATAAACGGTTCCCAAGTTACGAAGAAAACCCAACTGCGCCATGGTGATAGGATAGTTTGGGGGAACCATCACTTCTTTAGAGTAAATTGTCCAAAAACAATATGTAAGGACCCTCACGAAAAGCCGTTGCATGACTTTAACGAAATCTATTCTAGCCTCTGCATCAGAACCACAAACCCCTGCACAGAACATTGATTACAATTTCGCTAGAGACGAACTAATGCTAAATGAATTGAGTAACGACCCCATACAGGCAGCTATATCCCGCCTGGAAAAGCAGCATGAGGAGGATAAGCAAGGTAATACATTTAGTAAATGGAAAAGTTCCACATCTAATCGAATCCCTCTCAAATAGTTGCGTTGGAAAAGCAGCGTCAGGAGTACGAAAGACAATTCCAACAACTCAGAAACATCATGTCCCCATCAACACCATATCCGCCCTATTCTTACGATCCCTTCCGATTCGGAAAAAACACTCCTTGCACACCGACAACACAGATGCGCGTCGAAAAATGGGCTCAGGAAAGAGATGAAATGTTCAAACGAAGTATAAGTCAATTAAAATCAGGAATCCTAAAAGCAAACGCTCTGGTACAAGAAGCCAACTTCTTCGCCGAAGAAATGGGAAAAGAAACTAAGTTTAGCGTAACTTTACAGATACCACCAGCTAATTTAAGCCCCAACCGAAAGGTAATTCCAAATAATTAGGTTATCTATTTTCGATCAACCCCGGTTTAAATCTTGTAGAAAGGAGCTTTCGTCAGCGAACCAGCGATTTTGGTCAGAAGAAAATCCGAAAGCCAAGTTTGGAACATGGAAAAATTGGAAAATAAATTGGTGGATATGAGGGAAATGTACGAAGAACGAAAAGAGACGGGGTTATCGTTGAAGGTTGTAGCATATTTCTTAACGAGGCATTAGAGATGACAACATGCATAATTTATTACAGGAAGATTTTCAGGCATTAGATCCATTCTACGAATCCCAAGAGAACCACAATCTCATCGGAGTGGCAAACATCTTCCTTGAAAGTCTATTTCATGACGTAGTCCTCGATTATCATACCCCAATCATTAGCCAACAAGGAGAAGTTGCCGGAAGATTACAAGTTGAATTAAGTCGAGTGGCAGGGGTCTTACCTCAAGACAGAATATGTGAAGCAGCTTCTGATACTTCAGATAATAGTAGTCACGATGAAGATGAAGATGTTAGGGGAACGTCGGAAATAACAGTCAGGGTGCATATAAAACAAGCGTCTGGGCTACCACCTTCCCTCTCCAATTTTGTTTTTTGCCAATACAATTTTTGGACTCACCCTGATCTTATAGTCGTAGCACCTGTAACACCTGGATCACATAATTCATTGCAACCTGGGCAAAAAGATTCGATGACGGTAAAATTTGATGATGCCAGGAACTTCCCAATAGTCACAACTGAAGAATTCCTAGAACATTGCGCAGGTAATCCTATCAACTCATAGTGGTCGAAATTGGAATTTCTGACTTCTTTTCCTTCTAGAAGGGGCATTATCAATTGAGGTGTGGGGCCATAGAAGTGGAGGGTTTTCACGAATGAAGGACGGATGGGAAGTCGAGCAACACACTCGGACAATAGCGAGATCTTTAATAGATCGATGGTCAGAAGTTACCCGCAAAATAGAAGTATGGGTTGAGATCCAAGAGCTGAACGAATTTGGAGAATATACCCCGGTCGAAGTAACTACTAAGACTTGCATGCTCACTGGTGGTGTGTATCAATTGAGACAAGGCCAACAACGAAGAATACAAGTGCGTGTTAAACCTGTCCAAAATTCCGGAACCTTGCCGATAATCTGCCAGTCGATTTTGGAGATAGAAGTTGGAAGCGTGTCTGTAAGGAACAGATTGCAAAAGCCTCTCGATTCGTATCAAGAAGAAGATTTAACAGTCTTAAGGGATAAATGGTGCGATGTACTAAAACGAAGACGGGAATATTTAGATCAGCAGATTAAGAAACTGATTGATAAACCAGGTACTATCCGTTATAACGACAACTAAGGAAATTTTGATTCGATCAATTTGTAGATAAGACAGAGCAAGATGCAGAACGAGAGCAAAATTTGGTTGATCAATGGATAAATTTGACTGAAGAGAGGAATGTAGTGATGGTTCCAGCAGCAGGATCTGGTATACCTGGGGCACCCGCAATTTGGGATCCACCTCCCGGAATGGAACCATATGTTCCGGTTTTGTTTCTCGATCTAAATGGTGAGTTCATCCCCGCGTATATTTGCAGTAGTCATCTATTTGATTTAGCTGACGACTTATCCACGCATCAATCTGGAGACGCAGTTCCTGTAACTGGTGCTAATTCCATTCTACCAAAAGAGATCGGAAGTAAGTTCTATAGCCTTCATGTCCTTCAGCGTTTGGAAAAAGACGTTTGCGCTGTTGCATCTTGGGATTCCTCGATCCACGATAACGTGCATCTCAATAAGCTAACAGATGGTAAGTTCTGATTGTCCAAAGGAGATCTTTAGATAAATGAAGATTTCTTCCAGCGAACGATAGGGTTTATTTAATTTTGCGTACCACCATAAGATTATCGCATCCGGCACCCATGGATTTGGTCTTGAGGAAGAGGGTAGCACTCAATATCTACAAGCGCCAAAGCATTGCTGATAGGATAAAAAGGAAGATTGTGCGAACAGATATACTGACACAATCTGGGGTAACTTATGAGGTGGTCTCTAATATACCAAAGGCTTGCGAGGAGTTGGAAGATCGGGAATCCCTAGCCAAATTAGCATGTTCTGGAGAGGATACGTCATTGGTGGATGGTGAAACCTATATAGGTGAGGAAAATTTGAAGAATTTCAAATAAGTTCTCATGATTTTGATTTGCAGAAAAATACACTAGAGGCGTTAGCGCAGTAGAAAATATTCTATCCTTAGACCGCCTTAGGCAAAGCGTAGCTGTTAAAGAATTGTTGCAGGCTAAAGGCCAACCGATGATGAGAAAGACCGCCAGCGTTCCCAATTTCTCACAGGTACCTATCTTGAATTACCACGATTTACATTTCAATGTCTCTATTATTCAAACTGTTGTCTTTTATCTGTGCGATCCAGGCTTTGGAAGCAAAGAATGGGGTAATTTTAAAGTCCCTAATTTTTTCCAATCGTTGTCTATACCCACAGCTATCGTAGCTTTGTACATAAGACTGAACTTTCCCGCAAATTTATTTCGATGCATGTCCCCCTTCAGTATCTTTTGAATCGAATCATTTAACAAATCTAATTTAACTTTTTGTGTTTTTCTCCAGTTCATGAGATTGGATATGAGTACGGAATCCTTGAACATATCTCGCTCCGAGAGCGTTTCTGAATTGAGCGGCGATTTGCACAACAATCCCACACCTTTAAGACCAAGAACCAGTGGATTGGGTATGTACGATTTGCTTTCTTTTTACGTGTATCTAAACTCCCCTGAAATATCCGATTTAGTTCACCAAAGAATAGATAGTTTCGGTATCTTTTAGCTTATCGAGCCAAATAGTTTCCAAATAAAATATGGAGGCATAATCCCATATAGATTCTTTATTTAGACTTTTTATTGGTAATACACGGTTTAATTCATTGAGCTGTATGGATTCGGCCAATGCCTAACTTGGGTCTGAAATCACGAGAGTGCGAGCGAGAACGAATAAAGAACGCAGTATCTATTAGTCTATTCGTTCTCGCTCCCACTCCCGTGACTCCAAACCCGAGTTAACGATTGGCCGAATCCGTATATTTTCTAGAGGTGTTCAAAAATGTTACTATTTGTTCCTGAATGGCAAAAACTTTTTATGGCTCCATATTTTATTTGTCAAGATATACTTTAAAAATATGTATGTATGCCAATGCTGTTATGCCTTGGTGTATTGTGTTTATTATTGAGAACAGATTTTGAGTATTACTTGCACTTCTTTTCTATTTGGGATAGGATTATGTTGACCGAGCAAATTTCTTTTTCTTTTCTCGTGTTTATCGATCTATTTGGTGCAAGTTCCTTCTTAATTTTTTGTTTTACTCGTTTTTGTGAACTCTGCTACTCTTTAAGGACCTCTAGAAGTCGTTCGATTTTGTCAAGGATATCACTGTGTTGCATTTGCGTTCTCTCCTATCTTTTTCTTTTTTTGTTTTATTAATTTCGATTTACTTCGATTTTTGCTTGACTAATATTGATTCTAAATTTTTCTGCAACCACAAGGCTCCATTCTGTCAGGTAAAATGGAGGCTTGCATATTAAGATTGCTACATATAAATATAAATATATAAATAGGTGGAAACCGATTGATTACTCATTTAATGTATAATACTGAGGATGAATGCTTAAGAAACGTATTTTCTTGGGGTTTACAACAGTGACGATGCCTCAAAAATATGTTTCCTTTACCGATTTTGACGAACGAAATAGCTTGACGGCCGTATCAGTGTAGAACGTAGAGCTATCAGCTTTTTATTGCTTGGTAAAAGTAAACATCATAAAGATACGACCGACTGTTAAGCTATTTCAGAGATAAAAGTAGTAGTTGTGACGTAACGTAGTAAGCATGACATGTTTTTGATTTGCTAACTTTTTGTTTATACTAAAATTTGAACGAAGATTTAACTTGATATACATACATAGCTTCAATATGATAGACTAAGAAAAAGTAGAACACAATCTCAAGATTATTTCAGATGTAAATACACGAAACGCTAGCCGTTATCATTGATATCAGTGAGTAAAAAGCCATCAGTTTTTCATGTATTACTTCTCATTTTCGCTACAAATCATTCAACTTTTTAATTGTAATAAAGTCACAGAGACGGGTTAAGTTAGCAATTAGAAATTTAAATAATAATAATATTAGTATACCAATACTTATTTACAGAGAGAGATGTCGAAATTGATTTCTGAAGCGTTTTTAAAATTTTCGCGCCACTAATTTTGAAGCCCGAAAGGCGGTACTTGAAAATGAACGGCGAATCTATTTCGAACCACAGCAACAAATTCCCAATCAATTCAATACGCGAATCGTAATCAGTGATTTTCAACCCTGCCCTTACAGGGCAATAACAAACAAGTGAATCCTCCTGAAAAATCTACAAGACAACAATAGTTAAAAACGAGTTCTGTAATAGCTCAATTGGTGTGGCATTCGACTACAAACTCGAAGGTCCTGGGTTCGATCAGATCAGCTTGTACAAATCAATACCTGCAGTTCATTTTCTTCAGTAATAATAGGCGACTAAAACGTAGTTGCTGGCCACGTTATCTTGAATTCTGATTGCTTGAAAAATCAGTAATTCGTGTTAAGTCGAACCCAATGGCTCTTCATGGACTGTAACGGAACTTAGTATTTAATGCTTAAAAACATGCTAAGGATTTATAATCTTGCTTGTAATTGATTGCAACAGTTCCAAAGGACGAATAGCAAATCACTTCTCCAGCATCTTCGAGATCATGCAAGCATATCCATGGTAGTTACGTTCCTCTTTGCAAAGAAATGTTCGAATTGGAAATTTGTCAAGCTTATGCACAAATATCTCCTATAGTAAAATTCCCAATGACTAGAAAAAACACCCTAAAATGGTGACTGGTTAGCACTTTGTATCCTATGCTGCTCTGAAACCTGAAAAACCTCGATCGCAAGCTCGAGCGTCGGCTGAAGGCAAGAGCACAACATCCCATAGCCAGCATGAAACTGCAGGAAGAATGAAGCCGAGGTCTATCCCAACCTTGTGGGAACTCTTCCCAAACGAGTTGAGCCCGTCATAATGGCGAACGCCAGGTGTACGTCATACTGAGTCCTTACCAGGACTAGGTGCACCAAGCTAGTAGGGGTGTGCAAAGAGAAAAAACACCCTTTCTAAATTAACGCCTCTATTTACAATTAAATGTTCCCTACAAGTGCATAAAATCGTTTCTTACTCTGCTCTTGATCAAAAGCACGAAATCAAATTATCATTTTTTCAAATCCACATTGACCAAAGGCGCCCTTCAGTAGCGAGTAGCTTAGCAGTGGATTTGCATCCAGTCATATACTGGATTGTATAACTTCTGATAATCACCCTTTCTTAGGCCATACAAGAAAATTAATGATAACAGCGTTGCCCTCTGCAATAAAATACCGTCCAAAGATGGTGTCAATTGGTACCATTTTTTTATCTTGCCTTGTACAAAAAAAAAAACGAATTAATCTTTCTAATTAGTTGCTTAATATCGTTTAGGCTCATATAGTACTACTAGCGAATAGTTTTCTGCGGAATTCTCGAGCCTAAATGAGGGAACCAATGATAGTAACCTTCCAGTTTGAAATTCTGCCTAGAAATGTGCATAATTCCAACGATGGTTATCACAATAGACTGTTTACAACGTGTAAATCGAAGGTAGTGGTTTCTTACCTCGCTTTTTAAAAACATGTATACCGTATGGGTAAATACGAACCGACATATGGTGAGGAACACATTAGGCGTTAAATCGAGAACGTTGTATGTGAAGAGTAGACGTAGCTCCAAATTCCTTAGCGTGACATAAGCAGCAACACCAACTGACTGCTCTCTTTACACACAATATTATCGATTTAACGCCCGATGATGATGCTAACTATACAGCCTGTCAAATTTAAACGCGCTTCAATTATTTTCGATCTCCTCGTATAAGGATTGCAACTGTAATTAATAAATGATGATCTCCAGACTCATCATAGATGTTGCATGAAATTTATCTATCGGTGTAATTGATTGGAAAATATAAAGATGATCCTGTATGAAATTTTGTAGAAATTGCATATTGGCCTGTGTAGCTCAGAGAAACCTAAATGTACTGTTAGATTGAAACAAAAAACTTTAAATTTATTTTTATTACAAACGGAGCACAAACCAATCGAATAATTATTAACAGTACAACGAGGTTTTTATTATTACACTACTTAGAATCAGAGTGTGAAAAGAAACTATATAATTGGCAACCTGCATGATCTGTTTCTCTGTCATTTCCCAAGTAAGTCTCTTTGACTTTAATGTGACGTGTAAATGACCACATTTGTTTACCATTGTTATCTCTTTCTCAATTGACCCTCTAAGTTCACGAATTTAAATTCCGCATCCATACAGTGTTGTTCAAAAGTTATTTACGTAAGATTTCCATTTGCATACTTTTAGACAAAACTGTGATATTAGTTAACATCCACCGATAACTTGAGATCCCTTTTAAGTGATTGTGTCATTTGAAACTACATGTATATATTTGGAATTTGTACATTGTAAAAATTTTTTGAATGTTTTGCAATAATGGTTGCTTAAATGTCCTCTTATTAATATTTCAGCACGCCCGACATTCTTAAATCTCAACTTGAATTTGAATTCACTCCGCTTACAACAACCTACCGGAACAACCAAACGTATGTTGATGTGACATGTCTTAGACGTAGTGATCTTTTTTATAGAGGAGTTGGTTTTTACTTTTGGTTATGGAGTTTTTCCCGTAATTTTCCCCTTAAGTTCAATATTAAAGAGCCATTTGTTTTTCCAGTCTTTACTGGCATTGTATCCCCTGCTAACCAAAAAATTGGGGTTGAGGATGACGACGTTGCACGAGGAACAAGTTCCTTTACCCCGGAAACATTCCTTGGATCTCATAAGCGACGAAACCCTCGAGGAGGAAAAATTAGAGAGCAAAATTGGCAATAAGAATGAATTTTCGGTAAAAGAAAAAAAGATCATCGACCCAATTCGAAAATAACATCCTCCTTCCTCTTTATTACAGCAACCAACGAAATCTGGTCATCATCTAAGGCGCCCAATGTCGTCCTCGCGCACCTTAGATTCTTTAGTGGAACTGGCTCCGAAAACAAGCACACCAAGCGCTAGTTCCAGCGGCTACGGCTCACAGGCAGTCTCCTCCACAAATCTTACCAGCGAAGATTCAATGTCTCTTCGAAGCATCAGCATCGATGAAACACCCGACATGGAAGTCCGATCGGCGTTAACCAACGATCTTCAACCAGTTTCTGAAATCATATCCGACGTTAGCAATAGTGAGACTGAAGGTGCCGAAAACGACAGTAATATTTTGGAGCAAACCCAAAATGCCGAAATTCATTCGGACGACTCAGCAATAAACGGAATGTCCAATAGCAATACCAGCACCGAAATGTCTGAAAAAATCGAAAGCGATCCCCCGAACGAAGGCACGTCCATCGTTAAAACGAACCTGTCTCCGGGGAGGGTAGTTAGGAGAGTTAAGAAAAGCAACAAGCCTCAAGGCACCTTCAATTCTCAACGAGCGTCGTTCCCAGAGGTCCGTCCACATCTTTCAGAAAGTAAAGTCCCTAATATGGAAAGCGTTCATGCTTCAAGCGAAGATGGTCTTGATACTTCAATGGATAAAATTGAAGGTAACTATGAACTACTTGCATTTTTTTTTATCAAAATGGTAAAAAATATTTCCTTTTTTACTCACTCATTGGTGGTTCCTAAAATAATTCTGATTTGTCATTCATGACACAAATAGGGGTTTCCCAAGGATCTAATCTTTTTGATAACACAGAAAGGAGTTTCCCGTGGAAGCAATCTTGGACCTATGCTGTTTTTGATATTCATGCGTGATTTGTTTGTTATTATTAACAGAAAAAGTAATTACTCTTCGAAAGAACGAAATGTAGGTCTTCGGATATAAGAATTTTTTTCATATTATAGCTGAAGATGGTGATAATTTCGGTTCCCGTCCTGACCTTACCAAATTAGTTGATGTGCCAGTGCCAGAATGGGTGGTACTAGGCGAAAGTGTACTAATACGTCCTTACAATTGCTCAGGAGTGGTCGCGTATATTGGTGGAACAGAATTTGCAAATGGAACTTGGGTTGGTATCGAATTGGATGCCCCGAAAGGTTTGCATTTGTTAACGTAAGTCGGGGGAAAAAGCATTTAGAAGTGATTTGCAGGCAAAAATGATGGTATGGTTCAAGGCGTTCGCTACTTCACTTGTCGTCCAAAGCATGGGATGTTCGTGAGGGCCGATAAATTGATATTGGATAGGAGAGGACGCGCCATGAGGGCTTATAAGGCTGAGGCCCTCATGAATGCCAACAATAAATATTCCAAAGGTATGGATCTTACATTTTTCCTTCAACGTAGTGACTTGTATGCATTTTCTATTGTTTGTTATAGGCGATACTTTACCTAGATCGAGATCTCGCGGAGATGGACTGAATACAGCTGGTTCGCGATTTAACAAGATGAAATAATAGGCCTCGTTTCTAATGTATCCCCTCCATTAACTCCACCCCTGTTTATCATATGTCTGTAGCTTGCACCGTCCATTTTACCAGTGTTGCATTTAATTAAATATATTTAGTTTTGTATCGACATTTTTGACATTGTTAATCGCACGATGTTCATCTTCCGTTTCTTTCCGATAAATTTGAACGAAAAACGATGAATCAACTGATGTTTTGCTAAGAAGAAGAAAGAAAACGAACGAATTCGAAAACTGATCTGGTGCTGATTATCGACAAAAGATGCACGATTAACGGATAAGAAATGGAAATGGGTGTTTATAATTCTTACTTAAATTATTCCCTTCGCAATTCCAAGATCATGCATCTTTTTAAAAAAATTAGTAAATATCCGTGCCCACTGCCAATTTAAACGGGGACATCCCTTGTTTACGCCGTATTCAAATCTCTGTCCATTCCGAAAGGGTTCCTTTGTTTGAAGGGTCGAAATTGCCTTTTTTGATGACGTACGATCAGTTGTTCATCCTTTGTTGAATGTGGAATATCGAATGAATGTGCGAAATTTCGAGGATTTATTTTATTAAAAGAGGATCGTGCATTGACAATAAACAGATGCAAAACATTAGTTGTCCTGTCTACACGTATATGTATCAGTTAAATAAGTAGTATTATATTACTTGTGATAAAGGTAGAACTTCTTTTGTATTATTTTTCCATCCATGTAGACTTCATTGCATATACAGGACGATCACGAAGTTCGATGTTACTTCGATAACACCTCCGAAGAGATTTTACCGAGTTCACTTTAAATTTCATGAACACACTGTATGTACCATAAGATTAAGCTCTCTAAATTATATTTATAATTTCAACACGAGAGGCTTAATTCGCTACATAAAGTTTACAAATGAAAAATCAAAATGTTTATGTATATAGGGTTACGTTAATTCACCTTTTTCAAATTCCTTTTCTTTTAAAAAATTACGTACGCCATTAAAATGTTAAAAAATATGCAAAAAAGATGACGTATTTCTAGTATTTATTACGATAAAGAAATTAATCAAATCGGACACACGCAATATACAAGGCGTTGATGAATACTAAAAATATGAATTATATGTATAAAATGTGTTATGATGTGTAACTTCGTTATATATAAATAAATAAATATATTTAACGACAACAGAAAGATTCAATAAAGTAAAAAATATTAATTAACAGTGTAGGTATTTAAGGTGATATAAAGCATTAAAACATTGATGTGTTTAGAATAGGGTAACACAAAATAGACATATAGTTGAATATTATTAATCCACAATTCCCACGGGATAGTAATAGCAATATTAAAACAAAAGTGTGACATTCCATTTTTGATATATCATTTTTCATCTATTATTTATTAAATAATACTTTATAATAACGGTGGTCTACCGTATTATTTTTTTGCCCCTTCGTTGGGGGTTTACATAAATTTGATTTGGAGAATTACTTCTGCATCCCTTGATCCTTTACGCGCAGTAAGAGAATGAGAAGATATGGGGGATATCAAATAACGCAGTAACTCTTAATTCTGTAGCAATAGTTTTCCCTCTTTTTTGATTCTAACTAAAAACGGCTTGAAGGCTTTAAGCATTCACCGCAGGATTTGATTTTCAAGGGTTCACTGATTTTTTAATATTTTTTCTCAAGTTCTGACTCATTTTGAATTAAAAACCGTACGAAATTGCTCCACGATTGGAAATTTTATCAATGAAATTAAGTAAAAAACAAAATGTACTTTGGGTTCCTAATTTTTTTTTCCCTAATTTTGTCTCAATTTTTTTTTTGATCTTGATTAGTGTGAAAATTTGATTATGCACCTCAAACATCTACCAGTCACATCTAAACCCTTTGAATTATTTTATAACCGGAAGATAGGATTTACAGAAAGATGCTGAAAACATATTTTCAACTTTCGGACACTCTTCCCATTTATTTTGCACATTCTGCCGAAAAGTTGACAATATACTTTTCTAATATCCGTAACATTCACCGTTTTGAGCGTTGTAGTTTTATCAATAAAATGACGAAAAAAGTATTCTGTGATCCTCGATTTTTCTATTTTTTTTCTTTTTTTTTTAATTTGAAGTAAACACGAAAATATTGTGTATGTGAACATTCACCAATGCCACAACAGTTACAATTAAGAATTCCACACGGTTGATTACACGCCATTTGCATTTCAAATATTCAAAAACTACAATACGTAACATTTTTATAAAATTAAAAAATAGGGCAGAAATCACAGCAACAAATCTAACAAGTTTTATGTACCTATCGAGCTGTGAATCTATAATTATTATCATTTTGAATAAATATATACCATCAATGAACTTTCTTGCAGTGAAAAAAGCAGTTTTTTCATCTAATGGTCTTCCCAAAATCACTTGTGGGGTATTTGGCTTAACGTGATACACAGGGTTAATAATTGATTGCTCAAATTGTTATCAAAAGCATTTATAACATCTGCAATTATTTTCGGTAGCCTTATTAGCATGTGTGCGAAGTGTAGCAGTTTAAAATCTTAAATATATGAAAAAATATACTAAAGAGATATTCATAACGTTCACCATTTTGAGTCTAAAGCATGGGCCTGTAACTCACAATTTTATCAATAAAAGTGACGACAAGTAGATCCTAGGTTTTTCAAAATTTTGCCCGTACTGGATTTTTTTCTAATTTTTTTTTATAGATATAAATAGTGACTAATATGCTAGTGAGGTGTTTATAATGTTAATTCCTCAATATTTAATAGGGAGAAAATGACTTCGTAATTTTATAATTTTATCAGTCAAGGTAAGAAAAAAAAATAATTTTTTCTTCCTCAAGTTTTTTAGGTTGTGATAAACCGAAAAATCTGTTAATCTACTCCGAAGCCTTGAAAAAATTGCTTGATTACACTCCTCTTTGTACGTAAAATGATGAAGACATATTTTCGGATTTTGATTTATTTAATGCCTTGTGGCCGTATTAATTTAAAAGTTGACCTAATTTTATTGACTTGTGTTAAAAAACAAAATCAATTTTCCATTCGAAAACTAACTGGAACAAATAAGAGGAAAAATTATTTGCCTCAAATCTTTAAATTTAAGCCTCTATTAGTCACTCTTACGAGGGAAATCTCCAAATCGTAATTTTTGTAAATCCCCCAAAACCGATGTAGGCCTGCTTAAATCGTATTGCAATACATCTAGTCCTACTATTCGTTTTAATTGCTCAGTGATTGTGTCAAAGATTATCTGTCCTTTCGATATACTTTCTTGGGTTCCGACCGACTAAATGTACGAATTTAAGTAAAACAGTTAACTTATCCATTACAACACCATAGCCGTGTCGGTACAATAAACCCAGAGTAAATGTCCATTCTCAACTTGAATCCATTCAATACTGTTATCATAACAAATATGTAACTGTAAATTTATTTATGATACGATATACATATACACATATACATATATATATATATATACATATAAAACTACATTTATAAACACAATCACTTCAAAACTATCTAGATATGTGCTAGTGTATCAATGTATTACTGTCACGATTACTAAGAGATAAGTTTAGCATCTTCGCCCATTAACACAAGACGAGATGATTTAATTAGGGATTTAAAAAAGGCAGGAAGTCTAATATTCCAGTTGCATTCTCAACTGCTGTTGGACTTCAAGAAAGCGATTTGCTCCCCTCCCACTCCCTAATTTTTGTATTCCCCTTTTAGGATCGAAATAGTGCGACTGATTTCTTAGATATACATATAACTATATACAGTGAGTATTGCGTAATTGTAATATGTATATAAACATTTCTAGTAGTCTGTAACGTTAGTGTAATGATAGTATATATTTTGTGGCACCTCGAAAACTTGGTACTTAGTTTGATAAAACTAAATATTTTAATTTTATAAACATGCCAGTCGGTGTAAATTATTTTTGGAAAGGATTCAAGACCGCATAACATACCAATATGTACCATGCTTTCGCACCAAAATAGTGATTAAGTGGAAAATGCTTCTTTCCTAGCCACCTGTACATTTATAAATGTAAATATCTGTCATTTTTTATCTATGTATTACTGTCTTTGCGTCTCTTCCTCCTATTTTATTATTATTATTATTATTTTGTAGATTCTGTTTATTGTAAAATTTATCAACAATGGTTGTTAATTAATTTAATCGCTACTGTACATTTTTGTTATCTATTTCTTAATTATTTTTAATATTTAAATTATTTAATTAGGTATTAATCTTTATTTGTAGCTGTGGTACTACAAGCAATTTTAAATAAAAACGCAGTATAAATCAATTTCGACTATTTTGTCCCATTTCCCTTAAGATCAACAAAATACAATCGAATCTATCTATCATGGATTCTCAAATTTCGGAAAAAATAGGGCTGGTTCATTCACACGAATCTCCATTACAAGCAAGTCGATTATAGGCGAATCCCACAGTATATAACTAATCTCACAAGTATTGGATCATCAATAACTAATAGCTTTGGCAAACAGCGGTAACAGCGTACAATTACGAAATAAGTTATGACAGCATCACGGACTCCCCACTCTAGTCAGTAGTAAATCGATGCTGTATGCGTGTAACTCTGTGTGTACGTAGGCTGTCCTAACTTATTCCGTAATTACCGCTGTGTGCCCAGACCAATAATTAAGTTTTTATTATTAAAGAATTGCCTCTGCAAAGACAGGTACAGGAGCAACGATGACATTATACAGTCTGTATAATAAGCAAAAGTGGTCTACCTAGATTGATTACATCATAAAAGGGTAATTTTTTTGTGAGTGAGAAGCAATGATATGTACCCATTTTTACATCCCAAAAACCATTTTGGGTTCGTACAAACAGCTGAGCATCTGATTTTTCATGAACAATGAAATACCTACTGGTCATCAGCAATATAAGGTCAAAATGATGCAATATCCATACATACATCCCAATGTGGATAATAAGTACTAGTATATGGACTCTTCCGTTCCTACAGTGGTTGATGCCACATTTGCTAGAATGAAATTTAGCCACATTTACATAAGCCGGGTCTGATTGATTCAGCAAAATGCTCTTACGACCATCAAGTAGCTGACCTAAATCACGTTCTTTTGGCGGGCACAACCCACAATAGTATAATTAATAGTCTGTATGAGGCTCTTATACCGGAAAAGATTCTACTTCCACCTGGTGTTATTATTCTAATTAATTACAATTAGAAAAAGATCGTACGATAGCGGGAAGAGCGCAAA
The DNA here is from genome assembly GCA_038088585.1 of Chrysina gloriosa. Classification (NCBI taxonomy): domain Eukaryota; kingdom Metazoa; phylum Arthropoda; class Insecta; order Coleoptera; family Scarabaeidae; genus Chrysina; species Chrysina gloriosa. Next base: position 7,256,733 of record CM076096.1, read on the forward strand.
AAGTAGCAGGCAACCAGACAAACGCAAAAGTGTAGAAAGTGTAGAATAACAATCAGAAAATGTTCAACGACAAAATGGATAAATTATTCAAGGAAATACAAGAAATCAAAAGAGAGAATGTACCGCTGAAAATCCAAGTGACGGAGTAGGAAAGGACAAGAAATTATTGAAACCCTGCTAGGGATAACCGAGACAAAAGGAAGGGGAACAGAACCGAACTACTGGGCGGGGTGGAACTAACTAAAAGAGCGAAAGAAGGGGTAGCATGGTTAATACATAAAACCTGGAAAAATAAAATGATAAATTGGGATTCCATAAATTCAAGACTGCTGATGTTAGAAGTATGGAGAAGCGAAAGAGAGAAGACTAATCTCATTGTAGCATATGGTCCAAATGAGAACGAATGCACCAAAGGGAAAGATGAGTTCTATGTGAAACTTCAAGAAAGATTAGACAAAGCAAAAAACAGGTAATCCTTGTGGGGGCTATAAAGGCGAGAGTGGGGAAGAATACAAACAGATATGCACCATATATAGGAAGAGTTGGCGAAGATAAGTCCGTTTTTCTCTCAAATTGTGACCCTGGGGGCTCCGCCCGCAAAAGTGTAATTAAATAATTTTAGTAGTTAATAGTTTTTATTGCTAAAATCGAATGCGTCGTATATCTAACTTATTCATAGACTTTTATAGTGTAGGATTTACTGACGCGATCATTAAGGTTTAATAAAACGATGACGTGTTATCATTAAGTAGTGTAAACCGGCCTTTGTCTCCACTTACGTGCAAGGCACAACATTAAACTTCGGAGAAGTGAGGGCGTCAGTTTACACTGCTTAATGATAACACGTTATCCACTCTTTTATCAAACCTTGCTATTTTCCTCTAACTTAATTCGCACCAATGTTCTTTTACTTGGAAGAATTTCTCAGTGAATCTTGGAATAATCGCCGTTCGTTGTTACGACGTTGTTAACATCCTACTTTTACAAAATTTATTTAAAAAAAGTTAATGACGTCCATTGTATATGAGCGAATATTATTATGCTCGACTGTACCTTTTTCGTTTTGCTGATAATTCTGCAAATGCTTCTTTCCCAAAGAAAGCTTATTGGAAAACGGTGTACCCTGGAATCGCCTCACCCATAAGATGCTGATGGTATCACCATCGTTTTAGATACTTTAATTATTAACAATTTATCACAAATTACAACATCCTCTAACCAAAATTTTTCAAACTTACCTTACAGTTTTGTCTAGTGGATTGCTTCTCGTTTCCCATTTTAACACGGCGTTTAAGACGCTCACTAAAATGTTCACTTTTACACAAATAAGTAAAAATATTGCAATAAACACTTGCAAACACGGACACGAAACATTTTTCAAAACTATACCTACCATTTTAAAACAAAAGATAGCTTTTGAAGAAGGCATAGCTAGCGACGTCTATCGGAGCTTCTTGGAATTTTGAGGGGCGGAATTTTAAAAAATAATTTTTATTTTAATTTGCTAAATGTAATTTATGACTTACAAGGGACTTATTATTTCTCTTTATTAGTAAAATAAAATAACTTTCTTTTATACAGGAGCATTTAAATAAATCCGGATTTTCAAGGCGTTTATTACCTATTTAATTATTAATGGTCATTGTAGTTAATTCTAACATTTTACAAAATCTTCAATAACAGACAACGTTTATATATCCATTCGGAACGAATTTAAATGTTATAAATAGTAATAGAATTTCGTAATTACCGCTGTTTGTCCAGACTAATTATAAATATTAATAATTGTTAAAACCAGATTACAGTTTTCTGTGATATCGACACTGCACGGCACTAGCCGGATTCTCTAGTTTTCCACTGAGGATGACAACTTAGTTGCTGAAATACGTATCTGAATTTTTCAGAAAGGTGTAGTAAAGATAATTTTATTTATTTTATATAAACTCTAGTTATCATTGAACAATTAAATTCGGAGTGACAGTCAGTCCGATATACACTGCTTAATAATTACACCTCATCTACATTTTTAACAAACTCTAATCATCAGAATCAGTCTATAGCAAGATTAAGAGCTGCCAAAGGCAAACAAGGTTGACATTTTACAACCTTGAACTAGTTTTGGTAACGGTGCGAAGATGTCGCTGACCACCAAGTTGTGCTGTGTAAGTTTGGTTGCATAATGTATGTATTAAATTTCGTGTTTGCCACGAAGCCTACTTTAATTTCTTTCCCGGAAATTTGGGAGGTTGAACGGATAAGACAGGTGATTTTCCTTATTTTAAAACTGCGGTAACACCCGTACAATTACGAAATGAGTTCCGACAGTATCACCGCTTTCCCACTCTAGTCAGTACTAAATCGATGTTGTATTCGAGTAGTTCTGTATATATGTAGGCTATCGTAACTATAGGGAAAATGAGGGTGGAAAAAACAAACAAATATCTTTGCTTTTATTAAATAAACTTTTTACAAATTCCTAATTATCAATGTAGAAAATGTAATTCAATGGAATAAACATTAAATAAAAATAATAAATTACAACTGATAGGTTAACAAGTAAACAAGAAAAATAACGAGAAAAAAAAAGAAAGAAAGAAAAAGGAATTAGGTACCAATCACTCGAAATTTCAAACAAGTTAGAAAGGAATCTCCTGAGGCAATTGACCATGTGTGATTTGTAATTCCATTAGCGTGGACTTTCCTGCAATAGTAACCTATGTTCGTTTCCGAAATCATTGTCATGAATAGGTATCGAGACGAGATAGAAAGGTACATGCTTAAATTTCTAAACTCCTCACTCGTATGTGTGTATCCCTAAATTTTGGTATCTGTCATATCCATAAAAGTCTTAAGTACGATACAGCTTATTTAATATAAATAGGTTCTTAGCAGTACGATTTTTATGACGGATTTTACTGTTTTATGTTTCAAAACAACACCCTTTTTTTGTTTGTATATACAACTCCTTTTTAATTTAAAAACTACACTCTAAGCACATATACAATATTTCTGTTTTTTCCCGGTAATCGGCAGATCCTTCGGAAGGAAAAAATAACATCCGAAACAATAGGATAATATTACAATTATTCACTGCATACAACAAACACAATTATTCATTCTAACATACACTATACAATATCCATTTTTGTGTTTCTTTTGATTTGTCCCAAGGGGCACTATGTGGTCTGTTGCCTCAGCGCCTGAAGCTTTGATTTTACCTCTTCGAATTTTGGTCTCTTTTCCGGATCTAAATCCCACGACTGCAAAGAAAAAGAAGGAAAAGGAATAGAAATTACAAAATCGAGAAACTAATGATTATGGGGCGGGCAGATTAAAACGTACCTGCCTCATGATTTCGTAAATTTCAGGCGGGCAACCTTCAGGAGCCTCCATCCGATAACCTTTCTCCACAACCTTTACCACATCTGCAAGAGGCTGGGGAAAATGTTACAATTCGATTCATCCGGTAACGTAATTAATACTCACTATTCTTGGATATGGTACCCTTCCGAAGGAATAAATTTCCCATAGAAGTATGCCGAAACTCCACATATCAGACTTATTCGAAAATATCTAAATGAAAAAAAAACTTACATGAATCATACACATATACAGGATTTTTCATAAAAAATACTAGAATATTTTCTAATTTTTACGAATTTATGCTGTAGTATTTACCCCTACCTTATACAGGATATCCCATTGCATGACTACCACAGCTTAAGGATATGTTACTCAAGCAATTTAAAATGAAAAATGTCTAATGAACATATGTTCAAAACTCTATCCCAACTGAGCTACAAACAAAAAATGGCATTGAAAATCATTTATAAAGTAGTCGCTTTATTGAATTAGTTGTTCAAAATGTCCACCCGATTACTATATACATAGTCTAGCTCTTCTCAGGATCAGTTCAAATTGTTTCTGAGGAATCCATAATCCTAGCAACAAGTTGTTCACTCTGTACAGATTTTTCTACATGAACCAACTTTTTCAGCCTTCACCCTAAAAAACTATCAAGGGGATCTAAGTCTGGTGTCCTTGCTGCCCAAGTAACTGCTGAACCTCTTCCAATCCTGCAGTTCATATAATGTTGATTAAGAAAATCTGTTCCTCGTTTACCAAAGTGTGGAGGTGCGCCATCGTGCTGTATTTACATTCGTCGTCTTACATTAAGAGGAACGTCATCTAGTAATGCTGTAAGGTCATTTTCCAAGAAAGTAATTGTAATAATAACAACGTAATAAAACTTCAAATGCTAGTAGTTCAGCTACGATAGAGGTTTGGGCATATGTTCATTCGACGTTTTTAACTTGAAACCGCTTCAGTAACATATCCTTACGCTATGAGAGTCATGTTATGAGACACCCTCTGTATATCAATTTCGAAAAACTTTAAATAGCCACTTCAACGGCGTAATACAATTTCCAACTTTGAAGGTGACAACATACTTATCGAAACACATATAATTTATCTACAAAAATTATCTTACGTTGCGTTTCAAAGCTTCAGGTGCAGTCCATTTGATTGGTAATTTTGATGATTCCATTTTGATCTCTTTATTTCTAGCTAGCCCGAAATCCGAGACCTTCGCTACTCCGTCTTCGGCGATGAGAACGTTCCTAGCTGCCAGGTCTCGGTGTACGACGTGCATCCTCTCTAAATATTCCATCCCCGCACTGGTGTGGTAGGCGAAATTTATTTGGTCTTTCTTCGTCACATGTAACCGGCCCCTAGATCGCAGGTAGTCCACCAAACTACCTTTGCTCATGTATTCCGTCACAAGGTAAATCTGACCCTCCTTCCGGACGACTCCCAACAGATTTACTAAATTTTCATGGTGCAAAGACCTTGAAAATCGATTTGTTAGAAAATTTTAAAATATCACATTTATATATAGGGTGATATACTTCATAAGCATAGCTTCTGCAGTACTGGAATCTTTTAGCATCTTAACGGCAACTTTCTCGTCTTTCCCATCCTTTTTCCAAATCCCCAACATCACCTCGCCAAATTCACCTTTACCAATGGGTTCGTGTAACTAAAAAATGATCAGTTAGGAGGCGTGAGGGAAAGTTGAAACGAACTTTTAAGCGAGAGTTACGTTAGGGTACGTCAAACCGTCAAGGGGTAAACCTGAGAAACCCGGAAGTACCCCAGAAGACAAGTCCGCGTTGACGATTTATAAATTGAATCGCAAATATCCTTGAAATTCGATATTACAATTTTAAAATGTGAGTTGGAAAATGGGGTGGAGGGTAGGAGAGGAGGGAAGTAGATCCATACCTCTATTTCCTGTTCAGGTATGACGCATAAATCGTCGTCTTTTGGAAGGCATTTGATTAACTTTGTACAAAGACCGTCAGCATCCTCTTCGTAATGCTTGATCAAATTCTCGAGATTGTCGAATATCTCTTCGTCATCGATAGTCAAATTCCTGCCGATATATTTCACTCTATAATGTTCTACTTTATTTTGAAAGCAAACACACAAGGTATAATCGCCGGGGAAGTTCGTAGATTCCCTAACCAAGAACAATCCGTCCGTTCTTGGCTTCAGCAATTGTTCTGCCAGTTCTCGTGAGATTTTACCATGAAACCAGCTAAAATTTATATTATTATTGTACACTCCACGATTTTTTCTATAGAAATTGCACATATTTGCCATTTGGATCAAAACAGGAAATATTCAAATAATTCCCGCGTAAAACTCACACCGTGACTGGCTAGACTGGCTAGTTGAATTTGTTCGATGAATGGATAAGACCATAAAACTCGTTAAGGGATTGGTCAAAACGATACGAGACTCGTTTTCCGATTGGATAAAACGATGAATCTCATTCGCTGATTGAGTATTTCAAATAAACAGCCAATCAACGTCCGAGTTTTACGCGGGAATATATTTGAATATTTCTGCAACTTCTTACAACTATCATTAAAAAATTACAACTAGGTTTAAGATTTTGGATTCGTTTCAAATCGAATTTTATACGCATGTTTGTTTCTTCATGACTTGTTATTACCATCATTAAAAGATAACTAGGTCGTTAAATTAATTTTTGCTTTCTGAAGGATACTGCGACGCGACAAAAAAATTAAAATAATTGGTTTGTTTACGGTGTATTCAATTTTCTAAAGCGACAAACACTTACCGCATGGAATTAAATTTAGATTCTACCCTAATAGGACTCTGTACCCTATTAACATTAACGTCGTGGCCATTATTGCCCATTTGGTTTATTATATTGCAGTCTGTGCTTATATTCATGTTGTTCTGTTGAGGTCGCAGCACAACCTCGTGCGCTGAATTATTATCTGGCGTCTGAAAAAAATTCAAGAGAGAAAAAAATTACATATATTCAAAAGCAAATATTAGGGACGACAGAGTTACATTTTCATCCGACTTTAGAAACCTGTTTGGTATTGATAATGGGGCGACCCAATTTTAACAAATACGGAGCTGTTCCGCATTGTGTAGTGTATGACATCTATTTAGCAAAATGATCGCGTCATTATGAAGACATAAATGATTAAGAATGATTAATTAATACGTCAACTGTTTCGTATCTGCGGTTATTTATAACCATATTTTGTTATAATTGTGTGTGCTAGTCGGGAACTCTGCTTCCGTTCCCGATTATAATTTTTGTATATCCTTTGCATTGCTAATTTTTTAGGTAGAAATAATACTAACAAATCAGAAGGTTGTGAAGATGTCACCGTGCTTGTTGTTGATGATGTTGCTTCTGCTGTGACTTTTTTATCTCTAAATTTTGACCTTTTTAATTTTTATTAACTTCTTCGTTTCAAAGAAGATGGCTAGAGAGAAGATGGAATGAAAATTTCATTCTTGGCCATCATCCCAACCACGCCACCTCCTTGAAGTTGATCTTTCATTTTCCACCAACCAGAAGCTATTATATACACCTCCATCAATAACAACTTAAAAATTTTATTCTCCACCAATCAAAACCTAAAATTTTTATTCTCCACCAATCAAAATTTAAAATTTGCATTCTCCACAAATTAAAACCGTACATTTTTATTGGCGACCAATCGGAACTATCCTTGACTAAATATACATATATATATTTCGTGACCTTTTGAATTATACTGATCTTATATGATAGTTTTTTACCACAACTAGGTCAATTAAACAAGAGTGATTGAAATAATAGTTATATTCTCAGAATGTTTACAAACAATTTCGGAACACCTTCATCAGTGAAAATATAACTACGTAAACGTAAGTGCCACTGGCCGAGGCAGGAGCGGTACGGTATACCTACGTATACGGCCCGATGGCTCCGAACAAGCCCTGGATCTTTAAGGGCTGTTGTGCTATTATATATATACAAATATCCACTAGGTATGGCAATAAATAGACATAACAAAAGTCGTGTAATCTTAAATATTCCAACAATATTGGTGTACTTAAATCAACCGAGATACTCGTTAGTGAACAAACTATCAGCATTGTTTTAGCTCCGTTATCTAAAAGGAACGTAAATTATTTATTAAATGTGAGGTATCGTTATTACCTTTTATCAAACAACGAAAACGACGCAAACACGTTTGAAATTGCGTGCATAGCCGCGATAAAACCGTATAGGTATCGGGTTTCGTTGAAATAACAATAACAAATCGACGGTTATCGCAGTGACACGCATAAGTTTTAGATGGTCCGTGGTGTATGTAAATAATTCTTAAACGACCGGGACACCTCCCACTTGAGCACATAATCGCAAATAATCCCATGTATGCAGTAACGCACACTCGTACCGATTACGTAATGTAATTGTTGGTCTCTTTAAGACATGCCCAAGGTCGAATTTATTTATGAATCGCAATTGTAAACGCCTAAGGTAAAAGAAATAGCAACAAAAAGTTGTGCAATAAATCAAAATATTTAATCGTATTGTTTTGATTGGAAATTAGTATAAACAACAAATTATTTTTGTTCCATTTGTTTATAAAAAAATTGGATATTGTTTTCTGATATTTTAAAAATCGAAATTCCTTACTTTTTTCATTCTGCTTTGTTTAATTAATATAATAATATAAACTCTTATTTTCTTTAAATTATAAAAAAATTGGATATTGCTTTGGGGTCCTACACATATTACGTCGCGCAATTTTTGGTCATTTTTGACTCCCCCTCCCTCCATGTAGCACTTAGTCACAAATACCATAAAAGCCGTCAGGAAGAGGGCTCCAAAAACTGAATCTTCGAGTACCACAGCAATGCTTCGCATCATATTTTACAATTTGAAGAAAGTAGTGAGACTCTCGAACATTCCTTGAATACCATTCTCCATTAACAGTTAACGTCGCAGCTAGATCTTCTTCCGGGCCGATGTACTCTGCCTCGACAGGAAAATGATCAATTTCCATGCTATTCCAGACTTCAGACAAAACCTGCATGTCCAAAATTACATTTTTCCAATTCTAGAGTGGAGGGGGCAAAGAAGGTTATCCCTCTATTTCATGTTCCGGTATAACGCATAAATAGATCACATGTTGGAAGGAATTTGCTTAACTTTGTACAAAGACCGACAGCACCCTCTTCTTCATGGCTCCCGCCCAAGGGACCCACCACGGAAGTAATTACCGTAAACATATAAACAAATCAATTGACAATTAAGCGGCTTTATTGGCCATGGAATCAACCAGAATCGCCTCAGTGCTAACACGTGACTGAAAACGAACGAAAATTGGGTTTATGTATGAAGGCAGCGAAAGCAACTGACTCGGAAAGGCGATAACATGGGACCCGAACCTGCTCTCGCAGTTTCCACATCCAAAAGCGAGGATACAGGACTGGTCTAAAAATTATTTTCCCCCAAGATCTTCATGCAAATTCCCTTCCAGTTGCAATGAATGAGTTCATTTGACCAGATAGGGTTAACTCCTTCTTAAGGAAGATAGGGGTGGATAGGCTGATTCACGGAAGTGAGTATTTAAGGCTTTAAGAGCCCGAGGCTCCACCTACTAAACTAAATGAAGAAGTAATCTAGTGCCCATAAGAACGTGATAATTCAAGCGTATTATGTTAAAAAAAAAGAACCCACTTAGTTTAAAAACCTAAAATGGACCTGTTACCTCTAATATCCTACGAAAAGTAAGGAATGTATGTAGGGTTTGTTTCCTTAGAGAAGAGCACATTACGTCAGCGGCGCAATGAACCAAATTTGGTGTTCTGTATACGTTACCATGGCAACCGACTAGCGAAAGTCAATGAAACGTCACATCTCGCGCATATTTTCATGACGTAACGTGCTCTTCTCTAAGGAAACCAAACCTATACGGTTCGATGACTCCAAACCCTTACACCGAAAAGTAGTCAGGGTAAAAGATAATGATGGTGATGTTTAAGCAATATTTTAGAAACTTCTCGTGGGAATTAACCAGAAATCGTGTAATTCCCCGATCAGTTTCACGTACGAAGGTACACTAAAAACAAATAATAATTACCAAATTTCTCTTTCGTTTGTTGAATTTAAAGGATTAAATCGGAATTTCTTCGCTATAATATTTCACTACAAGCAAATATTTCATTTAAAAGAGTAAATTACGTAAAACTCTTAAAATAAATAAAAAGTCCAGCTGGTAACATATCCGTGTTTTACTAACGTCTTTCACTTTTCCCCGAGAATCGAATAAACAGCGATTTTTCTTCGGAAATAGTTTCGTCGAAATGTTTAACAAACCAAAATCGACTTAAACCATGTTTTTCTCTTTAGCATCATACAATACGCAATTTTCCCTAAAGTCAATACTAAAATGAAAGTTTCAAACTTCGTGTTGCATACCTAGACTTTTTAATCAGTAATATGTGAATGCGACGACCAGGAAACCGAGCAGAATGACAAATTTCCTGCATATTTCCCCAGATATTGAAAATAAATTTAAACATTCTGATAACGACAAATCTATTATCTACGCGATTTTTTGTGTTAATTTCGCATGAATCATATAATACAACATACGCACGTGAATGTCTATATATGCTGATGTTTACTCCTTACGTTCTTATGAATAAAATAAAATGGAAATGCAACTTGTAATACGTAACATTACGCATTTCTCCGGCGAGAAGGAGTAAACGTAATTACACGTCTCCTCTTTGGCGAAATAACGTATTTCGTATTTACGTGCATGTGTTAAAGCGAATACTGGTGATTCATAATATATCTAGACGGCTTATGTAACTATTTGCTTATATTGGTTTTTAATGTGATCATTTTACACATGTGAAGACTATTAAAAGATCGAAAAAATGTGTTTTCCACTCCCGTTAATGCTTTTTTATGGCTATTTGTGTATACATGTCCATGAGTTGTAACGTATTTTCATATATTTCGCGCTTAATAAATTTTATTACTGTTGAATCGAAGATGGCAAAACATTTGAAGATTCACGATTCGATACTTTGCCCCTTTTTCTATTTACAGTCGTTAAAATACGTACTTTTATGATTCAAGGAAAGAAAAAGAGAACCAATAGCAAAACGCTACGAAACTTACTAAAAGTTAGTGGAATTGTTATAAAATGGGCGATTTAAAAGTCAAATGCATGATATAATTAGACGTTTCTGGACTAAGATTTGAAAATGCATGCAAAGCAGATCTAATCACCATACAATTGCAACTACAGTGAACTTATCAAACAGTATTATCGCATATTTTACCGTATATACTACAGGTTTATCAGGGGAAACCCCCAAGAGTAAAATAGTTATTTTTACTGATCCTATTCTATTCTATCCTTAATAATTTCTTTCGCTGCAGGTCAATTTGAGTTTTCCAATTCCTTCTTTTTTCTTTTACTCAACTATAATTATAATTTTGTGGTCATGTAACTCTTCCAACATTTCTTTAAAAATATTGTAATGGTGAGGTCATACACCAAACATTGCCTACTAAAGCAATGGGGGAGGAGCGTTTCTTTGCTCTCACACCCGGTCACTGCGTACCAATCCATTCTGGAATGATAGGTAATGTCACGGTGGCATCACAGATTCAACAACCACATTTACGCAGGTACTAGCCGGATTGATATCGCAATTAAACAGTTAGGCTACGCTGACTTTTTTGAAAACAAGTAAAACTAAGGTTAAAGTAATATAAATTCGGTTAAAATACACACTTTGGAATTTGAAAAACGGGTAATCTGGGTGCTACAGCAATTCTAGTGTTAATAGATTGCAAATTTGTTAGTTTCTACGATGTTTTTTTATTTTTCCAGCACATTGACGCTACGGTTGAACTGAGTCTTCGAGCGTGACAAAACGTACTGAGAATTTGTGATTGAATAAAGTTACGGGACAATTAAATAAATAAAATAAGTAATAAATAAATTTACTTTACGTTATCACTTTACATGCCCCGGTGATAACTTAGAGTAACTTGATTCCACTAGGGAGGGTTGAACCAGTTTTTACTTGGCTTGATAATTAATACTAATAAAAATTGAATCTGAATACCACTTGTGTGCAAAAAAATCTAATCTGTTTATGTTATCAACAAACACACTTAATTATTCTTATCTTCACAATAATTTATGCATTAAAAAATTAATAAAAGTCCCCCAATAACACTCTCCTCTACATTATAATTAGTCTCACAAGTGTTACATAATATTTTTCACATAAACAGGCAATTACCAGGAGACAATAAAAATATTTACTTATATCTCAACGATATAACAATGCCAATTTCTTTATTGATGCCTAAACCATTATAGTAATGCGAGTACCATTACTTAAATGAGGAAATCTGTCATTTCGAGTAATTTGCCTTCAATGACTTCAATTCTTACATACCCGGTTTAGAACTCTCGTGCTGGAATCATGGGTCCGTACACAATCACTCGGGTTGTTCCTCTTAACACCCCTAGCAGGAACAGTTGGGGGTGTATTGGTCTGGGTGGCGTTCGTGGGAGCCCACTTGTCCCCGTATCCTGGAAATGGCGAAATTCTACTGGCTGGTATCTCTGGAAATGCGACGTGAGTCCCCATGTACTGTAAGAATTGGGAATTGACCAACCTGGGTTAACGAAGAGTTGTGAAGATTTTGGCTCGTCATGCTGTCTAGTGAATTTGAATCACTGTCAATCTGTTGGAAACATTGTCATATGTATATCTAAAAGAAAAATCAGGCGACTTAGCACTGGTCATTGGTGGATAAGGCTTGATAAACACTATAATGTCTCTAACGACGAGGCTGCGTGCACTGTACTTTCTTTTCGCGCCCGTTCAAGAACAACGTTCCACGTGAATTAGTCGTAGATGCACTGGTCGTGTGAAAACGCTGCGATACACTTAAACGCAAACGGAACGATTTTCGAATATCATTAAAAATATAAAATTTCACTCCTTGACCCAAAAAGACGACGTACCGAAGGCATCTACTTCGAACGTCCACTAAATTTCGTCTCGACTTGCTTCCTTCGCGTTCATTCTCTCTTATTGCCGAAAACGACATATAAAACTCGGAACATATCAATTCCTGCCTAATAAAAACATTCTACCAAACGTCATTCGCGACACTGGGCTCCATTTCCTATTAATCAACGGTGTTGGTAAAGTAGATCCCATACACTAAACCCCACTCACACCGCTAAATTATCTCCATTATCTAATTAAGATTTAATTATTTATTAAAGAAACTAACTGCGTTTGTAACCACAATCGGGAGAAAAACGATAAGTTAGAAGTGAAATTTTAATTTAAATTGCTAATAGGCCTAAGTTTATTTAAGTGGATCACCTCACATTTTTCTAATCTAAATAAATAAATAAAAAGTCAATAAATAAATATAATTAAAAATTTGATTAAAAACAATGTGTGTGGGTGGCGATATTTCCTCGATGTGACGAATCTAAATGTTATTTTCTTCTTCTTCTTTTTCTCGTCAATCCGTATGCCTTTCAGCGTCGGATAAATGTTATTTTCAAGAGGGGAAAAGGGTAACCTAAGTCTTACATGCTGAATTCAGTGAATCCCCTGTTTGCCTGAAGGTTCCAATAAGAATCAATCACAATAGTTGGGGGAATTACTTATTAATTGTTGGTGAAGCTGGGCCTAGTGCCACTAAAAGTCCCAAATCATTAGCTTACGCGAGGACGGTTATGTGGATGATGGGAGTGGAGGTTTCTTAATATGAAGTCACTATAAAGACACTTAATTAGCTACGCGCAAGGCGGCTATGTATTATTTTTCTTTACAGTCTTTACTTTCTTAACCTTCCTATACTCACGTCAAAATGAAAGACGTATACTACACTATATAAGTCGGTCTCACAGACCGTATGCGTGAGTATAGGAAGGTTAAAATATGTTATATTTTATGCCAATGTATATGTATAAAGAGTGAGAGAGAGAGATTTTAAATGATTGTCCTGATCCTACACTACTTTCCACAGTCTTCACTTCAATATTCAATAAGTAATAAATAAGATTCGACCAATTAGCACATGATACGCAGAGTTGCTCAATTTGCGCCAAAAGTACTACAACTATTAGAAACGATTGTACTAGAATAGCAACATTGCGCTATACGAATACATAATAGTTTTAGTGTATAGTATGCTAATCCAGACAGTCGTTTCTGATAGTTGTAGTACTGTTGGTGCGAATTGGGCAACTCTAATGATAACTTATCATTAAGTAGTGTAAACCGGATTAATGCTGTCACTCCACCGCTTGTCCCCACTTACGTGCAAGGCGCGTCATTAAAATTCAGTGGAGTGATAGCGTCAGTCCGGTTTACACAACTTCGTGCACTCGTTTGTCGAATCTTAGTAATAGGCAAGATAAACTCAAATAAGTAATTATCAAAAATCAGCAATAAAGGGACATCTCTGGGTGAAGGTTGCTTAACTGAGATATACAGATTCAGATTTTATCGAGATTCTAAATCTATAAATACAACTGAAAGCACCAAATTTAATTTATTTCCTGATCGTTTAGAAAATTACAAGTTTATAATACAAAATTATTCTTACAAATTCTATTTTCGTCAGTAAGTTGTGGCAGGAATGAAGTCATTTACTTACTAACTAGCTGTATATAAACCTTTTTAATTGGAAATTTAAATAATTTTGACAACTGAAGTTTTGACGTTGACGTTACATTCGATTATTTCAACTAATTAATTATTTAAATATAAATGATTAGTTCCCTCCGAAAATGTTCTTTGCGTAATAAGTAATAGCTTAGGAACACCACATCCGACATATCAATCCGAAAATGGACATTGCAAAATCGCTGTTTAGTCACAGAGATCACGAAGGTTACGTTGGGAAGGAGGACCACAATGTAAGAATTATTCTATACTCGTTGAAGATTATCTCTTAATTAGAATCCCCCTTGTTTCTAAATATCTAAATTTTAGAAGAGAGAGTTGGAACTGGCTATTTCGGAGGATGACCAGGACGAAGACTCCTTCACAGAGAGATTTTCAGAGGGCCTTAATATGACCGACTTAGTAACCCCTAGTCCGGGGGCCCGTTTTCGGCTTTAACACCGAGCATGTGGCCTCAAGATATAATGGCGAAGTTATTGGTTGTACCTGATGATCCGAATTCACAGCCAGAGTATAGGTAATCTTCGAGTGCATTGTAGATACATTGTAAATAACGGAATTGAATTGATGCGTTTGTTTGGACTATTTCCATTACCTCTTGGAAGTGAAGTATCGCAATTCTAATCTTTGGGATAGTTACCCTATATAGAGTATATTTTGAATTAGGATTCTGTTAAGGTAGAAACAGCCTGGCTATCCAAATTTTGGATGGAATTAGTCCAAATGAACACATCAACTACTACATGTATCGTTAGTGATACGCACTGGTAGACTTACGAATGATACATTATACAGATTCGATGAATTTGGTTTTCGAGTTGATGAAGAAGATGGACCCGAACAGAGTTCAAACAAATTGCTAGGCATACCGTTCGTGGAGGATCCCCAACACAGGTTTTGATATATTTGTTTTCCTCTTAATTTTACCTGTCCAATGATCTTTTCTTCCAGGTTGCAATGGGTAGCACACTTAGAATTTTCTCACAATAAAGAAGTGTCTGATCTGACGTGGGATAAAGTGGAGATTCGCCTACCGAGAACTGATAAATTACGGACAATGGTTAAAAATGGCATACCTCATTCTCTAAGACCGCAGATGTGGATGCGAATGTCCGGCGCTTTACAGAAGAAGCAGCAATCTGAGCTGAGCTATAAGGATATCGTTAAAATGTCTAGTAATGACTCCTTAATGACCTCCAAGCAGATCGAGAAGGATTTGTTACATACGATGCCAACGAACGCTTGCTTTAGTCATATAAATAGTACTGGAATTCCCAGGTTAAGGAGGATTTTACGCGGGTTAGCATGGTTGTATCCTGACATAGGGTGAGTCATTGGCAAACTTTGTCATCGTAAGCTTCTATGACTTGCGTCAATAGTACAAACTTACTTCGGATATTTCTGAAACTGAATGTGGCTTTTCAACTTGTGATACCACAAGAAAGTTTCAAATTGTAACATATCAATAATTCCCCTCGTCTCAAATATTACATCGAGCAACTGCTTTATCTATAAACTCATACAGTACATTTCTTTTATAATATATATTATATAATTTGTAGATATTGTCAAGGTACTGGAATGATTGTATCATCACTCTTGTTACTTCTCGAAGAAGAAGATGCTTTCTGGATTATGGTAACTATTGTCGAAGATCTCCTTCCAGCGTCCTACTACAGTTCCACTTTAATCGGGATTCAAGCCGATCAAAGAGTCCTCAGGACGTTAATAATGAACTACCTGTCGGATACGGATGAGACCTTGAAAAACCACGATATTGAACTTTCCCTGATAACATTACATTGGTTTTTAACTTTGTTCGCTAGTGTAGTACACATGAAAATTTTATTGCGCGTGTGGGACTTGTTCTTCTTCGAAGGCTCTTTAGTCCTGTTCCAAATTACTTTGGGGATGTTAAAGATGAAGGAACCTCACTTGAAAACGCTTGAAAATTCCGCCCAGATTTTCAATGCCCTTTCAGACATTCCGGGTGATATGGACGACGTAGATAAGTTATTGGAGGTATAAGTAACTTATTGGAATATTAAATCGATTGGGATAAGTTCAAATTTTTAGATATCGATGCATATTGCCAATTCCCTAAATGAAGTTATGATTGAAACTTATCGCCGTAGACATTTAGCTTATTTAATGGCAGATCAAGGGGCCTTAGTAGGGAATCCGGAAGCAGCTCCCAATTTACCTAAACAACATTTAGCTAGGTAATTATTTTTTGATGATTTGAATGCTAGCAGTTCCCAAGGAATTTCTGGAGGGAATTATGGCGTGTAATCCATGTTATTTGAGTTGTTTCCACCGCCTGATGGATGTAAAATATTTTGGCAACCTACTTATTGCGATTTCTAGGGTTTTCTTCCAATTTTTAACCTGCTAATTTTATATTAGGTTATGTCGGTCAAAATTTTGCAAATTAACATGAGTTTACCAAAGCCACAGGACGATGGAAACAATTCAGTACATACAAGGGAGAATCAATAGCGCAACGCTGACATCTACCGAAATTTTATTGATAAAATGTTTGTTCAATTGTTCTAGGCGTCAAGTTAAGAAAAATAAATCAGTGATACAACTACTACTTTTTAACGAAAACAATGAAGACGATATAAAATGTAAAAATATCAAGCAGACTGAAATCTTAGTGGACTTACGCGAGGCCATTCTGCAAGTCTGTACTTAAATATACACTACGGGGAATACCCGAGCAATAAAGGGAAATTCTTTATTTTAGATCGCCAGGCATTTTTTACAAGTAGATCCAAAATTATCGTCCGAAATATCTCTAATAGCTGACTATTCTATGGAGAGCCATTCAACGGATCACACCAATTATATTAACGTTTCGAAAAACAGGAAGAGGCGGGCTAAAGCCTTATTGGGTACGCCTCCAACATTTATAAATATGTTGTTTAAAATATAAATATCTTTTACAGATTTCGAAAGGCATGACGATGACGAATTGGGTTTTAGAAAAACGATATCATCACGATTATATCGCAAAAGGATGAACATTGTTGGATAGGAGAATTAAATGGCCTAAGAGGTAATTTGATTACTATAAATTTAGCTGTTCAATGTCTCAACTTACATCTGATGCCTGATTAGATCTATCTGGGTAGCTCTAGTCCTCGGTCTATCTCCCTCATTTGTATGGAGCAGGCGTAAATTAAGTGAATCGGCACCTCGGCTAGGGTCGAATATAAAAATTGTAGCCCTAACAAGGACAAATCCTCCAACTTAATTTATTCCAATTTTTTTACTTTTAGGGTGGTTTCCTGCAAAATTCGTCGAATTACTAGATGAACGAAGTAAACAATACAGCAGTGCTGGTGATGACAGTATATCAGAAACGGTAACTGATCTAGTGAGAGGTACTCTATGTCCAGTTGTAAAGCAAGTCTTGGAGCATGGAATGAAACGACCCAATTTCTTAGGTAACTATAATTTTATGAGGCAATTCGAGACGACGATGGGGGAATCCCATATTGCCTTCGTTAGTGATACATATTAGGTGGTATTTTCGATTCCGAAAATGTAAACTTCTTGATTGGAAACCAGACGTGTGAAGCACATCAAAATGATTCCTATTTTACGTTCTAAATAATAATTTAATAAAAAAATTGTAGGAGGTCCATGCCATCCTTGGCTTTTTATAGAAGAAGCAGCTACCAAAGAAGTGGAAAAAGATTTTAATTCCGTTTATAGTCGGTTGGTGCTGTGTAAAACGTACCGATTGGATGAAGACGGTAAAGTTCTAACTCCTGAAGAGGTCTGTAGTTCAAAATCGGTAATTTGTTTTTTTATTTATTATAATTGGAATTTTAGCTGTTATATCGCTGTGTACAATCAATAAATTTGTCACATGACAATGCCCACGCACAAATGGATGTCAAATTGCGATCTTTAATCTGCCTTGGACTGAACGAACAAGTTCTACATCTATGGTTGGAGGTGTTATGCTCTTGTAGTGATATAGTCCAGAAATGGTAATTTCAGTGGAGTGTGAGGGCGTGGCATTACGTCATATACGAGGGTAGATTGACAAGTTTCCGGAATCGCTGCTAAGGTGTTGCTATTTTTCGAATATTTTATGCCGTTGTGTTGACAACAAAAATGTTAAATCGATCTGTCAAATAGTCTGGGTTTTGACAAGCATTTAACTTTTCAATCTACCCTCGTATGTTCAAAACCTGAACCGGTCTGTCGGGGAAGCGTGTCACGCCCCCTAACGACGCATCGGTTGATTGATGACGCTTTTTTTCGTGAAATATATGTCGTACAAGACAACAAGTTTTCATGAAATGTCACGCCTGCATCCTACCACATAATCTCCCTATTATTATGAGACGGGAAATTCTAGTTTATGAAATTTTAGGTATCACCCTTGGTCGTTCGTGTATAGTCCTGGATGGGTACAAATCAAATGTGATCTCCGCATACTTTCGCAATTATCTTTCAACTTAAATCCCGACTGGGAGTTGCCTGTGAAAAAGATAATAATAACCAGCCACTGAAGGATGGTGTTCGTGATATGCTCGTCAAGCATCACTTATTCAGCTGGGATATTTAATTAATTTTTAAGTACTTAGTTAAGTCTAATTTATATTAATTTAATATTTCCTAACAATTATCGTCCACAAAATGGCCTTCGGATAGTCCCTCTTTTCGCCCCATCTCGAGTTTTAATTACGGATACCCCAAAATATTTTTATACATTTATTTTAGTTTGAGCATCCTACTACTACTACTACTTGTTTCGATCTTGTATGAACTTATATCTATTTCTGTTGATACAAACAATCAAAACCTGTAAAAAAGATACTAAAATGATTGTATATTTTTAAAATGTTTTCTGTGTAATATAAAACTATTTATTAATTTCGCAAGTTATATATTAAAAACGTATGTAATAATAAAATCTTTACAATCAATAACAACGACACCGTTAGCAACCATTTGTGTTCCTATGACAAATTAATTCCTAAAGCCTTAGGTAAGGTATTCCCGCATGGTCCGGAGAAATGGAACCTAAAATATCAAATCAAAATGATGATCGTAGGTTTTCTTAATCAGAATTATCAGTAACATTTTATTGGAGAAAAATCAATCTTGAAAAAATTCTAGATTGGATCTAGACAAATCCGGAAACTATGATATATTCGAATAGGGAGGGGTTCGATGGGCAAGAGTAAGGAAAGGGAGGAGGACGGTACAACCACAACAACTTCGAAGACTGTTACCCTTGAATCGTGCCTTAAAACCCTAGATTAGATTTCGCAAGCTTTCGGCTTCTTGGATTAGGAAAGGGCAAAGGGAATGATCTCCATCTATTCAGATTTGGGCGAATCAGCCTCGACACTTTCTTGAATTCCCGGGGAGACGGTAAGGCGTTTCAAGGTAAAATAAGTCATCGAATGAAACAGGTTTAGTGGTGATGCGATAGGATGGGATTGTAACTTGTTAAATCACATTTTAAAAGCAAAACCATCCAAACACTGAAATTGGGTGGAAGAGGCAAGATTTTAACCATCTACAGAACTCCCTCATGCTGGGACCAACTTTTTCAAATTAATGAATTCTAGTATTACCGAAAATCATCACATGCAGGCTCCTCGGTTATATTGAATTCCGCGACGGGTTTGCCCCTTTCGGCAACTCTAGGTGCGAACATTGCAGCTGGATAGACTACGGAAGATGTACCAATTACTAGACACAAATCACATTCCTCGATTAGTGTCACTGTAAAAACAAACATTAATAATTGTGCATCAATATAGTATCACCAACATACTAGCTTTATCTAACGTATCCGGATCTAATCTTTCACCAAACCAAACTATGTAGGGTCTTACCAGACCCTTGCATTTACTACATTTTGGTAGATCATCAATGGTAATTGGGGATATTTCAGTTTCATTAGCGATAGGGTCCCTGTAAAATTTATTATTTAAGTCCCCATACTATCACTAATTGTTTTCCTTTTAATATTCACCCTCGGTCCTTCAAAGCTTCACATATAGGATTCTCGATATTCACATCGATATGATGGCACTTCGTGCATTTAATTTTCGTTAGCGATCCGTGGAGTTCAACCACCTCTCGGGAACCAGCCCTATAATGTAATCCATCCACATTTTGAGTAACAACTGTCAAACTTCTATCTTCACCCTTACATTTCTCCTCGTATTGAGCTAACGCTATATGTGCCTAAAGAGTAGATATTAATGTAGCAAGATATTATAGGAAATTACATACATTATTCGGGGAACTTTTAAAAGCAACCTCCCTTCTGTAGTGATAAAACTCCCAAACGAGGGCTGGATTTGCTTCGAACGCCTCCGGAGTGGCCAATTCGGTGGCCCTGTGCGACCTCCACCATCCTCCGGCACCTCGAAACACCGGTATACCGGATTCAGCACTTACTCCAGCCCCCGTCAGGGCCACAATATTCTGGGCTTCGCCCAGTATTTTCTTGAAACCTTCGTAATCCGCGTAATTTCTTTTCGCCATGCTAAAAAGAAATGAACGGGAATTTTTTATGAGGAAGGTGCGGAGTGGGGAAATCATAAATTTTAATTTTTTTTTGAAATATGGAAATTAAGTTAGGAAAGCGTGAAGAGGTTAAAGTTCATGGTGACAGTAGACGTGCTGTTTAGGATGTTGTCAAATCGCTCATGTTTATGTCAATGGGGTATACATTTTTGTCGAGATAAGTTTGTGTTGGGGTATAGTCGTTTTTGGCATCGCCTAAGTAGGGTAGGTCATGAAGTTTGAGGGAATTATCGGTTTGATTTGGGTATAAATGCATGTTTTAGGAAGATAATAATAAATAAGATATGGCAATGTAGGACATTCCATTAACGTCCTTGTAAAACTGTGCTACTACGTCATTTGTCCTAATGCGATTTTCTCATTTGTTTCAATGTACCATTCTGCTGTTTTTACGTGTACACGCTGTATATTAACTGGATCCTTTCTGCTTACTCTTTTATTGCTTTTCTCAAATTTTTTATTTGCACATATTTATCTGATTTTTAATTTAAACGTCCGTGTTGCCTTAATTTTATCAATTAAATGCTTTGTTAAGTTTTACCCATATATGAGCACAATTGTAGTTTAAAAAATTAAGTTTATTTGATTCTATGTACCACACTTTTGGTTCGTTCGTATCATTAGGAGATTTGTACCCGTAATTCTGTTTTCTTCCCATGACATTTGTTTAGCGCGCATGCGTAAATTCTCTGCATTAAATCCATTCCATACCAGTTGCGTTTTGTTCGTCAAGGGGTGTGTTACACAGGTTAGCATTTGCGTTTGAATACATGGACGTGTTTGAATTTCATTCTGGAATCGCTTTTTTACGTAAAAATCATCCCTTGTCCAAAGAGTGACTACTAAGAATCGATACCGTATCCCTTTACGAACGCAGTAACCTCTTTTTCACGAAGAAAAACATTGACTCTGTGTGTGATAGCGAAAATTGACAGTGTGTTTGACGGGGGATAATATATGAAGGGTATGTTTATCATTTTTACCTTTTTGTAACTTATGCGCGTGATGGTCAGTTAAAGGACCAGATCTAGATGTCCTAATCCCTAAAGAGATTTAACGGAAGAAATACGTACGTTTCTTCCATTTCTGCATCGAATCTGTTTTTGTTTGAGCCAGGAGAAATATTCACATGTAAGTAAGTAAATTCGAGTGGTAAGAAAATGCAAAAACGAAACGTTTTGTAATACCTCTCACGAACTACCACCGAAGTATTAATTGATTTTAGATGCTAGCACGTTCATTATAAATTTAAATTGTTAGGTAACGCATGAACTAGATTGGTAATTTATAGGTTTGCATTTAAGTTAGGTCCGTCAGCTCGTGTAACTTTTCCACAGAATTGTTCTTTTCAACTGTAATAGAAGCCTGAACATTCTCACTGATCGGTGCATTTCTAATTTTATTTAATTGGCGTTTTGCATTGTGCAAGAGGCCTTTAAAAGTCAAGAATGTGGACGGTCTCATTATCTAACTATCGACAGCAATAATAATAAGCCTAACGATCTCTCGACTAATTGATGCTGTCTGCCTCAAAATAAGAAAACACTCCGATTTCCAATTAATACCGATCCGCAATCCTATTATTTCGATTCTGATTTTGAAATCGAGGAAGTTTGTGCATTGTTACCGCGTTCGCTTTCCGGATATTGCATCTGGTTTAAAGGTATTGTGTCATACTTTAAATTTATGCAGGGGTTCAGATTTTGTACCTATTTTTGGATACCGTGTTGATGCCACTGTGACTTCATCGTATGGCTCTAATGCATTCAGTACCTTGCCATCACCAGATGTATTTTATTTCATGATTCCCAAAAAGGTAGAACTGTTTTGATACGTTTGAATTATCCATTACTACTTGATGTAGAAAACATTTCTTGTGCAAATAGTTTCCAAATTTGGATTTTCGCATCCAGGAGGAAGAAAGTTATTTGCGATTATCTACGATTTGAAATCGATTGGATTTTGACGCCCATCCGTTGGGTTGGAAAAATCAAATTTGAAAATACAGGAAACGGAAACTATTTTCGATTATTTTCACTTTTTTAACTCGTTAAGTGGCGGAGTGGTGAAAGTCACGCCTCGCAATGAGAAGGTCTGGCGTTCGAAACCCAGTCGCGGCGGAGCGTAACAGTTTTAAATCCTAAAATGGACCTGTCACCTCCAATATGCTGCGAAAAGTAAGCAAATACCACTGGGCGAGCATGGACCTGTACGGTATACGCATGTATACGGCTCGGTGGCTCCGAACCCTTACAACCGAAAAGGTGAAAGGGTTTTTCATTTAGAAATCAATTGGGCATCGATTTCCAAAACAAAGGAACCAAAGCCGTTTTAGATATCAAATATAAATTTCAAAAAACACGATAGGACCAGCCAGTTTGGATTAGTTTCAATTCTAAATCAAATTTTAGACTTTAAAATTGGCCAAAAATTACTTAGCTATATAAAGCTAGTTTGAATTGGTTTCGATTTTAAATTTGGACCTCAAAATTTATAAACGAAGGACCCTTCTGGATTTTAAAGCTCGTAAATTTAGGTAATCTTGAAAATTGACCTAGTCCGAGGCCCTAGACGGGCAGAAGGATAATGTGAAAGAAGAAGGACCCAGCATTTTTTTTTTTGGATAATCTCACTTTTCCCAGCTTAGCTTAAAATTAATATTTGGGACGTCGGTTACATATTTGAAAGTGTCTTTAATTCCATAGGCACCATTACCTTCACACGTTGTTGCATATTTCTCTTATAATCTTATAATTACTAGGCCTTCCGATTGCATGCAGTAAATAAGGACAAACGGAAACGCATGTAGTTGAGGACATTAAAGGATAAATGTGGGTAATTGCAAATGAAAGCGATTTAATGATAGTGGAGCGTGGAAAATGCAATAGTTTAATCACGAAACTTTAAAATTATAAATAAATAACTTATCGGTTTTCGGCAATAAAAAGAATCCAGTTGCCTCCAGTGAATGGTGAGTTTCAAGATTCCATTGAATTAATTATATTGGATAGTAACGCTTTGACCTCAACTTTCATTAAATTTTCCTTATAGCGTTGCAATTGCGGAATGCAATAGGAAAATATATGTACAATCTAACGCATTCGTTTTCTTTGCCAGGTAAAACATAAGAAGCAGAAAAAATCCGCGGCATATAGATTTTCAAGCGCTTTCACTTGCGTAATGGAGTCGCCTTTTAATTTTCTGGCGTCCTCTACATAAGGATCAAGCCATCTATCTCTATTTAGGATGTTGTAATGCTAATATAAATATATTACCGTCCAAAACTATCGAAACGACCGGCGAAAGGAAATGACAAATTTGTAAAAAGTCGTTTATATAAATGTAAATATAAATAAATAAAATTTGCATTCGTTTTGATTAGGAGTGTGTCATAGCCGAGGTATGTTGATTATCGCGTTAATAATGGATTCCTGTACAAGTTTCATGGCCACTCGTATAGTTTATAGCCGTTTGTTTACATAAATATACACTGGGAATGTTTTCCAGCGACATGCAGGAAAAGCGATATTTGAATATTATCGTTAGAAAACGTGTACAATTAAAATCTGGAGCGGCGCGCCATTGTTCTTGCGTTGTATCCTCGTAGTTTTACTCCGAAACACGCGAAAAACGAGGGCATGCATCAATTTAAAACACCATTTCCCCAGCTGTACGATTTACACCTTTATATAATTAAACAAATTCAATTAGAAATGCTAATTTAGTTACTATCCGATGATTTTTCTAATTTAAATAAGGATTGCGTTAATTTTATTTTTCTAATTAACGCTCACATGTTAATGAGCGATTTTTTATTTAAGAAATCATTAGAAATTGCAATGGGGTCGAAGTTATTTATGTTATCGTAAACAGCAGGTATAGTATGGTAATATTTGAATACGCGTTTCTATCGATAATTTCTTTCTTACCGGCGTTACTTTAACTTTTAAATATTCACTGCTTGCAATACGAAAGCTGAATGCAAACTACATTTTTCATCATATGGAAAAGTGTGTGTCCTATTATCTTATTTTATGACGGTCGTAATCAACATTTTTGAGAAGCCGGTTTTGATCTAAGCTATCTACCTGAACGTGCCTAGACCGCAAATGGGACATCTTAATTTCAATCAGCGCATTACGCACCCACGGATCATTACAAAAGGATTATAATCCATCTGGTATTGACAGTTTGATAATACAAATATTTTCATAGCGATAAAATATCGTTTATTTGAATAATCTCTAATTATGCAGGTCGGTAAACACTTATGACCGGTAGTGTATGTAGGTGTATCTCTAAAGGAGTTTCCCAAGGCTCTGCTCGAAAGCCAAACTTTTTGCCAATTTGTATTACAATAAACGCTTCGTCCTGGAGTCAACTTTTATTTTTATTAATCTCCATAAGGAAGAATCGATTGCAAAAATCTGCTGATTGATTCGTTTCTTTTTGTATTTATTGTCGTTATAATGAGTTGGAAAATCAGCTTTTATAATTTTTAAGCATATAATTCCTAACATTAATGAGGGATGTAATTTATACGCAACTTATATCCCACAAAGTTGTAGGGGGATGTATTAATAGAAGCTTCCAAGTTAATATTATTAGATATGGGAATTTAACGTTAAATTCCAGACCTTCTTTGTTTAGATTATAGCCAAATGCACTGGGTGAGTTTCCAGATCGCACATGCTCCCGCCTCGGTTTATTTTATTTAATCCAAAATAACCTCTCATCTCTTTGATGAATATTTCCTCCCGAGAGAAAACGTCGTCGTTGCACCGGGAGTTAGCATGAAAGGAAACAATGTCGTAAATTTAAACTTCGATTTTCAATGTTCGACGATGATGATACATCCTGCGTAGTCGATGCAAATATGAATTATTACTAATGATGTCGATTTCGTGTTCTTATTTTGTTTTTGGGATTTTTCGCGAACAAAAGTTTGATGATAATATTCTCATGGGAGAACTCGCTATCGCGGAGGATGTAAACGGGTTTAATGGCTATTAAGTTTTGCATATACGTGTTGATCTGCGTTAATGAAATACTACATAATAAATAAGATCTGTTTAATACACCGTTTCCCATCATGCAACCGAGATTAAACGCCAAATTGCGTCATTTTCAATGCGGAACCGATCTTTCCCATTTCGGAAGTCTCCATTACCATTGGGAAACAAAAAAAATGATAATAAACACGAAAATTTTAGCTTTGGAGTTGAACAATTTGGTGCTTTAAAATTTAGAAGAAGAAGGTTGTTGCAATTTTGCAACAACGGCTCATCCATTTGATTGACACCTTGGCTACCAAGGCCTATTCTTAAAATTCCATTAAATATATAGGGTGATTCTTCCAGAAGTACCCTACCTAGCAAAGGAGACACAAGAAATTAGGGAAAACATCTTTATTTCTGAACATGACGTAAAATCTTCAACTGCCCAATGTATCGTTTCTTAAATGTGACAAAAGTTGGTGTTAGTACGAGGCTGGTCCCATAAGTACCAAACCTAACAAAGAAGACACAAAAAATTTGGGAAAACATCTTTATTCCTCAGCATGACGTAAAATTTTCAACTGCCCGATGTATCGTCTCTTAAAGTTAACAAAATCTGGGGTTAGTACGAGGGTAGTCTAAGAAGTTCGCGACAAAAATTTGGGAAAACATATCTTTATTTCTCAAGATAGTCTAGTTTTAGCTCGATACACTTTTCCCAGCAATGTTCAATCAAGCCATTTTTTCAAGTTTGGAAAGAGGAAATAATCCTAGGGGGTTAAATCTGGCGCATAGGGTGCGTGAGGACGCCATTCGAACTTTAACTCATTACTTTGGCCACCGCGATAACGAATACGTGAATTGGTGCATTGTCTTGATGAAACAACACTTTCTTTTGCGCCAAATGCGGTCGTTTATTCTTGATTTCATCACTCAAACGCTGCAATTACTTCGAATGAAACTCCCCTTGATTGTTTTTCGTCTTTGAAGATAATCAACGAAAATTATCCCACCCGCATCTCAAAGAAAATGACGCCATGACCTTGTCAGCAGATGAAACTGTCTTCGCCTTCATCGGGGCCGATTCTCTCCTTTCAGCCCATTGTTTCGACTGTACTTTCGTCTCAGGTGTGAAGTGATGGACCCCATGGTTCATCCATGGTTATGAATCGACGAAAGAACTCGGATTTTTTGCTGCGAAACATTCGCGCAACTCTGTTTTTGTTCCATTGTGAGCAAACGCGGCACCCATCTTCCGTACAGCTTTGTCACGTCCAAAGTTTCAGTCGGTATGCGATGTACCGTGCATCGCTGAAAATCCAAGAGCAATTGTTGAAGAACCATTACGTTCACCTCGTATCGTTTTTGCGCTTCTTGAGCTGGCGGTGTCATAGGACCGTTTTATTTCGAAAGTGAGATTGATGCTACCATTACGGGCAATAAAGTGCGCTGTAGAGGCCATGATAATCAATTTTTTATGGCCTGTTTGGGATGATATGGTTGTCAACGACTTCTGGTTTCAACAGGACGGGGCACTTGCCACACAAACAATCGATTTATTGAAAACCATATTTGATGGACGTTTGATTTCGCGTAGTGGTGATGTCATTTGGTCACCAATATCATGCGATCCTACACCCTTTGATTATTTCTTCTGGGGATACGTGAAGGATGAAGATTATAAGCGTAATCCAACAACAATTGCAGAGCTCAAAGCCAACATCGAGAGCGTATTCGTGAGATTGAACAACAATTATACACAAATATAATTTTATCAAAAGAATCGATGCTTATCAACGTAATCGTGGTAAACATTTATCGTATTTTCATTGATAAATTGTAGATTCCCTACAACATATTTGAATGCAATAAAAGAAGTTCTTATTGAAAGGCCCTGTATACGCAAAACAGTCTGCGCCAAAAATATATGTACGTAATTGAAGGTTCTGTTGGTCATGCCCGGTTATTTTTAGGGAACCTTGTATGTAGATTTATTGACGTCAGTAATAATAATATAAAGCTTCTTCTTGTGCCTCTGTCGACTCCTACATTTTAATTAACTTTAAATTTAGCCACAATAATAATCGTAGGTGCCAAATTAAAATTTGGGTGTCGGTTTTTTGTGAGTATTCAGGTGTGAAAACCATTTGATGTCAAAATATTTAAAACTAAACGTTACCGGTAGGAGTATGTTAATAAGGAACATACTTAACATCGAAACCATTATATTCAAAGGAAATGGACTTAAAATGCAGTAGGAGTGCTCTCCGTAAAGATGTAGATATACAAGAACTTAGCGTCTTTGGTTTTTTTTTTTGTAATAATAATAATAATCCAGTGATATTTTTACTATAAAATGTCGGTTAGTGTAATAACAATAAAAATAAAAAGAACGAAATCGTGTGCTGAATTTTAATTGAATCAAGATCTATTATTGCAAAAAGATACGTTGCTGGTTTCTCATGGAAAATGAGGATGAAATAAGAAATAAAAAGACAGTAGCCGGGATAATATTCTAATTGAATTATACAGGCTATAAATAATAGACGTAAAAATGTGGTAATAGGCGAATGTATATATAGATATATCGCGCGTTATAGGTGCTAGTCTTATTCGGTCATCATTGGCTTGTATCAAGAGTAGTTCTGCATATGATGGTAGATCACATGTAGCTCCTATAAACCACATTAAGAATGTTGCGCCTGTGGAGGTTGAGCGCGAACATTGAACTCTATGAACGTTAACCAACATGTTGCGGATTATTAGCCATACCTACGGCACTATCAATTTATTTTTAAAAATCTTAATGTACAAAATGGATCAGACAGGCATATACGACAAAATATTATTCTGATTAGCGCCCTGCCCGCTCGGTTAAACTTTTAATATACCATCGGCATCTCCTCGCTATCTCGCCTTTATATCGGCGATTCCACGTTTATGTAATTTTGTATCAACAATTTTAATTAACAATCTTGTCAGTCACCATTTTACAGGATATTAACTCCGAACGCTTCGAACTTATTACTTACGATTAATGTGGTAGGTAAATTTTAAAGTTAAAACCTCGACATATCTCGTATTTGATATACAGGGAGCGTTCAAAAACATGCACTCGTCCTATATTTTTGACTGGTTCCTTTTTTGAAAAGTTTCGCCTCATTCTTTCGACCTATAAATGCAGCTCCGTAACATTACATACATACATAATCCTGGCCTGTCGAATTGTTTTCTGTCATCTCTCTAGTTTCAAGTTTCACAAGTCTAAAGTTTCTTTGGTTCCAGCAGTTTTCCCATTGGTTCAAAATTTAATTGTTTTCTAATAACGTCGTTTCTTTTCTTATCCACTCTTCTCACAATGAGGTTATCTCTTTATTTTTTATTTGTTCCAACTGTGTGTGTTCCGCGTGCTTCTGTTGCAATTTCTATGGTCTTTTCTTTGAAGCTACTCCATCTAGACTTTAGGTCTTTTCCAAGTTAATTATGTTTCGTAAAAACGTCATTAATTCTTTCTTGGTACATTTCCTTAACGAATTGTGTTGTCAAGTTGCATGTGTTGATCACCTTTCTTTTCATTTCTTTTCCTGTTTTTGCCCTTGCTCTATCTTTAACATCCGAAATATTGTATTTCATAAAAGCTACTAACGCTCTCTCCTTCTAATCAAAACAATTCACTCCCTTATTTCACCACCCATCGGACTCGACTAGACCTTCGTATATTTCCAGTTGGTGTTCTTCCTTCTTACTTTAATTTTAACCTTTTAACGACGGAGGTGAAAATTCTTCTTCTATTGTCTTCTATGACCTCTTGTGTTTCCATGGTTTTTCATTTTTGTGACGTTTTTCGTGTTTGCATCCATCGTTTCCTGAATCTTATCATTTTCCTCTCTCTCCAACACTCTTTTAGGTAATCTGTTTTGATTCGTCCGAGTACCATGAGCTTACCATGCAGAGGTACAATTCAAAAAGGAAAAATTTTCGACTTCTACAGTTTCAATTTTATTTTTATTTTTCTAAACCAATCTTTTCCCCGATATAAACCGATCTATTCATTGGCCTACGACGAACGCGAATAAAACTCCACCGCGCGTCGCCCCCGGCCTTCATGAAAGCTTCTCGAAGAAACGTTAATGAATGATGCGGCTGTATTTGTTATTGCGGAAAAGCAATTACCATTATCATATAAACATTCAACTGGATATGATTGATTGCCGTTTTATAAATATTTTCTTTATATGCATTTATGTATATGGAAGCTGGACCCGAAACGCCTCCGTGCCTTTTATGATAAACATTTCTATCAAAATATTTATATCGGACACTATTAACCTTTTACGTGACCGATGCCTTTAAATTTCTACCGGAATTATCAACGAGTTCCTCAATTGAAATTGAATATGGCGACGGATCTTTTTAACCTTCCTATACTAACACATACGGTCTGTGAGACCGATTTATATAGTATAGTATACGTCTTTCATTTTGACGTGAGTATAGGAAGGTTAAATACCTTCTCTACCACTTTTAGATCAAGACAACAGCAAATCCGGAGTTAATAGCTGTATTTTCAGAAGACTTTTCAAACGCCAGTTGTTGTTTGATTCACCTGAAAGTGGTAGAGAAGGTATTTAAAAAGATAAGTACATAGGTCACGAAATATATACAGGGTGTGTATAAATTGGCGGAAAAGCTGCACGCAGCGACATCCTTCGTTCGGTTCTAAATGGAAAATCTTAAGCCAAAAGTGTTGTATCATGCTTCGTTTAGGAAGCAAAAGAAACACACAAGGATAACAACAATGATGGTAATCACAATGATAATCAGTTAACAGTTATGTTTTTACCAACACTTTTGACCGGTAGTGTATACATATATACGTGTAGTTATCCTAATTTAAATTATTTAAATCGTTTTGTATTTCACAAACCGATTAATCGGGTTCGATAAAGACTAAAATTAATGAAACCACCTTTCACTTTCCTGTTTGTACATTTAAATTTATCTGTTAAACGCATTAATATTTGGAAATTAACGAAATACACGGTCTAGTTACACAAGCCGCAAGAAACTTTAATTCGTGTAGAAACCCAAACTTAAAATCGCATGGGAATTGAATAATTTGAATATAATCTAGGAATTATTTTGGTTAATTATAAACATTAATATAATAATGGCGTATTTATCCTCGTAATGATCGTCAATTTATCGCATATTTTTAGCGCAATTTACCTTATATTCAACGCGATCTTGCATTTTCTCTGCAAACAGGCTACCTTATAATTTGCCATCTGCATGAGCCCGCTTTAATCGTTCCGAGCGAAATGAACTGAGCCGAGGTAAGTGAAATTTCGCGCCATATACAATCAGATTGGATAATAAATTATAACGAACACGTTGCTAATGTGACACCCCGTACATCTTAATGCGGCGATTATAAAAACTTTCTTTTCGCCGTTCGTCGATCACGGGAAATGGCGATTGTTTTAGCCGGTTGCTACCGCGAGGGCCTAAAATTAACCCTTCCCTCGAGCGCGATGATTCAAAAATAATATTTTGACTCACGATACGCCGTATTTCCGGAACTCTCATTCATATTAACCCAGTTCCAACGTTAAATAGCCTCAGGTATACTCACGAATATCCAAATTTATCTACGTAACTGAAATAAGATAAATCTTCTATATTTACCTTTGAAGTCACAAACACACATATTCTTGGACCATTTGTTGCAAGAAATACGGAAGGTGACTAAAATACATGCGGTAAATCGCGATACTTCGTAATCCGGTCGTTTCAAACTGATTTATTAGATCTAGAACATCTCAGTAACTTCTAACTTAAGCTTCGCCACGGATGATACATGCATCCGAATGCGTATTTCGACAACTACGTTGTCGTACTCGCCGAACTAGCAACGATTTTCCAATCGGATATTGCGCTTAGTACTTGTCATTCAAGTGGTTTTTCCATACGCTCGAAGATTCAACTTATCTTAGAACATCATCGATGTGTATACGATTTCATTCAAAATTCATTTCGATCTGGTCTTCCGCTTTCGTCGAGTAAATTTTTCCGCAGAATTTTACATCCCCAATGCTGGAGTTCTGAAAAACTTTCAAAAAATTCCATAATTTCATCTAATCTGAGCACTTTCTAAATTTAACCGTTCGAAAAATTCTTAGGCGACGGTGAGAGTCGAATTGCTTCGTTACATGGCGCATTAATTGTTTATAATTATTATTGCGTGCTTAATTAATTTTTACGGAATTTTTTCCTGTACGTATTTAAATATAACCTGACTGACTTGCGAAAGCCTGCCTTACGCAATAAACGGAATGCAACAGGTACAAATGATGCTGTGTCTAATCTGATAATAAATAAAGCGTCAAATTCGGAAAAATGCAATCCCGGTTCAACAATGAACGTGTACCTTGTTCCATGTAACGATTTGATAAGACTGCGTGTATCAACTTTATTATCGCAAATAGCGTCAAGAGTAATTTAAATATTTGATGATGTCTTTTCTAAGACGCTAATTCCGCTTTCAGATGTCTGCCAGCAATTAAGAACAATTAGGTTTTAGACAGACCAGATTTGTACGTAGATGTTATTGATGAATTAGGACGAAAAATTAAGAGGATGCTCGTAAATATTACTGCAAGGTTAGGTTTAAATTAAAAGAGCGAAAAACCAATTAAATAATTATCTAAAAATGTCAATCTTTCCATTGCGTTATTTTGGGATACATTAGGGTCAGATTGTTAATATTTTTGTCGGGATAAATTGGTTTTAAAAGACAAAGGGATAAATCTGCACAAAAGGAATGAAATTCATTTAAAAATGGAAATATTTATAATAAACATGTCACGAGTTTATGGGAAGCGATCTAAACAGGTTAAAAGAAAAAGGGATGAAAATAGTCATAAATATTCAAGATATTTTTACACCAATCACCGCAATAATGAGCTTCGATCCAGTCGATAGGGAATAAAATATACTAAAAGCGACCGTGTTCGAGTAGAGCTGCTCAGCAGAAACAGGAAATCTAACCCTATATGGACCAAAAGATGTAGATGCCAAGAGTTGTGTATTAATTGTGATTTATCTCGTTAGTTAGGTGAGTTTATACTGTTGGAGAGAAAATAAGACCAATGATATTCCTCACGATTTGTGTAATTGCCGCGAGTTATTCATTTTGTTTAATTATTTTGACTACGTTGTACGACTATCGGCTTAATGAAAAAGGAATAAAAATCTCCGAGACGCTTAAGACATTAAAATCGAGCTCCTTTAATAAAGCTCACTTAAAATTATTAAAACGTAGTACTTAAAAATTCCTTTAAATTCCTTTTATGTCGGTGGTGTGGTAAGTGGTATTCTTGTTCTACCAGCCGAGACCTCTATTAATGCATTATATATTATCTTAACGATATATTCAATGGGTAAAAATAGATATGCAGCGACCCTTTCGAGGATCTGAAAAGGGGTTTAAACGTAATTCAATTTTTTTGTATTAAGTTATTTTCTGAATAGGAAGAAAAAAATTATTAAGTACGTCCTCCTTTTATCTCCAGATAAAGGCTGTTGTTCGGTCTCCCGAAGTCTTAATAGCTTTTTATTATCCCCCCTCCTATTAATAACGCGTAATTTTCCAGATGATCTGTTGACGATGACAATTAGACAAATTCCAAGATATGGACCACCCCTGGTTTGGCTACGTAAACATAGATACCAATTGATATTGTTGGTCCAAAAAATTTTTAATTGCGATACCTAATTGTAAACCCATTAAGATAAAATATCGTAAATGAATTTTTGATAAAGTTTTATGAACTTTTGTTTATTGTTCGGTGTTTTAGATATTACGAAACACCAACTCGTTGTGTCTATTTTTAGTTTTTTTTTTTAAGTATCGAGTGCTTATTCATTTAATATGACATACATTCCAACGAAAATTGTCTTTCTTCTTCGACAAAGAAGTTTCAATTCGTTTCATTTTTCAATTTCGGAACAAAGTGAACAAAGATTTATCCAACACATCTCTCTGATTTGAAAGATATATCAAATTCTAAGATATCTGGGAAATCATCGAAATCTAAAACCCTCACTTTATTTGTTCGAAATTGTAGTTGCGTAGAAGTACTTCGGGTGGGTACGAATGTCCTCCTGGTTATTAATAATAAAGAAAATCACATATCCTAATACTAATGCCTTCGAACGTAACGTAAAATTGTCAACTGTCCGATGTAACAAAAGCTGGGGTTAGTACGAGGGAGTCCCAGAAGTACTCGACCTAACTAAGAAGACTCAGGAAATTATTATTGCCCAACATAGTCTCTTTGTACTTCGATACACTTTTCCTGGCGTTGTTCAATAGCTTCGAAACCGTGTTGATAGTGGGAACCGTCGAGCTCCTCAAAAAAGCCATCAACCACAGACTTCACCTCTTCATTATTAGCGAATCTTTTACCACCGGGCGATTTGTCCAAGTTTGGAAAGTCCGAGGGTACTAAATCTGGTGAATAGGGTACCTGAGGAAACGATTCGAAATTTAACTCATTGATTTTGGCCACTCCGATAACGGATGTGTGAACTGGTGCATTGTCTAGATCAGGGGTCTCCAAACTTTTCAGCCTTGGGGCCATACAGATTGCTTTAGTGAGTTTTCTGCTTATTATACTTGTCATTACGCTTTACCTAGGAAGTAAATAAATCCGAGTTATTATCATTCTGTGTTTTTATCCAACTTATCACAACAACAATAAGCTATTAGCTGTCACGGGCCGTAGTTTAGGACCCCGGTCTAGATGAAACAACCAAATGCGACCCAAAATTTTCTCACTGATGAATCATACCTTTTTTTTTATATTTTCTCCTTGGATTATCCGCATTGCCAATAGTAAACTATTTACGAGAACCAAAATATTAATTCATAGAATCTGGATGACTCTCTATAAAACGACCTAATTAATTTGATGCGTTAATTGGGTAGCTTACCGTCTAAGTACAAATTGCATATGCTAATGCCCTGGTAGTTCGCGATTGATGAAGCATAATTCCTGCCGTGATTATTGGCAGATGCAATTTGTTCTTACTTAGTCGACTGTTGCACCGATACTTTCTGGTTGGCCAATTAACGTACCTAATTAATTAGGTAATTCACCCAAATCCTACGGATTGCTAGCGTTTGGCCAGATGAATTCGCCAGAACTTTCTTGTCCATAACCCAATTGTATATTTCCTCCACCCAAAAAGACGGCATTAAACTCATTTGTTGCTCTATTCTAATAAGAGAGAAATTTATGAAACGATATACTTTCTCCACCTTTTTATTACCATAGAAATTGAATATATCTCTACATTTATCTACGTTCATATTTTCCGCTGAAATGTATTATGTAGTATGGTGTTACCAGCGTTTGCATCCTACGAACGTTTTGATATCGAAATATCTCAGGTAAACACCCTCGCGTAATGCCTAAAATGGTCAAAAAAGAAACACGAAGTTTCCTTAATGCATATACATAGGCTGTTATTACATGATTTAAACGTCCGAACGATACGACCTGAATGAAATATCAGATGAAATATTTTAGCGTGTTTTTCTGTCGCATATCCAACGAGTTTTGTAATACCTGTTTTGTCAACATGAATACCAAATGAAATTTTGCAATTAGAAATTTTTAGTTTCTAAAATATGTATTAAAATGTATACGACATGCCCTGATTTAGTTTCGTACGTTTAATATAAATGCCGGTTTGTTTCACTGCCTAATCACAAAATAACTACAAAATTATACGATACATGCAATTCTATTAATTTAAAATAATAACAAAAAATATTATTTAATAATAATTAAATTGATATTCACGGATTAAATGTTATTAAAAACATAACTCTAACAACTTGAATTATATAATAAAATCGAGAGTGGCAGATGTTTGCAATATTAAGAACAGCCAAATTTTTCGTGCATGTGTGTGCATGTAGCGATAACCAGAAGCAAATTGACCTAATTTTTAATATTTGTCATATGTTGAATATTTAAAGTTCCGGTTTACAGATACCGGGGTATGTACTGAATACAAAATTATGAAGAAAACGGGGGCGAAATGCCCCTTGATGTGGGCCTCGAAATAAATGTAAAAAAAAGGAATTGAACTTGCCAGCGTTAAGCATAACAAGGGGTCCTTACATATATCTCCTTTTACCACAATCTCAAATGGCTCATATAATTTTAACAGCCCTACTTTAAAAAAGGCAGCAGTATAAACGACCCCAATAAAAATATGGGTAAATAAATCACGACAGGTAGCTACTAAACAGAAGTGCGAAATTCCCTTTGTGTTTGTCGAGTTATTTCTGAATCTTCTCGTATACTCCATGTGCCCCATCGGGAGTCAGAGTATTTTTGAAACAAAATACGTCAAAATCAAAAGGGGGTCGAGGGAAAGGTACGAACATGGCAATATTTTAATTGGGAAACATCTTTCATCCTCTATATTGTGTGATGTGTGTTTCAAACAATGCAAAGGATGTTACGCAAGTAATATTCAAATCGTAATTGCTCGATGTGAATTATTTTTATTTAAAACAATTCACCGTGAAGTTTTCCATTGAAAATGAGATAAAACCCGATTAAATCAAGCGTGATGCGTCCGCAAAAAATCAATGCTGCAATCATGAAAATGCGACAAAATCTCGTTTCCGAAGATGGTAAATGGGAAATCGTCGACGAGCTATTATTAAGTATAATGTAATTAGTCGTTCTTTTTTCAACCACAGGTATACTGTATAAGGTCGGGCCGCCTATTAATTTAAAATAGAATTTCACTTTTCTTGGGAAAATAGAAAGCTTTTAGACCAATATGGCGGTTATTCCAGTTAAGGTGTCGTTCCTATCGCGTTTTGTGTTTTTCTGTCACGCCAATGTAAAAATTAACCAGAACAATGCTTTGCGGAAACGAATATTAAAACCAGACGTAATTAGCAAAATGAAATGGAACGGGTTTTTATAATTGCACCTGCGACAAACCTCGCCGATAAACATGAATATGTATGTTGCATTGAGAAGCTCGACCCACCCTTTTTTTAGAAATATCCTGGACTGTTATTTTTTAATGAGACTAATAAAATTGTTGTACTGAAGGGTAATTAACTACGAATGAAACTACGAGAGTTTTGGCCCTAAAACTCAACTTCAATTTTATGCTTAATTAGCATGCGGAATCTTTTACAGTTTCGAATTACTGCAATTTGTTTATTCTTCCGCAATTACCGTAATTAGAAAACGACATAAATCTGATACGTCTGTCCAACAAAAAGTTGCTACTATATGAAACCACCTAGGCCTGCTTCTATTACAATTTGCCTGAAATCCTAAACCTCTCATTAAAGGCTGGGCCCCGAGCGGCGATACTGCGTGTGTGCTTGTTAACCGAACCGCGAGCCGGTGACAGACGACTGGATTTTGCGGAAACAAATGTGAATAGTATTTCCTGTCAGTGTTTACACCCTAAAAATATCATATGTTTGAAAACGCGACAGGATTTATGGGTCGCAAGCTTACTAAAATAACTTGATCGGATATTCGAGCGCATTATACGTCCAGTTCAAACAATAACCTGGTAAAATATGGAGATTTTAGATAGTTATTGGTATGTTTATAGGATAATTGTCGATGTACAGGCTGGGCATTTAAAAATAATAATTTTGAACCCCCAATTCCTAAATTTCAAATTAATTAGCGCCACTGTTGAATTACAGTCCTCGGTCATTAAAATAAAGCCTGTGTATGGAAACAATCGAGTTTAAACATTTAACAATTACAGAGTTAAAATTAAATAATGGGCCTTTCATTAAGAGTGATAGGATTTTAATTTTAAATAAATCAATAACGATTTGACATATCAATTTAGTTTTTGCTTTATTTGAAAGCTTGGGCAATGCCAGTGTACAACGTTTGGAACAAGATATTGTTCAAATGTCCAGGACAGCTTTGTTGCTTTATTGCTGGTGCACTCGACAGCTCCAATTTTTGATCACCCTGTCCAACATTTGTGATAGCTCGACGAATGTTGGCTTCCAAATTATCCGAAGTCTGTGGATTGTCTGCTTTGGCGTAGCCCCAAAGAAGATAATGTAGGAGTGCCAAATCAATTATTTTCTGAATGACAATCGAAATATAAACTACCAGACAATAATTTTGAATGCATAAACATACGCAGCAGCATTGTTTTAGTAAAATCTGCAATTACTTAACTGCCAAACCAAGATTTATCTCGACCAAACATTGGTCAATTAGAGCCCCTGGTCGTTAAGATAAAGCCAATAATACTGGTGGTTTACAATATTTTCGTAAGGAATCCTAATCGTAAAATGGGCTGTCCATCGGATTGTCCTTAATTTTATCAAAAGCTAATTATCATTATTATTCTACCTATAACACATCTTTACGTCTCCAAAATCCGATATCGATTATCTTGGCCCAAAGTTCTAACGCTTCTAAGGTCCAAATCGTATTTTAATAGTATTTACTTAGGAGGATCCTAATCTTGCAATGAAAGGGTACTTCCTGTGTTGATAATTTTTGTATATAGATTGTCTGCAAATACATTACCCAAGTTTATACGGGATGTAGGAGAAGTACACTTACAATTTAAGTTAAGCATACATTTTAAACAAAATGAAATAAAAGAAAACTTATTGTTGAATAAGAATATATTACTTTGCTACTTTTACCGTCCGCCTTGGTAATAGGGCCGGCCTAGGGCGATGAGGAGAGTATTTCTCTGGAACTTTTCGGAACTCGGCTAAATCGAATTTGAAAAGAGAAATTATACGCTATTTCCTTAAGCTAGCGTGCGGCCCTATTGACAGAGACGAACATGAAATCCGAGGGGAGTCAGTAGTGGGAGTAGCGCTCGAGCCTGAATTAGGGAAAGCGGCCCTATTACCAGAACAGACTGTAAACGCGAGCCGTTATGATTTAAGCAAGAATGAGCTTTTTTCATCCAATCTCCCTTTCGTATTGTTGCGAAGGTTATTCGAGCAATTTCTTCACCGATATTGGCCGCTAACAGTTTAACTACGGTTTGAGCTTTATTAACGAATAGCTTATTCTTCAGGTAACACCATAAGAAAAAGTCAAGTGCGCATTCTTGAAATTATGTGATTTGGAAATTGTTGCCTCAGAAGCTCCATTGTTTTCCGTGCTATACGAGGCGTTGCAGCATCTTGTTGAAACCATATGTTGGCGTCTTCATTTTGTAGGTGTGGGAATAAAACATTTTGAAGCGTCGCCTTGTATCTTTCACCGTTTACTGTACGTACAGCATGGTCGTTCTAAAAGGAGAAAATTCTTGTGGCAGTACCGCCGCACGAAACTGTTACACGAGCACAATGTAATGCGTTTCGATGAAGTTGTTGTGGATTCTGTGATCCCAAAAACCTACAGTTTTGCTAGTTAATAAACACATTTAAATGAAAATGAGCTTTATCTGTCATCATAAGCTTTGACTTAAAAAAATGGAATTATTTCCGAAAGGGATATTTTTACTTACTTTATATAAGCTTTGATCAGAAATTTTCATCATTCTCAAACTCATTTAAAATGGCCCTAGGGTACTGTAAACGTAATTTGACGACTCCAGGATTTAGTTTTTGCATCAACTGAATTTTATCAGGGAAGAGATGTGAATGCTTTTTCAAAATTCGCCAAACGGTACGGTCACAGAGCTGCAATTGAGTGGATCTTTTCCTGGTTGATGTCTTTGGTGCCTCTCTCTTACTCGCTCAATATTTTCAATTGAACGACCACTCCGAAGACTTCCTGAGCGTCAAAATCTCCAATTGAACCAAATTGATCGAAATTTCTTGCTAATGCATACATTTCATTGAAGGTGTGAGGGCATTTCGGCTTTCGATATGCTCTTTGAATGTTCATTATCGATCGACGATTTTCAAGAATGAATATTAAATCGTGGGATTGTGTATCATCGATCCTTGCTTGAAAATTTCAATCTAAAAACGACAATAATAATATAAATTAGAATTATTTGAAATAACAAAGGTACTTTTGCCGCACCCTGTATCTATCAAATTATCTGTTGTTGATTCCCTTTTCTGACGTAAATTCCGCTTATTTCCTTGACATTTCTCCACAATGAAAACGTTAATGCCATGATTATCAGCGTACGTAAAATACAATGTAAACGAAACAATAATTCCAACGAAAAATCTTGCCTTGGCATAGAAGCTGTATTGATGCAAAATAACAATGGGAATATTAAGATTGGAAAAGTTTCCAATCCGCTTTATCTGGCGACTGATAAGCGTTCGCCTTTATAATTCAGCTTCAGATTATAAATCGATAATTTTTATGACCTTTGTTCCAGTTGCATATTTGCTAACTCCCTTGATGAATTAAGTGAGGATTAAGGTGATATTTGTACGATCTGTAAAAATGCCAAAGTTAAAAAGCATGTCGAAATTACATGTATGCCTAATAATACTTTTTTCTCGTTATTGTGCCATAACTATTTGACGTAGGAAAATTAATTATTACTAATTATAACCCGCCTGTCTTGTTTTAATTGTCCGGATTCCATTCCCCAAATTTTAATTGCATTTCGATCTGTGTTTTTAAGTAGCCAGCAACTAGAAAATACAAGTTTTTCTTTGTAACCATCGCCAATAACAATTTAAGTAATTGTCGATACGGTGAACAGTTAGCTTTTATGTATGTGTGTTAGATCATTAATTTCGACCTACGTGATTTTTTTCCCTAAAAATGCACTTTTGACAAGGTCAAATGAGAGAAATGTTAATTATATACCATGTAGGAATCAAGGTCAAACAACACCGACAAGAATATTTAATTTATAAATCATGG
Organism: Chrysina gloriosa; assembly: GCA_038088585.1. Taxonomy (NCBI): domain Eukaryota; kingdom Metazoa; phylum Arthropoda; class Insecta; order Coleoptera; family Scarabaeidae; genus Chrysina; species Chrysina gloriosa. The sequence goes on from CM076096.1 coordinate 7,297,279, forward strand.
CGTTAATCACGGTTTTGTAGCGCCAACACACACAATTGCGCCGTCTTAATGCTCATTTTCTTTAGTTTTCCTGATCCATTTCTATTGTTTAAATAATCGTCGTTATTCCTTTAATAATGCTTACTCTCGGGCACTCTGATTTCACTTAATAACATTAAATTTACTGCGCTGTTATATTTCTATAGGAATTTAGGTTATCGGACTTATAAAGTATTTATCCATTATTGATTTTGTATTGTTTTCCAAAACAATGCTTCATACCAGATAAAAGTGAAGAAATCCTGAACCTTAGGTGGATCTGATTTTTATCATATATTTTCTCACTGAAGAAGAAGTAAGCTTTCATCTCCTTTGTTTTTCCTTCAGTTTTCTCTTCCTTTCTTTATCTCCTTTTCTTTTCCATCTTCTTTCTCTTTATCATTTTTCCCACTTCATTCCGGTGTCGAGAGAGCATAGAAATTTTATAACGGCAAAAATTGCTTATCGTCATGGCCATGTCAATAGAAGGTTCTTTTTTGTCTCTTCAGGAACCATCAAGCTTATTGCAGTTAACATCTGTCAACCACATTCTAAACCCAAATCCAAATCTTCCTTCCATTGTTTACTTATGGTGATGTGCATATCGGGAAAATGTACGAATCACACCTCGACAATGCTTATATTAATCCTTTCAGAAGCCAACCCTAGGTTTTTGTTATTAAATTCTTTCTCCAATTCCTCCAATTTTCTTTCTGTTGTTTATCGATAAGGTTGTGGTTCCTAAAACGTGTGTCCGACAAAAGATGTCATTTTTCAGAACAAGGGCGTGGTAACGTGATCAATAGGAACCAACAAATTTTTTGGGCGATTAAAATTTTTGGGGATAATTCATCTGTTCACTGTTCTTTCAGTTCTTTACTACGACGGTTGTGTCTCCTGCAAATGGTATAAATCCGACTAAATTTTTCTGAAAAATGCGTATGTGGTATAAACTCCAAGACTATGATTTAGCTTTTTCTGCTACTACTATTTATAAACAGATTGTTCGTCATTGCCACGGTAATTTACACTTTTAGATAGATTCTACAAATAGCACGGACTCGACGATCGTCGTTTCTGAACTGCCGCGGGGTATTCCAATAATGAATCATCATAACTCGAATTCATCTCTAACAATAAAAAGAAATGCAATAAGCCGTTCTTCGCGAACTTGCGGAGAACTTCTCTTATTGGGAATTCTTCCTCCTTCTCGCATGCTCGAGCAAAACCGCAATTGCTCGCTCGATGGTGGGCGTTAAGAGCCTGACATTTTACAATGAATCGGGATGAAGTAGCTTCAATGTCATCCCGGCGACCTTTACTTCTTTTTTTCTTTCCTTCATTCCTTTTGCTCGTTGTTGTACGGCATTGTTTTCATTCCCGCGCGGTGATGTGTCCCCGTTTGCTTTTCGATACTCTTCTCGCTTTTTTAGTTTCTTTTAAATTTTTGACGACCCGAAACCGGGTATTATTGGAATAATCTTTCGGGCTAAGTAAATAAATTCTTCGGATGGGTAGATGGATATATTTGCTTTAAGCATAGTACAGACACACACGGCCATCCAGTTTGTCTTCTTTTTACATTTTATGCTTTTTTGTGTATACACGAACATCCAAAATTATTCTACGTGTGCTTTATGTTAATATATATCTATAATAATTATTATTATTATTTCATTTTTGTGTTATACGTATTAACGTGCACGCCTCGGTTTGTGTTACGTCACATTATATACATATCCTTTTTTTCTCGCGGTACATGACTAAGATTAAAAACATTTGAAATCGCGAAACGAAGGTGATTCAAAATTTAAATATTGCACAATCTACTGGGTGGATCACGGTTTCGCCGAATTTTTCCTGGGTAATTGTATTCTTTACAGCTCCAATTTCGATTTGGACGTGATGCAACGCGAAAGGCAAAAATATTCGGAATGTGGATTGAAGAATCGTACACCATTAGGATGTTAAATAGTTTTTAGTTACTTTCTAGAAGGTAGAGGAGTCGTAGCAGCAGCAACGTTAGCGGAATTATATTCACTTTCTATCTTAAATCAGCTGTTCATCGTTTGTAATGTTTCAGTGCTGGTACAACACTTTGCGTTGATAGGAGCGGATGTAGTGGTGTTCCGCAGTTTCATAAAAAACTGAAGTGATTATACATTGTGTTTGTTTTTGTGTTCAAACGGTTTATCTCCTGTCCATCGCGCACGGAATATCGTCATTAGACAGAGGTGTTGCAGGACATTTTGTAAGTGCGCTTTGCTACAGGATAATTTGCATATAAGCAAACTTATGATTATTAATTTTATTGATTGAAATTAAAAAAGGAACGGACTTCACTTTCTCCTTAAAGATTTCCGGATTATTTTAGGAAATTCTTCCTTATTAAATGCGAATTAAATTGGGAATGTTTTGATTATAATGGAGCATGCTATGTAATTAAACGCTTGGATTAGCGTTAGTTGTGTCTAAATTAAATAATAATAATATAATTGCATAACCAAGGCAGAATATGAATCCGTTTGTTATGTACTTACTTGAATGATTTTTCTGGGATTTGGGAATTTGATATGTAGGGAAACCTTTGGTATAGAGTGTCCCCGAATAGATACACAATCTGAATCACAATAATTAAATTAAAAAAGTCAAAACTGAGCTGATCGTGGAGGAATTCAAATTAAGTAATCGTTTACATTAATTTTTGCTTTGACAACTTATACAGAATACTTATTTCTCTTTAGTCACAATGCAAGAATACAAAACAAATATTGATTTTATCAAAGTGATCCAATATTTGTGTAATTTGGCATAGAGTCATAATTCCTTATTCTCAACAATCTTTTGCAATAACACTTTTCCGTACTATTGACTGAAATAGCACTTGACTTCAACAGAAAATGTTTTCTTCTCGATTTTCACGACGAGCTTAGTTTTTAAAACGTAAAAATGTGCTTGAAATTCGGGGGCATCCCAAAACCTTAAAACGAGATTCCAAAACCTATACTGAAGTCAATGCGGGGACACACTGTATATCAATAATTTGTAAACCTGGCAATTATTCCACATTTCTTAAATATTACCATTTTTCTTTTCACACTTGACTCTATGATTATCTTTATTGCTGTGTCTCCGTCTCTGTTTACTATCCCGTTGCTGCTTTATGAGAAAAATAATGATTAACTTTCCGGAAAGAATATTTCAGACGTCGCCCAGTATCAAAGCCATAAAAATTATGATAATTTACAATTTCCACGGAATACACATCTATAAATATGGGTTTTTTGGGTATTTTCGTCCGTAAATTGCCAGAAGCAGTAATCTAAATCCTAAAATACGTGGTAATATACAGGATGGTATTCGCGAGAATTATCAGACAAAAATATATAATACCATAAGCGTACTAAATTGTGCAAATATAATAAATTTGGAGACAAGAATAAAACTGCGTGTGTATACCTATAGATAACTTACATTATTATTATACAGGGTGCTAGTTACTATAATATGTTGATTCTAATACATTTTTAAAATAAACTCAAATAGGACATTGTAACTATGGCCCTAATGAGTTTTTCTGCTATATTTAAGGTGATACCAAGGTTTGCTGCTGTCCAATAAAAATGTAAAACCTCTTCTGGTATTATGTGTTGTAAAGACATTGTTTTCGCGGATCATTTCAAGAGTTTGAAAGGAAACCTCCACTCTCGAGGCGATGCAGTTCGCTAATTGAATGTTATCGTTTTAAAAATTCATTTTCATTGTAGATCTCCAATCTCTTCGACATAAGTATCATTTAACTACTTTTACATCAATAACAATTATCTAGATCCTCGAACGTAGATCGGTATTTATCATCCATCGAAATTTCATGTAGATCATTTACGTTAGATATTAACCAGAAACCCTGTTACTTTCACTATCACAATAAAGATTTACGCTTTCATTATCGATAGATAAGAAAATCCTTTTCATCCTGACTAATTAACGGAACGGTCGCCGTTTAAAAAAATGCGCTGTTTCCACGTCCCATTCGAAATCGAGCAGAAATTGTAAAATGCAATAGTCGTTTTCTGATCATGTATTCGAGTCGTTTCCGTTAAAAGCAGCAGCTGGTGATACCGGCCGGGTATCGACAGAATACGATAGATGAGAAATTTGTTCTTTGTTTTGTTTGTTCGGGTATGCATTTCATTTCTGATATCCATATTTGTTTGGCTTTTTTATTGAAATCGATACGTGTGCGGTAAATAAATGCTACGGAGTTTATTCTAAAAATATCGATCGAGAAGTACGACGTAGATTATTTCTATGGTTTGGAATAATTTGATTGGGACTTTGAAAAAGTTACCTTTATAACAGTAAATATTAAAGTTATTGAAGGAAAGAAATAATTTTCTCACGTCTTTGGAAAGTCTCTGGGACATACCTTAGCGGTTATTATGCGCAAGTCATTTGCAAAATTAACAATGAGCGCGCGGGATTAATAAATAAACAATTCACATGTATACACACATACAATTAATAATAATTAATTCTTTGTTTTTTATTCACGCAATTATCTCCTGATAGCTCTGCTCCACTCGTGTAATATTTTAGCATAAATTTAACGCATTACTGACTTGATATATCTATTTTAATGATATATTAAGGACCCAGGTAGAAAAAGAGCCTGAAAACCAGTTCCCGATATTTAATCAATCTAGCCTTGAATTTGGCTTATTTTGGTTTAAAACAAATGTCAATGTAGCAACCCATGTATGTAAGTGTATCAAGGACTGGTTGCAAAAGAAAAAGGTTGTTTCAGATCGAGTCACGTGATGATAACACTAGGAAATACGTACATTTATTTGTATTCGATTTATTGCTTATTCTTTTAAAATCCCACTCGTATCGATCAACATCTTTCTCCAAACACATTTTACGTCATTATAATTACAAGACAATATGCATACCCCGGAGGTCATTGTACAATTAATACAGAAAGTCAATTTTGTAAGTTTCTTTTTCTGCTAATCGACGAATTAAAATGATTAAATATAATCATTTTCTTTCGCAAGTAATTAGAAAATCTCTAACCTAGATTTGGCGACAAGTATAATACAGAAAAATCGCCTTTAATTCTTAGGAAACGCCGCGATCGCTGTCGTAATTCGAGCTGCTTACAGAAATAGCGTAAATACCTGCTAAATTTCCGGTGTTATTAGTTTTATATGCGTATTTCATTAAAAAATCGTAATGATTTGAAAAACAACTCGACACTTCCTTTATTACAAACATTATAATGGCGGTTTTAATTATCGCTATTGGCTTAATTACAACATCGAAATGTGTAATAGGTTTATTCTTTCCTATTTTACATTGTATTAGAAGGTTTGGACCGGTACCTTTTTCTAAAATAAAATCTGGATGACTCTTTGTTAATCGCAGACCGCAACTGCAGACTAATTAGTTTCGTCCTCATTGGTACTCATCGGTACAGTATATCTGTCTGCAATTGATAATTATAATTTGTCAATTGCAGACATTCTGCGCTGACGAGTCCTAATAAGGACGAAACTAGTTAGTCTGCAGTTGCGGTCTGCGATTAACAAAGCTTAATTTTCCTCACGGATTATTGGCATATGCAAATTCTACTTACTTAGCCAGTGCAGTATGTCTGCAATTGACTTTATTTTTAAATAAAACAACCACGGTTTGACATATCAACTTAGTTTTTCCTTTATTTTGAAGACAATGCAGTGTGCAATTGTTCAAATATCCAGGCCGGCTTTGTTTACACTCACGCACGCGACAGCTCCAATTTTTAACCACACTGTCCAACATTTGCGCCCGTACTCCGGCGAAAGCTGCACGAATATTGGCTTCCAAATGATTCAAAGTTTATAGATTGTCGGCATAGACTTGTCCTTTGGCGTAGCCCCAAAGAAGGTAATCTAGGGGTATCAAATCAATTGTCTTCTGAACGAAATTTGAAATATGAGCTTGATGAATATTCGTTTCCAAATGATCCAAAGTCTATGGATTGTCGACACAGGCTTGTGCTTTGACGTAGCCTCAAAGAAAATACTGTAGGGGTGTGAAATCATATGACCGCGACGCCAAATCCTCGTCGCGGGATGATCCCAATCGCCAAACTTAACACTAGCAGCATGACACCTACCCCATCCTGTTGGAACCACATCTTTTCAATATCGATGTTCTCAAATTCAAACCACAAAAATTCAAGTAACATGGCCCTCTCTCCCCATTTCGGAAGAAAGTCCGATGAAGCCGGTATGCCATAAATCGCAGTTTTTCGAGATGAAACGACATTTCGTATAACACTTTTGGATTGTGCACACACCAATAACGGTAATTTTGTCTGTTAACAAAGCCATTCATCCAAGAATGCCCCTCGTCCGAGAAGATTATTTTTTGGCCCAAATCAGGATCATCTTCCACGTGACCAAGGGCCCCATCCGCAAACTCCTGGCGCATCATATGATTATTTGGCTTCAGCTTTTGAGTCAATACGACTTTGTGGGGATATGGGCGCAAATTTTTACGCAAATTTCTCCAAGTTGATGTCTAAGAAAGGCCCAATTTTTGCGATTGTCCCTATTTACTCCAAAGCAGTTATTTTCAGAGCTTCTGCATCGTCCTTAAATCTTTCAGGTTACCTATTACTACGACTTCTAAGGTTGTGTATTACCACGCTTCCGTGTAAAATTATGTTCATGTTCTATTTTAATTTACGAAAATGAATTCTGCAGATATATATTGTTCCTAGACCATATTAAACCTGCGATTTAATCGCGAATCACATTTCTGTGGACGCCACGTAGTGTCTCGTTCATACAACTTAATTCGGTGGTACCCCAACTTTGGTTGGTAAAACGTTGCACGCGAAATTTAAACTGGCCACGATCATTTTGACTGACTGTGTATAATAAATTAAGCAGCATTTTGATAAAGGATGCTTAAGTCATACGGAGAGGATTGATGAAAAACGAGTGCCTAACACAGTCTTGTATAAAGCTCGAGAGGATGAAGAAGGAAAATATGAGCAAGGGAACCTCAAATAAAAACCCCAATCGAAATAAGTAATTGAAAAAAGGAGCGAGTCGAAGTGAAATGGAAGAAACCTGCGACAATGTAATCAGCACGAAAGATGATGCAAGCAAGGGTATTAATGGACTAGGAATATGTTAGAATTACGCGGCTAGTGGAAGATGAACCAGAGTTCAATAAATTTTGAACGGGATTGTATATATCTGCCTCGATATAATTACGTATTGTCTTCATTCGTTCTTTCCTTTTAATTGACTATTACGTCATATAAGAAGGATACAAGAAGTACGTTTTAAATCGAAGAGAAATTTTCTTCGTGCTCGTATATAACACGAATCCGACTCTGAAGTGAGAGTTAAGAAGGACAATTATATTGATTACAATTCCTAATTATCCTAATAAATCAACCGGCGGGTTACATGTGTACAATGTATGGTAATAACTGCTTTCTTAGAGTTCGTTTTATTTTATAACGTAGGAAAAGGTGATTTTCCTATGCTAATAACGTTAGAGGAACGAATGGGATAAAAGCGACGTGTGTAATTGCCTTACCTACAAATAAAAACAGACCGTTATGATAGCGCTGAAAAATCGCTAATCGCAATCGTTACAGTGTTGTGATTAATTTAAACGTTACGATTTTAATGATGGTAAGGGTGATTAATAAATTACTTTGAACTTTCTAGAAAATTGAGGATTATACGACCGCAAATTGCGTCATTTGATATTAATCACATTCGGCGTTAAGTAACGACTTTTCATACCGCGAAGAAAGGGAGAACAACGGGCTTTGATACTTCGCTGGGAGAGAATATTTAATTTCATGGCTTATCTCCTTATCCCTGGTATGCAGTAAATGCTGCTCGTACAGTACATACAAGTCGTTTGATGTAGTAAAGTTAGTAGTACACCAAGAGTAGATATGTATAATCAAAGCAATAACTGTACTGCAAGCGGCTAGTCTGTAAACGGTATGGAGTAACCTTTAAAGGACGAATGCTTCATCACTGTGTTATATTGAAAATGTCTACAATTACGGTCCCGGCACTGGGAAAAATACCCTTGCGACCAAACGAAATATTGTTTATTCTCAAAATTATATGCAATTTTCAGTATACGTACAAGGCGATGCGTGTTATTTAATCTTCGTCTCTCTCTTTCCACTCTTTTTTTTTTAATAAAAACTGGTATATTCCTAATATAGTTCTACATTCCAACAGAAACTTTACAATTCCAAGTTGAACAGACTGTTTAGAGCGAGATGAGATCAAGAAGGTAATGCAATCGGCGGAAAAAACGCCTTTCCATCGTTCAATGTAACTGTTCGCAATTTCAAATTTGTTCATAATCATACACGTATGTAGCACTTGCGTACTACCTATGCCATTTATTAAATATTTACGTAAAGATCAAGGTAAAAATGATCTCAATTAATTTTCGTAATTGCAAGGAACGAGATTACCATTAATATACGAACGTTCAAAAGTACATGCCACCTTATTACTGTAATATGGGCTATTAGAGAGAAAATTACCCCGAATGTCTTCCTGGTTATTAATTAAAATACATCACATATCCTTTAATAAATCATTAATCTCAATGCATTCAAACATGGAAACTTTCAACTGTCCGATGTATCGTCTCTTAAATTTCACAGAAGTTGGGGTTAGTACGAGGATAGCCCCAGAAGTACCCGACCGAACAAAGAAGACAAAAAATTTGGGAAAACAGATCTTTATTCCTCAACATGACGTCAAATTTACAACTGTCCGATGCATCGTCTCTTAAAGTTAACAAAAGTTGGGGTTAATACGAGGGTAGTCGCAAAAGTACCCGTCTTAACAAAGAAGACACAAAAATTTTGGGAAAACATTTCCTTGATTTTATGGATATATCAAATTCGAAGATATTTGGGAAACCATCGAAATCTAAAACCCTTCGAAATTGTAGCTACGAGGGCAGTCCCAGAAATACCCGAGCTAACAAAGAAAATTTGAGAAAACATCTTTATTTCTTAACGTGGTCTCCTTTTAGCTCAATATACTTTCCTCAGCGATCTTCAACAGCTTTGATACCCTATATATAGTGAGAACCATCGAGCTCCTCAAAATATTCATCAATGGCAGATTTTACCTCTTCGTTGTTAGCAAATCTGTTACCACCCAGCCATTTTTTCAAGTTTGGAAAGAGAAAATAATGCGAGGGGGCTAAATTTGGCGAATAGGGTGCATGAGGAAGCAATTTGAACTTTAACTCGTTGATTTTGGCCACCGCGATAACGGATGTGTGAACTGGTGCCCCGTCTTTTTCGACAAGGCGATTTTTCTTGATTTTACCAAACGCCGCGATAAGTTCGCATAATACTCCCCGTTGATTATTTTTCCTTTTTTGAAGATAATCAATGAAAATTATCCCGCATGCTTTTGCAAAAAGAAACTAAAGCCGTGACCTTGCCAACTGATGGAACTGTCTTCGCCTCTTTCAGACCCGATTGTCCCCTTTCAGTCCTTTGTTACGACTGTACTTTCGCCTCAGGTGTGAAGTGATGGACTCCGTGGTTCACCCATGGTTATGAATCGACGCAAAACTAGATTTTTGCTGCGAAGCATCGCCAAACACTCGATTGTAACGTCATCACAACGCTGTTATGTCCAATTTTTCAGTCAATATGCGATGTACAGAAATTTTTGAATTGCCTATCATGTCTGCTAGCTCGCGCACTTTCACTCGAGGGTCATCCAACACCATTTTGTGGATTTTATTCACCATTTCTGTCGTGGTCGTGTTGGCAGCTCGTACGGCCCCATTTAAACTCTTCCACCCCAATATTTTATTGTTGTAAACGAGGGAGCAGACTCCCCAGAATAGAATCTAGTTCGGATTTGATATTGGTTGGACTGAGATCTTTGAAGTGTATCACATGATGATGACCCATGTTTACAAATCCACTGAGGTCGTTCATTATTGGTGGCTGTCAAACAAATGCGAGGGATAAGCTGCATTTATAGAGAATAAGAAAATCTAGTAGACTGTGAAAAACAATCACACAGTGTATATTTAGGGCAACTTTTTAGCATGTCATTTAACGTTTAGTTGTTGCAATTTGCGGGGTAGAAGAGATTGATACCGCAGTTCACGCTTATTTTGAAGGTATTCCGAAAGAAGATTGATTGGGAGCTTTTAAATAGTGGAAAGAAAAAACGATCAAGTGTATCATTGCTGAAGGGAATTACTTTGAGCATGTTTAAGATGAAATCCTAGAAAATATTAACCGTGTTTTTTATTCTCAATTATTTCAGGTTATCCCTTGTACTAAACAACGTGGTGTCTTCAAACTTCAAACTTAAGCTTTATAAGGTTGGTACTTTCGCCCGTAGTATTTTTTACGTCCGATGGGGTACTTCTGGGATTACCCTCGTACTTCTATTATTATTGCGTTATTGAGAAAGATGTCTATTACTATCCATACATTGATTACTGTGCTCTGTTTCTATTCCACTTTCGTGCTTATTTCTGAAATCGCCTGTATAGAAACCAGGAACTATAGAAAACGGTTATGTAAGCTATAGTTGCGCATTGTCTATTGAATTTGAAAGGAACAAAGTTGGGGAAACCATTTCATTATGAAAAGAATTTCGTTGTTCGGTTTTCTTGGACCGCATACTGTAGATAGTGAAAGTAACATATTTATGTATATGCATTGTGAAATAAATCCGGATATTCGAATGGACCGACTTATAATTAGATCAATTAAAATCGCTGAAACCGTACAGGAAATCGGTCCAGTTTTCGCTTTTGCACTTCGAACGACAACGACGACGGAAGAGCGATTTTTTCCTCGGAGCGGCTCGCTTTTTAGAGGTCAGGCTTGGCCTGCCTGGATTGTGTGTTCTGTAAACTCCATTGTTCGCTGAATAAATATCGGCAAAGCAACGAGTAAATTTTAAATTACACATTACCAAGTTGAACGCCTCAGACGGAATTTATCCCCGAGTGATTTACTTCTGGTACGCCAGGTGTCCGTATCGAAGATTAAAGAATTTGATCGCGCATCAGCCGTGTTTGCGCAGGAAAGGAGATGTGGCGTAAATATGGACTTTGGAGATTGATATTTTACTAGTCGAGCGGGCCTCGTATACGGTCTTCCTGTCGCGGAGGCAGTACCGACATATCTAACAGTTTTTATCGAAAAATTAAACTTTCATGTAAGCTCGGTGTAGCGGGAGAAATTATTTATTTATAAACGCTGGCATCTCTAGCTAACGGTGCGAAGTCGTAAAAACTACCTAAACTGTACATTTTATATTTTATATTCCTTAATTTCGTACCGAGCTAAAAATACGAGACGAAGTAGGTTACAACGTGCTTGTTTTATGTACACGCATGCATGATGAGCACAATAACACACTATCTGGAATCAAATATTTAATAATAAATGAAATAAAATTGTATATAATTAAACAAAAGCTAAGTCAAAAACTAACAAGACTTCCACGACTGTAATTGTTGTACTTTTCCGTTACATGAATCCGATTGAAATACAATTCCTAAGACAACAAAGAACCTGTTTAAAAATAAACTTTTTCGGGGTAACTCGAGATGGTGTTTAAGGTCCCCTGAAATTTTAGACTAAACATTTTAACGGAAATTTATAACGATGTAGTACCTTTTAAACATGCTCTGGTCAAGCTAAGCATTGCCAAAAGAACATACACTCGGAGGAATTTACTAATAACTGTTTCTCTCTCAATCAACATTCCATTCTCTGTGGCTGGTTCGGTTGCCCGTGTATGTAATTTAATATTGCTAAAACAATGTTAATTCGATAGGATTGTGGGTGCAATAAGACGAGAGATGTAAAAAATCTGGAAGGTCACAGGTCGCCTGAAATACAATTCTTCTCAGTCGAAGAATGTCGTTAGGTTTTTTTCCCTAATTTTGAAGTTAGTCAGATCTAAACGCAAAGGAAATGAACAGTTATATACTTTGAACAGTTACTGACCAATATCGGAAGAATTTAGATCTTGTTCGATGATTCATAAATAACGCTGACAAATAATTGCCGGATTAACATTTTAATGGAAGAAAATGCTAATTCGAAGTTATAACAACGTAACAAAAAATGAAAGAAGGCTGCTGTGTGACATAACATGATATTTACAGCTACTTAGTTCCGTTGTATAAATAGGTATGTAGTTGTAAGAAGAAGTGCTATCTAATACATGCATGCGTGATCGTATTGTGGGATAAGATATGTATGAATTAAAAATAAATACAGAGCTACGTATTCCTGTAGCAAAAATATGATTTAACATCAAGCCATTCATTTTGATTTACGGACAACCGCTGCTAACTGCTGGTATGGCATTAGATATCATTGTGTTTACCACAAATACAGTTATTCTGCATGTTTCGTTAATTACTGACTTAATAGAAGAATGTGGAGACAGGAACTGATGATGATATATGTATAAGCATGCAGGATGACCCAATTTATTTTTATTTTATGTTTGAACATTTTCTCAAAGCCAACATATTAATTTTTTTGTTTAATTTTTTGTAAAAGGTTCACACACCCATAATTACGTAGGTCACGCCAAAACTTTTTGGTTAAGGCTTTCTTTTGATAATCAGTATCAACCCCCATAACGTCATATAATAATAATGGTGAGGCGCTAACGCCCGGCCTGCAAAGCAGGGCGGAAAGAACCTCGTATCTGAGCTTTCACACCCGGTTTGATAGCGGCCAAACGCGTTAACCGTTAAACCACGCCGGCTCAATAGCGTCATATAATTAACCTAAATAACATGATTTCTACTATTGCTATTCCAACCAGGATGACTCGGAATATACATTTGGGCAACTAAGTCGCATCATCACCGAGAAATCTGAAGAGAATAGAGTACCTAATGTTAACTCTAACGTGAGCAAATGTTAACCAAAATGCTCGTATGACTACCTTCATTGTGTTGAAATAAAATGATTTCGATCATTCCTACGTTAGTGTTGAATTTCGACAACTAAACTGTCATCTTCATTGAAATGTCATAAAAGTCAGGAAAGGATACTCCTAAGCTTTGACTAGTAATCACGACTGCGAGCAAGTCAAACGAAAGGGATTTTCAACCTGCCCACGTTAACGTGCGTGCTTCCAGGTACGTATTTCGACAATTAAGCTGTCATCCCGGCCACACAGTCGAGAACTTTAGCTAATGCCAACTGTGACGTCAGCTACAGTTTACCAACTGTAAAAAATTAAATTTATAGTACTAATGTAATTGGTGCATGGCCATTTACAGTGTATAATCTTCACTAAAGAAATCAGAAGAGAGTGAGACTAATGCCAACTGCCAAATGAAGAAGTTCTAGATCGAGTTTATGTGCGACCATCTCAATTGTGCTTAAATAAATTGTCTTTTACCCTTTCTACACTAACTTAGTTCTTCTTTCCAAATATTTATTTCGTCTCGTCCTCGCTGGAAACTTCAGCTGAAGTGAACATACCATCACCTCGACTGTGCCAAAATAAAATGGTTTTCCCAATACCTACATATATCAATTTAGACACTTTCAAGTACAGATTTCGACAACTAAGTTGTCATTCTCCATTTGACCGTTTCACCATATCGGAGTTAACACCTTTCTTCATTCCTTTTCACGCAGTTTTTACCTGTTATTCGTGTTCCAAATGAAATGACATTCTTCAGATTTTCTGTTCGGATCGCTGTTTATTGGACAGACTACCACTTTTTAACATTATAATCCATGGTTCTACGATTTAATTTCAGAAATTTAGCAATTTCTTGGTTACTTTTACTGATGTTGTGGTATTCCACTATTTGAGTACGCATTCCTATCGATAATTCCTTTCTCACCGACATTACTTTAACGTTACTCGCTGTTTTAGAATATTACACATACTCTTAACTATTCAGTGCTTGCAGTACGAAAGTTGAATGCAAACTAAATTTTACTTATTATCCTATTTTCTGACGGTCGTAATAAACTTTTTCGAGGAACCGGTCTTTATCTAGTCCGTCTGCTTGAACGTGCCTAGACCGCAAAAGGGTCATTTCCGATATCTCAATTTCAGTCAGCTCATTACGTACACATTACATTACAAAGAGATTATAATCTCTATCATAAGTACAGGTTAGTAATACAAATATTTTCATAGCGATAAAATATCGTTTATTTCAATGCAGGTGGGTAAACACTTATGACAAGTACTGTAATGTTTCCTAATAAAATTTTTGAAACAATCTCACTACAGTTTATTCGAATGCTCAAGCCAGCGGAGGAAAAATTACTCTGACCTAACTTCTCCCCACTATCATTTCGAACGCGGAAATAAAGAAAACTAGCACACTTCATCATCATTTCGAAGCTGCTGGCATCGAAGATTTCGTGAGGCTATAGAAAAAATTACGCGCTGCCGCGATGAATCACGGTGTTTTTAGCGCGCGTAGAGTAACGTGCACATCTCTATTACAGAGATGGTTTGCATTCCGACCGAGTACGTTATATATTTATATACCAAAGGACCGCGGCCGTGTGATGGAATGACTATACGTAATGTCCGAACACGCAGTTCTTAATTTTCATCCTACCAAATTGAGAGTCTCTTCTTACCTTTATTGCCTGGCGCCGAATCACTTTTATTTTTTGACACTTCATTATGTAAATC